>JAGQAX010000005.1:27265461-28465461 GCA_019142605.1 Cephalopholis sonnerati | reverse complement strand
CACTGGAGGGCGCAGCTGCACAGAGTTTTTAAACACTGTGTCCATGAAAAGAACCGGACGCTCACAATAAACAGTCATGGCCTACTTAGTGCCGACTCTGGGGGCAGCTTATTGTGTAAGTCCTGATTCATGGTGGCTTCGCTAATCTCAGTGGTCCTCCAAAGAGCGGCACACAAAGCATTGTGGGTAACAGAGCCTCCTCAGAGCATTGTGGGAACACTTCTGTCCTCAAAGAGGCCTTTTGGTACCCTGAGTGCATGCGTGTTTTGTTTGGGTGTCTCCACTGAGGAAACACACACCTGATCCGGACAGTGTGAGTGTTGTGTCGCACACAGTGAGGCGTTCAGGAGCAGATATGAGATCTGGCAGCAGGTAGTCGTCTGAGAGAAGAGACTGAACCGAGGTCTTAAATGCTGTCTTCACAATTTAAAACAGATGGGAAGATAATTTTTTCACATCCTCCTACGTGAATTCTGCCGCCCTGAACAAGAAGGATGGTGTTTTAGAGTGATTCTTACTTTGTGTCTCTTTGTTTTCTCCTCTCACTCCCAGGCAGCTGTGTCCATGCTGAAGCAGGACTTCAAGGAGGGAGAGATGACACTTTCCACAGCCCTCGCTCTCGCCATCAAAGTCCTCAATAAAACCATGGACGTCAGCAAGCTGTCTGCAGAGAAAGGTGCACATTTGTACTTAGAGAGATGTACAGACATTTAAAAACAATAATACACGTACAATTTGAAAAGTGCAGCTTGTTTACAGCAAATTAATGTCACACTGGAGACACAGATCTGAAACCAGACATTTACAGCCACAGAAACAGTTTATATATAAAGTCAGACATCCAACAATTAAGCAGCAAAAATAAAATATTTTTATCTTAAAAATACATTTAATTACTGTAAATTTAAAAGAATAGTTTGTATCTTTTGAAGCAGGGTTGAAGAAGACGATATCTGTCGTCATATACACACAGGCCTGAAATACACACATACACACAAACCGGACTTACACATGCATTAAATGGAGCGATGTCAGAGCGAGGTTGGCCATGGACAGGCGCCTCACGCAGTTGGGGGTTCGGTGCTTTGCTCAGGGGGACATTGGCAGTGCCCAGGAGGTGAACTGGCACCTCTCCAGCTACCAGTACACACTTGATATTTGGTCCAGACAGGGTCAACCCGAGTCCTCATGGGCTGAGCCTACTGCTGCCTCAGTGCAGTACATACACTAGATGGCAACCCTGCCTTGTAGAGGGTGGCGAAACATATTTTAGCCACCTGGGAAAAAATCAATAGCAGTTAAAGTGTACGCTGTATTTAGAATATTTCCACCATTTTATCTTGCTGTCAGACTGCAATGTTCAGCAAGTAACTGAAGACAAAGTATTGTTGTTTTAAAAGCCAGACTCCACTGAGAAAAACAACGATTTAACACAGCTGAATTTACACTTTACAAAAGCAGTAATGTTAGTTTGCTGGACACAGGAGCTGCTTGTCTTCTGCTGCTTTGATCAGATAGTTAGTTTGTGTTATTATGTGGCTGTGTTGAATCTGAACTAACCCTTTTAAACACCAGAGTCACACAATAACACAAACTAACTAACTCATCAAAGCAGCTCCTGTGTGCAGGGAGCTAAAATGACTGTTTTTGTAAATGGAGTCTGGTGTCTTTGACGAGGGCGCAGATGAGGAAGTGAAGCTGTCAACAGGCTCCTCCGTGGAAGTCGCTGTCTGATGGCAGGGTGTCACAGTGAAAGTACAGTAAATATAGTGTACACTTAAACTGATAGTGACTTTTTTAGGTGGCTAAAATACAGTTTGTTACTGAGCCCTCCGCAGCAGTACATTGCTTAGCTTTTGTGGTGGTACTCCTGCCTGCTTCTCCAAACTGGGAGTGTGCCAGCTGACATCTACTGACTGTGACTCAGTACCTCACACAACCTCACCTCAGATGACCCAAACTATTCCTGTAAGGGTGTGGCTCAACAGGGAGATATCACAGACTCTGCAGAGTCACCTTGGTGCAGACTTTCTTTGTGTCTCTCAGCTCATTGTTTTGATTTGATCGCCCTCAGCTTTACTGTTAACAGCAGACAAACACAGATAGAGACTCGCTGCTGAGCACAGTAAAACATATTTCCTACAGGGGCTGAAAGTCAATATTAGACTCAAAGTCATCAGATTATGTAACTCCAAGCGAATGCAAACATCGCGCTGTCTGCTGGATATGCAAATAGGTAACTGTCTGCTAACAAGGTCAGCATCATAACTCGATTAGGTAACAACATGTCAGTGTTGTTTTTACAGCAGTATTCCACTAACACCAAGTGGCCAAAAACCAACAACAAAAGTTCAACAAAAGATCCTCATGTCCTGTTTCAGTATGAATAAATCATGATCCATCAGCTGAGACACATTAATGACACCACTGTAAACAAACAGAGCCGTTACTGGGAGCTGTCGTTGCGTCAGCTTCTCTTAAAAAAAAAAAACAAACTTGTTCCTCCCAGATGAAGTTTGTTTATGCTTGAAGATACATGATTGATGGGCGGGTCGTGACAATGAGACGATGATTACACCCGATCAACCTGTTTTGCGGCAGCTCCAACATGTTATACTGCCTCCAACTTGAGTCTAACACTAACGTTCAGTCCTCCTGGACCTTCGTCAAGAGTGTTCAACACCATTATTCCAACATTGAGCTTAAATAGAAAGTGCAACACCTGTTTCACGGGTGTGCACAGGTGTGTGTAAGGAGTTTCAGTTTCTCCTCCGTTCTCTATCCTCAATCACTTGACCCAGAAATCGATCGAGACTCGCCACCTAGTAGACGTGTGAAGAGCATCTGAAAGCAGCACAAGAGGAGTGACGTAGCTCCAGGTTTAAAGGCTTTAAAGTTTCTGTAGCTGTTAATAAAGCCTCCTGATCAGCTGATCAGCTGTCATCACAAACGGACGTCGCCTCACGTGACGCTTTAGATGAAAAGACGTCTCATTTCTTTAAAGACATATTTCCTCTCTCCTCGCTTCTCTCCCGTGTCTTATGAGGGTGGAGCTAAGATGCGAGAAAGAGACACACGTGAGGGAAACATGGATGCGAGATTCGGTACTTGGATGAACCCCATGTTTTTCCTGTGTTGTTCCTGTTCCCTCAGTCTTTCGTTTGTGGGTTACGTGACATATGGTGCACAGGCTGTTGTCAGTTATTGAGAAACACAGCCACAGCTGATTACACCTGTACACACCTGTGGAATGGGTGGAGCAGTTTCTGTTTAGGCTCCTTATTGGAAATGATGGTATTGAACACTCTTGATGGAGCTCCAGGAGGACTGAACGTTAGCGTCACTAATAAATTGTGGAGCTGAGCGAGAGCAGTGTGCAGGATTTTCTGTTCAGAGACTGAAGTGATATTCTCTGATGCACCTGCACCTGAGACAGTCGGATGTGTGAATACCTTTCTTCAAACTAACATACTGCCTCAACTGAAACACACTCGGTGTACAACCTGTAAATTTAAACCACAAGTAATATATGATCTTGTGACAGTATGACACAGGCTGGTTCCTTACCGTCTGTCTCTGTGTCTGTTGTTTCAGTGGAGATCGCCACTCTGACCCGCGAGAACGGCAAGACCTGCATCAAAGTGCTGAAGCTGAAGGAGGTCGAGGAGCTGATCAAGAAGCACGAAGCCGAGGAGGCCAAGGCCGAGAAAGACAAGAAAGAGAAGGAGCAGAAGGAGAAGGACAAGTAGAGACGCTGTCCTACATGTTGTCGAGTTTTGCGTGTGAGAACGAATGTGAGTTTTCAGGTGTGTTTGCATTTGTGTTGTTTCTTAAAATAAAATGAACCATTGACTTGATTTTGTTTTGTGTTATTTATTGTGTTCTCGACGTGCTCATTGTTGTCGTATTATTATTTACTTTATGAAGTAGTTGAAGTGAACTGAGCAACAACAGCGACTGTTTCAACCCACTTAAAGGTTTAAAGTCACTGATCTCTTCCATTACATTTATAATTTATGTAGATTTACAGTTGAGATCAATGTGGGATTAAATATTCTGCTCTGGGACGCAGCAGATGGTCTTAATGTATTCTGCATGAGCTGTGTAATGCATACTTTAAACGGTTATGAAACGGGACATCGCGATTACACAATGCTAAATATGTTTATGAGGGGATGCTGGGTGTTTTCCAGCCCTCGTTATAAAACAGGAAGTGAGTGTTTTGACTGTCTATCAGGTGTTTTCTTCTTGGTTTCTCTGAATCGGGGTAATGAGAGGGTCAGGGGGGCAGTGATGTTGATGCACTTTGATTTTATGGGAATATTCATTTATAGTTTGCTGTATGAACTAAAAGCTGCTGATTCAGTGTGTTCAGACCCCTTCACTTTTCATTATGTTAAAGCCATTTAAATACACTCAACACCCCATAATGACAAAGAGGAAACAGGATTTGTTGCAAATTCAGTCAAAGGACAAACAGAAATGTCACTTTGAGACGAGTATTCAGACTCTGGACTCAGGTGAAGCACCTTATGCAGTGATTTCAGCCTCGAGTCTTCTTGGGTATGACTCAGACTTTGCAAACCTGGATTTGAGGATTTCTTGTCATTCTTCTCTGCAGATCCTCCCGAGCTCTGTCAGGTTGGATGGGGACCTGCAGTGGTCATTTTCAGGTCTCTGCAGAGACATCTGATTGGGTTTGGACTGGGTTTGTCCCCAGCCACTCCTGTGTTGTCTTGTCTGTGTCACACTTGGTCCTTTTCAGTGGTGACTCAGCATTTTTTGCGCAAATGTGAACTGAACATGGTCTGAGTCCGGTCCACGGTGCGGTTCATTTGACTGTAAGTGCACCCGACTAAAAATTGGCTTTTTTAAAGCACTGTGAATCACCCTGGTGTATGAAATGTGCTGTCTAAATAAAGCTGCCTTACCTTACTGTGGATCAGGTTTTCATTGAGGATGTTGCTTCATTCAGCTCTCCACTCAATCCTGACCAGTCCCATCAGTCCCTGCTGTTGACAAACACCACACAGCATGACGCTGCCTCCACCCTGTGTCACTGCTGGGATGATACTGTGCAGGTGGTGAGCCTGGTTTCATTCAGACCTGATGATTAGAATTGAGGTCAAACAGTTCAATCTTGGTTTCCTATTTGCTGTCTTTATGCAACTCCAAGCTGCTCTCATGTGTCCTTCATTGAGGAGAGGCTTGTTTTCATCTGGCTGTCCCACATCCTCCACACAGGATCTCTGGAGCTCAGCTGCAGCAACCATCCGCTTCTTGCTGAGGCCTTTCTCCCCTGATTGCTCAGTCTGGCTGAGCAGCCGACTCTAAGAGGAGTCCTGGTCGAACCAAACTTCCTCCATTTATGAGTCATGGAGGCCACTGAGCTCTTCTATGGAACCTTCAGTAAACCTTCCCCAGATCTGTGCCTCCACACACTCCTGTCTCTGAGCTCTGCAGGCACTTCCTTCAACCTCATGTCTTTGTTTTTGCTCTGATGTGCACCGTCAGCTGTGAGACCTTCTGCAGACAGGTGTGTATGTGTTCCTCTCCAGATCGTCCAATCAACTGAATTGTTCACAGCTGGGCTTCAATCACAGTGTAGAAACATCTCAAAGATGATCAAGAGAACTGGAGGGTACCTAGCTTAAGTTCAGGTGTCATAGCAAAGGATCTAAATACTTATATGAGTTATATCAATGATTTTTCTTTAGATTTATTTTATTTATAAGGACAACACACATTAATCAACATGTCTGTAAATGTGCCAGTGTTAGCCAGCGGACTAATTTTCGACTGAAGTCCTTTGGGAAGATGTTTTGGAACAATTAAAGAATTCACAGGACAAAGACATAAAGACAGCATTAACTACAGCAATTAGACATCGTCAACACAGACCAGAAGCCATGCAAAGCAACAAGCAACAGCAGAGCATCAGTACAATAAAGCAACAATGTCACATGTCTGATCGTCCTAAAATCAGGTGTGATAGGTGTTATAGTTTCTTATCTCAGCTGGAGATCGTTCCTTGGTTTAGAAGCTCTGACAGAAAAGCATAACTGCCTGAAGGAGGGCCTGTGAGGGATTACACAGTGATGATATTTCTGTGTGATATCTTCATGGTAAACGGACCTGCATTTATGTAGCACCTTTCTAGTCATCAACCACTCAAAGTGCTTTTTACACTACGAGTCACATCCACCCACTCACACACACATTTACACACTGGTGGCCGAGGCTGCCATACGAGGTGTCACACGCACACTCACACAACGATGGAAGCATCATCGGGAGCAATTTGGGGTTCAGTATCTGGCTCAAGGATACTTCGACATGCAGACTGGACGAGCCGGGGATTGAACCGCCAGTCTTCCAATTGGTGGATGACCCGCTCTACCTCTGAGCCCAGTGTATTCATCCATCCATCCATTTTTATCCACTTATCTGGGGCTAGGTCACAGGGGCAGCAGGCCAAGCAAAGCACCCCAGACGTCCCTCTCCCCAGCAACACTTTCCAGCTCCTCCTGGGGGACCCCAAGATGTTCCCAGGCCAGATGAGATATGTAATCCCTCCAGCGTGTCCTGAGTTTACCCCGGGGCCTCCTACCAGTGGGGCATGCCCAGAACACCTCCAGCAGGAGGCGCCCAGGAGTCATCCTGATCAGATGTCTGAACCACCTCAACTGACCCCTTTTGACGTGAAGGAGCAGCAGCTCTACTCCGAGCTCCTTACCGCGACCTCATTCTTTCAGTCACTACCCAGAGCTCATGACCATAGGTGAGGGTTGGGACGTAGATGGACCAGTAAATCGAAAGCTTTGCCTTCCAGCTCAGCTCCTTCTTCACCACGACAGACCGGCGCAGCGCCTGCATCACTGCAGAAGCTGCACCAAACCAGCCGATCGATCTCATGCTCCATTCTACCCTCACTCGTGAACAAGACCCCGAGATACTTAAACTCTCTCGCTTAAGGCAGTAACTCTCTTCAGCCTGGAGAGTGTATTCAGTATATTCTTTATAATAAATTTGCATAAAATCAAAATTCCGTTGAATTTAAACGATTTAAGCGGAGGGCTGCGACATTACAAAATGTTGAAAAGGTGAAGGGGTCTGACTACTTCCTGAATGCCTCGAAAATCATGATGAAAGGCTCCTGAACAGCTTCTACATATGTTAAGATTACTTTCAATACATCTCCATCTGCTGATAAAGATCATGTAATATGACAGAAAGCTCCGGAACAAACAGCGGCTGAACGGACCTTGCGGTGAGATTATGTCATCAGCAGCAGTTATATCAGGACCCTCTTTGATAATAAACACATGAAAGTAGATCACATCTGATGTGATCTTCAGCGAGGCCTGCAGCTGAGTAAGTCTCTTTAGAGCGGATTAGCTATTGACCGGCTGGTTTTAACTCTGCTAACCGGATGCTGGAAACTGAGACACGAGGACGTACATAGGCGGTTTTCTGAGAAGCACCGTGCTGTGAGTGAAGCTGATGTGGTAACCACTTAACCAGCCTCAATCTGAGGTGAGTTTATATAAAGTCAACACAAGATTAAGGCCAGCAGGGGACTATCTGCCTCTTGTCTCTCAGTCCAGGGGATTAGTGACACAGCTTGAAGGCCTGACTTTAGATTTTTATAGCACTGCTGTGAGGTGAGGTGGTGGTGGGAGCAGCAGGGGGCCCTTCAGACCTGATTAATCTTATAGGGACCCAGAGACGCATTTTAGAGGTGACAGTTGTTTGTAGCATCCCAAGAGGTCAAATCTCAACACTGACGTTAGGGGTTTCCCTGATGGTCTATATGTGTGGAGGTTAATGTGTGACTGTTGAGGTGTTGTCTTTTGTTGGTACTGACAAGGTCTCAGGTTCTCATTCTGCATCGATTTGACGCCGTACCTACGGCACAGAGCCTACGCCACAGCCTGATGTGCACCTCTCCAGAAAAGTAACTACACGTCGCAGCTTTGGTCGTGATGACACAAACCTCCTGTCTGTTTCTGTGAGCTGAAACCATTTCCCTCAGTGGAAACAAAGCTTTTATTTTCTTTTATTTCACAGATAAGAAACAATAAATTGTGAAGACAATAAAGCCTCCACAAAAATAACACTTTAAGTCTTGTGTGTGATTTATCCTGGCTTCATATGAGCAGAGGAAATCTCTGCTAGCTGATGGGCTAACTTATACAATGTAAAATTCCATAGGCTTTTGCTAATAACATTAGCATGTTGTATTTGTGGGGAAAATGTGTCCAGATAAAGACAAATGTTTGTCTGTGAATGCTGCGAGTTATAGTGAAGCTGATTTGTGTACTTGTGTTTGAAATTGTCTCTATTAAGCCATGTTTAATGTGTGTTTTGGGTGTGTGTGAAGTCAACTAAACTTTACAGCACTTCAGAAAAAACCCCACCGCTGATGTTTTGGAGTTGTAACTGCAGAGTGACACAGACACACTTCATTTTATTCTCAGGACCCCATTAATCCACTGTATCTTTACATAGCAGACACTCAGTACGTTTACTTGCAGCTTGAGAAAATCAAATTATTGGCTTAGTCCGACTGAAACCGGACTTTTACATGCATGTAGACAGCTTAGTCTGACTAAAATTGGACTATCCGTAGCTTGACTAACACACCTAGATAATTCGATTGAAAACTGAACTATTGCTGCAGGAATCCGACAGGAGTCGGACTCGGCGTTCTGCACAAGCACCGCTTTTTCTTTCACTGACTTTCACCCGGAAGAAGAAGAAGATGACGTAGCAGCAGTTCACTCCCAGAAAAACAAACAAACACCATGGTGACCAAGACGCAGAAGACGCACTTCTGGACGGACAAGGAAACTACACTCATCTTCACCATCTTCATTCGTCGTAAGCTCCCTCTTCGGGTCAACAGGAACTAGTTCAATATGCACTATATTAAAAAGGACACAGCGCCACCTATGGAGGCGGAGTCAGACGTACGTCAGAAATCGATTTTCTCTTCTGCATGTGTACTCAGACAAGACGAGAAGTCAGACTTGACTGATTAGCCGAGCTATGAGCTTAGCTTGATGACTGCGTGCATGTAAACGTACTGAGTGGTTTGTTGCTGTGTTAATGCTGATGTTGCATACAGAACCTTTAACGGTTGTTTCTTATACTACACAGCGCACCTTTAATGTGTTTCTATAATGTTGTGCATTCTGGTTGTTGAAGTGTTTTGTAAGGCATTTTCTATCTTATCGTTTCACGCCTCGGGGCCACTGCAGGTTGAAGCTCTGCCCACAGACTTCAGGAGGAGACAACAAAGGTTTCAAAGCAGGTTTCTGCTGTATTAAAGTCACTGATATAGCACAGCAGAGTCCATCCTGGCCTGGACACTGAAAATAGATCTCTAGATCAACTGACTCTGGAGGCCGTTGCAGTCTTTGGCGAGGAGCCAGCGGTGAGTTGTAATGTGCTGTGAGCTGAGCTGGTTAGAGATTAGCGCCTGAGTCAGCGATCTGCTGAAACACAGCTTCCTACAACTACTGTTCATGAAGAAAAAAAACACTTTCATTTCCTCAAATCTGCTCCATCATCGCTGCCCTACTTCACTGTTTTCTTTTCTCATATCAGTCCTCTGTTGGCTGCCGTGGTCCTCTGCTTGTATAATTGCAGTTATTTTAAGGCCTCCAGTTAGGCTGCTGCAGCTTTATAACCTTGGCTCACTTCCTGTGTTGTCCCCGCTGCATGTTTACTGTCGTGCGAGCTTATAGTTGCTGTTAAAAAAAAAAAACACCAAACAAGTTTAAATTAAGCCCCACAGCGAGAGCACATGTGGCATCATGCATTCTTAGACACAGCCTGAGCCCAAATCCCAAAAAAAACACGAACAGAAAACACTGTTTAGATAACAAGTTTTATTATTTTCCCCCAAGACAAAAATTTCCAGAGTATACAAGTGTGGATTGTCATCGAATGCTTGCTAACTGTATCACTGAGAACAAAAAAATAAATCCCTAAACTATCACAGTAAACATTTGAGAAATACACATACATAAAAATATACCTCTGAGAAAATTCAATATATTGACATTTTCCTAACAGCTCGTAGTCAGGGCTCCATCAGTAGCAACGAAGACTCATATGATCTCAACACATGCAGAAGAAGAAGGCCCCCACCCCGTCCCAACACCGACATGGAACAGACTACTATCATGTATCTCTGAGGTGTTACAGGTAGTACGGCTGGCATGGGGAATGTAGGTTTATATTGCTTTACATACTAAGATTAAGTCAGCTGAATTTCTCCAAAGCAAGATTTGAATCGACAGCATGCGACAGATAGAATGGACTCTTTGGCGTTTCGTTACTAAAAAAATTCTCCTGTGTCTTATACTCTAGTTGCATATATGATAATCACCTGAAGTGCTTGTGTTGTACCGCTACAATGAGCTCCTTCCTCACACAGCACGGGTCTGAATCTGCGCGGGATGAATTGTGAACACATTCCTTAATAAGACTTTAGAGTAAAAAATATTAACATTGCACGCTCCTCTTTAGGCACAGAAAGCCTCGTGTCAGATCGAGCTTTGAACTGGTGCGGGATCGTCCTACTGGTGACTCTACAGAGCTGAGCCAAGCCCCAGTTTGTGCCTACAATGATTTTAAACTGCATTGTTTTACATTTTAATACAAAATAATGTGTTTCTTGTGTCGTACGGAGCAAGTAATGCCATGTCAATTTCCATTTGGATCATGACAGAACAGTAAGTGCTGTTAACTTTCTGGGGTTTTCTAGCTTTGGGACTCGAAATAAAGATACGTAAGAGGCACAAACTGGGGCTGAAGCTTCACTAGATTCATACATTTTAATGCAAAGTGACAGGAAATGGAAGCTGACCATCTCATGTCAACAATTATTCAGCTTATCTTTGAAAAAAAACGCCCTCTAAGCGTTTGTGTGCGTGACCTCCTCTCAGGTTCATCAATAACTCACACTGTCAGTTTGACAGCTTGATTATAGAGCAGAGAGGGCGGAGGAGGAAGAGAGGGAAGGTGTTCACCTCGTGAGCTGGCAGCTACCCTGTTGCGACATTCAACATACAGGCTGTTTCTTAGCTTTGACGCTTCTGGAGAGACTAACAGGGTATTTCCACATTTGTGGCTAGAGTGCTTCGAGCGAAAAACAAAACCCCAGAGGGGGGTGACGTGTGCTGGAATGATGCCTTAACATACACCAGGAAGAAGAGTAAAGAAATGTTTACATGTGCTTTAATGTGAAATGTAACAGATCAGGTTTTTACTTATTTATCCACATAATGAACCAAAACAATATTTCATTAACCAAACCAAACCTATCATTTCTTCTTTTAACCCCTACCAACACAGCTTGCATGATATAGAGCACACAGCGACAAACCAGAGTCTCTTTTCTTATAAAAGATCGAGGCGATCGGAGGAGAGATATGCTGAATTTTGATGTGAACACCACCTTCTCCTGAAAGTCAAACGGTTGTTTGTCTTGTTGATGGCAGCACAAACAGATAACGTGGCCGACAGAGAAACCACTAACCAGGAAAAATAGTAATAATAAAAAAAAAAGCCAAAATCCCGAAATGTACGTGATGGCTTAGTTCAAGCTACGCCGCTCCCTGTTTATCCAATCTGCAGATATCCTCGGGGAAGAAGGGTAAGGGGGGGGGGGGGTCTGTGTCACGTGGGAATCCTATCACTCTGAAACATCCCCCTGACATCACAAGTCTTTGAAAAAAAGGTGACACCTCGCAGTCAGTGATGAAGGATTTTCTGTGGGCTCAACTGCTTCAGGGAGGAAACAGAGAGAGGACGTGTTTCTATGTGGACAGGGAGGGAGGGGGTAAGGGTGGGAGAGGGAGGTGTCAGGAGACGGTGTGGCGGTCACTCCTCGTCTGAGCTGCTGTTGTCCAGAGAGTAAACCATGAAGGCCAGATCAGGCCGGGCCGGCACCATGGGGTGGCCCGGCTTCACCATCTCAAAGCCCATGTAGTGGAACGTCTTGATGATGGACACTGGGGAGGAAACAGGAAGTGTGTGAGACGCACTGCTGGTGACACCTGAGTGATGAACCTGTCTGAGGTCACAGGTTCACTGAGTGTCAATTAGTTTTGGTAATTTGATTATTACAAATTTGTACAAAGGAGAAGTTAAACTTCTCAAAACCAAGATGAGACAGTCGACATTTGGGCTGCATGATATCTCTTTTCAGCATAGACACTGCGATGTGTGCATGTGCAACAGTCACATCGCAGGCAAAAGCAAAACTCGCACAATTTCCATTTTCCATGACTAATGTTATAGACCTAACCTTCTCTTTTAAGACATGTTGTTGAAATGTATGTGTATGTGATGAAGTCTGGCGGCATTTGTTACGGGAAGTGAGACTGCGTGATTAGGCTGCGTGTGTATAAAGGTACAGTCACTGGGCCGGTAAGTGCCACAGACACAGTTGAAGTGCATGCTTTTCTGAAGCTACAGTAAGCAGCAGCAGAGACTGTCTAGATAAGCTTTCACAACGTCTCTCGATCATTCTTTACCACAGAGTTAAAACTGTTAAAGCTCGTCCCCAGCTACGAGCTATGCTAAAGCTAACCGAGCCTACAGAAACCAAAGGTCTCCCAGCTAACAGTTCAGAGCAGCAAGGCTGGAATGGTTACGTTAACACTGACGTTAATCTACAAGACAAATCTGTCTGACAAACAACCAAAGCACGTCACGCTAGTAGTCGACCACAAGCCTGAAAATGATGGAGGAAGAGGAGAAGAGCAGCATAACAGAGCCCATGTTGGACATGTTGGATCATTAACTTTAGCCTGGATTAATGGAGAAGTACTTCATGAATACAAATGTCACGGTGACTCAACCAGTGCATTAAACTTCCTAATTCCTCCTCTGCCTCCTCAGAAAAGTCAGCAGAGCAAAAAGTAATTTCAGAGTCTTTTATTATTTTTATTTTCTATGCAGATGCACCCCTTTACAAAATCTCACCAATAATTCTGGAGCGATTAATTATTTCCAAATAAAACTATTCAAGTCACCTGGTGAAATTTCTCGATTGTTCTCAGCCAAAACATTAAAACCACTGGCAGGTGAAGTGAATAACGTTGACCATCTTGTTACAGTGCGGTGTTCTGCAGGAAAAAGCTTTGGTCCTTGCATTCATGTGGATGCTACTTGACACGCTGCAGACCAAGTAAACCCCCTCATGGCAACAACACTTATTGATGGCAGTGGCCCCCCAGCAGGACAGTGCACCATGCCATATCACAAAAACTGCTCAGGAATGACCCCAGGAATGTGACAAAGAGCTCAAGGTGTTGACCTGACCTCCAAACACCCCAGATCCCAACCCGATCGAAGATTTGAGGGACGTGCTGGTACCCCAGAGGTACCGCCGATCAATGGTGGGTCCTCCTTGGAGCTGACTTGGCTCTGACCTGTCAAGGCATGGACACAGGACCTCTGGAAGGTGTCCTTTGGTGTCTGGCATCAGATCTTTTGGGTCCTGTGGGTTGTGAGGTGGGGTAACAGCACGTAGCAAAGATCCAGGAAATTTGGAGGCAAGGTCGAGCCTTGAGCTCTTTGTCACCTTCCTCGGGCCATTCCTGAGCAGTTTTTGTGGTGTGGCATGGCACACTGTCCTGGGTGGAGCGTGTCAGGAGGCATCCACATGAATGTCAGAACCCGAGGTTTCCCAATAGAGCATTGCATTGTAACAAGATGATCAATGTTGTTCACTTCACCTGTCAGTGGTTTTAATGTTTTGGCTGATGGGTGTATATCACGCAGACCCAGTCGACATTTATCTCATGATTTAGTCATGACATGGTTCGATTATCTTAGCATAAAGACTGGAAGCAAGGGGAAACAGCCTGTCTCTCTCAAAAGTTAAAAAATAACCGTGGCAGTGTTTTACACCAGTGAGGTTATGTTTCTGGTTCAGTTTGTGTGTTTTTCAGTTGAATTACAGAAAAACCTGCTGACCTGATTTTCGTGAAACTGAGTGGAAGGGTGTAGAACGGTTAAAGGGAAAATACCCATCAAATTCAAGCGAATACAGAAATTATTTTGTGCCCTTCTAGTTTTGTAATGTTTTGTGTATCTTATTATACTTCATGTTCAAGACGGTCTGTGACGCAAGACATTTCCCGTAGGAGACAATTAAGTTCAATTTGGGGTTGAGTCTGACGCTTTGTGGTTTTAGGGGGAATAACTTTCTGCAATTACTCCTTTGGCGAAGTACAGCAGGGAGCATCAAGCTGAGGTCAGAGTCTTGTTGTCACAGTAACTGTACGACCCCTGAACCAAATCCTGTGCTAACCAGCCATGTGTGAAAACCAGATCTGTAGCTGGAGAGACAGACGAGCCGGACAGATCGATTACAGTTGTTTGTCAATAAACAGGTCCAGTGTGTAAAACCACTAATCACTATTTGTATGTTTCAATGGGCGAGGGGGGGGGGGGTCAAACGGTTTATTGTCAGGTGTTTACCTCTGCTTCCAGTCTTTACTCTAATGTACACCTACATATTGTGAGTCCTGCTCAGTCAACAACAAGATTTTGCCCCAGGACCCATAACTGGTTAATCCAGCCATGTACACACTCAATCTACAGAGTAAAAACAAAAATAATGCATGCACAGCTTTTTCTAATCAATATAAAAGGCTGTGAGAAGCAAACCCAGCCTTTTAAAAAACAAAAACACAAAAGATAAATAAATAGGAAGAGCTCTTACATCGGTCCTCTCTGTTTTTATGGAACCACAGGAACACATAGTTAACTTTAAGCTTCTCTTCCGCAAACTCGAGCAGAGCAGTTAGCCTGAGGACAACATGAACACACACAGACAGAGAGAGGAGAGGCAGAGTCAGTCGAGGGGAGGGGCCATGACGCACACACAAAGTATTTTTTTATTTTTTTCTCTTTACATAAGCGCTGCAACTTTACATAATAATGCTGTGGCAGCTGCAAAGCTGGCTGCTCAAACCGCTGGCTCTGTGCCCGCAGCAGGCAAGGTTACCCTGAGCTGGCATCGATTACAGCCCGACACAAAGCCAGGCAGAGAAAACAGAAACTTATTAGCATTCAGTTTAATCAGACACACTGATAACCTAGAAACATGATGGCAGCAGCCTCTCGTGTACAAGTCAGAGCCATATGGTGTGCAGACTCTCACCAAACTGTTCTGTTAAACAGGATGTGGCAGCGTTACTTCTACTAACATGTCTGATGCTGTAAGGAAACAACTGATCTTAACATAAGCAATGGCTGATTTCTGTGAAACATATATCCTTCTGAGACCTGAACTTTTGTTTGGTATGCATTTTTAATTTCTCCTAGCTATCTGGGATCAGTAGAATCTGATAAATACAAAGAACTCAACATTGTCAACAATAAGTAAGTCCCAATGTCCTCAAACAAGTACTTCCTAACTAACAGTGTCTTATCTTGTTACTAAAATTGGACAAATTTGTTGCCATATCAAACTACAAACATTACCAATCATACATAAACAAGTTGCAACCATAAACTTTGATCAGATTTTGTCCACTTTTGTTTCAGGGTCGTCTGCAGACTGACCTAACAGACAAGGCTGCCATCTTGTTTTTACATAGATTAGTGTTTTGTGCTATGAGTATAAGGTCAAGTAAATCCAAATGTGTGGAGACTTTTTGTACATTTATTGTTAAAACAGTCAACAAACTTTAAGAGAAAATGTTCAAACCTAGAGAGGTTGAAATAACCATTTTAAAGAGGAACCCTGTCGAGATTTCATTGTAAATAAACAGTTTTATTTTCCACCATTTACAGTAACACCATTCAGTGTCAGGGAAACACAGCAGGGGGCTTCATGTGTTATAACTGAGAGGTCTTGACACATCCTTACCCCTCTTTGCTCCCCTCCACCAGCGGCCCTGCAGGGATCTCCAGAAAGAGGCTGTCTCCTGATAGAGCTGTATCCCAGGAGGCCGAGCGGCGCTCATTCAGCTGGTAGTGGAAGTGGAGAAAAGAGGGGTCCCCACCTGCTGGAGCGGCCTGCGTCACCGTTAACTTCTCATCCTGGATTAGTACAGGAAGACAGAGAGGAGAGAAACATTTAGTTTATGGATTCAATTTTTCAGCATAGATGCTTTAAAACTGGAGAAGGATTTGGCTGAGGCACGTGAGGGTCAAAAGACAAAGACATTTTAAGGCCCAATCTATAATTTGACAATATGAATATTGAGCTGTAGTCACTGTACATACAGGACAAGTTTGAATTCTGATTTTTTTTTTATTTAACTGATTACAACTCACAATGGAAACATGTTGTACCCTTCTGCATCATCAGAAAACATGATGTCATTAATATAGACCTAATGATTGTAACACAATCTGAGAGTGACACTGTTGAGAGTGCAAATTGTTGTTACGCTCACACCACTGGGCTCTTTAAGCTTTAATAAACAGATGACAAAAAATTAAATGCCAAGTATGCAGACAGCTTCGGTGTCTGACAGCAGCTGTGAAGTAAAAATGAGTCAAAGAGGAAGTGGTTGTGGTGGCATGGGTATCTCGACGAGGCAGCAGCACCCAGTATCGTGTCTGCAGGAGATGAGTCTTGTGCTGTAACTGATGAAGTGGTCAAACCACTTCTGTATTTTTTTTATTTTCCTAGCTACTGGTCGTCAGATATTTAGTCAGATATATGATTTTGTAACACCAGCCTGAGACAGATAAGAACGAATTTTCTGTCAAAGGCAGAAAACGTTTTTTGATGATGTTTGCAATTTAAATGTGTAGCATGTTCTCGTAGTATATTATTTTACTTGCTGCAGCAGCTCCTGCATTGATAGTTGTCTAATAGTAATTAGATCACTGCCAAATTTAAAGGATTTTGAGTTTTTTTCAACTCAGTCCAGTCACTCTGGATCAGGGCTCAGGTATGTGGATAAACATCATCTCCTGTGTTTTACGGGATACGGGATATATATCTGTATTTTCTATGGCCAAATGTAAGTCAAAGCCACGTGTGAGAAGTCACAAGAACTTTAAAATGGATTGTGATCTACATAAAATGCAGACAGGGCTTCCTTCCCCGCTTGAAAATACACGGCTGCAAAACATGCAAATAAAAGATTATACAAAATAAATTAACAAACTAGGTCTTCTTTAGCAGTGTGGGAGGGCACCTTTATGCAAAACAGCTGTCATAGTCTCATCCTACATCCTGTTTGAAAATATGTGGCTATAGCCCTACTCTGGATGAAGAGTCACAGAGGCAACTGTCATGTGAATGACACTGAAAATAATGTGTACATAAAGGTATACATTATTACAGGTAACATTCATGAGAAGAACATGTGTGGAAGAGTTAAATCTGATAAACCAGCAACATTAGAAAGGTTTTCCTTTTGTTGCTGGCTGAGGACAGATGAGGATGTAGATATGACAGTTGTGACTGATCTGTCTGATCCTAAATCTCTAATCCCCGGGGACAGTCCGTCACATGTCTGAGGTACAATTTGTCACGCGTGCACAAACACACACACACACACACACACACACACACACACACACACACACACACACACTAGAGGACAGGAGTGTGTGCAGAGGTTTACGTAATACATTTTTTTATTATTAATACCTGTATTGTTTCATTTCTGATGTCTCTACGTGAATAAACTCGTCACTCTTTGTTATAACATTTGAGCCCACTGAGAGAAAAACTAGGTGAATGAATGAATTCATGCATTAAAATCCAGTGCAGGTACAGATGATGAGCAGGAGACAGATTAAAGGATTTTTAAGCTTTAAAAACAGTGACACCACAAAATGAGGGTACAATTCATTAGGGATGAAGCACTTAACACAATTACTACTCTGAGTGCTCACAAAGAACAACAAGCAACAACTTTTATTTTTAACCATTAAGCTCTAACGTCATGTATTTTATCTCTCATAATCAGTCTTTAAAATACAAAACTGGGACAAAGACTTTTGCCCTTCAGCAAGTGCTCTTGCTCTTTAACAGCTTCAGATGTTGCGTGGCTATAAGTATTAAGCATTTGTCACATATGCAGATGTCACCAGGATGTTCTACGGCTCTTTGTGTGGTCGCGTGAAGTCACCTTGTGTAGTAGCACGCCGAGAGAGTGATCCCTGACAGTCCCTCGCCCACCCGGGATCTTCAGTTGTGGGTGAGGGGCATCAGGAGCACCACTGAGGCCCTGGAGAATGAGGGATAGAGCTGGGCAGCCGAGACCCCGCTAACCAGGAACTGAAAGGAGAAACAAATGACTCCGTTAGAATTTCAGATGGTCTCACTGAATCTCATCTGCTGTCCTGTACTTGCTGCAAAAAATAAACATTTAAAAATAACCTTCCACACACACACAGTCTCTTTTCCAATAATCTGCCAGTGCAACATCCACCATCTCTGCATTTCTTACTTGTACTGACTGCAATGAGGAAAGTGGTAACAACACTGGCTAATAAACTCCCTCTGAACACGCCCATTAATCCCAATCTAAGACTCAATTTATGCCAACATTAAAACCATAGTGGGAGACAAATGACTGGCGCACTACAAATGAACTGCTAAAAAGCTGCACTCACTGTGATACAAAACTACAAGCTACATGTTGGCCAAACAAAACTGTAGGAACACTGTTAGTGTTGGCTGCCTACAAAGCTGCTCAGGAGTCCAGCTAGTGTTTCAAGATTAGGTCAGAGAGCCTTTAGTCAACTGAGACTGCTTCAAGTCAAGCAGCTGCTAGTCCAGTGTGCTGTGCAGTGTATCAGAACGTCCCCAGATTTTGCTGCTGAGTGAGCGCTTGACATTCACACTACCCTTTGGTACAGTCAGCTGTGGACGTGGTGCGGCGGCCCAGAGGAGGAGAAACATTATCGTCTCTCTTCTGCCTAGAAGTGGTGAATTAACCACTCACAGATACTTCATGCGACCGTCTCTGGCTTTTGTTTAATATCTTTTGTCAGCAAATAATGCTGCACATTTTAATCAGCTGTTCGTGCCGTTGCCACTGTCACACTGAACGTCCTGCTAAGCCCGTTCAAACTTAAACACTTAATATGGGAAAAAAATAATAGTTGAATATTCATATTAAACTTCAACTGACATAATTCTGGATCAGATAAAGCCATACTTAATTTTTTCCATTCATTTTCATAGTCACTTATCCTGTTGGGGGTCACGGAGGGGCTGGAGCCTATCCCAGCTGACAGTGGGCGAGAGGCAGGGTACACCCTGGACAGGTCACCAGACTATCACAGGGCTGACACATAGAGACAGACAACCATTCACACCTACGGACAATTTAGAGTCACCAATTAACCTGCATGTCTTTGGACTGTGGGAGGAAGCTGGAGTACCCACAGAAAACCCACGCTGACATGGGGAGAACATGCAAACTCCACATGGAAGGGCTCCCTCACCCAACACTTTTGCTGTGAGGTGACAATGCTAACCACTGCACCACTGTGCTGCCCTACTGACAAGGGTTATTACTTACTACAAAACAGTTGGTGAAGGAAATTGGTAGAACAGAAAACCAAAGCGCCTCTGCCTCAGATTTTTAAGCTTTATTAACCCTAAAAGTACCCTGTGGAGTTTTTATCAGCTAGCAGTGCTCTGTAGAAATGTTTTCATGATTCAATCCTTTACAATTCAAACCATTTCACCCTGTTTTGGTGATCATCAGTTGGCAGCTGTAACACATCAACAAACACAGAAAAGTACCGATAAAAGAGGAGAGGACGGCAAGGGAAGTTACGTGAATGTCAACAATGCAAGTTTTTGTTTGCAAATGTTTAATGAGGAAGGGTGTGCATGTTTGTTACACCTCAGGACTGTTTAAAATATCTCCATGGGGCATCTTTAACTCAAATAGACTTAGCTGAAACACATGATGACTAATCCTGCTCTGCTTCTGATGTAAACCTCTCAGCTTGTTGCCTCTCTCACACAACCCCCTTTTAACTTCATTAAGCACGTCCCTGTAATTAGCAAATATAAAGCACCTGTGGTAACATGCCCCACCTCCGCAGTGTACAGGACAGCCAGAGGGAATTAACAGGATTAGACTGTTTGCTAATTTGTTGGATCACTTTATGTTCTTTGCAGGTTTCCAAGTGTTTGGCCAAACATGTATTCAGACGTAGCCTGTAAGAAAGTAAAGTCTGACTTTATTCTTGGGAGCAATGTTGTAACGTTTGCCTCAAACAGAAGATTTTGCTGGTGGTTCCTTATCAGAAGTATGACTGGAACTCAGTGGCCTTAAACATGAGACGCAGTGGTCCAGTTTGTCAAGTCTGGTTAGTTATATATAGATTACAGCATATTTCTCCAATCACAAGTCAAATCATGACAAACAAAGATCAAAGCCAACAAATGTGATGTGGGCAGTAAAGTTTCAGTCTGTTAACTCTCCTGAAAATCCATCACAGGCTGATTGATTATGACGAGCTTATGACAGACAAAATTACAGCCTATGATTTATAACTGCATTCAAAGGAGTACCTGACGAGGCGTGTGTGTGTGTGTGTGTGTGTGTGTGTGTGTGTGTGTGTGTGGAAGGCATGTATCATAAACAAGCACATGATCTGTAAACACCTCTGCAAATAGCTTGTGAGGCTTTCGGGAACACACATCTCTAGCGGGTTGAGTTACGGTCGTGCATCTGAAACCAGACATAATGGCAGCCAGCCGACGTTTCCAGACGGGCCTGGACATGAGGGCTGAGGATTCTCATTTTGTCAACTTTTAGAGGAGTAAATATCCTCCCCAGTCTGACTCAGTTTTGACCCAGAGCCACTGTGACACCTTTAATCAAACCTGGCACGGTAAACGATGTTCTGTCAGAAACTGCACCAGCAAGACCGACCTGTATGCAAGCAACTATTGATATGGCCGAGAAATGTTCCGCAGAAAAACATCAGATACTGTTTTTGTGAGAGGGAGGAGCTGTGCAGCGCAGACAGTTTCCCCGCGGGCCAGGTAGGTAACCTGGACAACCTGATCTGTATAGAGCCACGAGAGTGAGCAATGGAAAACAAAGCTCATTATGCCTGGCCTGTTCACTTTGCAGCTCCAACTGCACGCACCCTTTCCCTGTCTCATCAGTCCTTGGTTCTTAACTCTGCAAATACAACATATGAACTGGAAAAATTAAACAGAAATGGATGCCAAGAATCGAAATTTTTAATTATATAAATTACTAATATTGCAAATACAAATTACACCTTTGGTGGCCTACCAGAATAATAAAATGTGTTGCTTTTTCAGTCCACTGGATACATTTTGCTTCAATAAAAATGACTGAAGTGAGATGACCAGTTAGAAAATGTATGGCCTGAACGAAAATTTTAATTAAGACTAGTCGACTAGGCTAAAAAAGGGAAAACACTCAGAAAACAGTTAAAATTTATCACAATTTATTGTTACGTACTTGAAAAACTGTCCCAATATTATTGTGTGCATTAATTTGAAGCCTTTAATCACAATCTTCAACAACAACGTCAGATTTTAAATGCAGCTAAAGTACGAGACACTTTGCACTTTTCAAAAGTTAACCACTAAAATCTAAAATAAATAAATTGCCTCTGAAATGTTGGGCACATTGAACCTGGCAGATTGTCTGACAGAAATGATAGCACTTCACTTTAAAGTTATCTGACAACATTCACTTAATGTTAACAAATGATATAACATCTGAAAAAGGATAAATTGCTGCTGAATTTATTTTCTAGATCAGTTGCATGGCCTTGTACATTAATAAAACACTAATTGCTTTAACCGACTAATATTTCTGGTGCCGACTAGTGAGGGGGCAGACGTTTAATCGTTTCGACGACTAATGACGCACATCCCTAGTTATCACAGCATAATGCAAAACATTTGAAAATCGCAGTACTGTATCTAAACCTAAGTAGTGTGATACTATCCTCTGATGATTCCCACCCCTACAAAATGACCAGTAGCTTGAGTTGTTGGATGAATCTGGTGGAGTAAGAAGCATGTCCCAAATATTACCCTCTGAAATGTAGTAGATTAGACTATGATTATGCTTAATAAAGTACAAGTACTGAAGTAAATGTACTTGCATACATACACACAAGAAAAACAAATAAAATAGATGCAGAAATGCTGTAGTCATGTCACACTGAAAGTCCAGCAGGTATAAATTAAAAATCTACAAGAATCACCTCAGGGAAAAATAACAGTGCTGTTAGGAATGAGGTGAATGTTGGCAGCGCACCACTGAAACATTTTCAGACTGCCAAGAGTTACTCTTCATTTGTTCCAAAGAAACGAAAGTGACACAGACTGTATCAGGGACGACAGGTAGGCCGCAGATAGGGGGAGGAGATTAGCGCACTTGCCAAGATGTCAAGACCTGCTTCTCTTTTTCCATCTTCCCTTCCAGAGACAGACAGAAGAGCCTGTCCTTGATGGAAATGCCAGCTTGTTTTGAAAGGCAACACTTTCGTCTTCTGACATTTCAGCCACACTCCGAGCGGCCCTCCCCGCCCCCGCGTCCTATAATGCCAGTCCAGCTGGAGAGCTGCAGTCTATAGCCCCCCAATAAGTCATGAGGTCACCCTAAAAACAGAATATGGGTTACGTTTTTAAAGAAGGTCAACTTGGTGGGTGCAGCACACTCTGTGCACCGCTCTGTGAAGGCTACACTCACAGGCCTGGGCTGTATTAATATGCGGGTGAGGATTTAATCATCTGTGTGTTGCAGCGAGAGTCAACGATGCCAAGTGCGTCATCGTCCGATTCTGCTGGGAGGGGTGAGGGCATGTGTGTGTATGCAAGAGAAACACATTATTTTTGAGGATGAGTGCTTCCACTGCCAGTTTGCGCTTCCTGAGCTGTGAGTTGTTTTGAGAACTGATTCAGGTGGATTGTTTGAGGGGATGAACAGCCCGAGCTGGCCGGCTGCTGTGGCAGAGTTTCCCCGACAGCCAAGAAACACACAACTCAACCAAAACAGGAAGCGCTCTGGCATGTCTTCCAAGAAGACCGAAACACACCAAACGAACTTCTCACTCTATAATTACCAGTTAATAGGGGAAAAAGCCTCAACTTAAACCCTGACTGTCAACATAAACAAGCTTGTTAGCCCGCAAAAGAACCTGTGGTGAGAATGATTTAAGTTGGGGACATAAACATCACGTTGCTGTATGCAGGAAAATAAACAAGAGGGTCCTCAGACCTCTTCTGACCCCCGAAGTTTGGCAGAGCAGCGTGTCGGAAAACATGTCGAGACAGAAACAGGAAACGCACACATGCTCTCAGTGTGGATGGACGCATCCCTGTCAAAACACACAGCGCTGACCCCTGGACCCAAACTGTGGCTGTGTGCGGCTGGTCAGACACAGAAGACAACAAACACAACCAAACTAGTCTAAATAACCAGGCCAGTACAGAGCAGGACTGGAATGTCCCAATGAAGTTTTTGCCCCTGATCCAAGTCATTTAACAGACTATCTGCTGAAACAGAGTCCAGATGCGATACTTCTACTTTCCAAGATAAAACAGCTGCACGGTGCACATGGAGCACTGGTAAAACACCCTGCACCAGAGACAACAGTAGACGCAAGAGACTCTCACACTGAGCTACAACAAGTGCTCATAACTAAATAAGTAACATTAGTAAACAGTTTCATACTACATTTTGCTGTCATTTAAGATGTGTGGTGTTTTGTAGTGGGCAGGGAATGGAGTGGAGCAGAGGAGGACGACGGCTGCACTCGTGTGTTGCTGACGTAAACAAAGGACTAATTTGGGCGCAGTATAGTTTGAAAAGTTGACCCTGATTAGATAATCGACCCAGATACTGATCTTTGAGATACCATCGGGACATCTCTAGAGCAGGATATTCAAATAAGCAATGTATTAAAGCAAACAAATATTCCTTTTATTACTCTGGCACTTACTGCAGGAACAATATTGACTCAGCAGAGTTAAACTAAGGCCCCACCTGCACATCAACATCAACATTTTAGGTTATCACAGATCTGTTGGCATTAACGTATATGTTGGCAAATAAGAAATCGCAAGACGCAAGGCAATCGCAAGATGCCAAAGAAGTGCTGTGTAGTGCTACCATGCTTACATTGACAATGTTAAGATTCAGCTGATTGGCAAACTTGTTTACCATGTTCACCATCTTAGTTTCCCTTAATAGGATGCTCACATTTGCTCATTGGCACTACACAAAGCACTGCTTTAGTTGATTCAAATGTCACTAGTTTTGCAGGAATTTGGTTATGAACCAAAGTATTGGACAAATTCAAATTCTGCCCTAATGATGGCGCTCGAGGACGAGACTGTCCGAACCAAAAGGCAATCCATCTCATAGCTGTTGAGACACACCAATTAAAACCACAAATGTCCGACACAAAGTGGTGGTACAGGAAGAAATAGGTGATAACCAATGTCATTGTAAACATGCATCATAAAAGTGAACATGTCTGAATAGGAAGTGGAAAAACATTGGCAATGACGGCCTCACTTTGTGAAAGTAACTATTACTTCATGTAAAACAGAGCACAAATAAAAACCATACCAATCAGAAACCCACCAAACAGGCAGCACTAATACAGAGTACATGTGAATTTTAAAAACATCCCTTTCACAGACACTGGCTCCATCCAAAACACAGGCTCAATGAAGGCTGTGAAAACCAACACCTGCATCAATATAATTCAACACAGGCTTTGTCCGTACAGGCACCGTTTGATAAGCCTGTGGTGACAATGAATAACAGTATGACGCCAAACTGAGGAATGAACAACGCAACGTCATAACTCATCTTAAACCTGCATGTCCACCACTTGTTGTCAAAACACTAGCTTTGGCACGAAACAGCAACCTATTTATTTTACAGCAAAGGGTGTGTCAGACGAAACTATCTGTGGTGGCATCTGTGTATTGAGTTATGTGACACATTAAATGTCTGCCACACCACATTTCAGCAGATGACGCCAGCAGTTGCCAACAAAGTTGCATACTCAAAATCACCTGGTGAGAAACTGAAAATACTTTACTTGAGCTCCTTTTACACTGGCACTACAAACCTGAAATCTTATAGACATTACCCGCAGGAGCTGTATGTAAGAACGCAAATGTCTGAATCAGTTGGATCAGACGTCAAACAGACTTTATCCTGCCAGCTCCCTCGTGAAAAGTCTGTGTAATGTTTAATTGAGCCCATGTGTGAGTAGAGCGGAGAATTCACAGCGAGTGAGTTGGCATGTTGATGACATTTCTGTCATGAGGCTTCTGCAAAGCAGGAAGGAAAACAAACATCCAAGGGTCATTTATCAGAGACGGCAACGAAAATGTCTGACTGGAGAGATTCAAGAACTGAGGCTGAAATCGTCTTACAAATTCAACGAACAGCAAGAAACTCTTATTTGTGACTAAATTATGAACTGATTACGTGACTGCAGTGTAATCCAGGTCATTTCCTGCCTCCTGCACGCTCTACACAGGCATGTACCTGATTCTCCGGACATTGTCTAGAGTTCATTTAAGACACGGCTCTGTTTTTTTTTTTTTTAAACGTTTGTGTTCATTTCAGATAACAAACAGAGCTCACATGCTGACAGACAGATGAAAAAGCTGTTACAGACTAAAAAAGTAAAGCTGACAGTGGCACTGTAACAAAATCATTCACCTTTCCTTCACATTTTTCCCACTTTGTCACTTTCTGAATATGTAATAAATTGATTAGAGTTGAAACAATCAACCAATTAATCAATAAGATCATCAATGTCCATCACGGTCTCCCCTGAGTCCTGGGTGATGCCTTTGAATATCTTATTTTGTCTCACCAACAGTCCAAAATCCACAGATATTAGGTTTACAATGACGCTATTAAAAAAAGACAGAAAAGCAGATATTCCTATCATTTCTCAGGTGTTGCTTCAAATAGTGACATAAATGATTGATCGATTACAACCCTGGTAAGACTATTCTGGTGACGTGAGCTCAACGTTTGGTTTCGCTCTCTGTATCAGTCTGGACTTGATGCTGCCTCAGACACTTTCCAGAAATTAAAATTCAGGGCCAATCTGGGATCCACACCATAGCTGAAAACATAAGCAGCTAATCAGGGACTGCCTTGTAGTTCGTGTCGTAAAATGCAGGCTGCAGCTTGCAGATCAGTAATGGCGGCTCCTGAAGCAACAAGCACCGACTCTAACACTGGTAAACACAGCATTAGCATAGCAGTTCTGGAATTTTTCAATTGTGGGATTAATAAAGGTGTATCTTATCTTATCTTATCTTATTAACTGAAAATTATTGCAGAAATTAAGTCAATAACGACAATTAAACAAGGACAAGAGTATACACTCGCTGAGTTTCTCTAAGTAAAGACATTTTCACCGTTCTTCCGACTGGATTTGGCAAAAGCTTTATCAACTGGCAAAATGTTCCCTGGTGTTTCTTAAGCTGATTGGCTAAAGTAGACGAGTACTCCCACCCAATTAGTCCAGACTGATAGCAAGAGCAGAACAAAATGTTGGGCTCATGTCATTAGGATGGTCTTACCAGGCTAACTGATTACGGAAACAGTAGTCAATTTACATTCTGTTGATCGACTCATTGATAATTTGACTATTCGTTTCAGCGTTAATTGTTTGGTTTTGGATTGTTGATCAGACAAAGGGATCGATGTCTATGTCAACTTGGGCTTTGGGAAGTTGTCTGTTACATTTTATGGACCAAACAATCAAAAACAGATTGATTAAAAATGAAAATAATCATGACTTTTCCTCTTCCTCGTGTTAACAGCCTCTTCAAGTTCATGGACATTCTTTCCGGTGCAATCATGTGCTCATTTCAAGTCCGTCTGCAACTCATTCCTCACTTGTAGGTGCATGCTTTAGGTCTGTATCACAGCAGCGCCTGCAGTCAACAATAATAGCTGTGGCTGACCTCCCCAGGCCATCTCTGAAACCGGTTCGCACAGTTAATGTTTTGGTTTCTTCATGGAAAATTCAGCAGCGCTCTGATCCACAATCTTCCAGAAACCACAGCAACCACTGAAAAGAGCAGCGTGCCAGCTGCTTGAAGGGGCACTTAGTTACACTCAGGTAGGTCAGGTTAGATAATCCAGCTGTTTCTGACTGAATGCACCCCCCGTACACCTCACACACACATACACACACAAAAACAGGATCCACTGCTGCTTGAGAAGTGAACTAGTAGAGGAGAGTGTGTTACGCAACCAGGCAGATGTAGGCCAGTTGATGCCTTTAGCTGACACGGCCGTAACAGTCAGAGAGCTAATATAGTCACTGCTCTGGCTCACAGCATCAATGAACCTCTCCCTCTCTGTGTCAGATGATAAAACCCACAGAGGGCAAAAACAAGGCGTGTGCCTGTTTTGAGGAAGAGTACAAGAAAGACATCACACAGGCTACAATCTATCCATGCAATCACTCACAAAATGGTTAATCTGAGGCCTGCTTTACAATCACCTTCATCACATAAAAGAGAAGTACGCATAATACAAGACATATTACTACCACAGCAACGAGGCCCCACTATGGTGACACAAAGGGATAAACATCCAGTACAAAATACAACACAGCAGTACAAAAAACACACAAATATATCAGATAACAGATCCAAACTTCCAAATATCAATATCAGTACTAGCCTGAAAAATCTACTCCCCAACCAACAGTCAGAAACTGACCAAAACTCAAAAGATATTGTGTATATTCAGATGATACCCCTTTATAGCAACCAGCATTTTTAGTTACCGTAATATAACTGCATGTGACTAGTTACTCCCCAACACTGCATTTAAGAAGTCAGATCAAGTATTTGCTCCTTGATCTTTATCAATAACTTTATTAACAGACTTATTCTCTAACTTGACTTATAATTTCAGCGCTAGTTGTGAGGAGTGTATTTTCTCCAGTAGGCATGACTCAATTTATTTACTGTTGAAAGAATTAGTTGGTCAAAATTCATCACTTAAGTTATTAATCAAGCCAAGATGTGTAACATTTGCATTTTCTAGTTAATTAAACAGACAGATCTGCGACATTTTTCTGTTAAAAACTTTTGTATATGACAAAATGGGGCCACTTAAGAGATTAAACTATCATCTATTGGATAAATTAAATTGTTGGTAGCAGCCCTATATCTTACAGCAGGGGTGTCAAACTCATTTTAGTTCATGGGCCATAAAGACATTTTTTTTCTCAAGTGGAACAGACCAGTAAAACCACTGTAAAATAAGTTATAAAGAACACCACCTACAAAATGTGCCCTTTCTTTTGTTGTAAAGACGTACAAGTACATTCTGAATATATCAATTTAAAGCCACATGGTGAACAGCTTAAGATGTCTTAAGAAAAATAAGAGTAGTTTTAGCAACATGTCCGAATTTTTCTTCACTCTGTCAGTATCATCACATGTGCATTTGTACATATATTTCCACAGCTGTGTAGAAATGCTGGCATCAACACACCAAACTAAAGTGGAAGCTACTAAAGCTGCTGATTGACAATATTTTGCACTTTAAATATGACCAAAGTATTGTTTTCTTGTGTGAACTGTATTCTGTTCAAGGTGGAGACTCCTCTGCAGCTGCATTTTACATGAAGGCCACTAACTATTTAACCTGCTCCCGAAACCTAGCACCTCTTAGCCGTCACATGTGCATCAATATTAAGTGTGCAAAGTCATCCAGAGGGCTGGATTTGAGCCCTTTGGCGGGCCACTTCTGGCCCACAGGCCATATGTTTCACACTCCCATCTTGGCTCGTTTGAACAAACAAGAAACAACTTGCAGATTCCCGGAAGAAGTGCTGATACTTTGGAAAAATGTTTCATACCTGGGCTTTGTTTAGTTACAAGGAATGTGTTGTGATTTCATGGAGATTAAAAAACGTGTCCTGGTTGGACTTTAAAGTGTGGTTTTAAAACTTTTAATGGCCATGCAGTGCCCCCACAGACACACTAAATTAAGTGACAGTTAATTTCACATTCAAGGATGTTTTCTGTAGCTTTATACTCGGAGAAAAACATCTAACTGCGGCTAGTGCATCTCTCTGAATGTTTAACTCATCCGCAGCAGCATCAAACTCCATATGTACAGTGACAGTGAAGTAAAATAAAGCACAAAAACAGTTATCCATGCTGGTTTCAGTCTGCAGACATAAACGTACAGCTCTTGTTCGCCCTGTCTGTCACTGTGGTAATTTCTAGATTTTTTTTCGCAGTTTATTTCCTGCTATTTCGCTTACTAGCTAAAGTACAGCAAAACTAATTTAACAAGCTCAACTCTGCAGAAGTTTAGCACCCTGTTACCAACTGAAACAAACTGCTAGGCTTCACTTGTACGACCAACTGACACGGATAGAAACCGTCTGTTAGTGTGAGTGTTTGTGGAGAGTGTTAGCATCCTCCTACCTTTCCTCTGTGTTCAGCATGATAGGCTCGAGGAAACACGGGTCTTTAGCTCCTTTCTGAAAACTAAAACTGTTACTGTTCGATAAAAACTCGACGGACAAGTTCAACATCCGTAAATAACGACAAAACCGTGTCGTGGTAAAAGTTTCGAGTGACTGTTTGCGAGAGAGAGAGACGGAGGAGAACTCAACACATCGCTCCACAGCAGCGACTCTGCGGTTGAGTCGCACGGGAGCGCTATTTATAGCCGCAGCAAAGCATCATGGGTAAGACAAGCCCTCACAGGAAAATAAACAAACTGACATGAAACGATTTAAACTTCCTGGTTAAAACACGTATAAAACAGCAGAGTTAATATGATAATTATGTTTTATATTAAGCGTACTGTAACTTTATTACACTTATTGGTAGTTTTAGTTAAATAACATATTTTAAAATACGTGGAGAGGACAGTACGTTCAGTTATGTAGGGGAGAACGGGGTTGGTTGTCACGCTTTTTAGGGTGTTTTCACACTTTAGTCCTTTTTGAATGAACCGTACTCAGTCCTCTTAAAGTGGACCAAAAAGTGGACCAACAGAAAAGGGACTCAGTTCTTCTTGCGTTCACATTAGCCCCTTTTACACTGCCAGATTTTCCGCGAATCTTTGGCCGATTTGCCGGCCAGCTGCAAGTGTTTACACACACAGAGCGGGATTGGCGAGTTGATCTGAGGCACCCAATTTTCCGCCTCGTAGGGTAGTCATATCGGCGGAACGGTTTTAGTATAAACAGAGCGAGACGGCTTTCCGCTTCGGGAGGGTCTGCTGATGATTTGTGGGAGGGGCTGTTGATGATGTCACATGTTCGACCCACTGGCGTGGACTTCAAACCAGGAAACAGCTGATAGCAGGAATGAGTATCTAGCAGCACTAAGGAGACGCGAAGCAGAAGATGAGCAACTGGGGAGATAAAGAATTGTGCGCCCTCCTTGTCCTCGCTAATGAGGAGGCTATTAACCGTCAGATGACGGGAACGTGAAGGACAGGCCGATGTACAAGAGAATCGCCGAAGGACTGACCAGCCAGCGGCTTTCCTCGGTACGTCACTGTTTACGTCACATGCTGAGCTACACGTTCTGTTACTAGCTCACGCCCCCCATTGCCTCGAAAAAGGCGCATTCTGTGTAAACACAAGAAGGCAGGCGGCAATTTGCCGCACTCCCCGATTTTGTTTTTATACTGCCAATGCGGAAAGAAGAGGGATTGGGCTTTCCTGCAAATTTGCGCAATTCCTGTGTAAAAGAGGCTATTGTCAGCTCATTTGAAAGAGGACTCGGTTCTCTTTCTGGTCAGCTTCAACTCTGATGGGACCTCTGTCTGTTCACACTATATAGCCTGTAGCCCTTTTTGAATAGGAATTGTGCAAATTTGCAGCAAAGCCCAATCAGTCTTCGTTCAGCATTGGCAGTATAAAAACAAAATGGGGGAGTGCAGCGAAATGCCGCCTGCCTACTTTTGTTCTTACAGAATGTGCCTTTTTCGGGGCAATGGGGGGCGTGAGTAAGCAACAAAACGTGTAGCTCAGTGTGTGACGTAAACAGTAACGTACAATACATGCGTTTGCGAGGGCAAGGAAGGCGTGCAATTCCTTGTCTCCCCAGTTGCTCATCTTTACAGTTTCTTTCAGGCTGGTGTCGACGTTGTTTGCGTTTCCCTCTTGCTACTAGCTGCTCATTCCTGCTATCAGCTGTTTCCTGTTTTTAAGTCCACCGCCAGTGGGTCGCACATGGGGCATCATCAACAGCCCCTCCCGTGGCAGAAGGGCGCCTTGTTCGTTTTAAACCAAAAAGGTTCTGCCAGTATGTTACCCCTACACGGCGGAAAATTGGGCACCTCGGATCAACTCGCCAATCCGGCTCTGTGTGTCTAAACGCTTGCAGCTTGCCTACAAAACGGCCCATCATTTGCCAAAAATCTGGCAGTGTAAAAGGGGCTTACATATAATATATTGATGTAGTTTTGTTTTTACTTTGATGTGGCACTGCAGTGTGGTTATGAACTTAAAATTGGAGGAAAACCTTTGCGTTTCTGTGCATTGTTGACAATTGCTGATTGATGTTTTCCTTGTTCCATATCTGGAGGAGTGCAGTTGTTTTGTCGTCAGACCAAAGTACTCCTCGTCCACTGGTCGTGCTGTCGTTACCTGTTGCCATGGTTCTGTTGTGTTTATTATGCGTCCCACTGAAATAGCGTGTGATCTGTTTGTGGTAAGCCTGGAAGGCTACAATACAATAGCAAAAGGCGAAGCAGACCCGGAGCATTTTGTGTTCACAAGGCACAGGTTAAGTGAACCGCACTGTGGACTTGAAGCAGCTGAACTCAGACCACCTTCAGAGGTGTAGGGGGGGGGGCTATACCACAACCCAGCAGGCATTATAATGTTTATTCATTGTTGAGTCAACGTCATTCACTATGACTGAATCACTGTTGAATTATGTTTTGATTCTGACACATGAATTAACATTGATTTCGCAATGTTGTTTCCTTGTTGTTTCATAAGCTCAGATTAGACCAAAGATTTGCAACGTGACGAGTTGAAACAGGCAACGACTTGCAATGCGCCGTTCTGCAACGTTCTAAAAACCCGCTGGTTCACACCAATACAACTAGATGAGACAGTGTATCGTCTCTATGCAACAACTGTCCATACTTCTGTTCTGATTTCAGGCTTTTTGGACTTATTTTGTGGCTGAATATAATTTGTAGCTTCTTAAAATATCAATGAGGACAGTGATAGTGAGATACTGGCTACAGCTGTATTTAGTTATGAAATGAGCATCAGATGGACTGCATTCATTATAAATACCCCACAATAATATTAAAAACCAGCACCAGCTAATCAGTCAGAATGTGTATGTGTTTGGGGGCATAAGCACATACAGGGAGCAGCAGCAGTGACCCACTGTCCGACACCTGGCACACGTGATGACAGACCAATGCCGCTAGACGAGACGATGTATCAGATGTCTCCGATTTTACTCCTGAACTGACCCTGTAGATGACCTCTGACTCCAGTGCTGAAAATTTCAGTACCTGCATTTTCTAACAGCTCCCTCTAATGACTGTGGCCAACTCCATTCTCCCCCACCTACAACAGATTTGAGGTACTTGCACTTTTCTTGAGTATTTCCATTTTCTGCTACTTCATACTTTTACTGCACTACATTTTAGATACTTTAAATATTGTACTTTTTACTCCACCCCATTTACCTGATTACTTTAGTTATTTTGCAGATTCAGATAAATAGTACAAAATATAATCAACAAATAAATGATGTTGTTGATGATATAATATCATAGATTAAGATAAAACTTTTTTGATCCCCAAGAGGAGATACACAGCAACCCAGCAGTATATAACCTGTTGAGTCTGTCCAGGGGGTCCCCAGACTATCACAGGGCTGACACATAGAGACAGACAACCATTCACACTCACATTCACACCTACGGACAATTTAGAGTCACCAGTTAACCTGCATGTCTTTGGACTGTGGAAGTGAGCCGGAGTACCCAGAGTAAATCCACACTAACACGAGGAGAACATGCAAACTCCACACAGAAGGGCTCCCCATCCCAGGGTTTGAACCATAAACCCTCTTGCTGTTAGGTGACAATATTTTGAGTTGTAGCCCCTTTGTAATCACATTTTACTTAGAAACTTTAATTAAAAGACATGTTTTTTTCTACGTAACTGTAACTGATTACATGTAGTTAGTTACTCCTCAACACTGACGACAGATCACTCGACTGTGAAATGAGTAGCCTACCTCTACCTGTTACACGTGGTACGATAAACCAATATACAGTGAAGAGAGTGAAGGCAGCTGTGTAAGAACTGAATAAACAGAGGTAACTAATAGTGTGCAGTAGAATAAGTGTTTGTTTATATGTACACAGAAAGCTTTAAAAATGTAATTTGTGTCTACAAACAGTCCCTAACATTACTGTCTAACACTATAGTTTAGATTGCATTTTTTCTGAGTGATACTGTTGTAAGGTATCCTTAAATAACCTGAATTGGTATTTCAATAGTTCTTTGCCCTGAGGGATTGGCCTACTTCCATAGTGGTTTTTCTCTCTGAATCAGTGGCTCTGCACGATTAGTTTACATGTGGTGTTCTGTGTACAGACCCTGCCTTTTTTTTTAGTCATTAACTTTGCCACCAGCTCATACAGTATAGCCTTACCACTCTCAGAACAAATGTTTCATGGCGCACACTGTAGGACCATTTTATAAGACGCTTTTTGAGCCTATATGACCTGTTAAAGGTGAAGTCTGTGGTTCTTGTCCAATATGACATAATAGTGACTTAACATTAAAAAAAGGGTTCTGATCTGGGCCAGGGGCAAGACCAGCATAAACGTCAGTGAGGCTTTTCAAAGGTGGAGAAAGCTCCGACAGTTGAAAGGCATGAGGACGGATACGGAGGGTGCCATGTTTCTGCTAAACAGATGGGTCCCATTAGTTTTACTATGTTTCAGGGAACTAGTGGGCCTACTTGTGAGTCAGCTGTCTGGAGCTGGTTTTCTGGCTCCGGGAAATGTACTTGTTTCGACTCGTTTCGCAGCAGCCTCTGTAGCGCCAGATGCTAACGGTAACCCACAGCCTGACACGTTAGTGACATCACTTGCTGTGTTGCTGTTTGCTCTATATGCTGTGCCTCCTCTTTTAGTTTAACTCTCATCCATTGTTCTAAAATGTCACAATTATTGGCAAATTACATATTTTACAGTCTCAAGTCTCGTATAGCTCAAAATTTAAATGACATCTCATTGGATAATACCTTAAGATATGTTTTTTTTTTACATGAGCATTCGACTTTCAATGTATTGCACAAAACATCTCAAATAGAGCCAAAGTAATTAAATTAAAATACTGACTGATCTCTCACAGTCAAACTGATTTACAGTGGTTACCATGGTAACGTGGTCCTCACCTGCATGCAATCAAATTATCAGTCCAACACTTAGTCGTCTTGGTGTTTTTATGATGTAATAACTTAAAACATCTGGTGAAAATCTGAGAGAGGGGTGGCCTTATTTGACTGAGGAAGAAAAACTTGTGTTGTGCAAGACAGATTGGGAAAGAAAAAGAGGAACACTTGCAGATTTAATATAATCTGAAAGTACTGATGAGTCTGAAGCAAGAATTGACCTTTTGCTAAGCCCCGCCCCTTTGTGATGCTGTTGGAGCTAGCATTGAGCCCACACTGTAACTAACTGCACTCCCTGAAGAAATATTATCATATTTTTGGACAAATGAAACAGTGATTCCAGAGAGAAGCAGACAGAGGGGTCTACAGTCTGTGTTTGAAGGATATATCCAGGATGTCAAACTGACTCAGCAGCAACAACAGGTTAAAAAGACAAAGATAGTTAGAAGCTACAGCCCAACTATAGGCTACAGATCACAGTGTGAAAGTGAACCACCACATCACTGCTGATCGCCACAGAAGACAATGAATATAAAGGGAAACTTTGCTGATATTGAGCCAGCTGTGTGGCATCACAGTGTGTGCAGATGAACGTTGTTTGGCTTTGCTGCCATGCCACTGCCAGCACCCAGACCTGGTTGGTTTTGGAACAGGGAAGAAACGTATATCTTTTTCCAACCTCTCCAGGTAACGAGTATCATTAATACACGACGTGCCCCAGGCACAACATTTAGCTCCAAGTCCACAAAACCAGCCTGAAAATGAAGGAAATGTAAAACGACTGCATTAGAGTCAATGGAGCACAGCTGTGTTGTTGTCAGACCCTGGTCTGATTAAGCCTGATGCTACGCTATGACTGGTCAGTCTGCGTCCTGGGGGCCGGACTTAGTGAAGGGTCAGTTGTGGCCCCCTGGATTTCCCTGCATTGTGGTTGACCTTGACCTCTGACCCCTCTGTAGAAGAACCTCTGTAGGGATCGACGTAAACTAAGGAGAGAGACAAAACAAGCTTAAGTCGCTTCCTGGACCACAGAGTCCTGTCCTTCCTCTAAAACTGTCCGTGTGTCCTTCACAGTGGTCATCTTTGGGCCCAGACTCTCAGCCTGAGTCTGAACATAGACCCAGTTATGTAAGGAGGAATGGAAAAGAGCCCCTGTGCCAAACAGATTATCAGATTAGTAACAAGATAGCAGCCCAGCTACTTGATCCTGGCACATCACTGCATTAATGTTGGCGGTCCAGCTTGCCTGGGTAAGCAGGGGACACGGGGGTCACTGCCCCCCGCCAGCCACTGTGAAACAGCACCCTCATCATGATGTAACAGTGAGTGAGTCGGTGTCCACTCGTGTCTCTAGGGTGACTTACAGCAAGTTTAACAGTAGAGTCAGCTCAGTTTCTAGTTGAAGGTCGTCAACTTTGCAGAATCCACATCCCAAATCATTCCTAGATCCTTTTGTTATTCATCTCCATCTCTTTATTTGCATCACCTCCTCTGTGAGATTAACGTAAGATAAATTAGGATAATGTTTATTTGCAGGGTTCACCCCCGTCATGGGAACAGGCAGCATCCCAAACAATCACGCCAGGAAGAGAACTCAACAAAAGAACAGTTAGACATTAGGGGATATTTATAGACTGGATTTGGGAGAGGAGATGTCACTCAGTGAGGAGACGTGGGATATTTGTTTAGGAGATTAGGAAGAGTCTAGATACTCCAGTGTGGTTTGTTTTAATTCTTAAACCAACTGTGAAAAAAACGGCCAGGGAGACAGGAAGAGGAAGATTCTTCTCTCTAAACAACGGCCCTTCAGTCGGACATTTAACCTCTTAACTGCTCTGCCAAAGCTGCCCAGCAGCCACTGGTAGACAACTGTGGATGTACTGGGCAGCTCCCAGTATGAATCTATTGTAAAAGACTGAAAATCAAAACTTTGGTCAGCAAAACTTGCTTTGGTTTGTTACTGCTTCAAAAGCCTACAAAGGAGGATTAGGGCCATGTCGAAATATGACAAGATTACACTTTTAGGAGGAATAAATCACAGATTAAAAACAGAAAGTCAGGTAACATGGTATAAAAAGCACAAAGTGTTTACAAACAATGTTGGGGGTGACAAGTGGGGGTGCTGAGATAAGCTAAACTAAATTAATCTAATCTAAACTAAGCAAAAATCAGATTAAATAAGATAAACTAAATTAATCTAAGATAAAATTAGCTAATTAAGATAAATTAAACTAAGCTAAGTTAAACTAAACTAAACTAAACTAATTCAAACTAAATTAATCTAAGATAAGCTAAACTAAATTAAACTAAAGTACACTAAACTAAGCTAAAGTAAAGTAAAATAAGCTAAGCTAAACCAAGCTAAGCTAAACTAAACTAAACCAAGCTAAGCTAAACTAAGCTAAGCTAAGCTAAGCTAAACTTAACTAAGTTTAACTAAGATAAGCTAAGCTAAGATAAACTAAATTAAACTAAACTAAACTAAACCAAACTAAGCTAAACAAAAAACAAAAAACAAAGCTAAACTAAGCTAAACTCAGCTAAGCTAAGATAAGCTAAGCTAAGCTAAGATAAACTAAACTAAGCTAAACTAAGCCAAGCTTTACTAAACTAAATCGAGCTAATCTAAGCTCAGATAAGATACAGTACACTAAAGTAAACTAAACTAAACTAAGATGAGCTAAACTAAGATAAGCTAAACTAACCTAAACTAAATGAATCTAATATAAGCTAAACTAAACTAAAGTACACTAAACTAAGCTAAAGTAAAGTAAAATAAGCTAAGCTAAACCAAGCTAAGCTAAACTAAACTAAACCAAGCTAAGCTAAACTAAACTAAACTTAACTAAGCTAAACTAAGCTAAGCTAAGCTAAACTTAACTAAGTTTAACTAAGATAAGCTAAGCTAAGATAAACTAAATTAAACTAAACTAAACTAAACCAAACTAAGCTAAACAAAAAAAAAAACAAAGCTAAACTAAGCTAAACTCAGCTAAGCTAAGATAAGCTAAGCTAAGCTAAGATAAACTAAACTAAGCTAAACTAAGCCAAGCTTTACTAAACTAAATCGAGCTAATCTAAGCTCAGATAAGATACAGTACACTAAAGTAAACTAAACTAAACTAAGATGAGCTAAACTAAGATAAGCTAAACTAACCTAAACTAAATGAATCTAATATAAGCTAAACTAAACTAAAGTACACGAAACCTAGATAAAGTAAAGTAAAGTAAAGTTAACTAAACTAAGCTAAAATAAGCTAAACTAAATAAAGCTAATCTAAGCTCAGCTAAGATACACTACACTAAAGTAAAGTAAAGTAAACTAAGCTAAGCTAAGCTAAGCTAAGCTAAACTAAACTGTTTATCAGGCTAAAGCACAATGTGATAACATCCGCTAATCAGCAGACACTTGGTTGATGAACAGAAATTATTTTAACTTTGAATAGAGGGTGCTGTGAGCTCATTTATTTTCACTGAAACCATGATGTGACATCGACCATCAGTCAGGTATTGACATATATTTTGTTTATTAATGTCTGTGAACAATTAATTTCTCACCCTGCACTAAGTAAAAACTAACTTTGAATGAGCAGAGCAAAGAAAAGTCACGTGTCAAGCTAAGCCTCCAAATAGGCCGAATAAATGTCATTTGATGCACTTCAGCAAGTTTGAAAAGTTTTCATGTTTTAATAAAAATTGAGGTTGAGTTTTCAACAGAGAAGCCACTTATATCTGTGGCATTAGCATTTTCCTAAGATGAAATGAAATTAAACAAACACAACATACAGACTTAGTAAAACACATGAAGGGGCACCTTGAAGGTTTTTGTCGGTCCTTTTCTAATTCACTGTCATTATCTGAAACACAGACTGGCTAATATGAAGAGGATATGATCTTATAAAAAGATGATTAATAATTTGGCTTGTATTAAACAGGTTCACACTTGAGTGAGACGAGGAGACTGGTGGCCTATTTCTGCTTTAGGAGAGACGTTTTCGATTCAGTCACACTGAGACTGCAAACAAATACTGAGGCCAAGGTCAAATTCTTGGCCTCATTATTTGTAATGCAAAGAAATGTGCTGAGACGTTGTTTCCCTATGTGTGTTGTTTTCTGACTCCAACACTGACGGACTGCTGCTGTTTCTGTATGACAAGCTTTAAAACACTGTGACTGTAGAATGAGGAAATACAGTGAGGTGAAAAGAAATGTTAGCCAAGGCTTTCTAATACAGTTTATTAGAATTGTTGCATGTAAGTAAGCGGTATTCAGTATGAATTCAGATTAGTATAGTACTTAATTATGGGTAAAAACAAACATTTCTAATAAATGAACAATGCAGACTTATTATTGGAATAACACTTAGCACTTATAGTATTAGCATATGAGCATTAAATGGCTGCATGCAGACAGAGTTTGAGCAGTTTTGTATTTTGCTTTGCTTGTATTTGTGATAGCTCGCAATTTTCTAGTTTAAGATTGTCGTTTAAAAAAGTACAAAGTAGTTTTTCTTCAGTTTTACTAAATAAACAAACCGAATATGAACAAGGTTAACAGCCATGCTAGCAGTTCTGTGAGGCTGCACAGAGGTGCTTTGAGCTAAATGTTAACATGTGTTACTTGTACACTGACTGAGGGGACCAGACTGGCCGACCTGTATGCTCTCGCTCGGTGGATGGATGATGTCACAGGACGCTTTGTGGTTGATTATTGTGCCAATCTTACAAAGGAGGGCGACACTTGAACGGTTTCCTCCAGTTTGTTTCGCTATCGAAGCTAACGTTAGCCAATGCGCTATAAAGTTAGCATTATGGAGAAATTTAATATTCTTCTTAATAGCTCCCCAGTTTCTGATGAGGTGGACATGATAACCCTTAATACACATAACGTTATTCATCCCTAAAACAGGAAGTACTTTTTCTGTAACCTGATTTTTTTTATCACATTTAACCATAGTTGTCTTTGTTTTTGTTGACGGGCAGTGGCGGCTGGTATGTAATAAAATTTAAGTTTGGAGCCATGACTCCTTCTATTCTGGCTCCCAATAACACAACAAGACGACATTTTAAGACTCCTACATAGCCCACAGCCCTGTTTATTAGCCTCAGCTGATAAAATGACGCTATTGTGACGTCAACTCTAAAAGAGTCTTTTGTAATTTGTTTTGCAGGAATTTTGTTAGAATTGAAAGCACCGGACGAATAAAACTTTAGCCTGATGATGGCACTACACACACACACACACACACACACACACACACACACACACACACACACACACAGACACACAAAGCAAAGACTGTAATGGTAAAGACTAGCTCAGGAACTGAGGAAAGGCCAGTCATAAGTGGGGGAACACCAGAGGCAGGATAAAAACTCATAATAATAATAATGGTAATAATAATAATAATAATAACTTCAATTTATATAGCGGCTTTCAGAAAACCCAAGGACACTTTACACTGATGGTCAGGGAAATAACAGACACGACAAACAACTGTAAAAGACAACAGAGACTATGTTGAATGGGAGGGGCTAAGAAAGGTTGTAAGCTGCAGAGAACAGGTGGTGTTTAAGGAGTTTTTTGAAATTGTCTATGGATGAGGCGTTGCGGATGTCAGCAGGGAGAGAGCTCCAGAGGGTCGGTGCTGCCACGCTGAAGGCTCTGTCCCCGAAAGTCCGTAGTCTGGTGTTGGGAGTGGAGAGCAGGCCAGCGTCTGAAGACCGGAGGTTCTATGATGGGGTGTAAGGGTGGAGGAGGTCTGAGAGGTACTGGGGTGCAAGGCCATGGAGGGATTTGTAGGTTTTAAAACGAGGATTTTGTAGTTGATCCAGGACTTGGTGGGGAGCTAGTGAAAGTGGATGAGGGTTGGAGTGATGTGTTGCCAGGGCCTGGAATGCGTAATAACCCTGGCAGCTGCATTTTGCACATATTGGAGCCTGTCCAGGGTTTTGCTGGGTACCCCGGACAGGACTCCATTGCAATAATCCAGACGGGAAGTGATGAATGAATGAATGAGGGTTTCTGCCACGGAGTCAGGGAGTGAAGGTCTGAGTCTGGAGATGTTCTTTAAATGGAAGAAGGCAGATTTGGTGACAGATTTGATGTGTGATTGAAATGAGAGGGTGGAGTCTATGATGATTCCCAGGTTGCGGATCTCAGAGGATGGGTTAATGGAGTGCCAGCCAATGACCAGGAGGAGATCCCCAACCTTTCCGAAGCAGCGCCTTGGGGGCCACAACCATGAGCTCTGTTTTATTGGAGCTGAGTTTGAGTAGGTTGGTAGGCAGCCAGGTTTTAATATCCTGCAGGCAGGTGACCAGGGAGTTGAGGGGGAGTGCAGCGGATGGTTTGGTGCTGAGGTAGAGCTGTGTGTCATCGGCATATGAGTGGAAAGTGAGGCCGTGTTTGCAGATGATTTGTCCAAGGGGGAGCATGTAGATGATAAAGAGGAGGGGTCCAAGTACGGAGCCTTGGGGCACGCCTTGGTTGACTGGGGCTGGGGGGACGAGAGGGGCCAATAGTGACAAACTACTTCCTGTTAGAGAGGTAGGATTGAAACCAGGAGAGAGCTGTTCCGGTGATACCAGAGCAGCTCTCTCCTGGTTTAATAGAATAGAAAATAGAAAATAGTCAATAAAAGTTAATAAATGAGCTAAAATTAATAAGTAACGAAATAGAATAATATGCCAGCACGAAAAAATAATATATACAGTGAAAAAAATAAATAAAATAAAATAAAATAAAATATAATATAAACACAACTAAAGTACCACCTAGTGTGATATCTTCCACTGCTTATATTGTCAGTCATATTCAGCTTACCAAACAAAATCATCAGTATAGAAGCTATCTGGCCACTTAAATCAATCACAAAACAAACAATGAAGTAAAAATAAAATAAAAGAGAATTGCCTTTTCCCCAAAGCACAGAACCAGTCCTTGGTTTCACTCTTTGCAGCAGACACACAGTAACAGCAGACAAAAGCAATCTGAGCTCGAGCTGAAGCTCAGGTGAAAACCGAGCATCTTAGTTTCCAGGACAAACTGTCCCTCGGCCGCCCCCCACGACCTCCAGCGCAGCGTCACAGAGTCGCACATGAGATGCTGGCTGAGAAACAAAAACATCTCTCGTGTTTCAATCTGTCGCCTTGATGCTGTTTGAGACCGACACCGCTGACCTGGTATTTCGTTTTGTCCGGTGAGCTCCTCACGCCGAAGACAAAAGGCAGATCGTGTGAACAGCACAGAGACACTTTATCTCTGCTTTGAGGATGAAATATTCAGCAGGAGCTCGGCAGGGAGTGAGACTAGAAAACTGCTGCCTAAAGAGCGTCTTCCAGATGTTTAGAGATGGGCCTGATCAGAGGTGTTATCAGGGCTTTTTGCCCCCTTAACTTTCATTGTTGTCCTGCCACATTTCCCCTTGATGCCACAAGGCCCCGCTAAACAATAATAGCCACTGGCTGCGAATCACGCCGACATGAAAGGGCGGCTTCTTTCAACTGTGTCTGATGCTGCAAGTCTCTAACCAAGCACCAGTTTTTGACGACTTCAGAGTGAGACTGGATTGGAGCAGCTTGATGCCGCCATTATTTGGTTCTGTGTAAAAATGCAAAGGAGGCATCAAGAAGGGACGTAGTAGCGACCCTAGAGCTCAATCTCTGTAAAAACAAAAGGGGACATTGTGTGACTTTCGTGAGTCTGAATTAATTCAGTGTTTAAAGGCCCCTGAAAACATATTTCTCTCTATCTTTTGATCAGTAGTGTCATGTATAGGTAGATGATCTCACAGTGCTGCCTGCAGGTTCACGGCTCAGATCAAATAGATTCTGAAAAACATCTTTACCACAGCTGAAAAATAAAAGATCATATTTCCTGGTACATATTGTGTTTTCTTAAAAAAAAAACAACAAAAAAAAAACATACGTTACATAGGAGGGAAACATCAGAACTGGGTCACTAACTTGTGAATATACCTGTCTTCAGGTTTCATGCTCGTAGCTAAAGTGTGTGTGCAGCCTGACAAAGAACGAGGAAGAAAAGAAGAAAAATGATGAAGTGTAGTTTTTGTGTATCTGCTGATATATGTGACAGTTTGTGTTATGACAATCCCCGAACCTCCTCCTGATCTAATTAAAGTTCCCATTGTTCCTCTCTGGCAGCGTCCCACATTCTGTGTGAGGAGAGGTTGATTTACTCGTGTTCAGGTAATCACAACAACTTCAAGGACACACTCAGGTCCGGTTATTTTCCCACGTTTTGTTCTCATGTTGCATCAACAACCAAGCTCACAGACCTCTGCCAGATCTTCAGTGGAAGATGATGATGATGATGATGATGATGATGATGACTGTGATTGTTGTGGGTGAGGTCTTTATCAACAATGCATGTAGGACAGGAAGAACAAGCTGTCTGCTTTTGTTCTGCGGATGATTTGAGGTTGTTTACATGTTTTTCTGTAACTCTGGGCACATGTTACACAGAGCAGTGTGTTGTTTCAGGGTGTGGATGAATCCTTGTAGATACTCTGTGGCTTCGCACTCCTACAGCGAACGGACATCTTAAAATGATAATGAAAATTATCACTATACACCACATCCTGATAGAACTGCTACTTCTTTTTTCTTATTGTGTCTAGCGTCTTTAAACTCCTGTGACCAGGGGTGGATCATCACACAATAGGCCCCTGTCTCATCCAACGTCGTCAAAATCCGGTGCTCTGTCAGTGAATTCCGGCATCAGACACCAACGGAAAAAGCCTTCCTTTCACGTCAGCATGATACGCAGCCGGACGCCGCTGTTTAACAGCACCCGGCGGCATCAAGGGAAATGCGTCGGGACCAGGGGTGGTGGATGGGTCCAACAATCATCGACTTTCACCCGGGAGGCTGGTGTTCACTTGTCGTAAGATTGTAAAGCCAAAGTCGATTCGCAGTGCTGTACCAACAAAATGCATTTATTTTGAAAGAGACTGTACATTTCCTGTGAAAACAGAGGTATATTTTGAAAGAAGCCGAACTTCACACAGCGTCACAGAACATCAACAACCTTGTTGTGCAACCATTGTTTTGCATCCTTTTGTAGTTGTAATGCATCTTTTGGTGGTCTTGTACCTTATTGGAGTTTTTCTCTGTCTCTTTGAGGTAATTTACTGTCTTTTTTTAGTCATTTAATTTCTTCTTGTGATTGTTTTCCCCCTTTTTGTAGTTACTTTATGTCTCTTTGCGTGACATTTTGCAGATGACACCACCCTGAGCCTGTGCCTGGTAGGCCTGTTCAGTAACCCTTCCGTGCCTGTGACCCTGCGTTCTCATATGAGGACATTACATTTTGAGTTTCCTGCACATCACAATCCAATATGCTAAACTTAGACCTGTTGTCCTCTTTTGTGGACACTTTTATGTGCCATCTAGCAGTAGCAAAAGCACAATACATAAATCTTTGTAAAAACAAGATGGCTGCCATCTTGGCCAAGTCAGTCATTCCTGACACAAAAGTGGAAAAGGTACAAAATCTGATCAATCGTTATGGTATATATAGATATAGCATACAAATTTGACAACTTTTAGCGGTTGGAACAAGCTAAGACGCTGTTAATTAGGAAGTTCTCATCTGAGGATATTGGGACTTTATTATCGTCTTGTTTGAGGGCATTATCATTGTGTAAATGTAGCATTTAATACAGGCTAATTAGGTGTGACGGACTGTTCCTACAGACAGAATGACATTCCTAGCTTGGAAAATGGAGCGGGGGAAATTCATCCACAGTCACAAAACAAACAAATCACAAAGCTTTGAGAGAAGTTGCATTTATTGCAATTTTGTTGTGCACAGTTGTGTTTTGGCATTGAAATTAACCGTTTTCAACAGTTTTAAACTTTAACATTGACCCCACACCCCAAGAGTCACAAAACATTTCACAAATTTTGCATCCTTTGCAGTTTTGTTTATGCACAACAATGTCCAGGCACCAAAATGAACAGTTTTAGACTTTATTACACGCTGGTGACTATTAAAACTAAACCTTTTGTTCCCATATGAGGACATCATTTTTTTCAAAAGCCACTTCCTGTTCAGAGACAATGCTTAGCTTTTTATCAGGTCCTACTGATCCCAAATGGCTGGGAGAAAATGGGTAACAAACAAAAGCCCAGGTTTCAGGGCAATGGAAGGCATGAAGTTTTTGCCTCACTCACTCAGAACAAGTTCTTCTTTTCACAACTTATTTTAAGACTTCCTTGTATCTTCTGTGATCCTGACCAAGAAAAAGTATCCAATAATTAATATTCAGTCATGTTTAAGATGCATCGTTTGGTCTCTGACCTACAGTAATAGTGTGTAGCTCCATGTGAGATCAGTCAAATGTAGGAAGATTGCTGTAAAACACCACAGACTTACATGTTTACCGGTCACTTAATATGTTAAGGAGCCAGATTTTTTACCTTAAGACAGGCTGCTGTGTGCACCTAGAGTTTTAATTATTGATGTCTAAACAGGTTGTTTCATTACAGGTCGCTGTGAAGCTCAGGAAATGAAAAATCTTCGAGAAAAACCAAAAGGAATTTGAGGCAAAAAAAGCCACACATGTGCCTCATAGACTCACAGTAGAAACACATTAATTGGTCAGAAATGTTAAAAAATGCTCTCCTTAAGTTTTCTAGTGTGTCCTCACTTGCTTTCACTTTCTTTTATCCAAATAAAGTTGTGTTAATTTATCAAAATCTATTAAAATGATCTGCATCCAACTACTACAGCTGCACTCCTTTTTCCAGACGCTGAAGTCTTCCCTTCTGCTCAGACGGAAAGTGTCAGATAGTCGAAGGGTGTTGAAACGACTGGGAGGAGGAGGAGACTCTGGTCCAGTCCCATCACTCTCACGTGTCTCCTTGTTTTCCTCAGGAAGTTGCCTTCACGTGATAAAACTCTCAGCGCGTGCTGAGTTCACGTCTAAGAGCTGTGCTGTTCTCTCTCTGCAGTCATACTCAGCAGCTTTCATAAGCTGATTGTCTGGCTGTAATGCAGCCCTGCAGAGGTGTCTCACTCATTCCAGGTAGAGCTGTCAGCCGTGCCCTGCAGCCGACTTGATCTTGAGACACTCATATAATCCAAGTGTCACATCAGTTAATGAATGTGTGCAGCAATAATCAGCTGCAGGCAGGTTGTTAGCTTTATGTGACTCTCAGTTACACCCAAGAAATACCTGTGTGAAATGATCTGAATGCAGCCACCTGTCCAGTCCATCACTCAGGTGACAACAACTCTGATTTTGAATATGTTTAAATACAGTTAACAGGTTTTATGCAACCACAACAAAAAATCCTTCAATTAAAATCAAACAGTATAATTTCTTTACCAAAATCATATTCCTGGTTGTGTGAGCTTTTCTTTGAAACTCCATTTATACCATCATGTGGCCAAATAAAATTTGTAGAAATATAATTAGGCTAAAATAATAAATAAATTGCTAAAAAAGTAAAATACCAAGTTAAAATGTATTTTTATTTAATTCTATTTTGAAGAAGAACAAATGACACAGGAAAACACAAGATAAGTATCCATGAAAAAAGGTACACAAGCAAAGGTCTGGCTTGAATTCACAATTAAACAGCAGCCTGAAGCGTGACTTTACCACAGTGATGGACTCAAAGATCTGGTGAGGACTGGAGACAAGAGCCGGTGTTTTATACTGCAGGGCTGATCACTGGATGGTTCTCAGGTGAGCAGCAGAGAGCAGGTGAGTTGAATGAATGTAATCAGGAACCAGGAGAGTGATGGAGACGCCACGCCGGCAGCGAGACAGACAAGAGGAGGGGGAACAGAGGACAAGGAAAAACACAGGGAAACTATGCCTGAGACCGATGGGCTCATGACTTCAGTACATCTCAATCCAAACTAATGAAACTCTGACAACAGATGATCATTTTTACAGGTGGTAAAAACAAAGTATAACATAAACCATACTTGTGTATTCATGTATAAATATGTACATCTTTTTTGCATCTTCTCAGACATTCACTAATTTTCCACAAGACACTCTAAGGACCTTTATCTTCCATATTTTTGGACATCTCTCAATCAATATTCACTGAAATACAGAGGACCATCTCTTTGGAACAACCGTCTTCCATCTCTACAATCATCTTCTACATCAGTGGTTCTCAACTGGGCGGGGCGTGACCCCAAAGAGCCACGGGGGGTCGCGAAGCCCTCTTGATTTTAAGGAATGTAATGATTTTAATGTGTTATGTGTCAAAAACAAATAAATTTGAGGGTTACTTTAAAAGCTCATTCATTTATTAAAACATAAATAAGTATAGAAAATTTTTAAAATATGTATCGCAAGGATACAGGCATGTGTAACATGTGTACGAGGGGGGTCCCTCAAGAAAAAGGTTGGGAACCACTGATCATTATTGTTACATTCTACATTATCGTTATTCAAAAAAACATCTGAAAAGGACTTTAATTTGCAGACACTTCATTTATTAATTTGTAATTTGTTTGTGTTTTTTTTTGTTATAAATTGTACATCTTTAACAATTTTGTGTGACTTCTTAGTCTGGATCTCTCAGTTCAAATAAAAACTAATAACTAAACTAAACTAAAGTAACAGGTGTAGCACTTCACTGCCCACAGGGGCGGAGCCAGACATTGTAAACACTTGGGGCTCAGCCCAAATCTGTAGGGGCATGCTCTCCTTACAGAAGGTATATGAACTATTGCCAAAAATCTGTACATCATTTGGGAAAAACATGATAGTTGCCAAGGAAAAAAATCATCCTGTAGAGACCACGTCCTGTTTTGTATCCAACTGCTCTCTTCATCATTCTGAAACCACAATACAACAAATGTTGAGGATGACTATTTTCACCTAATTGGCCATTTTAAAAGTGGCAAAAATGTATTGACGTTGCGATTTGTTACACTGTGCTGGAGCAGTGTCACCAAAATGGTAGGAACCCAATTTGCAGCACCACAGGCAGACAGGAACATTTGTAATGTCCTTTATATTTTGCTTATCAACCACACAATGAGCAGGCAGGTGAAACAACACTGAGAGTTAATGTCTTGGCTCGAGGGCTTCCAGCACATGGGTTCAGTACTAAGCGCACGGCGCAGCACGCCGTAGCCGAGAGCAGGCGAGTCACTGGTGTCCACAGGATTCACACTAATGGCAAACAGTTCAAACATGTGCAGCGGTGCCTGTGAGGAAGCAGGCAGGAGGCGAGTCAGACGAGCAGAGGGTCCGACCACAGGAGCACACGAGGAAAGCCAACACACCTGTGAAAAGCTGACTGTAGGCTGGTTGGAACCGGCAAGGAGTCAAGGAACCAATGGTGACGATGAGTAGATGCCACGCGCACGCTCAAAGGCAGAATGTGCAGTCGCGTGGTGAGGTAATCTCCAGCACAGGAAATCACAGGCAGCAGAACAGGTAAACTCACAGCGTAGAGCTGACTGGAGGTCCCTTCACACAGCCACGGGGAGCAGGCGAAACCAGGAACGTGGAAGCAGAGCTCTTTGTGCGGGACAGAGGGTTGAGTGGTTTACCGGGGAGCAGACGGAGCAGGCGAGGTCAGCAACAAGGAAGCAGTCCAGGAGCCGACACTGGAAAGTCTTGCACGGATGTGACAAAGAACAATCTGACAATGTGAGTCTGTGAAACTGGAGTCTTTATAGCTGCAGAGAGAAATGAGGCACAGGTGAGCGGAGTTTGCTTGAGGAGGTGTGGTGGACTGTCAGAAGTGGGAGGTGTGTGGGCAGGTGATTGGCTGGCAGGTAGGCGTGGTGGAGAGGCGGGGTTAGTGGAAATTTACAGGGTGAATTGAGAGAAAGGCGTAACTGCGAAAAGTGCACACTGTGCTGTAGTTCACAGCACGAATGTTCAGCTGATATTAAAATCCATCCCATAATAATCTGGGCTGCTCTAAGTGTAAATGAAGGGTCTCTAATTCTCTGACCTAAATATTAGACCAACAGAAGACCATTAACTTAATTATATTAGTTATCTTTAGGGAGTAGTGTTTTAGGATAAACAATATGGGCATGTCATTATCTGAATGACACAAAGTTGAACATATACAAATCTACAGGTTCAGGACAGTGCTGTGCACAGACATTTTACCGCGCGGGCACTCAAGCAGAAAAAAGGGCACGTCTTCTACAAATTTTGTTTGCACACAAAAAAAAATAGGACAAACAAAGCGCTCCTACCACGAGGTTTCTATTTGCCAGGGCCGGAGGGTTGCGTGAGTTTGAGGCCTAAGAACATACAATACATTTGTGCATAGTAATGAGCATGGAAATGCCTTGCTTACTTATGAGCTGTGTAAATATGGATAATATATACACTTAGCAGCTGCAACACATACATATTCACTTTCTATATTTATCATTTATTTGTAACAGGCAACAACAAAGAAAACAACAACTGTGCACACTTTAGTGATCTATAGAGTAAACAACCACCACAAGCAACAAATCTTTACACAAGATCACTTCATCCTCCAGTCCTTTCCTTTGCTCTCCTTCTACGCACCACAGCCCCAAACTGCATGTCATTTTTGTTTAAATTAATTATCAGAGACGCGACATGGGAGACAAAACTTTATTTCAAGTTCAGTTTTGGTTTAAAAAGATGCACGGAAGAGGGAAAGCTAATCAGCATCAGTCTCCGCTTGCACCGTGCAGTTGGTGAACCCGAATCTACCAGAGAGCTGAAGGGAGACGGTGTGGTTTTACGACTAGCTTATTTGTTGTTTAACGTCACAGTGGGTTACTGCCTGAATTAGACTGGCTGTATTGAAATGTTTTAATAGTGGTTTAAGTTCACAACAGTGACAAACAATGCTGAGGCTCAGGGCAAACACTATAGTTACCTGGCTGTCCATGAAAGCAGCTGAGGGACACATGATGCTGCTCTGTAGGGCGCTCGATTTACGTGTGGCTGACAAAAAGAAAGTTGCAGGGGCAGGTGCTTGAATCAAATACTACTGTCGGGCATACAACACTTTTAACTAAAAATGGATGCCAGGGGCCAAATTTACAGACTAAAATATACAATTATTAAAAGAAATAGATAAAAACATGACTTGCAAAAAATTGAGCATAGTGTTAGTTCAGGCAGGCATTTCTGTTTGTCATTGATGCTGCTCTGTTCTGTTTCCAGGGGTCTTTGCTGCTGCTCTCCCTGCCTTAGGCTTTCTGTGTAGGCACATGGAAGGGCAGAGAGCTTTGCCTCTCTCCCTTTGGCTTTCCACATTTGCACGTGGAAGGGCAGACAGGTGTGCTCCCTCCGCCTTATGGCTTTCCATGTGGGCGCATGGAAAGGCAGAGGGGCCCCAGAGCAGAGCCATACAGCCAAATATAACACTGCAAATGTTCCTGACTGAATGGCACTTATGCAGAGGGCAAAAGGGCAGGTGCTTGAGCACTACCTGGGGTCTATCTGTGTATGTGCCTGGTTTGGGACTTTTGAGAAAACATTAAGGGCTTGAGTCCTAGAAACCATCTTGTTGGATAACAGGATTGGTACCACTTTCATATCAGTCCATCTCCTACAGTATCAACGCTTTAAAAGCTGATAAAAACAAAAATAATAAAACAGGTGCTGGTATCGTTCACAACAGATGGCTTGTTCTCTTACTTGAACTCCCGTCTCTCACAGCAGTAGTCCCACAGAACATTAGCAGCGGTTTGGCTGCAGGATTATGGTCGCCTCAGCAGTCTGCAGGAACTGTGTAAATGGGTAATCTCTCAGTGGGCTCCGTATCCGACTGGATATGCCAATGCCTCGAGTGCCAACAGAGCTTTCTAAAAGAAGCCCACGTTGCCCCTCAGCTCTGCTCTTTATTACATAAGACCTGCTGTCCCATTTCCACCCACCATCCTGAATGCACACCACAGGGAGACGTCTAAAGGGCCCAAGTAGACTTTCAGTGTAAATATCACAAGTTACAGTTCCTTCCTTCAGTATGTGCGCTCATAAATATTTAATCAAAATTCACTCACTTTTACTCCCTCATGCATATATACAGACTTTTTTTCCTCTATTTCTCCCAACACACTTATCAAAAGGACGTAAAAATCTGGCACCAGGTCCATATCCTGAGGAGCTACAGTAAGAATTAATATTTCATGCTATTACACAACCCCCTCTGTTAGCTAGTCAGCATAACCCAGTGCAACTGCTATTACCCGGCTACGTGAGATGAGCAGGAATGCAGCAGCTCTTTTATTGTCTCCAGTAGAGCACTTAGCTGCGTCCCCATGCCACAGCTTTTATCATGTCCCCAAAAATATGCATCCAGGCCGGGAGGGAAGTGACTTTAATTAGCCAAGTACCCAGACTGAGTGTACAGAGCATTAAGGCCACCTGGTCTGTACAGAGCAAGCGGAAAGCTATTATCCCCTGTGATTTTACTTATTAACCACACTTTAATTTTAATCCTGAGGCTGAGGTGGAGGTGACGGAGAGGAGATGAGGTACAGATAATGTATTAAAAGTTAAACTACAATGAAGTGTGATAAAGTTTTAGTGGCTCAACAACATGATGGTACAATAATAAGCAAGCACACACAAACGCTGTTTATGTACTGCAGTGTTTCCTTCAATATGGTTTCAAAAGACTGCAAAAGAAAAGTAGTCCAGTGATTTAATGACTGATGATTTTGTAGTCGTTTTTTAGCACTACAGCAGTGACCAACTAAAAAGTTAGGCCTTTATTTTCCAACCTTTTTGGCCTGTGACCATTTGAAGTAAAGTAATGGCTTTTCGTGACCCTTTGTCACAGGTATAAACTGTGTAGGAGAAATGGATGCAACAACTGTGACTTCACCTTTTGGTTTGATGCCTCCAGTTTGACATTAGCCCCTTTTACACTGCCAGATTTTCCGCGAATGTTGGGCCATTTTGCCGGCAAGCTGCGAGCGTTTACACACACAAAGCCGGATTGGCGAGTTGATCCGAGGTGCCCAATTTTACGCCTCGTAGGGTAGTCATATTGGCGGAATGGGTTTGGTCTAAACAGAGCGAGGCGGCTTTCCGCCTCTGGAGGGTCTGCTGATGACTTGTGGGAGGGGCTGTTGATGACGCTGCACGTTCAACCCACTGGCGTGGACTTCAAACCAGGAAACAGCTGATAGCAGGAATGAGTATCTAGCAGCACTAAGGAGACGCAAAGCAGAAGATGAGCAACTGGGGAGATAAAGAATTGCGCGCCCTCCTTGCCCTCGCTAACGAGAAGGCCATTAACCGTCAGATGATGGGAACCGTGAAGGACGGGTCGATGTACGAGAGAATCGCCGAAGGACTGACCAGCCGCGGCTTTCCTCGGTATGTCACTGTTCACGTCACACGCTGAGCTGCATGTTCTGTTACTTGCTCACGCCCCCCATTGCCCCAAAAAAGGTGCATTCTGTATAAACAAATGTAGGCAGGCGGCATTTTGCCGCCCTCCCTGATTTTGTTTTTATACTGCCAATGCAGAAAGAAGACGGATTGGGCTTAACCTGCAAATTTGCACAATTCCTATGTAAAAAGGGCTATTATGGCCGTCGCCATCTTGTTTTTTTGGAGCCAGAAGTGACCATATTTGGATCAGAGGGTGGAGCTGTGGAGGAGCGAGGGCTGGAGCTGACTGAGAACCCAAAAATGCCACTGTGGTAATGAGTTGTCAATCCAGAGGTAGCCACATTCTAAAGCCTACCCTGCTTTATTGTCTATTTTACTTTCAATGAATACCATGGTGTATTGAAGATGACTTGAAGCTAGCAATTGAGACCATTAACTCATTAAGAAAAATGTTTACTGAGGTAAACAATCAAGAGTCGAGCACGGAGAACTCCTTGCTCACAAAGCTGTTTTTTCCCTCCGCAGCCCCAAAGCCACTCCTGGCCACCACAAGAGTACAGCTATACTAGCACCTTTGTTAGTCTGTATGTAGGCACAGCTTTGCACTTAAAGCTCAATGCTAACATGCTGATATTTAGCAGGTAAAATGTTTACCATCTTAGTTTGGTGTGTTAGCATGCAAACAATCTCTAATTAGCACAAAACACAAAGTGCAGCTAAGGATGATGAGATGGTTTTTGGTTTTGAAGTTATTTAGTCACAAATCAAAGTACTAACGATGAGAACTGATGATGGCACTGGGGGAAAAATCAGGGGATCACCAAACTTATAAGAATTTATCCTGAGGGGAACATGGACATCTGTACCAAAGTTCATGCAATCAATTCAATAGACCCTTTTAGGTCCTATGTCACAATGTCGTCAGTCTGTTAGCTGGAGGCAAAACACGACTCTCCACCACAGGGCTCTAGGCTACATAGGAGTCTTAAAATGTCGTCTTGTCATGTTATTGGGAGTCATGGCTCCAAATTTAAATTTTATCACATACCAGCCGCCACTGCCCGTCAATGAAAACAAAGACAACTATAGTTGAATGTGATGAGAAAAAAAGACTGGACGGAGGCGATCATCAAAAATGCTCACATGTGTAACATGCACGTCATATCAGGTCAGGGTAAAAGTATTTCCTGTTGTAGTGATGAATAACATAATGTGTATTAAGGGTTATCATGTCCACCTCATCAGAAACTGGGGAGATATTAAGAGGAATATTCTCTGTAACATTAACTTTTTAGCGCATTAGCTAACGTTAGTTTTGTTAGCAACAAAAACAAAACAAGGAGGAAACCATTCAGGTGTCGTTCTCTTCTGTAAGATTGGCACAGTAATCAACCACAAAGCTTCCTGTGACATCATCCATCCACTGAGTGAGAGCATACGGGTCGGCCAGTCTGGTCCTGTTGGTCAGTGTTTACTTATTCAAGTATCACTCATGGTCCCAGAGAGTGAGTGACCTGACATGGTGCGTTCGTAAATTCAGTCTGACGCACTAAAATGAGAGCCCTGTTGGGTGAAGAAACGGAGCATTATAATTCCACATGACTTAACATACAGTCAAGTGAATCACACATTCACTCTGCTCGGCGCTGCCCAGCACGCAGTGCTTTGGATAACTTTATGGTACATTAGCACCACTACACTAGCAGTGTTACAAATTTACGAAAGGTCCAATTCGTGCCAGAGTGCGCTCCGACACCCAAAATGAGTATTTCTGAACGCACCACTCTCACCATCTTCCTCCATTGCCTGTAACAAGCCAGCAGAACGTGCTAGCTAGCGTTAGTTAATGTGTGTGAAGAATTGTTTTGTCTCCAGCTAAGCCCCGCCCACCAAAAAACGTGATACTGTTTACTAACAGTAAAAGGGTCTGTACTTGTTGAGACAATTCACAAAAAACTTAAAATGTCAACTTGCTTGTTGCGCCAGAGAAAAAGTCAGAAGATCATCAAAGCCATTAGATTTCATCCTCTGGGGACCTTGAATGTCTGGACAAAGTGTCGTGAGAATCATGTAATTTTTGAGATATTTCAGTCTGAACCAAAGTGGCGAACGAATGCTAGAATTCCTAACATGCTAACCTAAGAGCCACATCCTGTGCGAAGCTAAAAAAGCAAAGATTGATGAAAAATTAGAAAGAACAGACTTATTTAGGCAGATTCTTTTGTGCTTTTTCTTTCCAGTCTTGTTTTGCGACCCCTCAGAACTCTCTGGTGACCTCCTAAGGGGTCCCGACCCCCAGGTTGGGAACCACTGTCTTGTATGATAAAACTAGAGAGGAAGCACTGTGCTGCCCTCCAACCCATAACCCTGACCTTCGCTGGAAAATGTTACTCACTGGTTATGAAGATATTTCCGTCCTTATATGTACATTCATGTCTCACAAGTTTTAAGCATGCACACACACACACACACACACACACACACACACACACACACACACACACACACACACACACACACACATGCACGGACAGATTTACTGGTGATGAGCTTCAGAGAAGACACAGACACATGGTCTTTCACGTAATTCCCATTTAGGACAATAGAAAAGCAGCACAGCCAGCCTAAATTAGCACGCACTCTCCGTGGCCTTGTTGCACCGTCTTCCTGTTCAGAGCAGTGAGCAAGCAGTAACTCTGGAGGAAGGGCAGGAGATCGTGGGAACCCGGCGTGTCACAGCAGCCTCGGCCACGTTCAGAAAGAAAGCTCCTTCCAGGGAACAACATGACAAACTCTGCGAGCAGCGAAGGAGGGGGAAAGAAACCAGAGAGGAAACTGGAGAACAATGAAGAAATGGATGTGACACCACTCGCTCGGCTATAGGTCTGGGTGGGAACCCAAAAGTCTGTTGTGCTGGAGTCAGAGCCCGGCGATCTAAAACTCATTGACAAAAACACAAGGCCCAGTTCCCACGGCGACCTTTCCCACGCTGCTTGCTCGTGTTGTATATTTATACTTCGCTTGTCGAACTGTTTCCCCTCTGATTTGTACACAGCGTGTTTGTGTTTCCTTATCTTTGTGGACGTGCTTCGGCTGCTGTTCTGCTGAACTTGATCCCGGCTTTATTCAGGCCTTTAAACTGCAGAGGTGAATGTTAAGCTGTCGGTTGTTGAGTTGGTGACGGTTCCTGCAGTCAGAGTCACTTTCATGTGCCTCCAAACAGGTTTGTTTGACCTGCTCACTGGTATCAGAACAGGTTTGTTTCTTATTCATGTTATTTCAAGTATTTCAAGCTGGACAAGTTTCTGAAGTTAAAGGGTAAGGCTGGTAATACTCTGTATTTCTCTTATTGTCAACAAAACCAATGACAAGACCAAAACCAACAGTGAACTGACCCAAGTACTGCCAGTGTATCCAAAGCCTTATTACATCTTATTCCTCTGTGGTATAGATCTTCATTGTTTTCCAAAGACTGTTAAAAACACATCAGTGAGACAAGCTGAGAGACGTCAACACATTCTCACTCCGATCTCGTCACATATCGACATTTGGTCATGGACCTTCCACGTCCAGATACGACATGAAACGTACCCTGGCTGTGTTGGTTGTTGACGTTCTGGGACGCTGTGTCAAGTTCTGCCTGTTACATGCATTGTCTTCTTTTAAACACACTTCCGTTGTCACAGGAAATTAACATTTACATACAGTCTCTTTCAAAATAAACAACCTATGTCTGCAAAACACTGTAAATTGACGTTTTTTTCCCGACTCCACTCCGAAGTCGTCGGAATGCAGTGCTTGGACAGTGACTTGCGGCATCAAAAACCAACAAAAAAAGCTTCCTTTAATGTCGGCATGATACGCGGCTGTTATAGTTTAACGGCGCCCTATGGCATCAGGGGGAAATGCAGCGGGACAAGGACGAAAGTTAAGGTGGCAAAAGTCTGAGTGGTACATGTGGGAGGGTGGTGGATGCGTCCAACAAACACTGACCTTCACCTGAGAGAGAGGTGTTCACGTCCCGTAAGGTTATAAAGCCAAACCCTGTTCATTTTTCCTAAACCCAACCACGTTAGTTGTTTGAGAAAAAAAAACGTCAATTCTCAGTGTTGTACTGACGTAAATTTCCTGTGAAAACAGAAGTGTCTTTTGAAAGAAGACAATGCGTGTAACAGGCTGAAGTTAATACGGTGTCCCAGAACTTCAACAACCAACGCACCCAGGGTACCTTACACATTGTATCTGGACATGGAAAGTCCATGACCAAACGTAGATATATAACAAGGTTGGAGTGAGAATGTGTTGACCGGCAACCTTACCTTACAACCTACACTTCTGTTTTCACAGGAAGTTTATGTCAGTACAACACTGCGAATTGACGTCATTTTTCCTTCAACAACAAACACGTGGTTGGGTTTAGAATCTTACGAGACATGAACACCGCTCTCCCAAGTGAAAGTCTGTGTTTGTTGGAGCCATCCACCACCCCTCCCACCTACCCTACTTTTGTCCTTATCCCATCGCGTTTCCCCCTGACTTCGCCGAGTGCTGTTGAACTATAACGGCGACCGTCCACGTATCATGCAGACGTTAAAGGATGGCTTTTTTCATCAGTGTCTGACGCTGCAAGTCACTACCCATGCATCTGGTTTCCATGATGGTTTGGAAATTTTTACAGCAGCCAAAACCCTATCGGAAAGTACTGCGAGACACACTAACACATTACACTTGGTTTTGGGCTGTTCGTGGGGTTTGATAATGAAAAAAAGTATTCTCCATTGGCAGGAGACTTTCATCAGGTCATATCTAGTCCACTGCCAGCTAACTCTGAGTTTTTGGAAATACAGTATGTGCAGCAGCTTTGTTAGTATTCAGACCTGATTTTAACCACATTTTATTATGATTTGAATAAAAATGACATGTATTTTGGTGACGTTTTCTGAAGTTTTCCATAACTTTGGATGGACACTGTTTGATTTGAACTTGACTGTGTGAAATCCAGCAAACTAGACACAAGGTTCAAACTCTCTGCACACATCTGAGATAGATCTGTATTCAGCCATTGATTATAACATTACTAAAGCACTGAAAAGGCCGCCAGGAGCACTGTGATCTCTATCAGGAACATGAAACCACCAGGACTCTAGAGCTTGAAATCCTGCCAAACTCAGTAACTGAGCGTGTAAAGAGACGACTTCAGACCTCTTCTGCAGAGGCTGCCAGAGGGACTTCAGTCTATGCAGCACTGCACCATTCAGGTCTTCACTATAAAGAGAGTGAAAGAGTGGCTGAAAAGAACCAGAGCTCACGTGACGAAGATTCAAGTTTCAGACCAACAATGACGCAAACCACAGAGAAAAACAACACTGAAGTCCCTCAGTGTCCTGGAGAACCAAAGCCAATGCTCAGACCTGAAGCCTGCGACTTAAAATCTGCAGAGACTTGAACATCAAGGTTCATACAAAAGATGCTTTCAAAAATCTGCAAACCTGTTTTTAAAAACAAAGATCTGTTTTGTTTTTTTTTTTGAGGTTTTCGCTATTTACAAGCTTAAACAAAAACAGTAAAGTTGAGGGCTCTCAAAGGGGACTGCACTGACACATATACGACTGTTTGCAGGTCTACTACAACAAATGTGAAAAAAGTTGTATAAGTCTTTTTTGGCTACAGAGGACGCTGCACAAAATCTGATAAATTTCCTCAAGTGTGGAGTTAGCATGAAGAGAATTCACCAACCCTCTGTGACCTGCTAAGCTACCCTTAGCTGCTAGGAGCATAACACGTCCAAATCTGGACCCTAGGAACATAACCCAGCCTTGCCTCCATTTTCCCTCAAGTGGCCACTCACAGTATTGCAGCGAAAAAAATCCCCTGCAACCCAAAAAGTATTCTCCTCACACACCACCTTTATGAAAGAAACATCTGTAAAACAGTTGTCAGTGCAGTCACTTGAACAGTGCACGGTTATTATAAGATTACAGTTGCGGGTCAGGCTGCGGATCTTGTGTCGACAGGTTTGGTTCCAGAGCTAAATGGTCATATGTGTGGGTGATGGGGTGGGTGCAGTATTGCATGTTGCTGAACCAGTTTTGGAAGGGGGGTCCGGAAAGTCGCACCCATGCAGGACTCAGGGGTGCCCGTTTGCCCTGAAGGTTACATTGCAGCTTGTTTCGCAGCTGCCTGCTGCAGTGTTCTCGCTTGATACTGGACCACTTCTAAAAATCGTTGTTCCCATTTCGTGACTTAGGGTGCTTTCAGACCTAGAGTCGTCTCGCTTTGGTCTGAATCAGGGACTAATTTGGTGACAAGGTTGCATTATTGCCTGGAGTTGGTTCGTGTTCTCACGGCAGCATTTACAAGCGGACCAGATCAAATGCCTTGTGTGAGAAAGCTGCTCTTGATTGGTCAGAATTTCCATGTGGGAAAAAAAAAAATCCAGGAAGTAAACAAAACGTTGAAGAAGAGTACACTTGCAAGATAAATGTGACACTTTCTAATGTCACAATGGAGGGACAACTACGCAGGTTGATTTTAGCGCTGCTCATCGTGGACTATATTGCTGTCATTGTTCATTTGAGTCAAAGCATACAGTTTGAAAATGAGGCGCGGCTCCAACTAGAAAACAATGTTTTGATGCATTGGATGTGCTGAATGTGCATATTAAGGCAGTACAGGAGGAGGCGCACATTAATAATCCTCCAGGACTGTAACATGCTCATGTTTAACCCAAACTATGTGTCATGTGACTGCAGTTGGTTCAGACCGATGTCAGAACACGTTCTCACCACAAACGAACTGTGTCAGAGTTTGTTTGTAACCAGGCCGAGACCACCTCTTCAAGAAGGTCTCGGTGTGGTTGTTTTGGTGCACACCTGAGTGTGATTGCTGTGTTCACACCTGCCCAAACGAACTCAGGGAGCAAACGAACTTGAGTTTGATTGAACTGAACCAAACAGGGCAGGTGTGAAATCACTCTTAGACATAAAGACATGGGAAAAAAGGATCCAGGATGGAAAATAGAGAAGTTTCCCTTAAAGTTAATAGTAAAACAGAGGACCACCTTCTGAAGGCCGATTCTTGGCATCGCAAGAATCCATCTTCTCAGTAAGTAATCAGATAATAATCTCTCAGGTGGATACCACATATTAAATCACATCAGAAGCACCTGTTCTGTATCAGCTTCACTCGGACTCTCAGAGCGCGGAGACAAACACAACAATATGTTTCCCTGGTCTCTGACAGGAGGGCAGGATGTGTGACAGAATACCTCCACGCTTCGTGTTGTGATTCTCTCCAGTGTTCTTTTAATCTCGTTGACAAAGCCTCTTGCAGGAAGCTATGCCAGATATGTCCGGCTTTTCCAGCAAAGCCAGTAAGTGAAGAATAACACTGTTTCACCGGACAATCCCCAATCGCCACAAACAAGGCCAAACTGAACAACAGAGGGTTTAACCAAGTCCACGGTTGTGCCGACTCCAGGGAATTCTTTCCATATTTTCCTTCTGGTGAGTCACTGGATGCCTGAGTGAATCTGGGCAAAACAAGGACTGCGGGGCGCAGACCTGCTCTCTATGTGACATCAAAAACAGTTTTCCTGGGCTGGATTGTTGAAGCACATTTCCCCTAAATCAATTATTTAAAAAACATGCATTACAAAGACTTAAATTTAAAGCTGTAAACCCCTCTGAGGAACAACATCCATGTTTGCATCTTAAATCACAGCTCACCAAAGCAAGAGTGGATTATATAGTTTCATATTATGGTGAGATAATCTTTCCTAATGATACTCTGATCATAGCGTTTACACACTCCTCTGTAATTATGCAACATCATACCAAACCACGCCTGAAAATAAAGACGGACTTTCCCTGTGGTGAGAAGTCGTTTCAGTCAGGGTGTGTATCTGAAGTATTACAGGACATGGCATGTCAAAAATCCTACTTCGTTGTAATTCTAATTACAAACGTCTAATTCTGACGTTTGTGAGCACTTAGGGAACTTGTTTTTGTTTCTTTTTTTAAACTCTTTTTTAATTTAAGAAACAAAGAACACAAGGTCGTTATGGGCGTTACAAAGTCAAATCACAGGACATGTTTTCACTTACATCTTGGTCAGACTTTTCTCAATGGTGTTTACACACAATTTATTTTTCCCAATATTTTGCACATTTTTGTAGCTAAAATAAAAGTGAGTCTTTCCATATGGACATTGGGCCAGTGTTGGAGGATCAACTTGCGACCATCTGCGAGTAATGGCTTTCCTGGTACTTACCAAACCTATCTTTAATAAATATTTATCTTTGTGTGGAACAGTTTCAGGTGTTTTTACTGCTTATAATGTAACAATGAGTAGGATAGCTCTACTGCAATTATCTTATGAATCTCAGCTGCAATCACTTGCCAATATGGTTGTACTTTTATTTTGCAAATAAAACACCAAAGAAATTTACAAATATCTTGGAGTATTCCTTGACTCACATCTCACTTATCGACAACTAACACATTCTCACTCCGACCTCGTCACATATTGACGTTTGGTCATGGACTTTCCATGTCCACATATGGCGTGCAAGGTACACTGGGTGCGTTGGTTGTTGACGTTTTGGAACACCGTGTCAAGTTGTGCCTGTTACATGCGCTGTCCTCTTTCAGGATATACTTCTGTTTTCACAGGAAATTTACGTCAGTACAACACTGCAAAGTGATGTTGTTTTTCCTTCAACAACACACGCATGTGGTTGGGTTTAGGAAAAAAGGACAGGGTTTGGCTTTTGAGGAAAGTAAACAAAAGACTAAAGTCAAGAGGGCATGAGTTCAAAACAAAGTTGTTATTTTTTAGTCATTGAGCTCTTTTTTTTTATTGTACAGCACTTTGGTCGACTGAGGTCGTTTTTTAAATGTGCTTTATAAATAAATCGTGACGTGACTTGACAAAAATGGTTCGGAGATTAAGAAGAATAAGGAGACTTCCCAAAACGTCAAACATTTCCTTTAAGTACACACAAAGTCTCAAGTTCTTAAAGGCAACTCCAAATTAAGTCTTGGGGCCAGTCAGCCATTAGAGCGTATGTTGTCCTACTTTTTGCGACGTGTCCTGCAATGTTGGCACTAATCGGCCCTTTTCAGCTGTTTTTCAGCTAATTCAGCCTGTTGAATCGACATTGGAGCTAAAGTCAAGAGGGCATGAGATCAAAACAAAGTTGTTATTTTTTAGCCATTGAGCTCTTTGACAAAAATGGATCGGAGAGTATGGAGAATGAGGAGACAAAATGTCAAACGTTTCATTTAAGTCCAGATCAAGTCTCAAGTCCAGGTAAAGACTTGGGGCCGGTCAGCCATCGGTTAGCGTATGGAGCTATATTAGGGCCAAAAGTTTTGTACATGAAAAAATAAAATTTGAAACTGAAAATTCAAGTTTTGATGTTGAATTTTGAAAAATACATCAGTGTATTCAAAATAAAAATAAGTAAACAATTTTTTTTTTCAGGTTAAATATAATTATGATTCACTCTGGTAATTATTTTGAATAAATTATTTATTTTCATTTTTCACTTTCATATATTTTGATATTTGAGATTCTCTTTTTTTCATTTGCATGTTTTATCTTTTCAGATTCAAATATTATTTTTTACAGTTTCAAATTTTTTTTTTTCAGTTTCAAATCTCTCTTTTTCAGTTTCAGATCTGTCTTTTTCAGTTTCAGACTTTTGGCCCGGATTTCGCGTGGGGGGCGTGGTATCAACTCAGAGGGGTGTGGAATCATGACACACAGCTTAACAAAAAGGCTAGGGACCTTCCCCTATCACGTTGCCTTCAGGGAACGTAGGAACTGAAACAATTCAACTCAACACTTTATGTACGCTACACCATGCGATTGGCGGTGAAAAAACTGATGTCAGTGACAAACTTCCATTTTCACGGCATGCACGAATATCCTGCACGACTAAATCTGTTTTAATTTCCTTTATAAGGCTAAAGCTGCTAATATGTTACTTTATATACCTTTTATATTCTTTAACACGTGGTAAGTTTATCCAAATATGGCCTTTTTTTAAAATTTACTCCGACGTTTTCGGAGATGTGAGATGTGAAAGCTTTTTTAGACAGTATTGAGCACCAATTGCAGAAGCGGAGCGATAAATTATGCCAGATTGTGCACTTCAACAGCAACACTTTAAGGCGATAATTTTATCCGACTGCTATTATTTCTCCTCGCTTTGCAGCGGGCGTCATTGGTTGCCATAACGACGGCGGCCGGCGGAGACTCCTTTCCCGGGTCAAAATCCTTGAGGCCAGCTGGCCGTGATGAGATCTGTATTTTAACTGCTACACTACTCAGCCTTTATAAGCAATGTAAACTGTAATGTGACCTCAATTTAACTGACAGTAAACGTGTATTCCAAAAATGTACAGCCCGGACCTATTTCACCGACGGACAGCCACCACTAGTGGCAACTATAAACTCATTAATTTTACCCTGGCATCTTTATATGACGCGGTTGACTGATGCTGGTTCAAAGAAAACGTAGTAGAACTTCTAGACGTGTGTGTATTAAATTATAATCATTCATTTATCAATCATACGATAGGATACATATGATGTCAATACCCTGGCACCAGTGCTGGACACAACAGCGCCACCCCGAGTGTCTACAACGCCTGTGTTACCATGTTGTCAGTCTACTGTCTGTGCTGACTGTGACCACGAGGAGTGGAAAAACCATGTTGATTTAATTCAACAAAATGTGTCTACCAACAAGAATAAACACTGAGGAATCTTTAATTAATAAGGAATATTAATTATTATTATTATTATTATTATTATTATTATTTGTTTGATAGATAGATGACAATAGAATAACCTTTATAAACTGTATGTATAAAGATCATGAGACAAGTTTGATTTGCAATTAATGCATAAACCACCACATCTAGAAATATAAATGTACATGACACAAAACTATTAGGTCAGTATTTCCAATTTCTTATTTGATAAGTTCATATTTTCAGTATAAAGCTTAATTCTATGAATGTATTACTTATGCATTTCTGGAGGTTTTAAAGTGCAAAAACACAAATACAAAGCAATAAACCTCACTCAGACATCATTTTAGCAGCATTCACAGTTCAATATATTGCATGTGTGTGTCAGTGCATATTGGAGTTGACGGTGATTATAGCTCTGGGGAAGAAACTGTTTTTAAGTGTGTCCCCCTAACCCCTAACCCTAACCATTGAAATGATACTCTACTTTGTCAATACACCTGCAACCTTTTGGCTGTTTTCAAATTGGCACAATGTAAGGTAACATTACAGAGTCAGACATGTCCACTCTTAACAGTATGTCAGGGTGCATTTAACTGTAATCTCCAGTGATCCAGATATGGACCCAGCCGTGAGGTGGACCACCACATCGTCCGTCCAGGGTCCTCAGGAAGAACAATCTAGACACCAAACTGATGAAGACCTTCTACCACTCTTGTATCGAGAGCCTTCTGTCATATTGCATCACAGTATGGTATAGGACCTGCACTGAGGCCAACAGGAAGAGGCAATCAAAGCTGCACAGAAGATTGTTGGGTAGCCTTGCCCCTCCCTGTCAGCCTTTTGCACCTCCCACTGCCTCAGCAGGGCACAGAATATCATCTAGGACAGACAGATCACATCCAGGTTCTGAAATGTTTGACCTGTTGCCCTCTGGCAGGTGCTGCAGGTGCATGAAAGCACTCACAAACACACTTAAAAACAGTTTCAACATGGTTTTTCCACTCCTCGTGGTCACAGTCAGCACAGACAGTAGACTGACAACATGGTAACACAGGCGTTGTAGACACTCGGGGTGGCGCTGTTGTGTCCAGCGCTGGCGCCAGGGTATTGACATCATATGTATCCTATCGTATGATTGATAAATGAATGATTATAATTTAATACACACACGTCTAGAAGTTCTACTACGTTTTCTTTGAACCAGCATCAGTCAACCGCGTCATATAAAGATGCCAGGGTAAAATTAATGTTTTTATAGTTGCCACTAGTGGTGGCTGTCCGTCGGTGAAATAGGTCCGGGCTGTACATTTTTGGAATACACGTTTACTGTCAGTTAAATTGAGGTCACATTACAGTTTACATTGCTTATAAAGGCTGAGTAGTGTAGCAGTTAAAATACAGAAGTCATCACGGCCAGCTGGCCTCAAGGATTTTGACCCGGGAAAGGAGTCTCCGCCGGCCGCCGTCGTTATGGCAACCAATGACGCCCGGTGCAAAGCGAGGAGAAATAATAGCAGTCGGATAAAATTATCGCCTTAAAGTGTTGCTGTTGAAGTGCACAATCTGGCATAATTTATCGCTCCGCTTCTGCAATTGGTGCTCAATACTGTCTAAAAAAGCTTTCACATCTCACATCTCCGAAAACGTCGGAGTAAATTTTAAAAAAAGGCCATATTTGGATAAACTTACCACGTGTTAAAGAATATAAAAGGTATATAAAGTAACATATTAGCAGCTTTAGCCTTATAAAGGAAATTAAAACAGATTTAGTCGTGCAGGATATTCGTGCATGCCGTGAAAATGGAAGTTTGTCACTGACATCAGTTTTTTCACCGCCAATCGCATGGTGTAGCGTACATAAAGTGTTGAGTTGAATTGTTTCAGTTCCTACGTTCCCTGAAGGCAACGTGATAGGGGAAGGTCCCTAGCCTTTTTGTTAAGCTCTGTGTCATGATTCCACACCCCTCTGAGTTGATACCACGCCCCCCACGCGAAATCCGGGCCAAAAGTCTGAAACTGAAAAAGACAGATCTGAAACTGAAAAAGAGAGATTTGAAACTGAAAAAAAAAAATTTGAAACTGTAAAAAATAATATTTGAATCTGAAAAGATAAAACATGCAAATGAAAAAAAGAGAATCTCAAATATCAAAATATATGAAAGTGAAAAATGAAAATAAATAATTTATTCAAAATAATTACCAGAGTGAATCATAATTATATTTAACCTGAAAAAAAAAAATTGTTTACTTATTTTTATTTTGAATACACTGATGTATTTTTCAAAATTCAACATCAAAACTTGAATTTTCAGTTTCAAATTTTATTTTTTCATGTACAAAACTTTTGGCCCTAATATAGCTCCATATTAGCGTATGTCACCCTACTTTTTGCAATGTGTTCTGCACTGTTGGCACTAGTTGGCTGTTTTTCAGCCAACTTAGCATGTTGAATCAACATTGGAGCCCATTTCTGAGAGAAATCACTCTGATTGGCAGTTCAGCTCAGCGCACGAGACGAGAAACGGAAGCGAGGAAGGTAAACAAATGACTAAAGTTGAGAGGGCATGAGATCGTGTTCTTTTTAGCCACTGAGCCCTTTGATAGAAACTAATTGTTTGTTGTAATTGTTTGTGTTGTTGTTTGCCGGTGCACGGTAAATATCCTTTGTTATTTCAACATCAGCTTGTGTTGTTAACGTGCTAACATGCTAACTAGTGTCTTGAAGCCGCCTGTCGGTCCTCCGGTTTCCCTTTTTGAATGACAAATACAAACTACTAGTTTTAGTCTCTGCGGTGCATTCAAGTACAGCTTTTTGGCCAAGACACAGGCACTGTGAGGCAATGTAACAGTCTGGGCCTCAACTATCAAGAGAGAGAATACAGAGATTTCCCAAAATCTCAAACTTTTGCTTGAAGGCAACTCCAAGTCAAGTCTCGAGCAGTGTTGCCAGATTGGACCATGTGATGGTCACAGTCACCCATGGTCCCTTCCTGGTGGAGCAATAGGCGTGGATGAGAGCTGAGGACTCTTGCTTTGTGTTGAGTTGTAGTTGTTGTCCATTTTGGTTAGCCCTAGTCTATTATTTGGTTTGGCAAAGCCACTATATACACTCCCTCGCGTGTCATTTTGACAGGTCAGTTTGCTCAGTTAACACCTTGTTTAGTTTTTATATTGAGTATGGTTATGTTATGTTGACCTCTTTTTTAGGCCTGGTTGTTCAGTTCTTGGTTTCTAATTTTTCTTGTATTGTTTGGGGTAAATAAAAACCCACAATTTTGTCAACAACTCCTGTGTCCTTGTTGCCTCACTCCTTGGTCCCTAACATAGATAATAGATCATTTTTTAACGCTCATATGGACAGATGTCTCTCCTCACAGAGCTGTGACGGACTAATAACTGGAATGGTACAGAATAATAAACTTAAAAATAGCTGCAATATTTCAAGCAAAAGTGTCTTTTCATTTTAAACTGTCTCAATTTTAAATATTCAATTCTAAAGCTATATGCCCAAGGATTAGACGCAAACACCCGCTGGGTCTGCTTAAAGGGAGGACGTTTTTGAACAGACTAGTTTCAGTCTATTTACATCTCCAACAAACACTGTACAGAAACAAACAGGCCCTCAAACAAACAGACGAGTGATTAACTCTCCCATCTCGAAACACATTTCAGATTACCTTCAGTCTGCAGACGAGCTGATGAAAGCAGACGAGGTCAGTTATGTTTAGGAATACCGATCCTTCACCCAGCACTGTTCCCATGGCCTCCACATGTTTCCAGACAGTGCTTCTAAAAATGGCTACATGGGAATAAATGACATTATGTGACAATTATTTCAGATATTATCGGGGGCAGCCGAAGAGGGGAGCTGTAGCATACTGTAAATATTAGTTTTAATGGTGCAACAGCACCAGATTTATGGTTAGTTATTCCCATATGGCGACCAAGGCATTTATTGCACTGCTTGTACACAATAACAAACTCTTGTTTTTTGTCCCTGTGTGACTGCAAAAGAGGCGACAAGTCACTGTAATCTATAAACTGCTGCTAAGTATGCGTCTGAAATCCTGTCGAGCAGAACATACTGTGAAGACACGACAGCTCGCCTGACCTGAACTTTTGTTTACACATGCTCGAAGCTCCAGATGGGAGTGGTTAAATTGCCACATGAGCATCAGGAAGATGAGACAATCACAGGAAGGTGTGTCTACCTTCTAGTATTCTTTTCTGTTTAACTGACAACATGAACCAAAGTGTCCCTGTGCAGTAGTCCGTCGAAGAAGAGAAAGCAGAAGCAAATACCGATGATACATCTGTACATGATTTTGTTTCCCTCGGGGAAAATGTAAGATAAAGCGGAACAAAGTGTAGAGCCAGAGGAGCCGTTTTATGTCCTAAACATGTCTGACTGTACCACAGAAATGCACCATTCCTCATTTTACAGGACTAAAATCACATGTGAAACCACAAACAGGGACTGACTGTGTCTGCGCTGCTGTGCAGCTGATATCTGTGGTGTGAGGGAGCCCTCTGCAGTTCAGACCAACACTCTGCTGTAAGCTACAAAGTCCTGTCGTGTAGTCCAGAGGTCTCTCAGTGTCCTCAAGTGTCCTTTGTGAAATAAGAATTAACATAACTTATAAAGCATTAAGTTTATAAGATGATTGTTTTAAGTTTTAAAGCTTCATCTTCAGCTTTTTTACAGATGCTGTGATGTTTGCTTCCAGAATTTGCTGGAATTAAACTGACTCCATTCTTCCCTCTACCTGTGAAATGTTCCCTGTGCCACTGGCTGCAACACAAGCCCAAAACATGATCGATCCACCCTCGTGTTAACAGCTGGACAGGTGTCCCCTTTTTCTCCAAACATACCTTTGCTCATTGTATCCAGAAAGGTCTGTTTTAACTTCACCGGTCCATGGGACTTGCATCCAAAAGGATCAGGCTTGTTTTGATGTTCTTTTACAAACTTCTGATGCAGAATTTTGAGGTGAGGACACAGGAAAGATTTTCTTTCTTCTTCTTGACAAGGTGAAGGTGTCACCCTCAAAATGGCCTCTCATTGTGATCCATTGCTGTGACCCACCTGCATTCACCTGATCAGTCAGGATTTGGTGACACCTCCTACCAAGTTTTTAAAATGTTTGCTTGACTCCTGTCCACCCTTTTGCACCCTGATGAAGACCTTAGAGTTGACACATGTCAGTGTTTTAATGTAAGCAGCCATGTTTTTTGAATAAAGGCTTTTTAACTACATTCAAGTGCATTTGTTCCTGCTCCATGCATGAGTTCTCTTTCTATAACAAATAACTCCCTGACTTGTATCACTCACAATACAATCTACATGATAAATGAATATATTTTTTGAATTTCAACACATTTCAGCGTGCCATCTGATGCTCCCTCCCCCACAGCCTGACCAGCTAAGTCAAAATGCCTCACCAAAAATAAGCGGCTCCCAAAAGTAAATGCAGGTACAGTGAGAAGAAGAAAATTAAAGGAGCAGAGAGACGATGGCCAGATGTCTCATGGCAAAAAAGGTGAAGAGGCAGCAGGTATAACGGGCTGAGCCATAAGATACAGATTTCATATCAAACTGGAGGACCTACGGCATCCATTGGCACCAACCATGTTATGCTACGTTGTCAGAAGGGGGTCCAAATAACGCTCCAAAGTTATGCTAAATTTTGGAGAGGGAAAAAGAAATATTGCCATTTTTCAAAATAATTTCTGCCTAATTGAGTTCCTGAACAGTCTTAGAATTACATAAACTGGGTTTGACTGGAAAACTGATAGCTGGCAGCCATTAAGACTCAACGCTATTTCAGTTTTGCACACAATTTGACCAGTGTCTGATTAAAGTGGAGCAACACTGTGATGTAGAGGTTAGCACTGTCGCCTCACAGCAAGAGGGTTCATGGTTCAATCCCAGTACAGAGCCCTTCTGTGTGGAGTTTGCATGTTCTCCCTGTGTCAGCGTGGGTTTTCTCTGGGTACTCCAGCTTCCTCCTACAGTCCAAAGACATGCAGGTTAATTGGTGACTCTAAATTGTCCGTAGGTGTGAATGTGAGTGTGAATGGTTGTCTGTCTCTATGTGTCAGCCCTGTGATAGTCTGGTGACCTGTCCAGGGTGTACCCTGCCTCTTGCCCAGTGTCAGCTGGGATAGGCTCCAGCCCCTTTATTCGTTCACTGGAGGGCATTTTTTCGTCTGGTGTGGAAGAAGGAAGCCCACTTTGAGAGATGTTGTCCCCCTGCCCATATTTCTGTTCACGTTTTGGCTTGGCTCATGGGAGACGTTTCAGTTGGTTCTGCAACGTCATGCTAGACGCCACTTAATCATCCACACTGGATCTTTAATACATCAAAAAGGATCTTTTGATTATATTTTATATTAATAATCACAAACAGTGTATCTAGGTAACTGGTACATTGAGCTTGGAGTAAAAAATATAAATATTACCAGTGAACTGTGGCACTGTCAAAATATAAAATAGCATAAAATGAAAATACTCGAGCAGAAGTACCTCAAATATGTACAAATATTATTAACTTTCCACTGGTGGTTATAGTAGTCAATGATTGTTTTTTTTTTTTTTTTCTACATAGCATCCTTCTTTTAGTGGAAATATGTGCAAAATAAAGATAATTTTAATCAATTATTATGACAACATGTCTGGGCAAATAGTGCCCCTAGTGGTGACAAGAAGAATGACCAGTGTGTGTTTGACTGTAAACAACATGTAAATGTAAAAGTCAAACCTTCATGGTGACAGTGACAGTGACAGCCAGGTGTAATGACATTCACTCAGCAGTTTAACAAAAACTGAAACCTTTATTTCTGATTTCATTTTCTTTTTTACAAAAAAAAAAAAAAAAAAAAGAAACAACGAACAGTTAAGTGCACCTTGGAATGCTCGTTGGTAAATGGACCCAGAGTGTCGTCATGATTGCTTGCTCGATGTTAATACTCTTCTGGTGCTTTAAGACGGCAGCCACGGACACCGAATGACCCCAAAGCCCCTCCCTCAGGACCACGGGGCTGTTAGTGATAAAAACAAGGTGGCCTGCACGATTTCCCCTCCCTCCCCAACACCCCTCACAGTCCTGTTCCTCCTGGGCTCCCCCAGCAGCACTGCTCTACTCCTTGGCCACTGCGAATGGCTTCTCCACTTCGATTTTGCCAGAATCGTGAATAATGACGTCTTTGAGTGGCTTATCGCGACTGTCTGTCTTTGTGGCTTCAATCTTCCTCACCACATCCTGGAAGGGGGAAAAAAAAAATGTGTTTATCACCTTATAACCATCAAAATCTCAGACTAGACTAGACTCTGCTGTATTTAAAACATTTTCACTGCTTCACCTTGCTGTCAGACAGTGATCTCCCACATGGAAACTAAGCTGTTAGACTGCTCTCTCCAGAGCAAGACTCCACTGAGGAAAACAGTGATTTAACATCCCTGAACACAGGAGCTGCTGCTCTACTGCTGTCTTGATCCGTTAGTTTGTTTGTGTTATTGTGTGACCTTGGCGTTTACAAGGGTTAGTTGTGATTCACCCTAATCAAACAATAACTCAAACTAACTCACTGATAGAGGCAGTGGTGGACCAGCAGCTCCTGTTCAGCGAGGTAAAATTACAGCTTTTGTCAATGGACCCTGGTGGTTTTTACAAGAGCAGAGATGGGGATGGTCCTTTTAGACTCAGCATTTTTTGCGCAAATGTGAACACTCCAGGAGAACTCAGACCCCTCTGAAGCGAACCAAACTCAGACCACCGTTCAGTTCGCTTCAAGTCCACAGTGCGGTTCACTTAACCTGTGCCTTGTGAACACAAAACGCTCCAGGCTTGCCGTAGACAGATCACACGCTATTTCAGTGGGACGCATAATAGACTCAATAGAACCATGACCACAGGTAACGACAGCACGACCAGTGGACGAGGAGTACTTTGGTCTGACGGTGAAACAACTGCACTCCTCCAGATATGGAACGAGGAAAACATCAAACAGCAGCTGTCCACAACGCACAGAAACTCTAAGGTTTTCCTCCAATTTCTGCAGCGCCACGTCAAAGTAAAAACAAAACTACATCAATATATATTATATACAGGCTACAGTGTGAACAGAGAGAGGAGTGAGGCTCCATCAGAGCTGAAGTGGACCAGAGAGAGAACTGAGTCCTCTTTCTTATGAACTGACAATGTGAACGCAAGAAGAACGTCTCTGTTTTCCTTTTTCTGTCGGTCCACTTTAAGAGGACTGAGTTCGGTTCATTTAAAAAGGACCAAGTGTGAAAACACCCTAAAAACCACCACTTAAAATATAACATAGGTTAAACTACCCAAAAAAAAGTAACAAAGATAAAATGTGCTTAAAACTTGAGAGCAACTATGCAGAATGCTCTCGTTCAGTGTTCATACATCAGCCCAAGGCACACCTGCATGTATATCTGTGCAGGTGAACTGGTGGACCTGCTGGTTTTCCGTTATACACCAACATGTTTCTACTGGCACATTTGTATCTGGATCCCTGTTGTTCTTTGTGCATGCAACTCCACTTCAGATCACTGCAACATCATATTACATCATTTGCTGCAGACGTCAAAGCAAAGGTGTGTTGTCATTAGCCCCGTTTCCACCAACATTCCCAGGAACTTTTGTTACCAGGAACTTATTTACCTGGGGTTTCCACCGCACCTCAAAGTTCCAGAGAATTGATTCAAATCAGGCTGATGACGTAGATGATTCAGTGTGTGCCCTCTGCCAGCTTGTTGGCTGGTAACATAACATTAGTGCTGGTAGCTGCTCACTGCTTACCGTAGCGTGTGTGTGTATGTGTGTGTGTGTGTTCAGCGCCGGCACAGAGCGAAGAGGAGAGGCTGCAGGATGATAATGAATTAAACCAAAATGTGTCGTTAAAAGAACAGATACCGTTAGGGCTTATCAGTACTACGGTAGAAATGTTTATTTGTAGAGAGTTTGCAGCCACACCGACACGGAAGTGCGGAAAGCTGCATGTGTTCCACCAATCAGCGTTCTTCAGCACACAGCCCCGCCCCTCAAAGTTCCGGGTAATCTGAAAAGTCCTACCCCGCTACTAGGTACTTTTTTCAGGGGAATTTGGGGGTAGGGGGAATTTTTTTTTCCCCCGGGTAATTTCTGTGGAAACACTTAGAGGCTTTTCAACTACCCGGGTAAATGAAAAAAGTTCCTGCGGTTCAATTTACTTAATCTGGACCAAGGAGGGACAATGATACATCTGGTTTCTCTTCACACTGACTTCTTACAAACAACAGCAGGATCTGCTTGGAAGCAGATCAAGATCCAGCTTTTCAAGCAGTCCTGGTTTGGTTGTTTGGTCGGAGCGGGGGTTCGATCGACAGCTTTCACACCAGCCCAACTGTATCATACTAACTGGGTAAACGGACCTGAGATTGTTTCAACTGAACCAAACTGGTTAGGTATGAAAGCACCCTAAATCGCTCCTGTCTGCTTTAAGAATTACGTCAGTCCAACTTCCTTTGTGCCTGAGGAGGCTGCAGAAGGACACTAGTGTCTATTTTAGTCTGGAATTCACCCTCCTATCTTCAGCATTCCTACAGATTCGTCTCAAACTAAACGTAATAGATCAGTGTTTGGATAACAGGCGATAACACACTGAAGACGTGGATGTTCGGTCACACACATGCAGCTGTGACTGAGGTGGTGACCTGAGTGTGTGATCGGCGCCGGGCCTGACACTCACCATTCCCTCCAGAACTTTTCCAAAGACGACGTGTCGGCCGTCCAGCCACGGCGTCTGAACGGTGGTGATGAAGAACTGTGAGCCGTTGGTGTCTTTGCCGGCGTTAGCCATGCTGAGCCAGCCGGGGCCGTAGTGCTTCAGCTTGAAGTTCTCATCGGGGAAACGGTCTCCGTAGATGCTCTTGCCTTAAAGAAAATATCACATTTTACTTCATGCAGGACAATTGTTGTTTGGTACTGTGTTATTTCCACTAACATTTTGTGACCTTTGCATCTGGTCGCTGCCTAATGTTTATCTTCTTTTTATCTGATCACATTGTCTTGTTCATGATTACTGAACAAACCTGTGAGTCACTCTGAAGGACAGCTGCCAAATGTCAGTGTGCTCAACCAGTATTGGCACAAAATGCTGAAGTGACACTTGTGAAATACCTCTGGATTCAAGTTTAAGATAACTTTGGGTGTTTATTAAAGACAGGGGGTTATCTCTGTCCTTGTGTCATGTTTAGAATAAATCTTTAATCCATTAAAGCATGAAAGCGCTCAGGAGACTGTAACAAAGTTAGCAGAGTTGAACTCCAGCCCAAGAGTTAACCAGCCCTTAAAGTGATCAAATGTTCAGGACAGCACTGATGCAGAAGGCCATGAGCAGGTTTGTTCTTGCAGAGACAGATCTTTGACCTGATATAAATGCCATCCTGAGGGTGTTGGCGGCCATCTTACCTCCAGTGCCGTCTCCTCTGGTGAAGTCTCCACCCTGGATCATGAAGTCACTGATGACTCTGTGGAACTTGCTGCCCTTGTAACCAAATCCTTTCTGCGTTATGAGAAGAACAAAACAACATAAACTAAAAAAATCTGACATATCAGCTGCTGGTATTTGACACTTGATACAGATAAGAGACAAATGAGAGTCAAATGATTTATTTAAAGGGGACCTATTATGCTTTTCCATATTTTGTTTCTTATGTATAGTGTAACAAAGTCGGATGTTCATATTAAAACGAACAACTTCATATTTCCCACTGTCCTGAACACACCATTTCCAACAGTTTTTGTCTTCTCAGGCTACAGTATGACATCATAGTGTCCCTGATTTCATCATCATCTGCTCCAGGCACGCTACTGCACGTGTTGACATTATGTGGCCCATGCTACTACACAAATCTAAATGCTTATGTCTCAGAAACACACTGTCTTAGTTGCAGATGTTGTTAGTTTCTCCCTGATTTTGGATCACATTCATGTTGTAATATGTCCAGCTGTGTTTAGCAACTTTTATGGGTGATTTTTCACTGTAGAAAGTGCTGCTATGCTTCGTTACAGTCATTCTCTGGCAGCAAGTACACTGCTAATGTACATGTAACTACATGCTATCATTAGGGAAACGCAGCCTTTAAGAGGTGGGGGGTTAAAGAGACAGGCGCTAAGTGGACAAAGGGAAAGTGAGTGTTTTTTGACCATTAAAGCACGTGTTCTAGTAGTAACCTTAAATACATATTATTATTAATAATAGTAATAAAAATAATAATAACACTAACAATGTTACCGGCTCACCCTTTTTCCCCTTTAAGGGCGGTGGCCTTGTGGGTAACCTGTGAGGATGTGACATGTGCTGTGTGTGTATGGAGGGAAGCAGCTCTCGGGGTGTCATGGTGAAGACAGCAGGTGGTAAAGAGTGATGAAGCAGACTTAAGTGTAAAGATAGGCTAAAGGCTCCTGTTAAAACCTCATGAGAAGGCCATGTTTCTTGTTTTGTGGTGAAGACTGCAATAAAGCCATTGTTGGTGGGCGGCACCTGAATGCCTCACCATCCTTCCCTCTGCAGAGTGGTTCGGACCGCTAGAAGTGATTACCACCTAATGACAAGCCAAGTTAATTAATGTTAATAAGCCAGCGTGTTCCCAACTACGGTTCGGAGCGTGTAAGCTGTCACCGAGAAAGGTAATGATGAGAATTAACCTTAAAATGAGACTTATAGGTCCCATTTAAAGTGCCTCTCCAGCACATGGCAGTTTGTGCTTTGGGAAAGCAGACAGATGTTGAAGATAAAAGTGTACAATACAAACAAGGGCTGGCAGCATATCAGACTGTCACTACATGAGTATCATGGCCAAAGGAGTTCATAATGATATTACTGCGCTATATGAAGAAAATCTGAACAAAAATAATAACAGTAATAATGCCATCAGACAGAATCATCTTTAACTGTGTTTATAGTGTGTTTTATGTGTTTTTTTGGCGAATAAATTAGACTAAAAATAAGTATAAGGAGGTGGAGAAAGTCTGTACCCATAACTGTACAAAAGTGTACAGAAAGAGCAATTACACTTAATGGATAGTGAAATAACAACCAGATGGTGTTGGAGGAGGGAGACAAAGAAAGAACAGAAAGAAATAAATGATGGAGGAGGTGCTGGATTAGTAACAAGATATCATCATATGTATGTTATTAACAACATATCAACATTTCATTTTTAAATATCATGATTATCGTCAATGCTGGTATATCGGGACACCCCTACTCCAAACCTGATACGTTTCCTATGCTGTTACGACTGTGTTAAGACAGAGGAATGAATCTCTAAATGTGCGTCACTTTAGTGTGTGTCTGCAGCCACTTTTTTTCCCCATTTAATTTGCAGTCAGTCATGAAACTGGTGATTTTTAGGCCAAAGAAATCCCTGCAGACTGTTGCACTTTGGGTACACATTATAAACTGTGATGTTCTCACCTCTCCTGTCGCCAAAGCAACAAAGTTGTCGACTGTTTTGGGAACAGTTTTCCCAAACACTCCGATGACAATTCTTCCAACTTCTTCATCTCCAATTTTCATGTCAAAGTACACCTGAAACAGAAGTCAAGTTATGAAGTTATTGTACATTCGGATATCTCCCATGATGAGGCAAAACCTTCTGATGATGATATTGCAGCAATATACCGCTTTCAAGGTAAGAGTTGATGGTTATCATACTGTGTACATTTGTTTATATACAAGATTGGGAAAAAAAAATGCAACTGGACATTGAATTTCTCCTTTATTTTACTTATTGTCTAAGAGGAGACTTTATAAACATACTTCCATTGACAAAATGGTTTGAAGGTATAATTATAATAATAAAAAATTGGTTCAACCAACAATAACCCTTCTGTTGTCACTTCTTTAAGTGTCATTCTGACTAATAATAATATTAATAATTCCGTAATAACATGATACCATGAAACCGCCATATTTTCTGAGACTGTTATCATACTGTGGCAACTCTATACTGATATCTTAAATAAGAATAGATGGGTTGACATAACTGTAAAGGCACTGGATCTTTCAGTAGGTTACATCTTATAGTGCATCATTTCCAGTGTTTTACATTTTACTAATAACATAGTGTTAGTCGAGTTTGTCTAATGGCTTATTTGATAACAGCTAGAAGTATTTGACACAAGTCTTTAGGATTTTTTTTCCTTATACTATGCAACTATAGGCACAAAGTTAAACTAACATTAAAGTTAGAGTGTTTTCCCTTTAGTGAACACAACAGTTCCTCACTACTCATCGTTTTAAGTGGAAAAAAATGTGATTTTGTGGTGCAAGATAGCTTTGAATAGACATGTATTTGCAAAGACAGACTCGGTTTGGGCGTGTCAGTCTTTCTCAACAATATTTGTTTGCAGGTGCTGAAGAGTTTTGCACTGAGGAACATCTGAAACTATGGACCTTTAGGTCAGCTCCTGACCATTTTACAGCTCCCTATTAACTGTAGACGTGGACAAACCTGCTGCACCCAGACACAACAAGGCCAGACACAACATCCGACTGAGCCTCACTGAGCTGCAGCACAGTGTTAGCTAAAGAGGGAATAATCAGTAGTTTAAGTCTTAAATGATATCTGAAGCTAAAATGGATGTGGGGTAAATTAATAGTGGGTGTATTTGGAGATACTGGCATTTAAAGGCCGTAGCTATGATAGCTAGCTGCACTCAGATTTGCCCGTTTCATTCAGTTTGCTCTCTGCTAACACGGTTACATGCACCATTTATGATACGATAGTAAATGTCTTCAGTTATTGCACCAACGTTATCTATAATACCGCACATTAGCTGTCTGCTAGCTAACAATCCCCGCTGTTAGCTAAAGGATGAACCGTTAGAGGCTAACTTGCGTGTGACGTGGCTTAACGGTCTGTAGCTAACAGTTAGCATCTCACAGCTAGCAGAGAGAGACTGCTTTGATTTGTCCACAGTGTCCAGCAGCAGAGGAAGCTAAGCTACAGAGCTAGCACAGCGCCTACCTTCGCGGTTACTTTGGGGCCTTTCTTCTTCTCGTCAGCAGAGGAGCCATTAGGGAAAGCGAGAAAAATCAACGATCCCACAATGACCGTCACGGCTACGAGGAACTTCATCCTTCTCTCGCAGAGTCTAACCATCAACAAGAAGGAAATGTGCAGCCCGAGGACGGCCTGGAAGTGTAGCTAGCTTTATAGCAGCCGGGGGGAAGGACTGTGGTATCCGGGGTGGAGACTGCCGCGGCGGCCGCTCCAGGCTGCTGCTGCCTCCACGACTGCAGGGGCCGGGCCGTGTGCACAGCGCGCAGACGCATCGCGCTCTGATTGGTTTACGTATGGGAGCGTTTTAGCCAATCAGAGGCAGCCGCGTTACACCGGCTCAGTGTGAGGTCCAGTGATTCTCAGTCAGTCTGTGCTCCCAGCGAGGGGATGACGACACAACATTACTGTGCTCATACTCATATCTCATTATGTATATAAGTGTTGGAAAAAAGTTTTCGGACACCCTTAAAATTTTACACAATCTCAAATATTATCATGAAATATTTGTGGAAAAATCTTTCTGTGTTTCAAAAGGTGTGGCTGCATTAGACAGACACAAATACAAGTGATATTTTTTTTGTTTATTGTTTGCAAGAAAAACTAACAAAACTAAATTCTTGACAGTTTCAATATGTCAGTTCTCAACATTGTCAGTATCACAGTCAACAAATAACAGAGAATGTGTTCAAAACTGAACAAAAAATAAATAAACCATCACATCATCAAATTAATATTTAGTAGTCCTGCCATTAGCACGCAGTAGAGCTCTAATCCTGGCTGGCATGTTCCCCACGAGCCTTTCACACTGTTAAGGGTTAATCTTGTCCCATTCCTCTTGAATTACTGCTTTTAATTCTTCTAAATTCCTTGGTTTACGCTTTGAAACAGACCTTTTGATAATCCACCACAGATTTTCAATGGGGCTCATGTCCGGGGATTGAGCTGGCCACTCTAAGACCTGGATACTGTGCTCCTGCAGCCAAGTTCTACTGGCCCTGGATGTGTGGCAAGGGGCATTATCTTACAGATACAGATACAGATATCTTTATTTATCCCCGAAGGGCAATTCAGTTTCTACAGTCCACCGACCACATATATTCATTCATACTGCACAGTCATCTCTACAGTCATCGTCAGTGACAGAGGTAACGATAAATGGCACATGGGGAAGTACTTAAAAAAAATACAAGAATAAAAATATCTTGGTGAAACATCCAGTTTTGACCTCGACGGAACAGTGCACGAGCAGAAGGGAGCATGTGGGTTTGAGAATGGCACAATACTTGGCAGAGTTCAATGTGCCAGTCACAGACAGTGAGATGACCAACACCAGCAGCACTCATGCATCCTCAAACCATGATACTGCCTCCACCATGCTTGACAGTGGGTACTGTACATGCTGGAGATAATGCTTCGCCTGGCCTTCTGCGTACCCTCACATTAGCAGGAGGAAGATAAAGCTGGAAACTGGACTCATCTGACCACAGAATCTTCTTCCAGTTCCTGGTTGTCCAGTTCTTGTGTGCTTGGGCGCAACGACGCCGGGCTAACCTCTGTCTCTCATTGATCAGGGGCTTCTTGACAGCCTTGTAGGACCTTAAGCCATGATCTAAAAGTCGGCCATGTACAGTGCGGGCGGAACACTGGACACCAGTTTGGTTTGACCACCACTGCTGAAGCTCCTGTGATGTCATTCGGCGGTTTTCCCTGCATATGCGGATCAGGATGCAGTCATTTCTTGCTGAAGAAACCCTTGGACGCCCAGATCTTGGTTTGTCTTCCAAGCTGTTGGTTCGTCTGTATTTCTGCAGAGTGTATCCACCTGCTGAAGGACTGCGTCTGCACTTCCTGGCTATCTGGCGGCAGCTGTACCCTTCCTGGCTGAGAATCTGTATCTTCAGGCGTGTTTCCTGCGTTAGGTTCCTTGTTTTAGCCATTTTTGTCTCTGAAGAACTTTCAAATGTGCTGGCTTTATATAGACACGAAGCACAGCAACAAAAATTGTGTCTTTTAATAAAAGCACGACCTTCATTAGTGGATCACTGGTAACAAAATGACCCAATACTCTAAATTTCTTATGTATTTTTATGGAACCAATCAATTTTAAGTTTTTAATGGCTTTTTTTAGGATTTGTTTAGTAATTTGGCTGTGACTGTACTAAAAGAAATTGCACTTGAAGACCTAAGAGTGATTCTTAATGCACTATTTCACAAATGCATGGGGTGTCCGAAAACCTTTTTCCACCACTGTATGTATATATGTTGGTGTCAAGCCTTATAAATGTCGATAAATTAACAGACAAACCTCAACCCGGAATACATGAGAGTACATTGACAGAATAAATGAGTAACTGACTCAATTTCTGTTTTATAGAAAGAACATATTGGAGAAATATCTTTTTTAAATGTATGTAATAATGTATTACAGGGGTAGTATCTGTGTAAAAAACTTCAAATGAATTTGTTTTATTTTATTTTAAAAAAATTTAAATTTAAAAAATGTTTTTACTTCAGTTCATGAAGAATGATTGTGTTTCTGGATTCTCAGTTCATCATAAAGACATGCAAGAAAAACGAAGTTTTCTTCACGAATTCAACGTCAGTACACGGTAAGTAACTGATTCACAAATGGTCATTTTGTGGGTGAAGTCTTTCTTTATATCCAATTACGACATACTATTTTAAGTAAGGTAGCAACTAGCAGTTTGCTCAAGAGAAATAAATCTTCAGGACATAGCAAAAAAAATATACCCGTTAGTATTCTTCAGAGCACAAGACGACATCTTTGAATGTCATGTTCGACCAATAGTCACCTCACAATGACACAAAAACAGAAAAAATTTGTTTCAGAAACTGGAAACATCGAATGTTGAGATTTTTGTCTTGATTTTAAAATCACTGCTGATTTATGTAAGCCAATCAACATATTGTCTATTCAACTGATCATTTCAGGACAAATTTGAAGTTCTTTCAACACTGACAAATATCCACAACAACCTGCCGCACCACAATAAAGCCAAGTGCTACTCTCCGTACATATTTTAATGACAAACTACAGGTAAATGAAACTTGTTGACAGTTACAGGTGTTAAAAACATGAGACACAAACAGTCGAGTGAGTAAAGATGGATAGATTGTACTTGCTAAAAATAAAGGGGGGTTCGGAGTTAAGGTTACATTCACCTCTGCAGGCGCTCCTGCCACTTCGTACTAGTGCAAAGAATTAATTCTGCTAAACAAAACGCCATACACCTTGATGTTGTATGTTTGCATTAAGACTCCATTATTGCATGCCTTCAGTGGCCATGTGAGGTATACGAACACATTGTTCTGACAGTCACGTACTGAACATCTAACATGATGCAGGTGCTCCCAAGTTAGCTCAGAAAAATAAACAATAAACAACCTATGAAAAAGTACGATGTATCTATGTGCTAGCTTTCCTGGCAGTACGTTACACTGAACAGCTTTTAAGAGTTTTCAGCCAATCATGTTACACAGTCGCATTTTATAAGTGAGGGAAAACAAACACTGAAAAGAAAGACCAACAAGTATGGAGGCAAATAAGAGGCAAAAGTATTTAAATTTTTACATCCACCAAAAAATGATGTTGAAATTTAAACACCACTGAATTCATCTCTTTGAAACTGAAAACAAAACAGTGTCACACAGACGTATATAAGAGCAACGTTACGTCAACAGCTACAGAAAATACATTTGTTGTCATGTTACGTTAGTGGAAGGCTATCCATGGAAGATTACTCTAATAATCTTATCACACAGAAAACAAAATTCTGTGACCTTTCCAAAACTTTTAAAGATTTTTACTAACTCCATGGCTTTTCCAGTCCTGGAAAACATGACTGTGAAATTTCATGACTTTTCCAGGTTTTCCATGACCATGGGAACCCTTTACAAAAATATTTTCAAATTCAGCTTTTCTCACAGAGACCCAGGTTCAACTCCAGCCCACGGCCCTTTGCAGCAGGTCATTCCCTCTCTCTCTCTCCCCCTTTCGTGCTTTACTGTCCTATCAATTAAAGGCAAAATGCCCCCCCCAAAAAATAAATCTTAAATTCAGCTTTTGAAATCGCACATCAAGAAATTCTTTTTTTTTCTTCTGTAAAATCTGGAAGAGACGACACAGGAAATGACACCTGATGTTCTCACCAGAGTTTGCATGTTCTCCCTGTGTCAGTGTGTGTTTTCTCTGGGTACTCCGGCTTCCTCCCACAGTCCAAAGACATGCAAGTTGGGGATTGGGGATAGGGTGTACCCTGCCTCTCTCCCAATGTCAGCTGGGATAGGCTCCAGCCCCCCCTGCAACCCTCAAGAGGATAAGGGGTTATGGAAATGGATGGATGGATCTACTTTAAAAGAATTCATTAATTCATTTCCCATAACCACTTATCCTGTTGGGGGTCGCAGGGTGGCTGAAATCTATTCCAGCTGACACTGGGTGAGAGGCAGGGTACACCCTGGACAGGTCACCAGACTATCACAGGGCTGACACATAGAGACAGACAACCATTCACACTCACATTCACACCTACGGACAATTTAGAGTCACCAGTTAACCTGCATGTCTTTGGACTGTGGGAAAGTAACATCTTTCAATGCAATGAATTCACTGATGTTTAAATTCCAACATTAAGTATTTAGTGGCTGTTAATGTTCAGATATTTACGTCTCTTATTTGCCTCCATAAACAAAAGAGTAAACAAACAAACAAACAAGTACAGTAACCCTGATAACATCTGGCCTACACCTCATTTTGAAATTTCCTTTCACCTTTAACTTTATCACGAACACATCCTTTATGTTAATTAGCTGACACCTTTTCGTAAACTGAGCTTTACTGCATAAAGACGGATCCCATTCAAAACCAGGTGGTAGAATTCATTATTTCATAAAAAAAATATTTAATTTATTAACAGAGATTATAATAATTCTATAATTACTGTTGTTTCTACTCTGCAGACATTATAAATATCTTTATAGTTGGAGTGTTTAGGCCAAAAACTGAGAGAACACAAACTTCATCACACTGTCTAGTACTCTTACCCTCACGGGACAAACAACAAAAAGTCAAGTATATCTAGTTAACAGTTATTACACGTTCAGAAGTCAGACACCCACAGGAGAATGAGGTTTCAAGTGATCTAGTGACTATTTGACGTGAATGCACCAAAAGTTGAAGAAACACAGAACATCGAGAATACCACTTAGATTCTACAATATAGTAAGACGCTCGTCAGTTTCCAGTTGACCATGATATATATGTGTGTGTATATGTTTATCTCAGGAGGGTAACTGATGTGACGTTAAGGTTTAATTTGTTTGGCTCTAAGGTGTGAATAAAATATTCTAAACTCTTGTTATGTTCTCAAGGCACAGCATACTTAAGATATGCAGGTCAAAGTAAATTAGGTGAGCCAACAAAACTCTTTGGAGTTTGTGAAGATGGCTTCGAGCTGCGGCCGGTGCATAGAGTCAGGCAGCCTCACAGCTCCGTCAGATCCGCTGCTGTAAAGTTCTGCTGGAGGATTCGAGGAGGGAGGACAGAGGAGACCGGAGCAGGCTGGAGGAGTCATCAGGCAGGATTTGTAACTATCGCCATCCATCACATTCTTACACTCAGTGGAGCTTCGGGAAGGAAGACACAGAACCTGGATCAGGACACAGAGACCTGAACAAGTTTAGGAACATGACTCCGACCCAACAACCACGGCTGTGGGCGAAGCTTCACCGAGTCTTCTCAGCACGTCCCGTCCAAGTGTCAGATTAAAGCAAACCTCAGAAGGGCTGCTGGGTTTTTAACTCTGAGTAAATTAGTCCCTCTGCTGAGATGGCGTCCCCGAGCCCTACTGTCCGTAACGGCTGTTTGCAGACCAGCACGGCCGTCATGTGGAAGGTGACGTTCCCTCTGCGCCACACAGTGACGGGCTCTGCCGGGTTCAGGGACAGCTTCTCTCGTGGCTCAGTGTGTGAGCTGTAAAACTCCAGCGGGGCTTTGAGCTCCACTTTGCTAACGTCAACAGCCTGGAGGCCGCAGGCTTGACTGCTGGCTACCCGCGCCCCCGCCATCACCGCTGCCGCCTGGTTCCCCCAGTATCCATCCACCGTAGCCAGGATGTGATAGGCGAGCGTGTGGAAGTGGATACGAGTCAGGTCCGATTCGGACAATGGCTCGCTGCGGCCGTGCTGCTCCAGGACCCAGAAGAGGATGTCGCTGACCCGGCCCACGTCTGGAATGCCTTTCCAGGAATCCAAGTCGGCGTGAGGCCCCTCGCCAGCCTGAGAGAGGAAGAGCAGCTCCTGCTCGTTCAGCCCAATGGAGCTCACAATGGGCATAACCTGCTAACGGGAAACAGAGAGAGAACTTTAATTAAATACCGGCGTACAGACGTCCTCAGGGATTTGTGAATTTTGAGCACATTCATCTTTTCTCTGTGAAGGAAGTTCACTCTCTGAAAGACGCTCTGAGACACGACTGTTCTCACACATGTACCTCCTGCATGATGCTGTTCATGTAGTCTTTGTCCGTCATGCTCGCCAGCTCCAGGTGGATGGGAATATCTTTGCGGATTTCAGATATGGCTAACACCGCCTGTGAAGAGGAGGCAAGTACAAGATGTTAGATGAGCTACAGCAAAATAGACATTACATGAGTCACTGTCATGTGACCACACATATTCCTTTATCCCTGACAACATACTGTGAATAATAATAATACACATTTATTTATGAATAACTAACATGGTGTCTGTATTAGCTTTATATCAAGAATCCTGCATGTCATGCAACATTATATTGGACATAATATTAGTAATCAAGCAGTACAAAGTTTTTCAATTGTTCAATTTTAAGGAATCAACTAAAACAAAAGAAGAGAGATTTTAATTTCAATAATTTTTAATAATAATTTTTCATTAATGCTTACTTGTATAAACAAACCATTTAAGTCAATATTAGTTAAATAAATAAATAAATACATAAATATATGTAGATGCCCATTAAATAAATAAATATGGCTCTGAAATGAATTCTGAAACAAATACATGAGGTAATAAATCTATATATAAATGCAAATATAAATATATAAATGAGCCAATATCTTTAAAAATAAATTAAAAAAAAAGAGATTTTTTTTTCACTTTTATTTGTGTCAGTGGACTTTTATTTTCTAATTCCATGAATTATAAGGCAATAAATATAACAATATATAGATACATGTAAACACAAATATAAATATGACAAAAGTTTTAAAAAGAAATTATTTTTAATTTTAAGACGAACATTTTTCAAAAAAATACTTTTATTAATGTCAGTGGGCTTGTATTTTATAATTCAAGAATTATGAGGCAATAAATATTTAATCATATAAATTAATGTAAAAAATAAATATAATAATATAAATAAGTCAATATACAAAAATAAATAAATAAATAAATATTTTTTAAAATATTCATTTGTTTATTTTTAAGTTTTTTGGGGAGACTATAACGGGGAGACCTCCAGACCATGTTTACTGTGATAGACTGATCAGAGTTCAACACACTGTGACTGGAGGGCAGACAGAAGTTACACATTAAGGATTTATGATTCGCAGTAAATCCCCCGAAATATGAAAAAAAAACAACACACCAGCTTTGTCGAACAGGTGGCGAAACTGTAAAGACCAGCTTTCAGCCACTGACCTCTTTGAGCCGCTCCTCCCACAGCTCTCTGCCCTGACCCTCCATCATGTGGAGCCCCGACAGGACGACCAGGTCTGGCTCAAACTCGTCCAGACTCGCCACGAACGTCTCCAGCGAGCTCATCTCCCCGTTGGACACATCGTGAGAGAAGATGAAGCGGTTGGCTTGAGGTGCCTGAGTTGAACCCCACTGTTCCCCTGGAGAACAGATACAACTGTGGTATTAAAACATCTGAACAGACTGAACAGATCCAGAAGAAGCTGCAGGCTGCTCTTCTCTTTACCTGCTTTATACTCCAGGATGAGGTGATATTCATCCGTCTCCTGCAGAGACTCTGGGGGGACGACTATCTGCTCGTCCAGCATCTCATGGAGTTTAGGACCAACTGGTCCACACAGTAAAACCTGCAGTGTAAATATATTAACAGTCATTTCAAGGCCAGGGATTCTGTGTGTCCAGAAGGCGACCAAAACACATTTCATGGTATAAAAACTGATCAAACTGATTAAATTTGAGAGCTCATTAAATTAGGGAAAGTATTTGCTGCCGTACCATCAGATCAGGGTAGGTGGCGAGCTTCTGACCAATAAGAGCAGCGTTCCCTCCCACATACAGCTGGAAGAAGACAAAAGCAAAGTTCAACTAGAAGGAAGCTCATAAGAAAAAGTGACTTGATAAAACAACTAGACGTCGTCCTCTTGAGTGTGTTTAGTAAGGTAGCCTTGCCTTCGCACCGGGGTACTCTGCTGCCGCACGTGCGATCCTCTGAAAGGCCTCGCTGTCGCTGAAGAAGCGCTCGGCAGCTGCTCCACGCTCCATGTAATGGATGAAGGCCTCCTTCAAGTCCTCTTTAGAGTGCAACACTTCGTGATCCAGGCCGGAGCCAGGATCCACGGCCAGAGCCTGCAGCAGGCCCACTCCTGAGACGACCACGTCCACACAGGCGTTCACCCTGAACAACAGAGGACAGAGACACAGTGCGGGTTATTTGATTGTTAGTAACTTAATTATCATCTGGTTTCGACTACAAGTGATCCTGAGGATATATGGCTGCAGTTTTTTAAAGGTCTGCTGGTGATCAGACCAAACTGCAAAAACTGGGGCAGCTGTTAAAGGCCCAGAATAAAGCTGGTCTGGCGTCAACGTGTCCGTATGTGTGTCAGAGGTTTCTGTGCAGATACAGACAAACCCTTAAAAAAGTAAAGAGGTCTGTTTGTCTTAAAGTAAAATCCCCCTCTTTTCTCTCTCTCTCTCTCAAAGCGATCCAGACAGGGTCAGACAAGAGCATGATGAGGTTGAGTATTTTACTAACTTCCCCCTCATCCTCCACAGCTCTGTATCACTCTGCATTCACTGAGCCGTGCTCACTTTTGAGCCATCAAATCAGTTGCTGGTTTCACTTGGAAATATTTTACATTAGCTCCTTTTACACTGCCTGGTCAAGGCCAGAATATCACACCGTTACGCTGCCTTGCTGCGCTGTATATAAGGTGCTATAGCAGAATGGGGACGGTGGGAGTGGTTTAATCTGTCATAGGAGGTAGTGACAGTGCAGAAACAGGGTCTGTATAAACAGGACAGTGTGTGGGACGGGATCTGGGTGGCATGGGTGTGACGTTTTGATGATGCGTTATGTGTGTGACCCACGGGAGGTTTAATAAGCAGCTGTTACCAATTAGTGGCTAACTCAAAGAAGACGAATGGCGGCTGTAAATGTCCAGAAATCGGGAAGCTCCAGGAGCTCCTTGCCCTCGGAGCAGAGGATGAAATCAGCCGCTACATAACAGGGACAGTACATGACAATACCGTTATTGTTTAAAAAGAGCTGCTGACGCATATGTTACGTGTCACACTAGAGGTCAACGCTGTTATGTTACATGTCACGCCCATCACTCCTCTTTTGATTTCTCAAAGCTGCAATGCAGTGTGCAACCACACCCTGGAGCAGAATGATGCTGCCGTCATTTGATTCTGTGTAAAAATGCAAAGGAGGCACAAAGAAGAGACTTCATAGTGACTATATGGTACGATCTCTGTATACAGAGGGCTACTGTGGCAGATAAAGATGCCTTAAAGGGGAGCTTTAGTACTTTGACCCAGGACCCTACATCCCCATGTTTTTGTGTCTAAGTAACCAGTGGAGACAACTATTATTGAAATAAGTCCAGTAATTGAGAGAGACAGCTGCAGCTGGGAAACAACCTGTGATGTAACCCCCATGGGTAACTGTGCATCATCAATTTACACCCATTAAAGGTTAATCTCAGCACCTCTCTCTGCAGCTCTCACCCGTATTTCCACCATTGTTTTACCTACAACATGTCACCTCTTGCAGCACTGTGATGACCCCTCCTGTGTCTCTACTCTTCCTGGCCTGCTTGTGCTGTCTCCTCCCCTTGCAGGTAGCTGTGAGCTGGCAGTGCACATTGTTAGGAAGCTGGCTCACCTGGACTGATGAGCTTGAAGCCTACAGGCCTCTCTTGTAGCTTTCCCAGCTCCCACATGGTTCTTTAGTCTGACTGATTTGTCTTTCATCATGCAACATCTCCACACACCATTTTCCACTCACGCTGGCACTCACACACACCTCTGATGTCACTGACTGTTCACATAACATTAATGTGTTCTGTAAAATAACATTATTTTTTATATATTCTCCCTCATTTTGTCTGAAACCTGAGCCAGTTCATGACAAAATTTCAGAGTGAGACTTCTCCTTGAGTGAGACTTGCTCACAATAACAAACAGACCTGATCAACACAAACTAAGGAAACACATCTGATTTCTTTGTACCATCCTTTCCATAATGTTGTCAGACACCTTTATTAACAATCTGAGCCTGTCAGTGGCAAAAACAAGCACCTTAATGGATGTAAATTGACCGTGCACAGTTGCCCGTAGGGATGACACTGCAGCCTGTGTTGCCTCTGCAGCTCTCTCTCTCTCAACACTGGACCAGTTTCAAAAACATTTGTCTCCATTAGTCACTCAAGTTGAAAAATACCATGGTTTCCTCTTTGTCCACCATTTCACTGTGACTTTAAAAATAACTCCTCACTTCTCTTCTTGGTAAAAAAAAATTTGTCCATCCCTCTGGTGGGCGGTCCTTCAGTCCCAGCCAATCATCTCCCTCCACCTCCATCCTGTGTGCTGGCTCCTCTAAAGCAGCCTAAAGGCTACAGGCTACCTATAGAGAGTAATTTAATTCACTGGGGCACCACCTTCTTGGACCAAGCTATCGGAGCTGGCACTGACTCTTGACAACACATTCCTTCACACTCACAGAGCTGACTACAGCCTCTCAACATGCCACAGCATACAGAAGATCAAGTGGATCAACTTCAAGTGACAGAGCAGACATGCATGTCTCACCACACATCCAACTCACCCCACTGCCACTTTGCTCCACTGCCGAGTCGGCAGCGTAATCAGAGTCTCCCAGGCAGCGGAGATCACCTGCTCCAGGCTGCTGTGGCTGTTCTCAGATGATGTCTGAAAGTTTGGCAGGCTGATGTACTGCAGAATCTGCTCTGGCAGGACTGGGCCGCCATGGTAGAAATAGCCAACAGCTAACGCCAGCAGGGCCGCCGCTGAAGCCTTCCTCCACATGATGCTCCCACACACTCCTGCAACAAAGGAAATCAGTCACTCCTCCGTCTCATATCAACCATTAGCATTCAGAAGTGATCGACTGATGTATTGTTGTTGGTGGTGGCATTTAAGAGCTGCTCAGCCATGTTCAGTGTTCAACAAAAACCTTAACAACAACAAAACCTTTGGCTACTTTTATTATTCTTTAACTAAAGCCTGCTTGGAATAACTAACTTAAACCACAAAAGCTTGTGGAAAAATAATGTGACAACGTATCATACAGCTAGACTGAGAATCAATCAATAACACTGAATTACAGGGGTTTGAATTTGAGCTAAAATGATGTCAATTAATTGATTAGTTGATTGAAAGATAATTAACCAGCAGCTATAACTGATTAAGCATTATACATTTCAAACATTTAATGCATCCAGGTTCTCAAATTTGCTGCTTTTCTTAGTCTGACATCAAATTAAACTGAACATTAACTGGCAATTATTTAATAAAAAGGTATTTGAATGCAGCTTGACGCTCTCCGCCCACCCAAACAGCAGGATAACGCACCATAAAAACTGCTCAGGAGCTACTCGAGGAACATGACAAAGAGCTCACAGTGACGACCTGGATCTTACACTCCCAAGATTCCAGTCTGGTTAAGTATCTGTGGGATGTGCTGATACAACCGAGTTACTCCGGAGCCACGGTGGGTCCTCCTTGGATCAGACTGGCTCTGACCTGTCGAGGCATGGACACAGGAGCTCTGGTGGAGCTGTGGTGTTTTGCACCAGGGCATCGGTGACAGATCCTTTGAGTCCTGTTGGTTGTGAGGTGTGGTACCAGCACGTCCCACAGATGCGCGATTGATTACAGAATGTGGGGGCCAAGTCGACGCCTTGAGCTCTTTGTCACGTTCCTCAAGCCATTCCTGATCAGCTTTTGCTGTGTGGCATGGTGCATTGTCCCGCCGGGGAGCCAAGGCCAGCGAGGAGTGCCGTTGCCATTGAAGATTGATGCTCGGTCTGTTTGGGTAGGTGGAGCAAATCAAGTGGCATCTACATGAATGCCAGGACCCAAGGTTTCCCAGCAGAACATTGAATTTTAATGAGAAGATCAGTGTTGTTAACCTCACCTGTCAGTGGGTTTAATGTTTGGGCTGATTGGCGTATATGAAGAACCAAAGACCAACAATAAAGTAAAAAAGTCAAGTGTTCTATAAGCTGTAAATTACATTTATAGTGCAAAGAAAGGGTCAAAGTTTGTGCCCTTTCCACATTATCTCCCTCTCTGCCTCCCTAGAGATTATTCTGTTCTATCTTTTTTTTTTTTAATGCGTCTTTGAGTATCCTGAAAAGCACTGTATAAATACAATGTATTATTATTATTGTTATTATTATAGTTTGAGAGGGAGTTTAAAAATCATTCGTATGACCTTTCAAATTAAAATCTTTCTGAAAAAATGCAGACATTGTTTTATTTATCTTTAGGCTATTTATATAAATTATTATTTATATTACTTATGCACATAGGAGGCAGGAAGGAGAGGGGCTGCAGCATCTCCTAAAACCAGAGGAAAAAACCTAAAACACCATCAATTTATAAAAAGAGTTTTAACCTAACGTTAACACTACAGTGCTTCCCCTTTACACTTTATAGTATTATATAAAGTTACACATCTGGTGCCTGTATCGTCACAGCAATGCTGCATTTTCATAAACAAACATCCAGGAACAGCAATGCACACACAAAACTACACTCACCAAACGAAACGAGTGGCTCCGTCTCGCACACGCAGTGCAAAGTTGTATAGTATTGCCCCTAATATATAAATGCTTGTGTGCGGAGTGTGCATGTTCTCCCCGTGTCAGCGTGGGTTTCCTCTGGGTACTCCAGCTTCCTCCCACAGTCCAAACGTGCAGGTAACTACGGTGACTCTAAATTGGCTGTAAGTTTTAATTTCAGTGTGCATGGTTGTCTGAGCTGGGATAGACTCCAGCCCTCCATGACCCCTAACAGGATAAGCGAATGAATACATATCTGGGAAAAAGAGTTATATAAATATATATACCACTTCAGTGTACACATTAGTCCTGTCTGCTCCCTACCTTTATTTGCTCAGCTCCTGCCTGTTCTGTCTGTCTCTGTGCAGGTACAGTGTGTGAGCAAAGCAAACAAGTCAACTTCCTGAAATGTGCTGTGCCACAACAGCAACACAGCCATGCAGTCTTTACAGTTAATTGCACATTAATTCGCCCTGCAGATAATCTCATTAAGTTGTCTCTAACTCAGTGGGTGAGCTCCACAGTTACAGCTGGCTGACAGTGAGTCTTCATGTACCCTGACACCACCCAGGAGGACTGACACACCATGATAACCCCCTCAGAGGCTCTGCCCTTTAGGCTGGGGCTGTGTCATGGACTTCATGGTACAGGATACAGGGGTTAAGTTACTGCCAGCGTCCACACACACACACACACACACACACACACACACACACAGTTTGTTAGCTAACATGCTAGCACCAGCACCCAGGGTGTATCTTTGGCTCCAGTTAAACAAAGCTAATCTGACAGTAGCAATTAGCTTGTAGCTCGGCTTAGCAGGAAATCTAATTTAAAGCCGAGCCGGCAGAGTTTTCCTCCTGCAAACACCTCCGCTTCATCACAGCTCCTTAAAAACACAAGTAGCTTCATTAGCGGCACGTACCCACAGTAATGTGCTGGCTTCAAGTTGAGTCGGTCACACACAGGATCCTGTTTCCTGGTACTTCACATGAACAGCATTTAGAGGAGGAAGAGGTGAGTGAAGAAGTGAGTCGGCTCAAGTCATTGACGGAGGGATGATTGGGAGAGACGGCAGCAGCTCCGACCGCCAGCACACAGCAGCGGCTTCCGTCTGCCGCTCTGCGCATGCGCTACTCCAGGGTACATTCATGGTACAGAGTGTGAGGAACACAGCCGGGAGGAGGAGGAGGAGGAGGAGGAGGAGGAGGAGGAGGAGGAGGAACATGTGTTCAGGGCCTGCAGGAAAACACAAACCTGCTCAGGTACATGCTAACAGTACAGTACAGTACTTGTAGGTCAGGGGTCAGAGACTTTCATAATCAAAAGAGACACTTTTGGCCAAAAAATAACATTAAAAATCTGTCTGGAGCCGCAAAACATATTTGAGCCATATCATTTATTTTATCTAACGTTAATTTAAATAAATAAATAAATTGCAATATATGATACTGCAATACTTAGCGTATCGCAACATGTTTAAAAACATAATAATATTGTATTGTGACTTAAATATCGTGACGATTCCAAAAGTTTAATTTGTATTTGTTATATTAATCATTTATATATATTTTTAAAAATCTAACCTGACGTCTGTGTATCGATACAGTATTGCCAAGCAAAATATCGTGTCACTATGCTGTATTGACCCCCCACCCCACCCCTAATAAATAGATAAATAAATATATGGGGGTTTTTTTTGTTTGTTTGTTTTTGTTTTTTTATTCCCCTGAACATTTTACTTTTTTGGGAACATTTTATTGATTTTTTTTCTCCAGAGATTTTAATGACTTTTTTCAGACATTTTATTTTTACTTATCGAGGTAGCAGCCAATCAAAACACATTTAAAATGCAGCAAATACAACATATAATACAAAAATCTTCAATAAAACAACATCAAACTAAAACAAGCACATCTCTATCACCACATTCTTTATGACGCCCTGAAATTCATCGAAGGATATAAGTGTTTCTAGTTTATATAATGTAAGTAACACAACCTAATAAGTCTCAGTTAGCCTATAAACATTACTAACAGGTTTAAATGAGTGTTCACTGATATGTTTTACTACCAGGTTGCCACCCTGCAGCGGCCTATGTATAATAAATTGGTAGTTTAACTTTGCAGCATTAGCTGTGAAAGCAAAAAAATCTGTCCACACACTATTAAGTTCTTTATCCTCCTCCGAGACTTGGAAAGCTAGGAAAACTTAGGACAAGCCACAGCTGTTTAGGTTTAGCAATATTCATATTCAACAAACAAAAAAACAACCGTCATTAATTTTCATATAATTTTTTGTCAAAGTCACAGGGAGCCACTGGAGAGGAGCTACAGAGCTGCAAGCTCCGTCTCTTTATCGCTCCACATACTGATGTTTTTCCGATCATTAGAACATTTGCCAGTCAAGAGAGGCCTATGAGAGATGCTATTGAGTTGCATTATGGGAAATGTAGGAACCAGAGTTTTTGGAATGCAACCAACATCAGGAACTAAAAAGGTCAGGGTGTCTTGGACTCCGTTGCATCGCCTTATCTTTCTAAAAATCTGTCTCCAAAAGTCCTACAGCTTTCTGAAAGGCGATTCACAGAAATAAACCTACACCACAGATCACACTGAGACATCACCCTCCACTGCATTGGAGGAATTTAAATCTTTAAGTAGCCTCAGCTGGAGGGTCCATGTTGACAGTGTGTGCTCTCGGCTTTATTTCTTAAGAGGACTGCGAGTGTTTGGGCTGGATCAGAGGATCACGTTCTTATTTTATCAGGCTGTTCTGGAGAGTGTTGTCAGGTATGGTATGTCACCATGGTTTGGGAATCTGACTGTGGGGTTAAAATCCAAACTGGCTCGTCTGGTTCAGACAGTCGTAGAGGTCACAGGGAGGAAGGGACACCGATCCCTCCAGACACTGTGAGAGCAGTCTGTTCTCAGACAAGCACAGAGAATACTGTCTGACTCTTTCCACATTCTCCACGCTGAGTACACACTTTAGCCTTCGGGCGGACGATACAGACGATACTGCTGATCTTTACGCAGAGATGAATGCTTCTAGATGAGAGTCTGAGAAAGTCTCCAGAATGACCATGAGCAGACGACTGATGGAACAAGGCTTAAAGGGAAGAATAGCTGCTAAGAAGCCGTTGTTGAGGCCTGCAGATTTTCCAGGGAGCACAAACACTGGACTGCTGATGACTGGAAGAAGGTACTCTGGACGGACGAGTCCAAGTTTGAGCTCTTCGGTCAGCATTGTCCTGTTTACGTCCGCAGAAAAGCTGGAGAACGTTTTGGTGCCAGATGCGTTGCAAACACAGGGGAACACAGTGGATATTCAATTATGGTATGGGGTTCCATTTGTAGAAACAGCGTGGGCAAATTAGTGAAAATCGACGGTATCATGAACAAGAACGTCTACACAACATCTTAGTGCATCATGGAGTAACTTCTGGACTGAATCTGATTGGTTGTGTGTTCATATACCAAGAGGACAATGACCTAAGCGTACTTCAAAGCTGTGCAGAGACTATTTCATCAAGAAAAAGGAACCTGGAGTACTGGAAGTGACGGACTGGCCAAGTCAAAGTCCAGATTTGTTCAACTCTTGGACCTGTCATCAATTCAGAGTGAAGCGGTCCAATCAGGTCTTTAAGTTGACTAATCAAGATGCCCATTACAGCTCCTGTAAACCACAACTAAATAAAATAATTACAGACTCAGCTCCTTTCCTCTAGTCTTGTTCCCTCAGGCAGATTCGTGTGAACGTTCTGCCTGAGCTGCCTGTCGCTGCTTGTAAACTATTTCACCCGAGGCAGAGAGGAGGCGTGGCAGCTGCAGGGAAAACTGACACCGTCTACACCTGCAGACTCTCTGCAGACGTAAGCCCAAAATGTCACACACCAAAATCATCACTTAATGTTAATAATAAAAAAAGAGGTGATCCTTGTCTGGAAAATATTTTTCAAGAGGAGCAAAAGTCTCCAAGAGTTTTTCCTTCTCACTAAACAGATGCTGTTAAAACAAATAACTGCAACAAATCAACATTTTTTGTGTTTTTTTTAATAATATTTCTGTCATAAAGGATGATTATCTATCACTCACATATTTCATAAGCATGTTTTCAAACATTTTTGTGCAAAAAAAGTTATGGAAAACAAAACTCCAGACAGATACGGTTGAATCTTTCACACTGTGTGAACACATCCTGAGAGTTTAGAGCTTAAAGGCCTTTAAAGCCTGTTCTCCAGAAAAGCTTCACACCATGACCGACAGGATTCTACATGAACATGCAAGTTTCACACGGGTGTGTTTATTTTGCGTTAGAGATTTCCTCTCCAGTGCCGTTTTGTCACTCACTGGTTTAAGATGCCCAGAGCTCTGTGGGAAATAACTGATGATTCAGCAGTTCTCATAACAAATAATGAATCAGGGTGTTTTTACTTCAACCTTAAACTATGACTGCTGCTTGTTCGGTCATTAATATTCATCGTTACAAAGAAATACTCTGAATCCAGATTTAAACAAAGTTGTCAGAGGCTTAAAGGGACAGTTCACCCCAAAATCAAAAATACATATTTCCCCTCTTACCTGTAGTGCTGTTTATCAGTCTAGATTGTTTTAGTGTGAGTTGCAGAGTGTTTGAGATATCAGCCATAGAGATGTCTGCCTTCTCTCCAGTATAATGGAACTAGATGACACTCAGCTTGTGGTGCTCAAATGTAAAAGAAATTCCACTTGAAAAGCTCAGCAGGCAATGTCTCTTTACAGAAATCATGACCTGGTTACTCAAGATAATCCACAGACCTTGTTGTGAGCAGTTTTATGTTGGAACTATTTTCTTTCTACCAAACTACACCCGCCACACTTATCACCGTGGAGCCATGTATCTACTGCTAGCTCACCTAGCACCACTGAGCTAGCTAATGTTACAGCTCAGCTGAGGAGGACGCCATTAATGTTTACTACGAGCCTCTCGTCCATGAGAACATCAGGCCACCAGGAAGTGTGATGGGCTTTGAAGCCAGTTTTCGTAGTGGCTACACAGTATAATATCACTGTCATGTGATGCCCTGTGGCCCAAAAAGACTTTTCCTTATTGACTTACAGTGGGGAAGACGTCTGTAAATCAGTGGATACATCTTTTTGTGCCACAGCCGCCAAGAAATGACTCGATTCATTATTGTGGTTTGATTTATTAGGTCCATCCATCCGTCCTTTTTCGTAACCGCTTATCCTCTTGAGGGTCGCGGGGGGCTGGAGCCTATCCCAGCTGACATTGGGCGAGAGGCAGGGTACACCCTGGACAGGTCCCCAGACTATCACAGGGCTGACACATAGAGACAGACAACCATTCACACTCACATTCACACCTACGGACAATTTAGAGTCACCAATTAACCTGTGTGTCTTTGGACTGTGGGAGGAAGCTGGAGTACCTGGAGAAAACCCACACTGACATGGGGAGAACATGTAAACTTACACAGAATGGCTGCCTCCTGGGATCAAATTATTAGGTCCAATATTTGGAAAAGAGCTGTGTGATTGAATCATTTTATCCCAATTTAAGCAGACAGCCACACCAGAAGCAGCCAGTTCAGTCTGCGCAAGCCTCTACTGGCCCTTTTTCCCCTTTAAAGGCAGTGGCCGTGTGGGTAACCTGTGAGGGTGTGACATGTACTTCATTGTGTATGTGGAGGGGAAGCAGCTCTCTCAGGGTGTCATGGTGAAGACGATAGTCTGCAAAGAGTGATGATAGCAGCAGAAATAAGTGTCTAGATGAGAAGGCCATGCAGAAGCTAGTTAGCAGCTAATAACAAGCCAAGCAAAAGTTATTAATAAGCCAGCGTGTTCTCAACTACGGTTCAGAGCCGGTGAGCTGTCACTGAGAGAGGTAACAGCCTGCACTATGAGCCACACAGTGTTGAAGCAGCCATGAGTGCCATCTAGTTCCATTATATTGGAGAGAAGGCAGACATCTCTACAGCTGATATCTCCAACACTCTGCAGCTCACACCAAAACAATCTAGACTGATAAACAGCACTACAGCACTATAAATAATTTTAAAAAATCACTCTAACAAGTAATTTTATTTATTCGGTATTTTTGTCATTTACAGATTTGCAGTGATATGTAGATATTGTTTATCATCAAGTCTGTATTTGATCATGTTACAATACTATGAAATATACGGTAGCTGTTTAGACACAAAATCTGGCACAAGGGCCCATCATAATAATGAGCACTGGAGCCCATCCTAAGTACCATACGCCACTGACTGCAGGTAAAAGAAAAAATATGTAATTTTCATTAAGGTAATTCATTTAAAACCTGGCATCTTTTGTTTAAAAGCTGCAGTGAATTTATTCTGTTGGTGATTGAGGTCTGAAATAGCCACCATGAAACACTTTCTAATGCTTGTTAGACCAGTGATCGTATCTCCACATGCACTGGAGGAACTTATCTTGACTGTAAACAAAAATGTATTAACAGCCTGGCTGCCTGATTAGTGACCTGTGTGACAAAAGAAATGTGTCTTGACAGAAAAAACACCACCACATCCGAACATCTCGTTACTTTAGTTCCTCGAACATTTATCTTCTTGTTGTACAACTCAGGTTTGAACAGACCGATGAGTTTGATTCTTTATTAAAATTTCAATATAAACAACACAATATAAAAGTACACAAATTTAAAAACAAACGCTTGTTGACACCAAAGACATTGTTTCAAAACGCCGCAGCCTCAGTATCAGTATCTGGCTGTGTTTGACGTAACACCTGAACTTTATATCAGCCTCAATAAACTCAACATACTACAAATGTCTGTAAGTCACTGCTATATATTTTTACCCCATTGACAAACACGTAAACAACAACATCTTAAAATACTAAACCCCATCTAGATTTCAAGTCATTTTCTACACTCCCACTGCTCCTGTTCATTAAAATCAAACTAGGCAACAATATTAAAATGAATTAAAATGAATAAAAGGCACACTTATATTTGTCACATCTTCATTAGAAACTGTTTGTGTGTGACTTAAACTCACTACAAACAGACACAGACTGACTACCTCTGCAAACAGATTTAAGTTTCAGCAGGACTGTAGGTGTTTGGCCTCGATATGAGATTCCCACAGAGCTATGAGAACAATAAAACAGTTGGGGTCAGAACAAAGAGTTTAAATCCCACAGGAGCTGCTGACTGTGGACAAAGCATCCTCTGAGTGACCCATTTCAGGCTGTCTTTTTCCTTTTCTTGTTGGCTCTGTGTATTTGTCTGTATTTTCTATTTTAAAACATTAAATCTAATTTTAAATTTCAGGCTTTATATCGAGGTGGGGTCGGGCTCAGTGAGGATGGGGGCAGTGAAGCTGACTCGGACGTCTCGGGGATAAAAACCCTGAAGAACCCCGTCGACAACAACGTCAGGGAGACCTGCAGGACGAGACAGAGCTCAGGGTTTATACTGTCTGAACAAGGTCCATGTTTTCTAATACCTTTAAATTCAAGATGACAAAATGTACACAGGCAGTCGGTGTTTCTGTGTTTTCTCAGCGAGTGTGTGAGTCGTACCTGACGCGCTGTCACAGAGATAAGGATCCCGAAAAAATCCCAACACCTGCTGATTTTCTAACGGATAACTGTGGAAACAAAAGTCAAAATATGATGATCAGTCATATGTAACAGTTATTCTTCAAATATCAAGATGATATGCACACCAATAATTCCTCGTCATTAGGTGGAGTGAAAATAAACTACTCAAGTGAAAGTATTGTTACTTTATATTATAGACTCGGGTGGAAGTTAAAGTACTCATATGATCAACAACTTGGTTAAGAGTAAGAAAAGTACCTCATAAAAAACTAACTTCATTTAATGTGTTGAGGGTCGAGATGTGCACCATTTTGGGCTGACAGAGTACAGTGGCATGTAAAAGTTTGGGCACTCCTGGTCAAAATTTCATTGATTGTGAGTAGTTAAGTAAGTAAAAGTTACAGATAACACATTGCTTTCATATTTCAAGCAAGTCTACTTTTTAATTTCAATGTTTTACAGTTTCAAAATAACAAAGAAGGAAAAGGGCCTACATATTAAAACTTCATACTTGTACTTTACTTTCAATACTTGAGTACATTTTAAAACAGACTACTTTTAATACTTAAGTACAAAAATAGTGAATACTTTAATACTTCTATTTGAGTGTGGTGCTTAAAGAAGACTTCAACTTCTTTTTTGTAGAGTATCTGTACTTTTACTCCAGTCTGGGTCTCTGGTTCTTTCTACATCTGTGCCTGTAGCACATAAATATAGAGAGAGAAAGGGGAAACACTAGTAACCCAACAGTAACTCGACACTAGTTGAGATCTCACCTGTAATCCTGACTGTCCAGTTCATCCAGTGATCTGAAATAAGAGCACAAAACTGTTACAGATTTCCTGCAGGGACGGCGTCACAGATAACGACTGATATACCTGTTTACAACTCTAAGGCTTCTCTATGAAGTAACAACTTGTTTTTTATAAAGTCACAATATAATGTTATAAAGAGGATAATCCCACTCGCCCACATACAGCACACTGCTGTTCTACATAATGTCTTTATATCTATTCAATTAAGTAAAGCAGAGACAAAAACATGATGTAGCCTGGTCCAAACTGAAGGTCAAAACCTTTAACACTGACATTATTGAATATCTGAATGTTTCTCCTCCTGGATGATTACTGTGTGTTGGACTCAGAGCTGCTGCTGCTGCTGCTCCACTGTGAGAAATGTGTCTAAAGTTTTATTATGTTGCTGCATTGCCCCCAATCCTAAAAATAGAAGGTGTAAATATAGCACCAACATCTCTGGGTGCAGTCAGAGGAGAGTGGACTGAAGGACTCACTCCATGCTGCTGTTCTTGATCCCTGTGTGAAAGTGTTTTACATGCAGGAAGTCCAGCAGCACCTGCGGCACGTCTTCGTTCTGATAGATGATGTCCTGCAGCAACACAGAACAATCTGACTCTTAAAATGGATCCTTGGTTCAGATCCTTTCAAGACTAAAGCTTTTGTAGGTTTGCGATTGATCCCGTGAAAAAACAAAACATATTTTCACTACACTGTACATCAGTGGAAGTCATATGTTTAGCATTAAAGCAAAATAGTCTTTGTTTGGTGCAGTTTGAGGAGTAAAATGACCTTTCTACAAACTGCTGTGATCAAATATTCATGTGGCACAATCAAACATTTAGTAGTTGTTTTACAGAATTGTTAGTAAACTTTAGATTAACATTTTTAAAGTAAAATATTACTATAAATAAAATTAATAAATATATTAATATTATTTGAAAAAAAAACATGGATAATAATATTTTATTTTATATTATTTATTAAGAGAAAAATAAAATATTCAGAAGAAATCTTAAAACACATAATTTTACCATCACTTTGTCAATGTTTTTACCTGATGATTGTTTTTATTTAGTCTTATCCGCTGTTTTAATTCTATTTTTTTTTTTCCTTTTTTATTATTGTTTCATGAATATTATGAATATCTGCTGCCGGCATTTTGTGTTGCATTTGAGGCATGAATTGTGCTATATAAATAACATTTATTATTATTAATATTATTATTTAATTTAATTTATTTAATGTGATGTAATGTAATGTGATTTGATTTGATTTGATTAAATTAAATTAAATCAAATTTTTTTATGATATGATATGATCTTTGACCTTCATAATGCTTTTCAGATTGTGGGATTATTTTTGATCCAAACATATTGAGCTGCATTACGTGAAACCTGTGGTACAGTTATTGCAAAAACCAGACTCGTCCTTCACTCCAAAGTTTTGGAAAAATTCCTCCATGTTTTCTTTATGACATCACACCTTGTTCACCTGCCTTAGTAAATTATCTGCGGCTCGACTCCAGTTGCTCCAGCACGAAAACTAAACATCGATCGCACACTGCAGCAATTTTAGTTTCTTCATTATTTCCATTATCTCCCTGTTGTTTTGAGGGTTAATTTTTAGTTCAAGATGTTTTATTTAGTTTTCAATTTGAATAACAAAACATGACGTACTTTAATATTGTCTTTTAATAGTGTCTAATCCATCTGTGGGCTGGCGGTGCTGGGCCTCTCCAGCTGACCTTTTTTTTTTCAATTAAAAAACAAAACAAAACATTCATATACATTTACCTCTGACCACTGATGGGAGCCTTACGTCTTCCAATACAGACCTCTAAGGTTCTAGATCAGCTGCTCGTGAAGTCTTAGAGAAATTGAATCTTAACAAAAAATATCATCTTGTACTTTTTCTTGATTCCCTCAAAACTTCTGCTTTGTGGTTTATTCACTTATTACTTGGTTGTCTCATCTCCATTTATCCTTTCTTTTACTTTTCTTATTCTTTAAAGTGCTTTTTAAAGCTTGTTTGAAAAGTGCTTTATATATGAAGTTTGGTCGTTCACTAAGTGATGTCAAAAATCCTTGTAAGAGATTCCTGTCTTGGACCACGGCACGCCAGCAGGACAGCTGCTCACTGCTGAAGGATACCATGTTGAAAGAGCTGAATCCCACTGCAGAGCGTCTGAGTGAGTTCCCACCTCACTGTGTGTATGTGTTACCTGGATGTAGTCTTCCAGCTCGTGCCTCCTCTGCTCCAGAGGTTTGGTCCTCAGATGGGGGTTCCTTTTGCTCGGGAAGTCTGGAGTGTGGATGATTTTCCTGAGCTGCAGGGGCCACAAGATAAAACATGAAGCTTCAGATCAGCTGATGAACAGGACGGTTAAAGGAACTCTGTGGAGTTTTGAACCACCACTTTTACAAACATAAGCCTGTTGTTTGTCTCTCACTGTCTCATTGATTTTAGTTTGGTGGCAGTAATGAATACAGAAACACAGTAATGCACCAATAAAAGGAAAAGGAGAAGAGGAAGAAGACTGCTGTCCAGCAAACATAAATGAAAACAACACACAATTAAAAATAATAAAAAAAAAACAATAGGTTATAAACAACCTACTTTTCTGTGGAGACTCTGGAACTCGCTGCTTCTTCTGAGCACAAAATGTTTCCTCCCGTTAAACAACACTTCGACTCTGAAAAGCTGCAAAGAAAAGACAGAGACACACAGATGATTTAATCACAATCTGTCCTTTAGTAAATGTAATGTTGGTCAGGTTGGACATTCAAAGTTGACCTGACATGCTTTTCAAACTGGTGACGAAAATGAACACAGTATATTTTTGCTTAGTTGTTGTTTAAAACATCCCATCAAGTGAAAATATATCAGGCACATCTGACTATGAACGCATCACAGGACAGAGCTTCAACTGATTCTCTAGGACAGATTTCTCTTCCAGCACCACATGAAACACTGCCATGAAGAAGTTCATTTAAACTGAAGATTTAAGATTAATGACTTAAATAAAATCCCTCTTTTTAGCAGTTTTAATCTCCATGTTTTAGGTTGTTCCTCAAAAGTTTGCCTCATGATTCAACCCCATCATTCCTCCAGCAGGAGGAGGCACAGAGCTTCAGATTCATTCACAGTGTAAACAGACGAGCGAGGACGTTCATCACCACATGATGTGTCACACCACTGAAACTCTGCCTCCTTTAATTCATATTTCTACATGTATGTTTAACACGTCTCAGCACACTGTATGTAGGCCTGCTGATCACGTCACTGTCTGTGGGTTTATACCATCATTTCTGATTTCTCTTGTTTTTTTTAGAGATGGGTTTTTTCATTTTATAACGTCCTGCAGTTTGTCACACAGAACACACTGCAGGACGTCCTCACACAGTTACAGCTCACAGAGATTTATCAGTAATGTAAACAGAAAGCAGCACGAGTCGGACGTCATGTGTTCTCAGATTGAGGCGATAAAACCAAACACGCTGTGGCGAATTCCCCAGGCTGGTGTCATGTTTTAACATTTTAACGTGGAGGTGTGGACGTGATTTATTAGACGTTAGTGGGTGGGTGAGTGTTCTCCTGTAGTCTGAGCGGTTTCACTTCAGCCTGCTGCGTTTAACTGACTTTATAATCACACCAATAAACTACTGTAACTGTAGAGTTATTAACCTGAGATATACTGAGGCTTTAATGAGTCTTTACACAGGATACACCCACGTCTGTGGTCCATAATGTCAGGTGCTGTGTGTGTGTGTGTATTCAGGGCGAGTGGAAACATGTGCAGCAGTAAAATGTCACCAGTGTTTTACAGCTTTCTGCACCATCACTGTGAAAATGGAACAAAACAACATTGTATGTCCAACTACAGGAAAACTTTTCAGGCACGTCAGAGGTAAACAGACTTTACAGAATGATGTATATTTTGGTCCTTAACCTTTGAAACCTGAGCAAACTGGCTTGATTTCTTTTAAAAACATGAGAGGAAAGCAATGAGCAACCATTTTAGTTCATTTTTAGTCGGGGTGGGGGAAAAAAAATCAATACAGTTTAGTATTGCAATATTTTTTGTGTGGCAATATCGTATCGTCACACAGTGCCAAGTATTTTTTTAATTATATAAATTATTCATATTACAAATACAAATTTAATTTTAGGTAGCCTATTGGAATAATATAATCATTTGCTTTTTCAGTCCACTACATTAATATTGCTGCAGTAAAAATGACTGAGGTGAGACAAACAAAGTTTTCCTTTGTTGACACAATTTACAGTTGAAAAAAGGTAATATATCACTATATATTTTATCACAATACTCAGCATATTAATATATTTAAAATTGCAGTAATATTGTATCGTGGATCCTCTGGTGACTCCCACCCCTGATTTTTAAAAACTCTTGTGCTTATCTTACTCCTTTGTTACTCTATCAGGCAGTGGCTTATTTCATATCTTTTTTGGCTGATATTTAATACTCTGTTGTTTTAAAAACTAGGCCCAGTGTGTGTGACCCTGACCTGGGGGACACACTGGGTGTTACTGTTGTTTTAGTGAACGTTAATTGCTGTTACTGTATTTGGTGTTACTGTAATTTGAAGCATTTTCTGGCACAAGAATTTCCTTTGGGATAAATAAAGTTCTGTTGAATTGAATTCAAGTAAAGACGACTTCTTCCACCATAATGTAGGTTAAGACTTTGAGTGTATGGTTTCCTCCTGCTGCTCAGAGGCACGCCTGCAGGTGTGTAAACATAACTCAGGTCTTTGACGTAAAACGCAAACATTTACAACAAAATACATTTTACTTCTCAGTGGTGCAAAGACCTGTTTTAAGAACAGTTTTGAAGAACATGTAATTCACTATATCTCAGAGAGAACTGTTGCACTTTTTATCCCACTTCTCACTACTTTTTTAACAGCTTAAGTTTCTTTTTAGTTTCACATTTTAAACAAAAAGCAAATGAGGACATTTTAAAATGAAGAATTTATTTAGATTAAACTTCCTAAAGTATTTAAAAAGACTTCAATTACTCACCAACTGCAACATTAAAGTGCTGATTACATGTCAATGCATCAACAATAAGATCCACTCATATTAGTGCGAGAGTGACGGGACAACTTTGCATTATAAGTACTTTTATGTTCAATATTTGAAGTACATTTTGTTCCCAATGCTTCTGCACTTTTACCAGTTAAACTCATAATGAAGCATCCATACAGTGTGATGTTGCTACTTTCACATCATAAATGAAGTGCAGAGCTGGATGAAGTGCTCAGATCTTGTACTCAAGTTAAAGTATCAACACCACAGTGTAGAAATACTGTATTGCAGTGAAGAGTCTTAGTCATCCAGGTCATGGTAATATTAAATGCTTTATCGTAGGCAACTGGACTTGTTTGAGGTTCTTGAAGACATTTCGCCTCTCAGAGGGCGGTCAGAGGTGAAGACGCTTCTTGGATGAGAGGTAAAACGTCTTCAAGATACTCAAACAAGTCCAGTTACCAATGATATAGTGCTTAATATCATGCGTCCAAATTTACACTTAAAGTACAAAAGTAATGGCACCAAAAGTAAAAGCGCCCTCTCTGCAGAATAATGATTATATTATTATATTTTGGATAATAACTACTGATTCATTTATCTTCACTTTAATGCTGCAGCTGTGACAGTGGAGCTGATTTTAATAGCTTTATATTCTGCTGAGTAGCTCCTGAATTTCCACCGGTTATCAATAAAGTTTCATCTGTTTTGTGTCTCTTTTTAGTCGTGTTTTGTCTCCTTAAGGTTGTTTTGTTGTTTTTTGAAGTTGTTCAGATCTTTTTCAAGTTATTTTGTTTCTTATTGAGGAAATTTAGCCTCTTTTTTGGTCATTGAGTGTCTATTTGTGGTCATTTTTTTGTCTCCTTGTGATTGTTTTTTGGTCCTTTGACATAATTTTGTGTCTCTTTTTAGTCGTTTTTTGTTTCCTTGTGATTGTTTTGTTATGTTTTTGTAGTCTTTCAGATCTTTTGAAATAATTTTGTGTCTTTTTTGGGCATTTAGTGTCTATTTGTGGTTCTTTTGTCCATTTTTGTAGTTATTTTGTGTCTCTTTTTAGTCGTGTTTTGTTGTTTTTTTGAAGTTGTTCAGATCTCTTTTAAGTTATTCTGTTTCTTATTGAGGAAATTTAGCCTCTTTTTTGGTCATTTAGTGTCTCTTTGTGGTCATTTTTTTGTCTCCTTGTGATTGTTTTTTGGTCCTTCGACATAATTTTGTGTCTATTTTTAGTTGTTTTGTGTCTCTTTTAAGTCATTTTTTGTTTCCTTGTGATTGTTTTGTTATTTTTTTGTAGTCTTTAAGATCTTTTTCGTTTTCGAGTCTTTCTTGGGCATTTAGTGTTTATTTGTGGTTCTTTTGTCCTTTTTTGTAGTTATTTTGTGTCTCTTTCCAGATCCTTTGAATCTCTGGTCGGTATACGTGTGAATTTGAGTAACATTTTCAGGTTATAGTTATTGATTAATTAATGTATTCATCACTTTAATGCTGCAGCTGTGACGGTGGAGCTGATTTTAATAACTTTATATTCTGCTGAGTAGCTCCTGAATTCTCTCCAGATATCAATACAGTTTTATCCTAATCTATAATAACATTATTTATTTGTTGATTATAATTTACATTATTACCTGAATCTGTAAGGTAACTGAAGTTATCAAACAGATGTGGTGGAGTAAAACTTGGGAATATTTGCCTCTGAGGTGCAGTGAAGAATAAAGTAGCAGATAGTGAAAGTAAAGCACGAGGAGCCCACTTCACTAATGTACTTAACTACAGTACTGTAGGTAGTTTTTACACCACAGGTACTTTGACTGCAGCCAAATTCAGATGTATGACTCCACTGTTGCTGTTACAGGTTTAAATGATGTGAGTATTTCGTGCACCTTTGGACAGAAACGGTTTAAACCTCGAGCTGAGCTCAGTGTGACTCTTCCTGCAGGTTACCTGGCTCACCTGGTGTCGCACCTCACCTTCACTCCACACCACACACAGGCGGTTTTAAAACACAGTAAATGGTGATTATGGAGGAAATAAAGCGTTTTAACGCTGCTCAGGAAAGTGAAATAAAAGTTAGAGAGCAGATCAAAGAGCGGGCTCACCTTTCTGGACTTTCCCGACTCATCCACTTCCCTCTCCATCGATGGGATCGATACTTCAATCATCGGGAAATCTTCCTCCAGCACCATCGGACTAACCGGCTGTGTCTCAGAGTCACTGTGTGTCACTGAGTTTAACTTCTGTCGCTTTGCTCCGCTCAAAGGAACTGAAAACACAAAACACACCAACCAGAGCTTCTCCCTGTGTGTGTGTGTGTGTGTGTGTGTGTGAGACTGTCGGTTCTTCCTGGGCTCCACCTACGCACTAATTGGACAAACACAAGCACCAGGCGCGTTCAGGGACATTAAAGGTGCAGTCCAACATTTAGGAACACAGGTCCTGTCTCTTTCTCTGTCCCTGTCCCTCAGCCTGTCTCTGTCTCTGTCCCAGACTGCTGTTGGAGGAAGGACAATAATCAGAAGTTATGTTCACATAAAGGTTACAAAAACAACACAGGGCTGTAATTTGTTGTGTGTGTGACGTTTCGTGGGTGGAGAGCTGTGGAAGGTACTTTTACTCAAGTACCATGGGCGGATTATAAGACAATGGGCTCCCGGGCACAAATATACAATGGGCCCCACCCCCTCTTCAACATTGGAGCAAGACACACAGATTTTAGGGTGGTTGTCTCCTGGTGGTTCTTTTATTTTTTTGTAGTCTTTCAGATCTCTTTGAAGTAATTTTGTGTCTTAGTGGGGGAATTTTGTGTCTTTTTTTGTAATTTAATGTACATTTGTGGTCATTTTGTATCTATTGTTTGTTGTTTTGTGTCTCTTTCAGTCATTTTATGTCTCCTTGTGATTGTTTTGTTGTTTTTGTAGTCGTTCAGATCGCTTTGAAGTAATTTTGTGTCCTACTGAGGAAATTTTGTGTCTTTTTTTTGTTTTGTGTCTCATTTTGTCTTTTTTTGTCTCTTTGTGGTTGTTTTGTTGTTTTTTGTAGTTGTTTAGATTTCTGAAGTCGTTTTGTATCTCATTGAGGAAATGTTGTGTCTCTATGTGAGTGTTTTGTGGTTCTTTCACATCATTTTGCATCTCTTTTGGTTATTTTGTGTCTCTTTTTAGTTGTTTTTTTTCAATCTACTTGTGGTTGCTTTGTTATTTTTTGTAGTCGTTTGGATCTCTTTGAAGTAATTTTGTTGCTTATTGTTAAAATTCTCCTTTTTCTTGGGTTGTTTAGTGTCTATTTATAGCCTTTTGTGTCTCTTTTTGTTCATTTTGTGGTTATTTGACATGATTTTGAGTCTATTTGTGTCTTTTTTAGGAAATTTAGTCCTTTTTGATCATTTAGTGTCTATTTCTGGTCATTTTTTGTCTTCATGTGGGTGTTTTGTTGTTCATTGACATAATTTTGTGTCTATTTTTGGTTGTTTTGTGTTTTTTTTTTAGTATTTTTCTGTCTTTTTGTGGTTCTTTTGTTGTATTTTTGGTCGTTTAGTGTCTATTTGTATCTCTTTGTGGTCATTTTGTACAATTCAATACAATTAATAAAACGAATTTTCAAAAGCAGTTTCATTACAGCTTTTTGTAAACATATGGGTCTGGTTTCATAAGACAAAAGACCAAAACACAAGATTTCACTCAAACCTATATTTGTCTCTCACACTCCTCTCAGCACTGACAGGATAGTGAAAACTGTTACAACAGAGTTCATTTCTGTGTAAACAATACAGCAAAAAAACAAAACAAAAAAAACAACAAAAAAACAATACTGGTAGTGAAGTTAAATCCTGGCCCTCTTATCTTTTCTCCTTCCTCCTGACAGGGAGTGTCTAATTTATCTGTGTGAGAGCGAAAAGATAAAAACTTCTCACAGGAAGAGAAGAGGATGCTTTGATTGAAGGTATTTGCTCTGTGAAGGTCAGAGAATAAACTCAAGGCCATTTGGTGTAAAACTGAGAGCCTTCACAGAGCAACAACGTCACATCACTTTCAAATCCAGGTTCACTTCCTGCTGTGAAACACAAAGTAAAACAAAAACAATTCATTGGATATAAAACGGGATGTAAACCCAGACAACACAGCACCAAACTGTGCTCACATCCTCTCAGGCCCACCGCTCAAAAGTCAAACCAAACTGTGCTCAGTGAGGAAAAGGTAAATGAAAACTCTTTAAATATGACAATGCTGTGCAGTTTATTTGCAGTGAGACATTTTTCCTCTTTCACTATTTAAATAGCACGCACAGATGATTTTCCATGTGTTGATCTCATCCACAATCACATGCTCTGTCTGTGACCCGTCGTCATGGGATTTATATCTTCCCGTCCCTGTTGCTGCTCTCTGTGGTTTTACTGAAAAAGCAGGAGGCAGAAGAGCTTACTCAAGCAGCTCTGTGTGAGGACGCGTGACCTTTACAGAGTCACAGATCACGGCGGGGTAAAAATATAACCGCCATTTCGTCATCAGCGTGTTTTACTACGGCTCATGTGAATCCTTGCCCTGCTGGTGAACAATCATTGTGTCTGGAGTCACGCTGTCAGCAGATACACACCATACACATTAACAAAAAGGAAGTTAGTCTTGGTTTAGCCGCTGTCACAGACTTCTGATTTTGGACATATTCTAACATTAAAATGTTTTTCCCTGCTGGATTGAATTTAAAGACTTTCATCTCGTCAAAAATATTCTGTAGCTGTTGTTTTATGCTGCTTTGTTTAAAGTGTTTTCCATCCTACAGTACATTGCAGTTGATTTAATGAGTGTTTTAAAGTCGTTTTATTGGATGACAAGAATTTCACACACCATAAAACATCTGTTGGAGGATTTCTTGAAGGCATCAGTTATCTGCGAGTCAGTTATTACTTGGCTTAAAGACCATTCAGGGACGTTTCTTTCACTGTTATTATATGTTGCTTCAGTACAGTGAGTCTTGAGTGTATCCATTCAGGAGTGGTGGTTCTCACCGTCAGGTTTAGTCAGGTCAGAAACAAGGTTATCTTTAATTAAAGGAATAGTCTGACATTTTGGTAAATGCACCCATTTGCTTTCTTGCTAAGAACTTGATAAGACTGAGACCACGCTCATGTCCATGAGGCTACAGCCAGGAGGCAGTTAGCTTAGCATAGATTTAAGATTCAAGAACTTTACTGACATTATGGAAGCATAACAAAACTGCTCGGTGGCGCATATTATTAAAAACAAAAACTTCACACATATTTAAATATAAAATAAGACACTGTATGAAATGTAAGCAATAATAAATATTAAATAAATATTGTTTAATAAATATTAAACATTAAAATCTAACCAAAATAAGCACAAAATATTGACAGTACGATGTTTAAAGATTCATATAGAAGTGCAACGAGTGTGCAACCATTAGCAGCAGCAAAGCTCAGTAAAGGCACAGTTATGTTTTATATATATGCATATACACATATATATATATATATATATATATATATGGGTGGTTGGTTTGAATGTGAATAAAACTATATGAAAAAACAAGCATAATTCATGTAGTAGAAATACGTCATTTTCTGATTTTGTTAGTCATCTTGCAACTTCTAAAATGTACACTGTGGCGATCAGCAGGGGCAAAGACAGCTGATCAGGGCATGAAATGAAAGGGAATCAAGAAATCAGGAAGTTGGACGAGAGTTTCACTATTACACACATACTGTGACGTTTAAATTCCCTCTTCTGACACTGTTTTTGGTGGAATGTGAAGGCAAGTCTGCACAACTTTACGCACTGCAGTTTGTCATTCATAGACATACCAGCTGGTCCAGGGAGCGTGATGCAATTTGTCGGAGCCAGTGTGTGAATGAAAGAGAGCACTGTCATCCAGAATAACTGTGTTAGCGGATGCATTCTTGAGTTCTGCACACAGTTTGACTGCGATGTTTACTGCCATGCAAACTGACATTCGGTATTTATCCACATACACAACTCCTCATACAGACCAATGAGATAACACATGATGGGAATATGATGCAGTGACTGTCTGAACAACTTTGGCATCATATGGAGTTTAATTCAGATACCCAATTTGTTCTGTCTCACCTTGATCATATTTCTGATGTTTGTCTCCATATGGTTGATTTAAACTTTCTTAAAGCTTCAAACTTACTAATAAGAAAAGTTTAGAAATGTGTTTTCAAATGTTGATTAAATTTGAGTCTTTGTATCAGGTCTTTGTTGAATGAATAAAATAATGTTTGGATAACAGTGCTGATAATGTGAGAGATTATGATAAAACTCTTTAAGTTAAGATCACGTCTCCATTTATCACCAGAAAGCAAGACACAGAGTGAGCGTGAGAGAGTGAAACATTCTGCTGTGACTGAGCTGGTGATACTGGTTGAAATGATGTGAAGCTAAATGATATTACATGATGTTTTGTCCCTACTTTGTTCCCATGTCCCTGCATAGACTTCAATTCTGGATTGGTCTGATAGAACGTAATTTGATTGATTTATTTATTTTTTTACATGTGAAATATCGCAGAATATTCAATTCAATATATTTAGGAAAAAGCCCAACCCATCCAGCTGTGGCTTTGGACAGAAGAAAATGACGCACAAAACTCTCACTGATGCAGTGCTTCTCAGTTTAAATCTCTCCACAAATGTGATCTGCCAGTAGGGGTCTCCCTACATCTTCATTTTCAGGTCTGGAAGTGTCTCGTTATCACAGTTTGTCAGCGTCAAGCCTTCAGATCTCGAGTGAACATCAAGCTTACTGTTAGTGTACAACAAAGGAAGAAAAAAGTCTCTTTCTTCTGACATGATTCAGTCTGAATGTACCTTTTTCATTATCACAGTGAAAAGCGCTAAACTGTGTTGAGGACATTCAAGAACCTTCTGGACTGATGCATTTTAATTTTATACACTGGATACATTATGTTGGGTTTTGATTTGACTTCTAGATTATTTATTTAGAAGTGAAATTTGAAAAGTATTTGGATAAATCTCTAAAAAGGTCTCTCTGCACCCGCTGCAATACATTTCTGAAATCTACAGTAAAACTCACATTGTCGACACTGTCCACCTGCTTCTAATGAAATTTTATTGTTTTTATCACATGCATTTTTCTGTCTGTTTTTATCTATTCTGTTGTTTTGTTCATAATGATATATAAACAACACTGAAAGGAACATTTATTTCATAACTTTGTGGATAACGTTTAACGCTTTTTCAATTTACAAAAATTTCAACAACTGTCAATAACACAACTATAATAACAGAATTCACTGAGTTAACACAAATGTAGAGTGGCGCTCACCTCAGTAGTGCTACAAGCACTTTGTTTGACACTGTAAATATGGCTAGTGGATTAATACTTTAGGCCCCGATCACACAGAAAATGTTTTGCAACTGAATGCCACTGGGTAAAAAACTTTTTGATTGTTGCCAGGCAACCACCCCATCACCTTCGTACCCTTACTTTCCTGTGTAATCAATCTTATGTTTATTTATTTATTTATTTTTAGTTTAATCAGTATCTAGTTTCTAAAATGTTGAGGCAGAGGGTACTTGCTGTAGCTCTGGTTGAGGGTGAGAGGCTGTCAGTAAATAGTTTGTTGGGCACAGGGAAACAGAGATCTGTGTGGGTACATGAGACTCTAAAAAAGAGGGTGGATCACAGGGAGTACCTCCAGTTGGTCCAGGAGCTTAGCATCACTGATGGACGTTTCCAGGCATATTTTAGGATGACTCAGGGGCAGTTTGACAACCTGCTGTCTATCATCGGGCCTGGCATAACAAAAATGAATACTAACTACACAGAGTCCATTGGTCCTGCTGAGCAAATGGGCACTACAAGTTTCTCCTCCGTTGCTGCTGTTGTTAAAGTTGTTGTACCAACTGTAAACGTGTTGTCGTGACAATGGGACAATGGGAAAAAAGTGGAGATGACATGGGGCGTTTTTCTGCTCTGAGTTGAGGTTTTTTCAACTTGAGGAGTTCAGAGCGCTCTGGCAAAAACACCAGGCGTATAGAGCGCAGACATGTGAGACACGTCACAAAGCAAAAACAGCGAGCGAAAAGCTTAATTCTCATAGAAATCAATTACAAAAAGCTTCCACCAGGTGTGAAAATGCTCTCTGTGTGATCAGGGCCTTACATTGAAGTTTTTTAGGTAATCTAAAGTGACCTGGAAACTGCAAAGTTGATGATGTCTTCCAAATTGTCCACCTGAAAGAAAGAGCAAGAGACAGTTTGACCTCTGTATGGTGTACTACATGCTTTTACCTACACAACTCATTTTTTTCTCATACATTTTCTACACTTTGGCAGAAAACAACCATCTTGAATCTCCTCATAGCTTCGCTGGATCTCTGTTTTACTGATGCTTCAGAAACTCTGTACCAGATCGGATCTATAAAGACTACTTTGACTTTTAGTGCTCTGCAAAGTCACCTAAAAATGACATCATTTACTCTCTCTGTAACATAAAGACCTTTCTCAAGGCGTGACCCATATTCTGCCTTAGCTTTGCCGTAAATGACCTCGTAAGCTCTGCAAATCTCCCACAATTCATGCATGTACACGCTTATTTTAAGTGTCTCTCAACAGGCTACATGTGGAACATTAGTTTACCTGCTTGCCTCCTCCCACACTGAGGTTCTTGAGCTGGTAGACAGTCACTTCCCCACCACTGTCCCCGACCATGACACAGTCTGTCCCTTTGGCAAACAGCAGGGACGTCATCTTCACACCAGCTGTACCATTGTGTACAATGATCGGGTTCAGGCTGAAAGGAAATGTTTTTATTCAGCGGACACCAGATTATCTCCAGCTCAGATAAAAGTAAAGGAGATGGGGCTCTAGAAATACAGGCCCTCCGTCAGTCTGACTCACACGCCTGAATTCAGGTCCCAGATCTCCACTTGTTGATCATTAATGGCTGCAAATATTGTGGAGCAGTTCGGGGACCACCTGACAGCAGACACAGCCCTTTGGGAAGATGTGAAGCTCAGCACAGGGGTAAAGAGGTCCTGCCTCCACAGCTTGATGGTCGCGTCAGAGGAGCAGCTCAGGAACACATCAGAATTAAATGGAGACCATTCAATGTAGTTCACAGGGAACTGAGAGAGAGCAGGGTGTGATATGGAGTCAATAAACTGAAACAACCTTTTTGGCAGTAATAAGTCAAAGTAAATGGGCAGCAGCATTACTGAAGTCAACACTGCATGTTTTTTGTTACTGTTACTAAGTGTTCTTCAGTTCTCTACTTGTCACATTTATGTTTATATTTTTACAGGCCAGAACAACTTTTTGCAGGTTTGGTCTGGAGGGTGGTTTGAAGTCAAAGCATCATCCATGAGACTAAAACCTGGTTGAAGCCTAACGTTAACTTGCTATTCCACTACTCCTGCTTTAATAAAACAGGCCTCTCATCTTTTGTGTTACACACATACTAATGCTGAAACCACTCTTCTCCTAGAGAGGTACTGGCACATAAAATATGCATATCTACACATTTGAAAAAAAAAAAAGGATGCCATTGGGGGAAGCCCTTCTGTGTGGAGCCTGCATGTTCTTCCTATGGCAGCCTGGGCTTTCTCCTGGAACTCCGACTTCTTCCCACAGTCCAAAGACTTTGGCATGGTAGGTGGTAGGTCATGGTAGTTCAGTTCAGTTCAGTTTGGTACACATTTTTTCCTTTTTCCATTGGTACCATCCACAACTTTGGTTGTGGATGGTACCAACCGTTCTGTACCGTCCCCATTTTTGGTCCCCCCTCTGTTGGGGTACCTAGCACACAGATCTGGTACTAAAAGGTGGAGCTGTGAACACTGCAGTCTGTTGATTGATCAGTGGAGGACGGTCTCTCTGCTCAGGGCTGAGTTGTGGCTGGTTTTGAGGCTCATGTAACCACTGTTCATACTGTGGAGAGTTTTATACATTAGCAAACTGTAACTATAAAATGAAAGGATGTTTTGCTGCCTCTTGCAGCAGCTGGAGTCTGAGAAAAAAAAAATCTTAATTCACTGGGCCGACTGCCGGCAACTTTTAAGGTGGAACGTTTACTTGTTACATTGGTCAGTGTATGAGATAACGACGAGAATCTATGAGCGCACCTTAAATTTCACTGTGACAACTATGACATACACTTTTAGTAATGAGTGGATCTTCAAGCGTTTATATATATATATATATTTATTTTGACCGGATTATGTGAACTGCATATATTCTAATCCTCACTCAGAGAGAAAAAAAAAAAAAAGCATTGTGGAGCGTAGTTCCTGTGGGCTCTGGCAACACTAAACCTCTGAGCTTGACTGAGAAGGACTAAATGCACAAACCTGCTATTTTTAAATATCCCATGGAGAGAGACTCTCACTGCAGCCTGTTTTATTTTGTTCTGAAAATGTCGGCGTGCAGCCTCGTTCTGTGGACGATAAACGAGGTGCAGACTTCCCTCTGTGTCACCAGTAATGAGGAAATACAGTGAGTGCTGGACGGAGCAGTGAGTGACAACAACACCGCCCACATTTGAGGGTATGGTTTGCGGTGGAAACACTAGGGTCTAGGTACCATGTCTGAAGGGTTACTTTTGGTTCCAAAGGTACCATACCGAAAGTGTTTGGTGGAAACAGGGCTTATGTGTCAGCCTGGCAACCTGTCCAGGGTGTAGCCTGCCTCTTGCCCAGTGTCAGCCCCCCCCGTGACCCCGAACAGGATAAGCAGTTACGGAAAATAAATGAATGAATGGAATCAAAGGTTTTATCCAGATAGACTTACAGTGTGTTTTCGGTAGGTGTCAAGAAACTGCTGACTGTTGGAGGTGGAGCATTTGCAGATGAGGCCGTCCCCTGTGCCAACCAGATATATACTGGGATCCTGCGGGATAAGTGCAACCCAGGAGAAACATGACGCATTATTAAGTCAGAGACAAAGTCAGAGAACAAGAAAAAAAGTTCATCTGGAAGAAGGAAGTCAGGTGAATTTCTTTTTTTTCCACAGAAATAAACTTTTAGCCTGAGGACTGTGATCAGTTCAAACAGCATAGAAAGTGATTTCTTACCGTGGGATTGAAGTCAAGACAAAGACCAGAAGTCATTCCTGGCTGACTATGTTCTGCCTTATTTTCCTTAGCTTTCTTCTTACGGTTGTGAGTCTTCTTTTGCCCCATCAGGTCTAGGAACACATGTTTTTAGAGAAGATACAGATATTATAATTGTTGTTTTAGAGCACTGCCGTATAGAATCTGAAGCTGACGTTATGCTGTGTTACAGTATTTGGCCGGGGGGCGCCATCTTGTGTTCACTTTATACATTCATGCCTGTGGTAGAGCAACACTATTTTGCCCAACAACTCATAAACAACCTTGATCCAAATGACTTGGCAGCCTGATGCACTGATGCACTACTTCTATGGAATCAGATTTGTGTCAAAATAATCAAACAAAACTTCTTCAATATCAAACAAAAATAAAAATTTGAGAGAGAATAAAACTCACTGAAGCAAAAAAAATGTCATCTCAAACGTAAACTTGTAACTTGCAAACAAATTATTTGTGCAATTGAGTAAACTATTGGTCTTTTACCGTTTGTCACATCCTCTGTTTCTTTCTCACTGCTCAGACTTTTGCTCTCACCGTCAGCTTTGCAGTCACGCTGCCAGCTCTCTCGTTTGCGCTCCCTGAGTTTTTGATTGCGATTCTGACACAAACTGAAACCAGAATTGTATCAAAATAGTCAAACAAAACTTCTTCAATATCAAACAAAAATAAGTATGTGAAAGAGAATAAAACTCTCTGAAGAAAAAAAATGTACCTCAAAAGTAAAACTTACAACTTGCAAACCACATTATTTTTACAATTGTATAAACTATTGGTCTTTAACTGTTTTGTAAGTATATGGTTTTATTTACCGTTCCCTCTGTTTCTTTCTCACTGATCAGACTTTTGCTCTCGCTGCCAGCTTTGCAGTCTCGCTGCCAGCTCTCTCGTTTGCGCTCCCTGAGTTTTTGTTTGCGATTCTGACACAAACCTCTCACGTGGGCGGGCTTTTTCAGGGGTGCGTCGCCATTGGCTAGTGAGTTTTTGAGTGACAGCTCAGTGGCCGGAAGTTGCTCAATGCAGCACGCACGAAGAACAACAGACACCCTGGCCCAAGAGAGTCTAGCTGCAGACCTCCAGCGTCAGGCCGCTTCCGCTGCAGGCTCCTCTCTCAGGCCGCCTCCCGCGTATATATGTCTATGGCCTCCCGTGTCAGGCCCGGAAATAACAAACTTGTTGTGCGTCTCCAAAAGGACTCCGGACATAAACCGATGAGGTTACACACTCGGTACAGTAGGTGGCGGTATGCATCTATACACATTGGTTTGCGATCCGCCATTAAATCCACAGAAGAAGAAGAAGAAGAAGAAGAAGAAGAAGAAGAAGAAGAAGAAGAAAAAGAAACGGACTCCGGCATTGTGACGGACTTTTGCAATTTGACTGCCGCCGTGTCAGACGTTTTCCAGCTGACTAACACCTTGACAGTAAGTGACAGTGTCAATTTATTTATCCCGAAAAACGAATGTACGGATTGCATATGTTTGCCGTTTTACTGGCTGCTCTACGCACGTAAATTACCGAATGTTACATAGGTTACGCTAACGGTGGCTAGTGGTTGACACGACGTTCAGGTTACTTGTTGTCTAAATGAACATGAAATGTGTTGCTGTCGTTCACTCGGTTTATACTTTTTTAAATTGAAATGTGTCTGTACTATGAACTTAACATTACTTTTTTCTGTGTTATGTAGATGCATCACTCAACAATTCAAGTGAGTGTAGGGCATAAAGTGGAACGCTGCACAGCTTGTTGTAAGCTGTTTCACTGCCCCCTTTGCCCCAAATACAAGCCCAGTCAAAGAGCGAGGCTTCAGCAGCACCTTGATGTCCACATCAAAAACGCCATTACATTTAAAGATATGGATTTGCATGTGTCTGTGTCTTTGTGTGCTCTTGTGTCTTGCTAGTCATTGGCTAATTTAAACTTTTCTTGACTTGTTTTTAGATAAAAAGATCTGCAAATGTAATTTAAACTGCAGGACCGGGGGACATTTTCATTGCCCCATATGTGGTAAAACCATAATTAAAAGGTCAGACATGGAAAAACACCTGGAGGCTTGCCAAGGTGCCACAAAAAAATATATGCTATATACTAAATTGCTATAGGAAGACTAAATTTTTCCCTCTGTCTTTTCCATAGGACAAAGTTGAGGCCAGGGTCATTTCTGAATGCAGAAAGGCAGCAGAGTGGGTTGCAACAAACCAGCACTTGTTTTCAGACAAGGTGGAGTTGCCCTGTGTCATCACAATGGGAGAAGAGGAACTGGTGGAGGCTGTGCAGCAGTATGACAGACTTTGGGTTGCGGATGAAAGCTGCATGATAGATGACCTGGAGAAAGAGGCAATCCTGGAGCCATTTAAATTCAAGTTTTATAAAATGGAAGACGTGGGTCTTCTGTGAAGAGATTGCAGACAGACGGGGGTACCTGGCATACGCAGAATGTCACATTGAGGACTAATTATGCTCAATAAAAGGCAGAATAAACAATGAAAATTTGTCATTTTATGTATTTTCATGTTTTTTTTTAAATCATGCACCTAATAATTTATTTTCATTATACCATGAACAACACAGGTAAGTTAGTGCATTTTAAGAAAATGAATACAGTTTTAACTATTTCTCACTTCCACACATGCTGACGTTTTTAAATTTAAGCATAGCTGAAAAACTGATTGGCTTCTATGTCTTCTAAAGATCTTCAGGTGTAAAGTATATCATAAAAGACATAGCTGGAATCATTTAATGAAATAGTAGACAAAATAACATTTAACTTAAATGTTATACATGAGCTGTTGAGGCTATGGAAGAAAAGCTTAGATTAATTATGTTGCTATGTTGATTGATGGTTTGATTTAACTACTCTTCAAAGGAGGGTCAGGTTCACAATGTAAGCAGATGCATAAGCTTCCTTTGTGATGGAATATGTTTTCCACATTTAGTTCAGATCTTTGCAATAAACTAACATTAAACTATTCAACGGTAAATTATATATGAGAGGTGTCCAATCAACAAGCGTCATGTTTTTTTCTATGAACTTAGCTACAAGCTATATGGACGGAGTTTATACCCCATTTTGACAGCTGACTTAATGCAATAATATTGCTGGCAGACTTAAACCCATGTTAAATGCCACGTAATAAAGAATAGGCAAAAATCAACATGTACGTCTAAGAAATTACATACATGTGCAGGTACATTTAAGAAACGAATGGTTTCTTGTTACAGTGTTTAATTAAAATTCAGCGACAAAAGCTGCTTCCTCCAAAAATGTCTACGCGATTTTGTTTAGAAATTTCTTTGCCTGCACGAGTTTATACCCTGTTTTGACAGTTGATGTAATGCAATAATGTTGCTGGCAAGTGTATACCGAAGCTAAATGCTACGTATAAAGAATAGGCAAAATCAACATGTATTCTACATTTAAGAAACATGTTTTTTCGCGCTACAGTGTTGATTAATAAAATATAAATCCACGACAAAACCGTTTCCTTCAAAAGTGTCAACACGATCTCATTTTGAAGTTTCTTGCGTGATAAATAAACTATAAATCAACGACAAAACCGTTTCCTTCAAAAGTGTCAACACGGTTTTATTTTTAAGTTTCTTGCGTGCACTTCCTGTCCTGAGCGGCCTGACACGGGAGGCGGCCTGAGAGAGGAGCCTGCAGCGGAAGCGGCCTGACGCTGGAGGTCTGCAGCTGGACTCTCTTGGGCCAGGGTGTCTGTTGTTCTTCGCGCGTGCTGCATTGAGCAACTTCCGGCCACTGAGCTGTCACTCAAAAACTCACTAGCCAATGGCGACGCACCCCTGAAAAAGCCCGCCCACCTGAGAGGTTTGTGTCAGAATCGCAAACAAAAACTCAGGGAGCGCAAACGAGAGAGCTGGCAGCGAGACTGCAAAGCTGGCAGCGAGAGCAAAAGTCTGATCAGTGAGAAAGAAACAGAGGGAACGGTAAATAAAACCATATACTTACAAAACAGTTAAAGACCAATAGTTTATACAATTGTAAAAATAATTTGGTTTGCAAGTTGTAAGTTTTACTTTTGAGGTACATTTTTGTTTTCTTCAGAGAGTTTTATTCTCTCTCACATACTTATTTTTGTTTGATATTGAAGAAGTTTTGTTTGACTATTTTGATACAATTCTGGTTTCAGTTTGTGTCAGAATCGCAATCAAAAACTCAGGGAGCGCAAACGAGAGAGCTGGCAGCGTGACTGCAAAGCTGACGGTGAGAGCAAAAGTCTGAGCAGTGAGAAAGAAACAGAGGATGTGACAAACGGTAAAAGACCAATAGTTTACTCAATTGCACAAATAATTTGTTTGCAAGTTACAAGTTTACGTTTGAGATGACATTTTTTTTGCTTCAGTGAGTTTTATTCTCTCTCAAATTTTTATTTTTGTTTGATATTGAAGAAGTTTTGTTTGATTATTTTGACACAAATCTGATTCCATATACTTCCACTCATATACGTCAACATTGTAAACTTGTTTCTCACACACTTAGGTTATAGAGGTAACAGTAAGTCAAAGATGTCAAAGAGCTCATTCAAGCATGTTTTACCAAAGGTTATGACAGTGGCTTCTTCTGAATCTACTATATTTACTCTCAAAGACATTTCATCATCGTATGTTTGAGACTACAGTACCTATACAGTCAAGACCATTGCTGGAGAGGAGCCACTTGATAATCCTGCTGTCTGCGGACAAAGAGACCGGAGCTTCCTCCCCTGATGATGGTGTCTCTTGACATAGTTTGGTCCATTTGACCTGCCACACTGGATGCAGGTGCCTCTTGTCACACTCGCTACAAAACAAAAATGTTTGTATAGCTATGACAAAAGGTGTCTGGTCCAATAGTTAGGTTTTAGTGTGTGATGTGAAAGTTTATTCCAATGCTCCACCACCCAAACACAAACACTCAGTCCTCACCTACTGCTGGCGATACACGGGGTGTCCCGATGGTGGACGTCGTAGATGGCTACAGTCCCATCGTACATCCCCACGGCCAGCTGGCTGGGGTTGTTGTCTGAGAAATCCAGGGCTGTCACGCAACTATGACAGTGGAGGACTCGCTCTGGCCACTGCAAAGGGTACACATTTAGAGTCAGTCACACCCATCAGAACTAAACTGATAAACAAACTGCATTTATATAGCTCATAATATTTATATATATATAGGTTACACAGGAGAGTTTAGATACGGCACCGGAAGATGTTGGCTGAAAGGAAACAAAGGGCAAAACAGTAATAGCTGTACCGTAGGGTTTTTGAGGGACCAGCTGCAGACTAAACCTGGTGTCTGGTTCTTGGAGTTATAGTTGCCGTAGCCCACTGCCAGGAGATCCTTACAGGGAGCGCAGAGCACAAACAGACATTTAAAGGTATAGTATGCAAGAACTGTTTGTGAACACACTCGCTAGCTAAAGTGAAAAGTAAACGGCAATCTATGAGTCACTCTTGTTTAGTTTTTTTACCCATAGACAGTAAAAAAAATGGACATAGCTACAGTGACGTAACTCATTGGTTTGTGGACTCCTGTTTTGAAAACCTCGAGTTTAGCATTTTGGCCGTCGTCATCTTGTGTTTTTTGAAGCAAGAAGTGACCATATTTGGACATGAGGGTGGTGCTGTGGAGGAGTGAGGGGTGTCATAAGAGGGGAAATTAGCTACAAAGACCAAATCCCTTTTTTCGCACCAGGCTGTTAAAATGTTTATTCATGCTTTAAAGTTGAGAATTTTAACATTGTTGTCTATGCATCTAGAGCTAGCCTCAAGTGGCCGTTCCAAGAACTGCAGTTTTGCCACTTCCGTGATTTTAGCTCTAAAGTGTTGCTGCTTGAATTCGTCTCGCTATATTTGCGTAATTTTCAGCGCTGTGCCTCTTGAATGGCTGCTGCTCACAGTCTGGCCCCTGGTTGTTTCCTTTTTATACAGTTCTGACCTCACCTTAGCGTTATAGGGGTACACATCCACAAATGACCCATACACTCTAAAGGAGGGCAGAGTCTCTGCAGAAAAATACACCTCCAAACACTGCTAGAGGGTCATAAGTGATGACTCAGTGGCATTACTTTCATATGACTCTATACATACTATTTTTTTTTTTAGGCAAAATCCTGCATACTGCACCTTTAAGTGAAGTGTGAGGTGTACAAGAAGCATTTGATTCATTTTAAACAAAGACTAGTGATAGAGGAATCATAAAATATTAAATGTTTGCCCATTATAAGTGTTACCGAGGGCAGCTCCTGCAGCTCTAATCTTATCATAAAGTGCTTCACACAGTTGTTAACGTACTGAATGTGATGCAGATATATTAACATTGTTAAAATTTATATTAAATGTTGCTCATAAAGAGTGAAGGCAGTTAAATGGGAATCCCAGTTCAGCTTAGACACACACAAAAAAAATCAACACAAAATGACACTGACACTGGTGTGCAGAGCCTGATCTGTTTTGGTCTTTGGCTTGTGTTACCGGATTCCTCTTGTTCCTGGCCATGCTGGTGATGTTACATCCTCTGGTGAGCTTGCAGCTGAAGGCCCACAGACGTTCCAGAGCTGGAGCTAAAAAGCTCTCCTCGCCCTTCCTGCTCTTTCTAGGCTTCACCACGCTGTCAGAGTCTTAGACAATCAACATCAAGCATTTTGTTGTAGTGGAAGCAGAACATTTAACTCCGTGGTTCATCTGCACCAACAATGTGACAAAGCAGTGATAACCTGAGTTTACCTTTGAGTATGGGCAGCTGTCTATAAGCAGCCAGCGTGGGTTGAAAGATGTTTGCCACGATGCTCCTCTCCATCACTAACAAGCTGTGTTGGAATGACTCTGACATCATGATCAGCTGTGGGTCAGATTCAGCATTTACACTGTTGCCTCTCATTTCCATTTCCAACAGTGAGCTCATGGTGCTGCCTGAGAAGGTAAAATATGGGAAAATAACACATGCCTGTGGCAAAACTAGCCTTAATCAAAAGCAAGAATTTGTTCATTCTCAGACCTCTCCTAAACATTACATGTAACAGAGTCAGTGTTCTTACAGGTACTCTTATCTGTGCTGACTGTGCTGCTGCTGTTCTTCTCTCCTCTCTTCTCTTGACCTTTGCTGGTGTTCACGGTACTCATAGGAGAGTCAGCCATCTCAATTTCATTTTGGGTTTCATTTTGGTCAGAGAAAGAGTCATAGATGTCCCAGATAGTAGCGAACGTGCCTGTGGACATGAGATAAAATCACTTTGTAAAACTGAACACTAATAACACTGCACCACAGCAGGGTTTTACTAGACACTGTAGCAAAACCTTGATGGACTGTGATGCAATATTCTGAGGCTGGGAACCCAACTGCATCAATCAGACAAATCTAAGCTGATAATTAAATAATTAAAAAACAATTGATTATCACATTAAGTCTGAGGTGTTTGTTTTCACTAAAACATTACAACATGACATCGGCGAGAAAATACAGCCAGAAAACTTGGCTGCTGTCTTTAGAGACTTAAGTTTGGACTTTAAAATAAATGTCACTTATACTGCCAGCTTTTTGTGTGTTTAATCATCCCTGAAGTTGCACTGTCAGACAAAACATCTGAACTACATTGCAATCTTTACGGAGCAGTGTGTAGGATTTAGTGGTGTCTAGAAGTGATGAATGCAGATTGAACTCCCGGTTACGATTCCTTCAGTGTTCATTGTTCAGAAGGATTTTACTGAGAGCCGGATTATCCGCACACAGATCTCCTCCTCAACAAATACAAAAACAAAGCAACAAAAAACCAAATGAATAAAGCAGTTTCATGTCATAAATTTTTCCTACACTGTTCGGCTTGTTGCTCACACACTGCTAGCCCAGCGCCTGCTAATGTGTGCTCAGCTTTTTCTCTGATAACTTAAGATCAGACCTTCAGGAGTACCCAGTGATTTAAATTGTAAAAATACTGAATAAAGCAATTTCTTTCTGTTCTGGGCTACTGTACAAACATCTTGGGACAACCTCGCCGACCACACGATCAAGGACCTGCTCCCTGTGTAGATATAAAAGGCTCATTCTAAGGTAATGAAAACACAACATTTCTTATTTTCAGGTGATTATACACCAAAGAAAACATACATATTAGATTGTATTCAATTTCTGCCAATATATCCCCCCAAATCCTACACTGGACCTTTAAGGTTTGAAACTATAAACTGACCTGCCCACTGTTTGTACTGGGGAACCTGAACAAGCTCTATGAAATTACCTTAAAACAAACACAGTAGACAAGGATACTTAAGCCTAACCTTCATTTGCCATGACAAGTGTGTCAGTCTGGATTTCTTTGCTTTTAGGTGCTCCGGTACATGTCTGTGCTGATTGTGCCACATACTTATCGTTGCCCATTTTGTTCTTGCAAAGCGCAGCATATCGAGTGTTTTTCTCTCTGTAAGAACAAGGTGAAAACTTCAACAGCTTGTGACAACCAAAAAAGAGCACTACACGTCACTGGTTTGCAGAGAACATAAACTGACATGCATATTCATACATACTGTACAGTATGTGACAGGCAGTTCCCAAACTGGGGACGTAAGGTGCCACTTTCTATTAGGGCTGCACAGTTAATCGAATATTAATCACTATTTTGGATTCCCACTATTAATGAGCATGATTGACTGCGATGTTGATATGTAAAGTGTGCTCCGCTAATGGGTATCAGATCAAGCGCTCCCTAAACTAACAGCAGCATCCATTTTTGAAGAGCTGTCATGCCGCTACTCATGCACTCTGCAGCAGCAACCTGCGGAAAACTTTCTTGACCACTGTGACTGCAGATGAGCAAAATGAAGATCATCCGTCATCAACCATCATCATCTATCGTTTGAACGTAAGACTTGTGTCTGTGCTGCAAAGCAACACAACAAACTTGTTGATCCACCTCAAGAAAAATCTGTAGTATGATGAACATGTGAGGGCCATGAATAATAATAATAACGTCAGTAACTTTACTGTACTGTGACTGTTCATTCCTGTCCTTGTTCAAGTCAGACATTCATAACAGTGTCACTGCTGCATGTCACCATACTGTGACCACTGTAAAAAATACATGTGGCGATTATTTATCCATATGAGATGCACTGAATTCAAGCGAGGAAGAAGCTTATTTTAAGTCTTATTTTAATGCAACAATTTGTTCATTAGCAGGAACATGGCACAAAGCAAAAGTGCTCTGTTGATTCAGTTTTATTTAAAACCTTTTGGGTACAATTTTATTCCCTCTGTGATGCACTGTGAATGAGGACAGATCTTATTTTGATGCAAAGATTTGAACTAGGGATGCACAATAATACCAGCATGTTATAGATATTAGCCAATATTGACTTTAAAACGAATTAGCAGAATTGGCCAACATGCTTTTTCTTATTATATTACATACATTGAAAAGTATTGTGTTTCATGCCTCCACCTGCTGGTGGGCCATCATGATAGGAGTATGTGTGTATAATATGATGTCACCTCCACTACTGAAGAGACTTGATAATCACTAAAATTGGCTGGGGAAAAAAGTGGATATATCGACATCAGTAACAGTTATTAGCCAAGTAAGTTGCTATATATCGGCACATCTGCAAAAAAAATGTAATATCGTGTATCTAATTCGTACATTAGCAGAAGTGCAGCAAAAGACGAAGTGAAAGCAGTGCTTTATTTATTTAAATGTGAAAGTGCAACAAAAAGCAATGAATAATCATGATAAATAATCATGATCTCAATATTGATTATGATAATTGTCATTATCATTTTGACCATAATCATGCAGCCCTACTTCCTATTTTTATTGTGCATTAAGAAAACAGACAGGCGGAGGATTTTACTCACTGAACAGCCTCTGCATCATCAGCATCCTCTGACACAAAGGTGCTGGGTATGTCCAGCAGTGAAATCGTGTCTGTCTCTGTGAGGCAGATCACCACTTCCTCATCCAGCATCTCCTCTGTCACATGTTTCACTTTGTCTCTTTTCATCGGCACCTCTGGCAAGGAACACCAGTCATATATATATATATATATATATATACATATATATTAGTGTATAAATACTGAATATACGGCAGTATATTGCATACAGTATAGCACTGTAAAACTGTATTGTCAGCACATTGTCAAACTGAACAAATTAAAGACCAATGTCAACAACAGTGGATATGACAATCTCCAGGGGAAAACAGTGATAATAATCAACATTATTATAATAGATATTTAAAAAAATAAATAAAGAAAGAAAGAATACTGACCGCTTGGAGCTTGAGGATTTATTGGTATGTCCAGTTTAGAAGCACTATCCTCAGTCTCTTTGGACAGTGAGGTTGTAGTAGAGTGTCTGGATAGCAGGGTACTACCCATAAACGAGCTGCAGAAACAGAGCCAATACAGTCACACACTTGTGGTCAGAAATGTGTGGCTGTAACAGGCTACACAAGACCAACTGTGACACAAAGTCATATGTGATATTTGCAAAACATAACCACTTATATACTGTTTATTTATATTAGTTTAAATCACACTTTTATGGTGACATTACTATTTCCCCACCCACCATTGCTGTAACCTTTATCAATAAATCTGTGTGTAAATGTTGCCACCTGGTACCTGCAAAAGTGTCCGCTGGAGCTTGAGGTGATTTTCAAGTGTCCTGATCCTGAGCCGGAGAAGATGTCGTCCAAAAAGATTCTGCCTGGTTTGGACTGTGTGTCTCGTGGCTCTGCATGATACAGAGGCCGAGGAGTGACATTTTTGCCATCATTGTCCAACACCTGCAAACACACCACAGCCAAAGTCAGGTTAGCATTTACTTTATGATCGGTACATTTTGGATGACTAAAAATAGTTGTATTTTCTTTGTTTCGATTTTTTTAGGGCTTTTGTCTTTAGGAAGGTGAGAAGAGTGTGACACACAGCAAAGGGACGCGAGGTGGAACTAAACCCAGCTCACTGCTAATGACGCAGTCTATGTGGGGCACACACCAGGCGAACTCAAACTCTTAATTGGTAAATTTCACACACACAAAGCAAATATTCTGTCTTTCCATACACATGTCTTTTAGGTAGAATTAAATTTCAAAATAGTAAGTTATTTAACTATTGTGACTTTGTTTTTATTTTGACCCTACTCCAGGCAACAAATATTCTTCTTTGAGCGTCCCTGATCGACTGGCAGAAAAGCATGACCCTCCCTCCATCATAAATTAGTTATTTGATTTTTAAAACTTACCCACTGATGTTAAAAGTTGAAAGTTAAAAGCTGAGAACGAAATCCTGGAGTTGAGAAAAGCCTCAGTTTTTCACTCTTGTCAAGAGTGTTAGTGCAAACTTTATTTTTGGCAAAATTTTACATGAGACGTGGAATAAAGAGATTTAGATGAAATATCACAATTTTAAGCTGAGATTTTATTTTATTTTTTTCATTGCATGATGTATCCAAGGACAAGATCATTTCTGTTTTCACAGTTTCTGGCTGTGATAAGTGGTGTAATTTTGAGAAGTTAAATCTAGAGCAAAATAAATACAAAATTAAATTTGTATTTCCCAAAGCCAAAATAAAAAATTCCTTTCCCAGTGCTTAAAAAATTATTTGACACGCCTGCCTCTTTTTGCAACCCCCCCTGCCATAACTAATGTACAGTCCCTTATTATTATTATTTTTTAACCTGAATATTTTTTTCACTATCACGTATATTTTTACTATTTATTATTACTTATTTGGTGACTTTACATAACAATGCACCATGTATTTAGCTAAATGCTAAAGGATGACCTAACATCATTAACAAGGCTACCATACATGGTGCCAATTGCTACTCGGTAACCATTCACACACTCCAACACGCCCATGAGACAGCCCTCAGAGGCAAGATGGGGTTCAGTGGTCGGTTGTACCAAACACCTTAAGATTTTCCTTAAAGTCTGAGTTAACTTTTCCTTAAATAAAATCGGCTGTACAAAACACACTTAATTCTTCTCCCTCTCTGTTTCCTTTAAGTGTTCACTTAAGCAATTATATTTTCTCCTTCTCTGGATCCTTATCCTTTGGATACTCAGGATTAAAGTTAAACTTTTGCAACCAAAGAAAGGAAAACAACTTAAGGTACCTCTGACTCTACCTTAACATGGCCAAGTTTATCGTGATAAATGTATTTTTTAGACCTCTTCACCAGACTTCTTTAATTAACTTTTATTGCAGTATCCTCCCACACTCGCTGTTTTCCATTTGCTGTTATTTGTGGGTCAAACTTACTTTTTTAGGGTGTGCTTTCTTACTCAACTTTATTTGTATAGCACTTTTCAAAACACAAAGTGCTTAATGAGACAAATAAATTGGTATACACCATCAAGATAAAAACAGCAATAAAACATTCAACATAGGCTAAGACCAAATAAAACAAAAATAAAAATACTGTATATTGTCCTGTAAAAATTCTGTATACCGTAATACAGTAAAATTCTTTTACTGTATTTGTCCAGAAGTAAGACATTTTCCTTCTCCAAACAATTTAATTTTCTTGTTTTCTTTTCCTCTGCTTTTTCTTTACTATTCATAGTCCTACTTTGTTAGACATTAACAAGTGGGACAATAGCAGGAATCACTGGTGGGTGTGTCTCTTTTAATGCTGTAAATAACTTGGTGTTTTTAGTTAACTTAGCAAACTTTTTCAAGAGATTCTGTGGAACACCCTGAAGTAAGTCCCTCAGCTTAGACAAAAATTAAGACTTAAGTGTAATATTTTAAGGAAAATACTGTTGCCCAAGGCAAGATATCCCAAGGATGCGTCAACACACAGGTTGGAGGAGCCGTGATTGAACCACCGAACCTCCAATTCATGGACAACCCGCGCCACCTCCTAGGCACAGCCGCCGTTGTCACCATATTATAGGGCTGCAACTAACGATTATTTTCATTGTTGACGAATCTGTCGATTATTTCTTCGACTAGTCGACTAGTCATTTTATCGAAAAATGTGTTAAAATGTTGAAAAATGTCGGTCTGTCTCTCCCAAACCCCAAAATTATGTCTTGTTTCGTACTCACACCAAAGGGTTTTAGTTCACCGTCATGGGAGAGTGTGTAAAGCTGCCAATATTTGAATGTAAGAAGCTGCAATAAGAGTATTTTATAGTACTTTTATAGTACTTTTATATGAAAAATGAAAAATGACTCAAACCGATTAGTCGACTACTAAAATATTCACCGATAATTTTAATAGTCGATTAGTCATCGATTAGTCGACCAATCGTTGCAGCCCTACCATATTACCATTGTGACAGGACAGGAGGAGAATAAGAATACATTAGCCTACAGTTATTTGGATACATGGATACCTTAACTTCTCCTGTGGGAGCTTTACTGGGGCTCTTATCCTGGATGTTATGTTTGCCCTTGGTGCCATAACTTCTTCGAGAAGATCTGGGAGAAAGCACAATGAAGACATCAGGATAACGGTTAGGCTAGTAGGCTAACGTTAGCCACCGCTTGCTAAGCTAAGCTAACTATGCTACACTACGTTAGCTTAGCTTACTTAATTATCCTTATGTGTATGGTAAAAAATGACTTCCGGTGAATATTTGAACTTACGAGTTAAACACCAGGCTGCCTTTCTTCATTATTTCCAGAGTTTTACCAGTTTGTGTGTCTTAAAGGACATCTGTCTAATTAATTAACGTTAGCTAACTGCTCCAAGTTGCCATGGAAACACGAGGATCCTCGCGCCCTGTCAGTTACTGTCTGGGAGACATCTTGAGATTGAAGTTAGTTTCACACAGCACAGTTTTTCTCGGTTTGATATTGCAGCAAAGTTTCTACAAATCTGAAACTAACTTCGGCCTCTTGCAGCTTTAGACAGTGCAGCTGTGTTATGGTACTTTATATTTCTGCTCTTGTTCATGTTAGATGTTAAAACTGTACCTTAAACTTACTAGTTACTTTGCAGATGTAGGTTATTAACACAAAATATAAATCAACATAGTGAAAAAAATTAAATGCAACACTTTTTGTTTGCTCTCACAGGGTTAAATAAAGATCTAAGTCTGTTTCCATGCACTCAATAGATGTGTTTCTCACAGATTTTGGTCACAACTGTGTTGACATCTGTTAGGGGGTACTTCTCCCTTTCTAAGGTAATTCATCCACCTGACAGAATGATTAAATTTTTATTATTGTGTCATGCAAGCAGTTATGCTCAGCACGCATGGGCTTACAAGACACCATAAATTCAGCACAAGCCAGCATCAGATTCCAGCAAACATAAATTCAGCATTAAAAGGAGAGAAAAATGAAATAAAGCAACAAAAGCGTCATATATAATCAGATCATCATTGTGGAAGACCAAGTTTGTGGACCACTCACAAAGGTATGTATCATGTTAAACTGAAAGCAAGAGACCAAACAAACATTCTTGCCTTCTCTTAGATCTCAAACTTGAACACATCGGAATTAACTAACCATTTTAGCTTTTGGTCATCTGAGCAGCCAAGGAAATGAGACTCACTTTCCACTTTACCCAAATCAGACAGCTCACATATTCTGTTTTCCTCCTGAATATTGTTAAACCCCCCGATCTCAATGGCCAGAGAAAATACCAGCTCTCAGCTGTGCAACTAAAGATCTTTGGCCTCTAGATAAACCGGATGTTACAGATGTGGCATATCAGGATGCTGATTAACCCTTTCACCAACAGTGTTCACGACAGTGGACAGCTATTAAAAAGTCATTTTCTTGTATATTCATAGATTTTGATGCCATAGTACGTCATGACATACACTGCCACCCACACTGCCATAAAACTAAGCACAAAAAGTAAAAAAGTTTTCTTTGTTGTAACAATACTTCTTGGCAATAAATCTTATACCACTGGAAAGCCTGTTTATTTCCCTAAAAACAGCAGTTTGGTACTGGCAGAGAGGATTTGGCAAATTTTTCATAGGCACAGTCCACATACTCAGCTCTGCTGCTCATCCCACAAATGCATGTTCCTTACAAAAGTGGCACCATTTAAAAGGGAAATAAACTTGTATAATAAACTTTTTGAGTTTAGTTTAAATAACTGTCTATATATATATATTAGGGCTGTCAGCGTTAACGCATTAATCGCGATTAGTTAAATACAATCTATAACGCGTTAATTTTTTTTAATGGCATTTCAAACGTAAGCCTTTTTGTCCCTTTTGCTCACCCGTAGTCGGCCCCTCTGGCTGTGGCGCCATTTTATGAAGCGGCTTCCTATAGTAAACAAAACAGTGATGGATAGAAAGAGTGCGACTGGACTTTTAAACAGCTTGTTCAACTTTAAAAATCTTCCAGACGGTTCAGTTGACAAGTCAAAAGTACAATGCAGCATCTGTCTCAAGGAGTTCAACTACCATCAGAGCGCAGCAAGTTTGAGTTACCACCTCCAGGCTAAACACCCAGGTGTTGCACCCGACGCTTCCCAGCCAAGCGAGCCGCAGCTCCGCCAAAGTACTATTCTGGAGTGCGGGAGTTGCTGCAGACCCCTGGATGAAAGTACTTCGAAGAAGTTAACCACAGCGATCGCCAGATGGGTGGCAACTGACTGCAGACCAGTCAACATCGTAGAAGACTCCGGTCTCAGGGATGTAATCAGGTTGGCATGTTCTGACCCGGCGTACACGTTACCGTCGCGGGGAACAATTGTTACTTGCATAGAGTAGCTTTATGAAACTGAGAAAGACGCTAAAATGAACCTCCTGCAAAATGCAAATGCTGTGGCATTAACCGGGGATTATTGGAGGTCAGTGAGTAACCAAAATTATCTTGGAGTTACTGCACACCACATAGACACTGACTGGAAATTACACTCGTTTGCTTTAACTGTTAAACACACAGAAGAACGGCTCTGGTAAGAAATACTTTACATTATGGGCTTAAAACTGCCTTGAAATGCAAAATAACAGAGTTTTAAATATGCAATTCAAACCGCGATTAATCGCAGTTAACTATGAAGATTCTGCAATTAATCGCGATTTAAAAAATTAATCGTTTGACAGCCCTAATATATATATATATATAGGTAAATATATAGATAGATAGATAGATATAGATGTAGATGTAGATATACATTGGAAATGGTGAAGGGAGTCTCGTCAGAACCTGTATCAAATACTTCCGGGTTTAAGGACTACAAGCTGTAATACGTCATGTGACCGGAGCATCATCCCTCCCCCCTCCCCCTCTGCACCGAGCATCTCGGAGATAACGGCGCCTTTAAGAGCCGTATATCCTGCTGCCCTCTGCACTAAATCTCCATCGCTGCTCTGTGAGGGCGACAGAAAGAACACAGAAAGCCACGGCAATGTCCGCCAGCTCCGCTTTCAACGATGAGAAGGGGGGCTCGTCCAGCGTCGGGGAGCCCGAATATGGTCACGACCCGGCGAGCGGCGGGATTTTCTCCTCCGACTACAAAAGGTACGGAGCCACCTGCCTCGGTGCCGCTTGACGCCGTTTTTATTTGTCATACTGTGGGGGATACCGGGGCAGCTAATGGCGGGGGAGGCGCCGTGTGCCTGTGGTTTCCTGTCTGTGAAGATGCACAGAAAGTGGTTTTTAATATGTCAAAATGAAATATGTAAACAACACAGACACTGAACTTTGTTTGGTTTTAGGCCCGTGATTTAAAAGCGGTGTCTGCTTTTCTGTGTGTGGTCGTGAACGTCTCACCGTGATTTGGTCGCTGAGGCAGCAGCTCTAATGAAGGCTCAGTGCGGCTGTTGACTCGTATATATGTGCATTCACTGGTGTGTGTGTGTGTGTGTGAAGCGTCTGAAGGCTCCTGGTGTTTGTATTTATTGTTTATTTTGTGAGGTGTGATGTGAGAGGCCTGTCAGAAGAGATGCCAGGCCTCAGCTCCAGCTCTTTCAGCACCACCCCTGCTGGACAGCGCGCAGAGCGGCAGCACGGCTCACTGTCAGTGTGTATACACACTCAGAGAGACCCGGTTCATTATGAGCTGCAATAGGGTTTAAATATCTGTCATGTGTGAGGAATTACAACTGAGACTTTATTCATTATTGCTTTTATAAAAACAAACAAACAAACAAACAAAAAAAGGATGATGTGTAACTGAGTTTGTCCTTGTTCCTCTTCAGGGTCCCAGTTGTGTCCTTTTAATTGTTTTTAGCTGTACAGTACAAAAGCTGGACAAACAATGATAATTAAAGTAATAATGATGAAAAAGGCTTCATATAATGATAATATTTAGTCATTACGCTTATTTGATCAATTGTTTGTGTAAACACTGGGAAATAAAGTTAAAAAATGTGCCCAACTGATACTGGATTTTCAACCCGTCAATCAATCAGACCTCACTTATTTATATAGCACTTCTCATACAAACAGAAGGCACACACACAAAGCAAAGGCTGCAGTGGTAAAGACTAAAATTGTGACAGCACACAAAAAACAGGAACTGAGGAAACGCTGTCATAAGTGGGAAACACCAGAGGGAAAAGGATAAAAACAATTTTAATTCAGTCAATAAATAAATAAGTTAAAATAAATAAATAAGTAAAAAAAAAAATAGAAGACTATGCCAGCTAGAAAAACAGATCAATCAAAATAAATAAATAGATCATTACACAATAATAATATTTACAAAATTTTAAAATATCAGGGTAAAAAGGGATTTTGACGTCAATAATGATACTGATATTAGTTTGAATTTAAAAACCAGACAGATACTAGTGTTTTCACTACACTGTATTTCTTACTGGTATATCGATATTTGATACCTCAGGCAAAATTGACCTTGAGGGCTTTAAATTTAAAATGTTTATTTGAATATAAATAAATCAAGGCTGCAACAGGACAACAATAACTTTTCTTTTCTTGGTTATTTGCAGAGAACTGCAAAATGACTGTAGTAAACATTAACAGTGAGAGAGAGACAAAAAGCGTGGCTGGTGCCGGTGTATTGGTACTGCGAAAAAAGTAGTATTGATATTATTTTAGTTATTCAGAATTGGTAGATAAATTGATATTTGTGAAAACACATGTCATTTACCGATTCATCTGCAGGATATTTTGTCAATTGATTGTGTTTGTGTTGTTAGTCCAGTCAACATATTGTTAACTATCGGCCGACAGAGGCTGATACTGATACTGATATTTGGGAGTTTCATAAATCTGACAGATATTAGTGTTGCCACCATAGGGGAATTTCTAACTGCTGTACCCTGTCTTGAAAAATATCATATTTGATACAATTTTTTGATGCCTCAGACAAAACTGACATTGAGGGCATAAAATTAAAAATGTTAATTTAAAGATAAATATATCAAGGCCACAACAAGACAGAACAAGGAGGGCCAAAAAGCACAGCTGGTGCTGGTGTATTGGTGCTGTGAAAAACGAGATTTGATATTTTTTCAGATATTCAGAATTGGTATGTATTAGAGCTAAATATGTAATTTCTCTCAGCAGACTTTAATTGTATTTGCTATGTGTGTACACTGGGTGGCGCTGTATTGGTATTTTGAGCATTAGAGTGTAAAGGTAGGAACGACATTGGTTTTTGACCGCTGTGGTGTGGAACAGTGTGCAGCGTGCTGACAGCTGTGTGTTCGGTTTGGATGAAGGATAAAGAAATTGACATTTATTCAACCTGTTTTTGTTGAAGAGTTGTGACCAAGAAATGCACTGATTTAATATTTTACAGTTAAAAATAAACGTGTTAGCACCATCTACTGGACAAACGATGTAAAAAAAATGTTTCTGAATTACCTTAAACCTAAATTGGCATTTCTGTACTGCAGCGTCTTTTTACATATTGGCTGACATATCGTACCAATATCTGCAATAACCTAACAGTTAATATATTGTCCTGGCAAACATATCAGCCTGGCTGATTTATCAGTCTAGCTCTATTATTTAAATCAAATCAAGTTTATTTTTATAGCACATTTTAAAACAACCACAGTCAAACAAAGTGCTGTGCAAATGTAAAAGAATGACACACAAATATGTAGCAATATAACTTGTACACAAATATAAAACAGAATAACACCTATAAGAACAATTACATACGTAAAAAGATTAATAAATACTTAAATATTAAAACTACTTTAAACAACCCAAGGCCAGTGAAAACATGTACATCTTGTACATCCTTCATGTACAAGGTTATTCCAGATCTTCAGATAAGCTACTGCAAAGGCACGATCTCCCTTAGCCACTAGCCTCAACTGTGGGACAGTTAAAAGACATTGCTCTGAAGATCTAAGAGGTCGGGAGTTGAAGTAGTGGCAGCGAAGTTCAGACACGTTATTTACCCAAATGCATTCAGTTAACTACCTTCAGACAAAAATAGAATAAAACAAACAGGAAATCTTCACCTTCGAGAGGCTGGAACCAGATAATTTTTGGGCCATTTTTTCATGAATAATTACCTAAACAATTAAGCAGTTATCAAAATTGGGCCCCAGTGCACGCTAATATAACAGGCCTGATAGTGTACATTATAGTACACATATTGTCTCCTCACGTGATCAGAGAACTGATGCTGGATAACATCAGCATAGGCTACACGTTACCCAGCACTCATCGCTGCATACCTGTATGTCACAAAAATACCCACAAAAATGAGAAATCGTTAATTTAATTTCACAATTCTAATAATTTATTATAGTTTATCTGGAGTAAGCATATCATTTTGTTATAGATACTATGGACTATTAAACACAAAAAAAAAGAAAAGAAAAACATGGCAGAGATGGGTTTGGCTTTTTCAAGGACATATCCTCCTGAGACCCTTGTCCCTATATGAGGACATCACATCCTGTGTCTGCTGCACCTTAAACTTCATTCTGATGTCCTCGTTCGTTGACACTTTTTTGTGCCATCTAGTGGTAGCAAGAGCACGATACTCTAATCCATGTAGAAAACAAGATGGCGACCATCTCTGCCAAGCCAGTCTGCAGCCGATCCCGACACAAAAGTGGACAAGGTCCAAAACCTGATCACATGTTATGGTTAAACTTGTTTATTTATGATTAATAATGTTTGTAGTTTGATATGGCAACACATTTGACCAATGTTAGCAACAGTAACAAGATAAGACACTGTTAGTTAGGAAGTTAGTCGGACTTTGTTATCGTCTAGTTTGAGGACATTGGGACTTAATTATTGTCTCTGTTGTATCACACACTTATGAATATTAAAAATAAACCCATTGTCCTTGTATGAGGACTTCCTTTTTTTTGTCAAAAAGTTCTTTCTTTTCAAGGACAATGCTTATTTTTTTACACTCATCAGGTCGTACTGGCCCCAGATGGCTCGGAGTCATTAAAATGTGTACTAAACAGAAGCCGAGGTCTCAGGAGGATATATAGCAAATGGCACTGTTTTTAATTTCATGAGAGCTCTTCCCTCAAAACAGGCATATATTCCAAGATAGCAATCACTCAGAAGGCCCTTCCTCCACCCAACACATTGTTGGAGGGCCCACTCTCTGCACCTTAGGTGCAGCCGCTCTGCCTGCTCTGTCTATATATTTACACCGCTGCCCTCTAAAATCTGTTAAAACTTTTGAAACATGTCCTAGAAGCCCCTTGTATACGCCTAAAAACATTAACACTATGAACCAAAGACATAATACTCACATGCCCACATGTACATTTAAAGATGTATTTATTATTCCTGAGAACATGACTGCAGTTTACAGTTTGACGTATGAGCTTTGAAGCAGCACAAGACAGCTAACAGATAACCACAGGGCACATCATTGTGCTTACTGCAGCTGCATTAATAAAGAAACTGCTAAATGATTCATGAGGCCAATAGGAAGAGAGTCAAATATAGACCTGCCAAACACAAACAAACTGCATCAACAGATTTCTCCAGTTGGAGCAAAACTCAGGCGTCCTGCACGGGAACAATTTGTTCTACCGGAAACACGTGTCTTTTAGCACACAGGAGGATTGTTCTCGGTCTGATGCACAGACAGTGCAGAAACTCAGGATGAACACATCAGCAGTTACCTAAAGTGATTTACAGTGAGAGAGCATGATGCAGAAATGTGTTAAAGACATGATTTTACTATAGGATTGATGTAGTTACATTTTGTGTACAAGTCTCCATGGAAGAGTCAAAACAGTTCATTTTGATTAGATAATAAATGACATATATGGTTCATAGGCTCAGCTGAGCACATTTTTATTGGTAGAATAGAGTTTATTCATAATTTAAAACTCTTAGAAAGGCTACAAGTGTAAATCAGTATTTTACTGAAGGTGTACTTGATTTTCATTGCCACACTGCGACATAGGTGACAAAGCCACCCCAAGTTGTGCCTTTACTGTAGCAGCTTTACTAATGTTGCTGTAAATCAGTTGTAGACCACACCATGTAAATTCAACGTAAATCAAAAGCTAATTTTCTAAGAAGTCTTACTTCCTGTTGCCAGTAGGTGGTGCAGTTACAATAACACCTAATTTGCCTCGTGATGCCCTCAAGCCTGGAGCCTTGTAAACAGGTGAAATTTGGGGCAGATTGGTAAAGGTACAGAGAAGTTACAACAACTTCCTGTTTCATGACGAATAAGGCATTGCTATGGCAACGTCTTTCTTTGTAATCTCAGGACCTTCACAGGTCTGCATCGTCAAGATCTTGCGAGTATGTTGACAAAATTTGATCTGGTCACCCTCTGGGAGGAGTATGTTAAAGTATAAAACATGTCATCTCCTGTTGCCAGTAGGTGGAGCTGTAACTAATTATTGGCATGTAGATGTGTTGAGGCAGACTGTCTTTAAACATGTGAAGTTTGGGACAAGTTGCAAACCACCTCCTGTTTCATGGAAAAACAGAAGTTTGACGCCTCGCTGTGGTCACACGGTTTGATGAAAAGCTCAAGCTTTATGTAACTCTGGATGTCGATGGTCTTAAGATGGTGCAGACAAAATTTGAAGTCAAGCAGATAAAATCTGTAGGAGGAGTTTGTTAAGTACAACCCCTGTAAATGGCCAAAAATGCAGGAAAAAATCGCACGGTAATTTCGAAATGGTGGACATCCTGTAGAGTTTAGGCTATGGCTCCAAGAGGCTTTTTTAAATCAATCTGGGCATGATACATATGGCCACTAAATCTCATTCATCTACGTGAAATTTAAAGGAGGGGGGTGTGAACTTTGAAAATTGTTTGAAAAGGCAATTTTCTATATCCAATCAGGAGACCCTTATGAGATTGCATTTTTTTACTAGTCCTAATACATGTGCCAAGTTTCAGGACTTTTCATGGATCCCAAGGACCCCAAAAATGCTTTAAATGGTTAAAATAAAAATCATAATAATAAGAATTCCTTGCATTTCAATAGGGCCTTCATGACGGCCCTGCTGTTGGTGCTCGGGCCCAAAAAAATAAAAATATTACCTTGCTTACAGTATCACAATATGTTGAATCATAACCCCTGTGTCAGCTACGTATCATATTTCCATATCCTTAACAATACACAGCCCTACCTGTGACCAGAATCTGTTTAATGAGCAGCAAGTTGTCATTAAAACATCTTTACTGTGATATTAATAACACTGCATGTTTTATTATACTGTAGATGAGACAAACTACCTGTGGAAACATGAACAACAGCACCAACAGCAGCGTCTTCATGTTTATTCATAATATAAAGAACATTACGTGTGTAGAATCTAAAGTATGAATGAATCGTAAAAAGTCTTGAACAGCCACACAGTCATGCTTATTATTATAGTCCTATGATGCTAACACACAGGTGAAACTAATTTCATTAACGAAGGCTCAGCCCCATGATGTGTTCCTGCAAGCCACGCTATGGAGCCAGAGTGCACAATACCAAAGCCCTGGAGCTCGCTCACCTAAATGTCACGCAGTCATTATTAATGTCAGTGCCGGCTGCGGAAAAGGGCGTGTTGGCAGAGCGATACAGGGACTTATGTACCAGCAAGAAGGACTCATGTCTCAGTTGTTTTTATGTCATCCAGTGTGCCCCTCAGTTAAGGCCTTTCCAAAACTGTCACCCTGTTTGTAGCCCCCCTTACAGCTGAATAAGACGCCCTTCCATCAAGGTGTAGGGTGTAAACACAGCAGCAAGCTTTGGGACACACTTCCGTCTCTGTACTGGAGAAAGGAGCTGTTGTTATATTTAGTAACCACCAGGATTAAACCAGTATCCAGCATAAATAATGTACTTCACATGAATACAAGTCCTATATGAGTAAAGTGTGTCAATATCTGTACTGGTGATGAAGGAAAATCCTCATTTGGGTAACTGTGCTTAATCTGTTACTCCTATGATCAAAAATGACTTTAAGCTCAATTCTGAGATTGTTCTGTAAATACTTTTTTATAAATTATGAACAGAGGAACTTCTGATTAGCCCATAACATTATCAGGCTTAAAATAACAACTTCCGATTAGGCCCCGCCCTCTTATGGTTCAAACACACCCCATTCTGAGTACAGATACAAGTACAAATAATTAAGTCTGTCAAACAGATACAGATACAGATAATGGTGTACTCGCTCATCCCTAGTAACCATGGAGACAAGTAAAATTATTCCCATTTAATGTTCTTTATATGTACAGTGTGTGTATCTTTTTTATCTGCTGTTTATCCGTTTTTGCCATTAAAATCAATAACGGAGTCGCTAAATAAGTAAATAATTAAATAACTAAATAAATGAATAATACATAAATGATTAATTGGTGTCATTTATTGTCTTTTTGGAGTCTGACAGTTTGATAATGCGCTAAAAAAGAGACAAGTGAGAACAATAACGTCTCCATTTCCATACACAGTGCATCAGTGCTTCTATAGGCCTTTCACACAGCAGATTATTTTTGTACTTGTCGTAGCAGGAGAAGCACAGGTGTTACTAATAACACTAACAACAGCTCTGTTGTGTTCAGGTGTTTGTGACAGTGAGCCAGTAGGAAAGACGCCAGAAACCCTGAAATCAAAGCAGCTAAATAGAATTCAGCCATCATTGATGTTATTTCACATAATATGAGACATTGAGGGAATATTTGTACGACCAAAATGTAATATGACCATCCCTTCCCTTAAGAGGTGCAACAAAGCTAACAGAGAGTAACAGAAATGTTGTGTTAAGCACACACACCCACACGCTCCTGTGCAGAGGTGTAATCTGCCAAAAAAAGGAAAAACACTGAGGGTTTTCTATGGGTGTGTCGGGCCTTTAAAAACTATTTTCAGTAGGGAAAAATAAATGAGGCAGTTAAATTCTTGCCTCTTACTTTGAGACATGGTGCTGTCAATAGTTATTTGATTTTAAACAATATGAACAGCAGAAGAAAAGCCCTGCGACAAGCTGCTGCATGCTGACTAATACTAGCTACTAAATACATTCACATGACTCATCAGAGCTTATCTGCTGTGAGTTATACTGTATGCCTCATGATGTGTCACCCTCTGTGGGAAACACAGTCCATACATAAATACATTAGCTTTATTAGCTTATTATAAAATTAGCTTTATTATGAAATCATGTGTTCTTGACATTTATAATGTTACAATAATATCTATGAAATTTACTAGTTAAAGGGTAACGTCTGTATTTTTCAGCCTCCACTGTGTTTTCCCACATGTCTGTGACTGACTGACTAATGGGGACAAACATTTTGAAACGGGTCCAGTATTGAGTGAGAGGGCTGCAGCTGGCCGCAGCTAAACAGGCTGCAGTGTTATCACGTGGGGCAATTGCACACCCTCAGTGTACGTCCACTAAAAGTGCTTGTTTTTGCCACGGACAGGCTCAGACTATTATTTTAAGTGTCTACGGAGATAGACCTTTGTGTCAAAGAGTAAGATCCTGTTTGTTTGACCCAAAATAGCCCCAAAATCACCACCATCAAACCCACCAAACTCCATTCAAATTAAAAGTAATTGTAGTGTGTATAGAGCCGCATGTTAGCACATCTAACTCAGTGAGTTAAAGGTTTATTTCAACCCAAACAGAGTTGGTGATTGTTGGTAAAGTGGAAAGATGAACCAAGACAGATTTTGTGAGTTTTATTTTGTTTTGTGGACTGTAAATGAAGGGTATTTTATGATAATTAAATCACTGTAAATAGAGTGTGGTGGTTTTCAGGGCTGTTTTTGGTTAAACACAAAGGACCTCACTCTTAAACAAAAAGGTCTGTCTCTGTAGGTTTTTTTTTCACAATTGCAATTATTAATGCAAATTCAACAAAAGTGACAAGTGACCGGAAGTCGTCATTTGAAACGTCATCAGACACGTCATCAAATGGCGCTAATGGCATTACAGTATGGAGAAACGCTTTGTATTGACATAAGAAAAATGCATACAATATGTGTTGAATTGATTCAAATGTTATGTTTACAGCAGATGTAGCTTACATGTTGTTTTACAGTCACATTGTCTGGTTTGAGAGCTACAATATTCACTCAGGATTTTTAAAAACATTATTAGAGTCCATGTTTTGAAACTAATTATATAAAACTAAAGAAGAGAACTGAAACATTTGCAGCTGTATTTGTAATATTCAGTGTGATTATTATAGCAAGAGATTACATGACTTATTTTTGGAGGCAGTAGTTTAAAAAAATCTTTTTTTTTTCTCCTGACTTGCAATTTTTGTCATTTGCCACAATTTTTGACAAAACTGGCTGCAAGTTTTTTTTGCCGCGAGATCCTGGAGGGACTGTCTAATGTTGTCGGACACTTAGAATACCAATCTGAGCCTGTCATTGTCAAAAACAAACACTTTTAGTGGATGTAAATTGACAATGCACAATAGTCTGTTCCACTGCAGATGGCTTCAGTAGTCTCACTAAATACTGGACCTGTTTAAAAAAAATATGAGAAAATGTGGTCCAGGTTGAAAAATACCGAAGTTTCCCTTTAAGTTGTTCATTGCATAATTTTTTGTTTTCTGAAACGGGTTTTTATTTTGGTACTTGTTTTGTATGAGTGGAATTCTGTCTTTGTTAAGTCATTTTACAACTTCACTCACAATTTCTCTGAACTTTGAACGTTAGTCTTTTAGAGCAGGGTGTTGTCAAGCCCCTAAAAAGTCCTATGTTCAGTTTTATAAATATTAGGCCTTATAAGTCATTAAATAGTTGCAAGGTCTTAATTGCCACAAACATTTAATCTAATGTCATTTACCCATCGTTTAATTGTTTTTTTGCAAAGATTTGTTTTTGTTAACAGATGTGTCAGGTTTCCATTCTTACATTTGAAACATTTATTCTTAAAATAAAAAATAAAAAGATACTTATCCAAAAACAAAAGAAAAGAGGCAAATAACACATTTTATTCCTTGAATATATACATATACAGAGAGGATTTACTAAAAGTAAACCTTACAGACATGTTGATGTACAAACATAAGTTAATAAACTCACTAATGGATCAGAAATGATCAAAATTGGGAAAGAAAAAAATTGACAGCAAAATTTCTCCCTTGTATCAGCAATGTAAAATTAGTAAAAGTGATCTTCTGTACATGTTTTGGAACTGCTCAGTGATAGAAGAATTAAGGAAATACAGCACGATAATAACCTCAGGGACAAAAGCCTTGTAAATCAAGCAGGTCCCAAGAATATGGATATTAGGGGATATGAATCCTGTTAATCTGAACCACTACAAAAAAATATTCTACTTTCCAGCACTTCAGTAAAAATATGTTTACTAATTAATTGGAAATAAGACGATGCACGACCCTCAGGACACTGGATTAATGAACTTGCCTCTTACTGCACGCCTGAAAAATACCATATAATGTAAAGAGAGAAAAAAAACCTTTAACCTTTCAGAATATTTGGGGTCCCTTTGTTATCATTCTGCTTTCTTTGGATTTAATCGTCCACAAGTATGGAACTCTTCCTGGACCAACCTTCATTTGATCTTTATTTTTGTCATATTCATATAAATGACAAAAAATGGAGAATCATACAGGAACCATACTTCTTGTTTTTCTTTCCCAACTTTTAATTTATTTTTGTCAAAATGAGTCAAGCTCTTCTGTTGAAGGTTCACATATCTAATATTACAAATCTTTAAACCATCCACTGAACCTCCTACTGTTTTCTTTTAACTTCATACCTTCGCTTACCTGTCAGCAAAATGTAGATCAAACTAGCTCATTTTAATAACCATATTCATACATCAAACCTTCCTCTGCACCAGACTGCATATATACTGTTTACCTTTAGTGCTTTAAAACGTCTTTAAAAGCCTTACATTTAAGACAGCCTGTCAGAGTGTTGTATGTCTGTGCCTGTTTTCATTTGCCTCCTGTTTTCTGCCTGTATCTCAGGTTGGGAACATGTAGTGACATTGTTTTACTGTTCTCTGCTCCACTAATAATGCACCAGCAGAGGGAGCTCATTGTTTACAGATGGTCGGTGTAATTTTATGGCTGTGAACTGTGACTCCTGGATCTGGAGGAGATTCTTCCCTCCAGGATGTTTGCTATGATTTTTATTGGGTTTTTTAAACGACTTGTGGTTAGGTTCTGCCTTTGTTAATTGATCTGAGTGTAGGCTGAGTGTGGTGATGTGATGTCTGTATCTGTGTTTGCTGAAGTCGATCTCCTCAGTGAAGGTAGATTAACCAGTTTGTCTGTAAACATGACTCGACCTTCACTGTCGTCTCCTTGGAAACACGGCAGATGTGAGATGTTGCTTCAGTCCTCGAACCGTGTCAGTCTCTCTCTGTGTTATTATTACCCTGAAGAAAAACACCTTTCTTTCTTGTTTAAGAGGCACTTTCTGCCCTTCAGACTGAAATGACTTTTGTAACTTTTATTGTCGTCGATGTCAGTGACTATTTTTTGCTGCTGAGATTACATTTTTTTCTGGTTTGGACCGTTTTTGTCGTTTGTTCTCAAGACATAAAATCAAATGTAAAACTAGTGTTACTTTGTATTTTACATGAGTGGGAACTGTTGGCTTTTTTGGCTGGTTTTGGTGAAAATATGACTTTTGAATCTATGTCATTTGTCATTTGTGAGGGAGCTCAAGGTTCTTGGGGTCTTGTTCACGCATGAGGGTAGAATGGAGCGTGAGATGGGTCAACAGTTTGGTACGGCGTCTGGAGTGATGAGCTTTTGATTTACTGGTCCATCTACGTCCCAACCATCACCTATGGTCAGGAGCTCTGGGTAGTGACCGAAAGAATGAGGTCGCAGACACAAGAGGCCAAAATTCCTCCGTGGGGTTGCTTGGCTCAGCCTTAGAGATAGGGTAAGGGGCTGGGACATCTGGAGGGAGCTGGGAGTAGAGCCACTGTTCCTTTGCGCCGAAAGGGTTCAGTTGAGGTGGTTCGGGCATCTGATCAGGATGCCTCCTGGCACCTCCAGTTGGAAGTGTTCTGGGCTCGTGATCTCATTCTTCCGGTCACTTCCCAGAGCTCATGACCATAGGTGAGGGTTGGGACATAGATTGACCAGTAAATTGCAGCTGAATGTAGCCTTTTACTTGCAAGCAGATATAGCGGGGGCTTGCAGCTGTCAGGTATTCAACGTCATTGGAAACCGTCATCAGACGTGTCATCAAATGGCGCTAATGGCATTGCAGTATGGAGAAACGCTCTGTATTGACCTAAGAATTGTCACTTTGTGTGAATGCATACAATATGTGTTGAATTGATTCAAATGTTATGTTTACAGAAGATGTTGTTTTACAGTCACATTGTCTGCTTTGAGAGCTACAATATTCACTCAGGACTTTTTTATAAACATTATCGGAGTCCATGTTTTGAAACTAATTAAATAAAACTAAAGAAGAGAACTGAAACATTTGCAGCTGTTTTTGTAATATTCAGTATGATTATTATAGCAAGTGATTACGTGACTTATTTTTTGAAGGCAGTAAATTTCCTGCAGAAAATCACATGAAAATGGTGCAATTTTATTGCAATTTTTGACAAAATTGGCCGCAAATTCAAGGGTTTGAATTGGAGGGACTGTCTAATACCCTTTTTCCATTGTCACTCTTGGCCACGCCGAGTAGAGCCATGCCGTGCCAATTTGTGTTTCCACTGTCAGTTTAGAGACATTGTGCCACGCCAAGCCGTGCTAGAGATGGGCCTTCTCTGGAGTAGGTCCAAAAGCCCTGCCGCACGCCCTCAAGTGGGTAGCGGTGACGTCTCGCCAACTGCAGCCAACCCCAGACCACCCCCCTTTCTCTTCTTTTCATCAATAAAGGCAAGTCTAATAATTTGGCAGGGAGGAAGAGTACGAGCAGAAACAGCCACAGTGAGATGTTGATGAAGAGCTGCAGACAACAGGCTCTTACTGCACCTCTGCAAAGAGCTCACTTCCAACAGGTAAACTTCTTTTACCTGCCTTACACATGCAGCAAAGATTACAGGGGATGTTAGCCGTGGATCAGCCTGCTGTTTTTAAACATCATCACTGAAGACAAGCCGTCATCAGTTTAAGACACACCTTCAAGACGGTAGCCCTGTTGTCATGGAAATACAAATCCCTGCTGTGCTGAGCTGATGGTCAAAAACCAAACCAAGCCAGACCATGACTGTCGAAAAGGGGTATCACTCTGAGCGTGACAGCAAATAAGCACATTTCCAAAATGTCAAACTGTTCCTTTAAAAAACCCACATGTATTAGAATAAAAAAAAAAACTTATTTCCATTGTGGTCCCAGTGAGGGATGAATATCAATTATCAGCTTCAGGACTTCAGTATATGCTAGAGTTAATTAATTCATGAAAGCCTTGGTATATTCCTTTAACTGTAAGCCTCTTTCATTTAGGGAATATATCGCTGCACTGCACCCAAAATCAGACATACAAGTTTTGACAGGAAGAGAAAACTTAAAAACAAAATGAGCTTAAAAAAAATAGCCGGCAGCAGCTGTCTTTTGTAGTCAGACTCATAAGAGATTTACTGAAGTGGATCTTCTTAGGATGTTTTAAATAATGACAGAGATGTTCTTCATATCTGTGAGATGAAGATTATTAAGACTTGAACATGCTCCTCCTAAACTGATAACTCAGAGATCAAAGACTGGAGTTTGTTAAACCATCAAAACGACTTTCTGAAGCTGCTGCTGGAAGAAATTCTCTCTGTATTATATCCAACATTGGCTTTTACAACATTGGATAACGCACTACTGTATATGCTGCAGCCCCAGGGTTTATTTCCTGGTGACATCACAGGTTAAAAACCTTATTAGTCTTTAGCAAATGTCAGCAAATCCTGACTGAGCCTGTTACAGATCACAGGAAGAGCATATGTGAATTGTGCTTCCAGGCGGTTATTTTCGTTCGAGCCAAAGAGAAATGAGTGGGAGAGTGAGAGAGAGAGATGTCCTCATCACGACACTGCCAAGAAAGCTGAGTCATGTAAGACGAGGGTAAAAAAAAAAAAAAAAGCCACCTCACAGAACATTAAAAATGAATAAGACGGGGACGTTTTTAAACATAATGAAACAAGAGGAGCGAGAGATATTTAAAAGCATCTGTCGGGTATCAGAAGAGGTTTGTTGGCAGCGAGTTTGGGATGAAGGCGGATAAAGAAAGCTGTGATGGAGTGAGAGTTGAGCGAGATTTCAAGGCGTTAATGTGACGAGGCGGAGCGAAGAGGGCAAGCATGAAAGGAGGTGGGGGTGGGGAGGGGGAGAGAGTGATAACGTGGCAAAAGATGGGAGAGGCTGTGTCATTGTTGTAGAGCTCAGATATGTGGACATGTTGTATACACACAGGGAGGCAGAGAGAGAGGCTGGTGCAGCGGCAGGAAGCAGCGGGAGGAGTCGCGAGAGGAGAGGCGAATAAAACTCCACGCCCCTCTCTGCCGAGCATCCATTTACTGTGCAGCTGATGTCTGCTGCTTCGCTGGATGCGTACAGACTCAGCAGTAACAGAAGACAAAAAAAAAAAACCACAGTGCACTGGGGCTCTGGTGGATTTGGATTACAGCACTCAGGAGTATATCAGCCTGCCACTGTGGAGAAGAAGAGGCACTGGAAGAGGTCTGTTGCATCATTTTTTTTTACAAGAAATGTCCACGTTGGATAACCTCAGAGGGAAGGAGTATTTATAACACAGAGTCTAACTGAAGCTGCTCTTTGCTGCGTGAAAACTGTCTGAGGAGGATCTGAAGAATTCATCCAACTGAGGAGGGGCTTAAGAAAGCTGCAGTCTCTCCACTTTACCTACCTGGGATTCTACAGGTTGCTGTCAAGCCCAAGTTTCAAACATGACCACCATGCAGAAGCTGCTGCAGCTGCCGGTGAACGCCGTCAACATCGTGAAGACGGTGCAGAGTCAGGTCCAGGGCCAGGAGGAGGACAAGAGCCCCGTGCTGACCCCTGACAGCGGGCAGCAGGCCTGGTACAGCGCCCTGCAGCCCGACGAGCTGCGCCACCTCCGATCTGGAGGTACAGGAGGAGGTGGAGGTGGAGGAGGAGGAGGCGGTGGAGACAATGAGGATCGAGCAACATCGGAGGAAGGTGGTGGAGGTGGCGGCAGTTTCCAAACTCAACCTTTGCGGTAGGGATATCCAGGAGGGTCGAGACCTGTACAACCTTTCACACTGTAGTTATGTTTAAAGGGACAGTTCACCCTAAAATTTAAAATACGTATTTTCCTCTCACCTGTAGTGCTGTTTATCAGTCTAGATTATTTTGGTGTGAGTTGCTGAGTGTTGGAGATATTGACTTTAGAGATGTCTGCCTTCTCTCCAATATAATGGAACTAGATGGCACTCAGCTTGTGGTGTTTAAAGCACCGAAAAAAAAAAACACATTTTAAAAACTCAACAGCAATGTCTCTTTACAGAAACCATGACCCAGTTACTCAAGATAATCCACAGACCTTGTTGTGAGCAGTTTCATGTAGGTACTATTTTCTCTTTTCTGATCACACCTGCTAACTGTATCACCGTGCAGAAGGAAGCGTGCATCTACTCATGGACGAGAGGCTCATACTCGTGCCAGCGCGAGATTTTTTTTCTCCAACTCTTTTTATTGGGGTTTTCAAAGTTAAACAAGCAGTGGCTATAGTATAAAAGTGAAAACTGAATTTCTGATACAAAAATATAGAAAATATTCAACAAGTCAGAAATCAAAAATACTCTAAAGTGTGAGCTGTTATACATGTATAGAAAAAGACACAAGTACGGATAAAACTGGGACTGGGACTTGGGAGGTTTTAGGTTTTAGATTGACCAAGTTTTCTGTCATTTAAAATAGGCTAGTTAGGGGAAGGACTTAGGCCCCATTTCCACTGAACAGTACGGTACGATACAGTTCAGTTCGGTACCCTTTTTTTCTGTTTCCACTGTGAAAAGTTGTGGATGGTACCAATAAACCGTTCTGTACCATCCCCATTTTTGGTCCCCCCTCTGTTGGGGTACCTAGCACACAGATCTGGTACTAAAAGGTGGAGCTGTGAACACTGCAGTCTGTTGATTGGTCAGTAGAGGACGGTCACTCTGCTCAGGGCTGAGTTGTGGCTGGTTTTGAGGCTCATGTAACCACTGTTCATACTGTGGAGAGTTTCATTAGTAAACTGTAGCTATAAATAAAGGATGTTTTGCTGCTTCTTGCAGCAGCTGGAGTCGAAAAAAAAAACTTTCTACAACTTTTAAGGTGGAATATTTACTTGTTTTGTTACTCCATGCATGAGGTGACAAGGTGAATCAATCAATACACCTCAAATTTCACTGTGACAGCTTTGACCATTTAATTAGATTTTATATGACATACACTTTTAGTAATGAGTGGATCTTCAAGCATTTCTATATATTCGTTTTTACTGTGTTATGTGAACTGCATATATCCCAATCCTCAAAAAAAAGCATCGCAGAGCGTTGTTCCTGTGGGCTCCAGCAACACTAAACCCTGAGCTTGCCTGAGAAGGACTAAATGCACAAACTTGCTATTTTTAAATATCCCATGTAGAGACTCTCACTGCAGCCTGTTTTATTTTGTTCTGAAAATGTCGGCGTGCAGCCTCGTTCTGTGGACGATAAACGAGGTGCAGACTCCCCTCTGTGTCACTGTTAATGAGGAAATACAGTGAGTGCTGGATGGAGCAGTGAGTGACAACAACCCCGCCCTTCATTTAAGAGTACTGTTTGCAGTGGAAACGCTAGGGTCTAGGTACCATGTCTGACAGGTTACTTTGGGTTTCAGAGGTACTATACTGAAAGTGAACACTGGACTTTGAGCATCTTTCTTAAAGTGGTCTATAAAGGGTTGCCAGTTCTGGTAGAATTTGTTTTTACACCCTCTTAATGAGAATTTAATCTTTTACAAATGCAGGTGGTGCATCACATCCGTCACGAGGGCAGAGTGGGCAGGAGCCCGTGTTTGCTTCCAATCTAATAACATAATTCTACATGCTAGTAGGGTCACAAATATTATCATGTTATGTTGGGAGCTGGTTAACGCAAGATCAGAACCTTTAATACCAAAGAACGTTAGCGAGCAGTAGACGTACACTTCCTTCTGTGCGTTGATACAGTTTGTGGGTGTAGTTCGGTAGACAGAAAATAGTTCCTACATGAAACTGCTCACAACAAGGTCTGTGAATTATCTTGAGTAACCAGGTCATGATTTCTGGAAGGAGACATCGCTGTTGGGTTTTTCGAATTAATTTTTTTTTGGCACTTTGAGCACCACAATCTGAGTGCCATCTAGTTCCATTATACTGGAGAGAAGGAAGAATGTCAATAAATTTTTAAAAATGCTCATGCCAGTTTCCCAGAGCCCAAAATTACAACTTCTGTTTGGTTCTTTTGTCCAACCAATCGTCCAACACCCAAAGACTCTTCATTTATTTTATGATTTTATTGTAGAAAACAAAGAAATACAGCAGATTCCCAAATTTAAGAAACTGGAACCGGCAAACATTTGACAAAAAAGACTTAAACAATGACTTAATTATCAAAATAAATGGCTATTAATTTTCTTTTGGTCAACTAATTGCAGCAGACACATCAAAGTCACAACAGATGGGATCCACTGGTGTTAGATGTCATAGTAACCTGAAGAAACCAGAAAGAAAAGTGTGGAGACTTGGTGGAGAAATAAGAGAAAGAAGGATTGGTACCAGTTCACCAAAAAAATATAGTACACTCTATGTAGCTTTTTTATAATTAATGAAGATCCATAGCTTTTCTGTACTGGCGCTGTTACCCATAAGACATGTATTTCCATATTTTTGATATCATGCAAAGGCTGTAGAAGCTGCTGTACTCTTTAATTAATTAGACTGCAAACCTTTCAAACCAACATCAAAAGTGGTGCTCCTCAGAAATAGATTTCCTCAAAGAGAGCTATAATTACACTTTTTGGATTTTATTGGGTCGTACCTATAAACTAGATTATTCTGATTTTACAGGATGAGAGCTTTGCTGAAGTGCAGTCCTGGTCGGTTTAAGTGTAGGCATATTTTACATCCGTCACCAAGAAGAAGAAAAAAAACAAGAAAGTTTCAAAGTCTCTGCTGAAAGAGTCGGCTTATGTAAAACAGCCTGCTTATAAATGCAAGCTGCAACTCTTCGATCCTTCACTTTCCTCTGATTCATGCAAATACATTTTCATATCTACTCCTTTTTAATGTTGTCGCAGCCTTGCGGAGCTCTGTTCTCGGCGAACAACATGATGTCTGAAGTTGTATCATTGAACACGGTACCTCCATGGAGACTTTGGAGCTGGAGAGTCGTGCTGATCTCTTGGCTTTGGTGCCAGGTAACCCGACCGCTGGTGTGCTCTGTTGTACCATGACGGGTTAAATAATTCAGAGAGTGTTTGTAAATTCAGCTGTTGTTCGGCAGGACGGGACAGAATCCAGAGAAACGAGAGAACCAGTGTTGGTGTAGAATTACAGCGGGCCCTGTGGGCATGAGCAGGGACGTATACACCCAGTCAGACGGTCGTTTTTCCTGTAGGTGCTCCAGATGAGGCTTTATTTCTCAGATAAGTCACTGAGGTGGCATTTATAGTTTGTTAAATACATCATGGTCCAGCAGATAGACTGTGAAGTACTCGGGGCTGTGTTTTGTCTCCAGGTCCATTCATAACTTTGAACCTTTTAATTCATTGAGCCATTAAATCTCTCTTGGGCTGCTGTATCATGAGCTCTGACAGATAAAATACTGCAGGATAGAAAACTTATAGTGACTTAAATAATGAACAAGACGTTTTCCCTCTGCTTATAGGCTGTTAAATTGTTAATACCGTGTGTGCCACTGCTACTAACACTGTGACTTTTACTGATAATGCATGTGTGACTTGTCTGTGGTTGCAAATTGCTGATAATTCCCCTCTGACAGGTTTAATGTTTGGCCACCGCCACAGCAAATGTAATCCATGTTTTCGAGTCCGGTTTTAATTAGATCTTCTAAAGACCTGTTTGTCATCAAACAAGCCACACGAATCCCTGTCACGCTATTAATTAGTGAGGCTCATCAAGGTGGTAAATTGACACAAGCCGTAAAACAAATTAAGTCTTTGGTTGGAAAGTTTCTCTCCCGTTACATATCTGCAGGGAATAAATAAACTACTGAAAGTGACAGGTGAGTTTTGACATCTAGCCGTCAAGTTTGCCCGTAAGTCATAATTAAGTTTCCTGTTTCCTGGAATGGCTGTTGGTATTATACAGAGGAGTGATGTAAGCTCTTTGCTTTCAGTTGTAGGTTTTATGTGTAGGGAAAGAGAAAGTGAGAGCGCACAAAGAACAAGGTCAGAGCGACATCATGTAGCAGCTTTGGGTTCAGCGAGTTTGCTGTCGATGGGAGTTCTGCTTCTTTTACATTAGATTCCTCCCAGTAAGAAGCTCAGACAGTAAAATGTGATGCCTACGACTAATGGTGATGTACTGTAGATTTTTTTGACACGGTTTTGGCGTGGCTGTTGGGGTGACAGTGACTATGTTTACATGCGCAACAATGTTCTGGATATGACAATAATCTGAATTGGTACGGGTCATGTCAAAAGCATAGTCCAGCCCAAAGAAAGCTTTTTTCCCAAATGTAGCATTTTCCAATTACTTAAACTATTTTAGATTTAGTCTTTGTCATGATACGAAAATGCTTATTAGTTTTAGTCACATTTCAGTCATTTTTATCCGTCATAATTTTAGTCTAGTTTTAGTCGACGGAAATTCATGACATTTTAGCAATTACTTTTAGTCAATATGTTTTCTATATGTTTCTAAATCTTTAAACTAATGCAGTGAGGATAATTCATGAATCAGAAATTAGAATCAAGGTGACAGGTTGTATAAAAATTTAATTTAGATAATTTTTTCTTTCTTAATCTGCAACATGTTAGTCTGGAAGTTGAAACTCGCGTCATCTCATAGAGTTGACAATTAAAACTAAACTTTCATCTCTGTCAGAAAACTGATCTGAGTTCACTGTTTACTGACAGCACAGCTAAACTCACAGATAACTGAGCCTCCTACCTGCCTGTCAAACACCATCAACACATACACCTTTTTGAGACAGTCTGGACTAAGTGGAGTCCTGCGAGGATCAGCTGTGAAGGCTGGCAGCTGGTGGCTGCTTGCTCTGCTGCCATTCAGCAGCTAACAGGCGGAGCTAACCGCTAACAGCCACCGCTGCACAAATCCATTCAGCAGCTCCACCATCCACAGTCAGACACACGCGTCTGATTATTTATTGCTGAATTACAGCTCACAACTCACACCAATGGCTGACGCTGCTCTGGTGTGAGTGTTTTTGCTGGCTGGCGAAACATCCTGGCACTGACTATTTACTGGAGTTTGCCATCCTGTAGCTCACGCGTCATTTGAAGATAATTGTAAGCACGGCCGCTCTCAGCTTTCAATGTAGGATAGACGAACATGAACATTTTCATCACGTCTCGTCTGGTTAACGAAAATGAAATGCAGATTTCATCTTAGTTTACATTATCAAGATCTATTTTTAGCTTGTCATCATCTGGTTTTCGTCATGAAAAAAAGGTTGTTGACGAAAAATGTTCTTCATAGTTTTCGTCAACAAAATTAACACTGATACGCGTCTCAATTGAGGTTTTTTTTACCCCTGTTTGCGACACACAGCCCCCCAGTTTGAAAGGCTGAGTAGGGATACATGCCCAAAAGGAAACCACACATTTTGTGTACATTTGTGTTCAGTGCTAAATAGCAAAGGTTAGCATGGAAAGATCGAAGCTAAGATTGTGAACATGGTCAGCAATATGAATGCCAAACATATCCTCATACACCAGTTCATATGAATAATAAATTATCACCCAACGAATCAGCGCCACAACTGGCTAGGTTAAATTAAGAAAATAATCATAGTTGAATGAAGTCATGTCATGTAATCAATGTAAAGTCACTAAATTAGGTTTAGGAGAGTAAAATTATCTAAGTTAGGTTTAGGAAACGTTGGCAATCATCACATTACATACTTAAGATAAAGTTATGTACTTAATGTAATGTAACAACATACCTCAACTCAAAGTTCACTTGATTCGGGACATGAACAGCCTTCTGGGGTAAAGTGACCCATCCATCACCGCAACCCATGTTCATTTCACGTTCACAGACAAAACATTTGTCCTCTGCTAGACACGTTTTCCCCACAAATACAACATTCTAACATTATTAGAGTAAGCCTGTGACATTTTGCATCACATAAATTAGCCTAGCAGCTAGCAAAGTTTTCTCCTTTTCTTATGAAGTCAGGATAAATCACACACAAGACTTAAAATGCTATTTTTTTGGAGGGTTTATTGTCTACACAGTTTATTGTTTCTCATCTGTGAAATTAAAGTAAATCAAAGCTTTGTTTCCACTGAGGGAAATTGTTTCACAAAAATAAACCGGACGTCTGCGTCACCCCAATGTGTAGTTACAGTCATAGTCTACAGTGTACGATACCCGTCTGCATACAGCTAATGCCATAAGCTTGGTGTCAATTCAACATAGAAATATAAATCTGCTTTACGTGACTTTTGCTCTTTATAGTTGTTCTTTCTTTACTCCTGTCAGTGCATTCGTCACATGATCACAGCCTTTACGATCACATGGATTTTACACAAATTCTGGTGCATTACTTTTCCACATTTGTTAAAGTTTAGATGAAATTCAAAGGAGGGGTGAAGTATTTAATATGCTGAACAGTCAAAAGTAGCCGTGATTTGAATGAAGGAATCCTGAAAATGGACTAATTTAACTTCCACACCTCACAGCTCAAGATATATTACCTAAAAATGTGCTTTATAAACAGTCAAATAACCAAGCCAGATAACAAATCTGGCATTTAAATTTTGGGTTTGACTTTTAATATTTTTTCCCTCAAAAAGAAAAAACACTCGAGGTTTGGAAGCTGACATCAAAGGAAGTGGACGAAGGAGGTTTCAGGCTGTAATGAAGGGACTAGTTGATAAAAATGTTCATATTTCTGGAGTCATGGCCAGAGGCCGCGACCCATCATCACGATTTCACAGCGAGAAATGAACCAGCGGGACCGTCATTTTCTGCTACAAATCAGCATTAGTGTTACTCATCCTCATGTCTGAGCTTTCAGCGCTTTGGGCAAAGTTATCTTTGTGTCTTCTCACAGTTTATTTTTTTAATTTGTTTTGGGACTAAGCCACATATTTGTAACCAAGAAACCAGCGTCAGCACACGTCCAAAAATAACCCGTCATGAAAACAGCATTTTATAGATCCTGTCAGGTTTTAATTTGACACTCTTTGATGAATTTAGGTTTTGAAGTGTGTGAACTATATTTTTCATGCAATGGAATTATTAACACTTTGATGCTTGATGGAGACGAAAGCAGAAATCTTTCTTAGTACACACAAACACACTCACACACACACGCACTTTAAAACTGGAGTCGTGATAAATTAAAAGTGTTCTGCAGCGGCCACCTCCTCACAGACTGCAAGGCCTCCATTCACTGCTGTCACACCACCAAAAAAGATGAAATATGTAGTTTACCCCAACAGCCTCCCACTCACACAGAGGAATGATTTAAAACTTCTCTCCACAGCTGGATCAAGTACTTTGGAAAGTCATTTGTAGTGTTGGTTTCTGTGTATATGTGGTATTCGCTGCACGTAGAACTAAGATATAAAGCTAAAAAACTAAGTTAAAATCCAATCACAGTCAGACTGAGCAGTTTATAGTATTTACATTTAATTAAACTCTAGAGATCAGAAGTCAGAGAACATGTAAAAGCTCCACAATCTGCTACACATATTATTTTATTTATAGAGAATGTTTCGATGTTTAATTAAAAATGTTTTAATGAATTAATTAATGATTTTTTCTTTCCTTTAACTCCTCACTAAGAAAAGAAGCAATGTTAATGTTTTTCTTTGCATTTTTTATTACTCTGGGACCATAATAACAAAAATCAATTCCATAATCTTAAACCAAATGATTTAAATGGTCCTTCAATGATAAAACAAAAAGAAAAAAAATCTAAATTACAAACCATGTGCTCTTATAATGCCTGTAATATGTTAGTATACCAGCATATATCAATTTGTGACCATGAAATTAGTAGTTTTACCAGTACCAATATTATTTCCAGGTATGTATTTCAGATATTTACCATTACAGTAATTTGAAAACATCTCAGAAATGGTGAAAGGAAATCATATTGTTTTTGTTTTTTCATCAGTTATATAATGGAATTAAAAATGTATTTTCATTTAAATTTGATTTAATTTATTTCATTTCATTTCAATTTGATTTATTTATATATATTTCATTTAAATAAGTAATTAAGTAAATATTTATCCTTTTTTATTTAAAAAAAATTGGGTATTCATTATCTTAGCATCATCACCTTTACCATAAAAGGACAGTTTAGCCAGTAAAAAATACTACTTATAAGATTTTTTCACCGTATATATAATGGACAACATTAAATGTATCATTTAACAACAATAAATGATCAGAAGATTTTTTATATCTTAGCCAATAGTCAATTCTAGTTACATTAGCTTAGCTTCACTACCTTTGCCACAAAAGGCTAAATTAAGCATTAGTAGAGCATGTTTTTAGAAAATTATTTGACCTTTATTAGACTTTTATTTTTTGTATAAAGTTACATAAATCTCTTCAGTAAGACTTCTGGAACTATCACACGTCGAATAAACACACCTACCTTTGAGGTGTGACTTTTTTTGGTCCTAACTTCCTGTAGCAGGTGAACTGAGAGGTCATACTTTTTATAGACACAGCGACATCTAGTGGATTTTATTAGCATAGCGTACCTAAACCGAATGGTAGAGATAGCTCACAGGACACAAGGTGTTTTATTTTCCACAGTTGTTATGGCTGTTCCACTGTCTGCCATATCTGCTACTGGAGATAGTAACTGAACTTATATTGGTACTGTTTGGTGACTGGGAATAGCTACTGATAGTAACTGGGGGTAACAAAAGCGCTATCGTCTTCCTGTTTCAGTTGTGCAGTGTTTGAATCATGCTGTAAATCGAGTCTCCGTTTACCCGGGAGATTATACCAGAGAGCAGACAGACCTGCAGAGTGAAAGCAGAGCTTAATGGGAACCAATCTAAATGCAAATGTTGTCATTATTCTATAGCCATTACGTTGTGTCATCAACATTTACTTCATAATGAGGTAAAGCAAAAAACTCATCTGTTTACCCTTAAACCTTCTGGCAACAATTTAATTACATCATATCAAAATATTGTATGCACCACGTTTGGTGAAGATGAGGTGACATTTAAAGGAAGAGTGATGGAAAATTAATATGCCATACAGTGATTTTAGGCAAAAGTTGATGTGATTGACATAAAGGAAACCAGGAGAAGAGAACTGTACTTCTATACCTACACCGTTTTAGATATAGTGCTTTATAATCAGTCACATGGTGGCGCTATTCACACCAAAACCAATCTGTCAATGCCTCCTTTGCTGAAATTATTGTATTAGTTTTGGAGATCCTGCTAAGTCAAAGAAATAAACAGTTTGATAAAGGTATTTCTCTCAGAGAGCACCCGGTGTTTGAATTGTAATGTATCATGTAGCACCTGTTACGTATCAGTGTGAGTGGCATGAATCAGAGCGTAAAGTCCCAGGAGTCGATGACTGCGTTTCCACAGACCTTCAGTCAGATGCAACAAAGGCTCTGCAGGAAGGCAGGAAATCACTTCACTTCATTTTATTGCATCCTTTGTTGCCTTGGAAACTAGTGTGCCACTCTGCAGCCATTTAATCACCCCACCCACCATCGACCAAACCCCACCCTTAACTCCTCCAGACTGACTCTGTCAGTCAGTGAATCCTCCCTGTTCTGTAGGTTTGGGATTAAAGTTGTGCTTATGAATACTGACGGCTAAACTAACACCAACACAAACACTTTGTATGGAAACACAGCATCTGTGATTTAGTAAGGTAGTCGTTTACACCATTATAAAAACATTAAAAATATACAAGTTAAAATGTGTTAAAACGCTGTTACTGTCAGTCTGACATTTACAGAAATGATTGTTCCATCTACGAACTCTTTGAGACCAGACTGAGAGGTTAACACAGGTTAAATTCAGGCCTGTTATGACTACTTTTGTTGTACGATATCTTGCTCCAGCAGTACAGAATATTATTGCCTTTTTAAGACCAGTTTATGCCGCTGATATAATGATAATATAATGGCACATTAATGCAGATACACCCTTTCAAAGGAAAATGAACTTTAAATTCTTAAAGAATATTCAGACACTGGAATGAAAATGTGAAAAAATGAGTAATTAAAATATCCCAAATGAATTTTAAATAAATAAAAATTTTGTTTAAAAATTAGGACCTTTCACAACAAAATGCAAAGTAACAACACATTAGCTATAGTTAGTATTAATTAACAACAAGTTGAACAAAGTAAAATGTTTGACATGAACTATTTAGGTCAGTTGTTTTGCCACTTCTCACTGCTGCTGTGTTCAAACAAAGCAGCCTTCTATGCATTTCAGCTTGAACCCAAAATCAGTCCCTCCAGGATCTTGTGGCAAAAAAACCTTGAATTTGTGGCCAATTTTGTCAAAAAATGTGATAAAAATTGTGGCATTTTTACGAGATTTTTTGCAGGATTGCGGAAAATGACAAAAATTGCAACTACTGCCTTCAAAAAATAAGTCATATAATCACTTGCTATAATAATCATACCAAATATTACAAAAAATGTTTCAGTTTTTACTCTTTTTGGACGTATACTTTCATATCATCTCGTTCACGATACTACTGGTATAATTTTTAACACGATATGAAAAATTCTCAGTATTTCGACTTGTTGACATATTGGCGTCATACTGTTACCCACGGCAACAACAAGCATGGCTGAAAGTGAAATTATTACCGACTCTGTGGTGTTTCCAAAAAGAGGAGTAGCTTCAGTAGTGTGGAATAAACTGTGGCGTCCTGAATGTTTTATGAACAGCCCCGGACTTCTCAGACTCTTTTAGTGAGTTACTGCTCAGAGGGAACTCATTCAGCGGCTCCTCTGGCAGCAGCACAGCGTCTCTCCCTCTGCTCTCTCGCACATGGGAGTTAGTGTTATCAAGTAATTAGTCCTTTGATAATGTAAACCTACGTGACGCTCGCGGCTCAACAAAAAACTCCATATATGTGAATGTGTGATAGTTGTGGTATGATAACAGCCTGTCACAGGTTACAACGTGATGATTAGAGGGGAAATGGCAGAGCATAAAAAAAATAACTCAGTCATTTAGGATTCACCTGTTGATTTATATATATAGGTCACAGGGTACATTTTTGTATTTGGGAGCAGTTTAAATGTGTAATTTGTGGTAGATTTTGTTTTGTTGAACTATTAATATTGTATACAGAATCTGAATCTCACTCTGAGTTACTGTTGTTGTTAACAAACTAAAGAAATGAGAGATCGTTTTTGTTTAGTTTTTATTGAATATTTGAAGGCAAACTGTAAAACTATAGCACTGATTTTGCTGCAATACTATTTTCTAAAATTAATAATATATATTTTTTTTTACCAGTTTGTCATATCGTCAAAAAAAATAGTTATCGCAAAAATACCCTGAAATATCATGATATTACTTTAGGGCCACCCCTAGTTGTGGCTGGTCTGTAGCCATCAGGAAAAACATGTTTTAACCTCGACGTAATCATCATCTCAGCTGATTCACTCAGGACAGAAGCAGCTCGACCAGAAATGACAGCAGAAATGTATCTCAGCATATTTTTTTTACATTTTGGCTCAGGTGCTGTAAAAAAAATGCTTCGACGCTGCGCCCAGGTCTTCTCTTGTTCTGGAAAACTCTGCAGTTTATTTTGTTATCATGTTGGCTGAAATATTGGAGACATTCTCATGTAAACAATCACACATGTAAACACTGCAGGCAGAATCATACAATAAATAGACATGACCTTGAAAAGCTGATAACGTGAGTATCGTGACAGGCCTTGTCACATTGACAGTGATGATGACTTGTGTCCATTGTGTCCGTTAAAAGCAAAACAAAATAAATTATTCACATAACTCCAGATGGCTGTACCCAGTGTGCGTCATAGCTCCTGCAACATCATGTATATGTTACAACTTACAAGCACTACTTCACATTACATGTTTGGGGCAATACGTGTTATCTTAGAGGCACAACCTCTATAAACAGTCTGTGTGCAGTTGATATAAATTAAGGAGATTAAATGAAATTACTGCATGTGGGCATATAGGTACCAAAACTTGAATGTTCTCATCTCAAATAACATGTGTTGCTTAAAGTCAGCCTCCTTCAGTTCTTCTCTTTCTTCCACAATGTAAAAATATGAGGTGAATTACATTGTGTTTGGTGTCAAAAGCTACCAGACACTAAACGTTTACAACTGTACCAGATAAAAAGAGTTGTTGTCTTGTGTAACTTGACAACAGAGCGCAGCAGAACAGATGTCATCGATCAGTATTTCAACATTCAATTAGGCCGGCGTCTTTATCTTGGCAGCTGCAGCACTGATCCTGTCGGCACTGTCGCTGTTTGCAGGTTCCTCCCGGCAGGTATTGTGGAAACGGTCGGTTGTTGTTTCTGTGTGTTTGTGTTGCAGCAGGGTGGAGATGTCGGCTTAGAGAAGCCTGCCTCTCATGTGCGAGCTGAAACTGGTGTGTTCCCATCGTCTCTGACAGGGAGGATGAACATGTTAACTGTGTTACAGTGCGGGGATAGACAAGACAGCTGTTTGAGTCCTAACATGGGAAAACAGTGCGAACATATACTGTGTGAAACTCATACCTTACTTTGAGAAATACAAGACTGACACATCTCAACAACTAACGGATGGATTGACATAAAATTTTCTACACATTACCACACGCAGGTAATCAGTAATGGACGATGACAGTTAGCCCTCAGCTCTGCAGGTTGGGGATGTACTGAGTAGTTTGAAGATTCATTCATAACACTGATGCTTAGATTTTAAATCAACATTCAAATGCTGCAAAGCTTTTTCGTCTATGTCCATTCATTCTGTTTAAACCTGGTGTTTCTGCACAGCTGCAGATAAAGATTATTCATTCATTCATTTTCCGTAACCTGGTACGGGGTCGCTGGTGTGCTGGAGCCTATCCCAGCTGTCACTGAGCCAGGGGCGGGGTACACCTGGACAGGGCGCCAGTCTATCACAGGGCTGACACAGGGTGTGTTCCAAATCACACACTTTTTATTTTTACTTTCAGTAGGTGCTGCAGCTGTCCTTAAAAAGTACGTACTGTTGTTTACAGTATGCCCTTAGTCACTAACAGACGGACCGCGGGCCAAGTCGGGACCCAGACGCTGTCCGATATGGACCCAGACCTATGACCAGTAAATAACTCAGGGATTGTAAATTTTGATGGGATGCTTCTATTTTAACTGGCGCAACTTTTCTAGTCTTTACGGCACTGGATTAGCTGATCAGGAAACGCACAGACAAATTGCATGTGAGTTAAGCCATCCCACATGATGCCACCCAGCCAATCAAATCTCTGAATTCCAGACAATAACATTGCGACTCAGTATACAGTCAGATGAGAGAGGTGAGAGGCGAGTGACAAGCGGAAAGACGATAGAAAAATAGAAAGATAGAAGGATAGAAATATAGAAAAAGAAAGAAAGCGTTACAGGGAGAGAAGATTATTTATTTATTGTAAAATTGGTTGAGACTGTTACTATGAGTCAAAATGTGAGACAGTTAACAAAGGAAAAAGGGAAATTCAGGCTGTTGCTACACAAAATTAAGCACTTTATTTTAAGATGCACAATTTTTCAAAAATGATTTCATTTGTTCTCTTCATTTTATTTTTAAATGCATATCTGTATAGTTCAATGTTAAGTGACAATAAATATTGTAGAAATGTTTTTGAGTCGTACTTACTTTATTTGATTTGACATGCAGACATTGATACAACTATTAGGCTACTTCAGTATATATTGCACTGAATCATATCGCAAGTTAGACAGTATGATGCTCCTTGACCTCTTTGAATTTTAGTTGAATACCCCTGCAGTATACACACAATCGGGACACACTACTTCCTCATAACGTTACGCCCTGAACTTTGACCCTCTTGCTTTTGTATCCGCTACCTCGGAGATTAAAAAAACACCACTTTAAAGATATAACTGCACAGATTGTAGATTCTAACATGTTATATCTGCGACAGTTTTCTGTCATGTCTTTTTGTTGTCTGTTATATTTATGATTATTTTGTTCTCTACAGGTAATTTATATTCCTATTAGTTCGACTGGTCGTCAGTTATTTGAATGTGCTGTCATCTGTTTTTGCGACTTCTGACAGCTGTCAATGAGCTGTCAAGCTGTCATCTGTTTGCGGCTCAGTCGATGTGACGTATGCAGAGGATTGTGGGTCAGAATAGTTAGAAAAGCATGCTGGCTTTAAAACTGCAAAATCAGACTGGATGTAGCAGAACATCCTGGTATTTTTGGCATACTGCATTTGACATACTCTGTATTGGGACACACTAAATCTGTTTCTGGCTCACTATATAGTGTGGTAGTTTGGGTATTGGAACGCATAGATAGAGACGATTCACGATCAAATGTGTCTTTGAATTGCAGGAGGATTTAAACCTGTTACTGTCTTGCTGTGAGGCAACTGTGCTAACCACTGCACCACCAGATAGGCTGCAAGAATATTATTAATTGGTACTTTTTGTACAGTCAGAGTGTGACTGCGTAGGATTGTTTTTGACTCGTGTGATCCAAACATTTGCATTATAATGCTCCAAAGTCCAAAAGTCAACATTTATGTAAAAAAGATAAATGTAATTATTTAGAGAAAATAACGAGGCGTGTTTATCTAGAAGAATCCTCTGCTTTAATACATATTTGTTGGCGTTTAGCCTTTCAAAAACAGCATTTTCACTGCAGTCAAAATGCACTCGTATTAACTAAAGCAGCGATCTAACAGCACCATAAACTGACATTTATTCATCATAAAAAGTTGATATAATGAAAACAATTAAGAATAACTAATTTAATCTGACAAACCTTTATTTCTATTGAGGATGTTTTCTTTTAGGGTAATGATGTCATAAAATATGACGACAGACATTCGTAGCTTAATTTGAAAACTTCAGTAGAAGCTTTGAGTGTAAAAAAAAAAGATTTAGGTTCAGCTCATCTGCAGATGAATCTGTCAAATAATCGATTAAATGTCAGAATATAGTGAAAAATAGCAAACATATGTCCTAAAGCTGAAGGTGACATCTTTTAACTGAGTGTTTCCCTCAGAGATATTTAATATTGATGGCACAAAAAAGAGAAAAATCCTCACACTTTGAGGAGCTGAACAAAACACCGTTGTACATTTGTGTTTGATGAATGATTTAAACAATTAATTGATAATCTGATAATCTGATTATCTGATAATTAATTATTCAGTTGATCGGTTGATCATTTCAGCACTATAATCTCTGTTCCCACAGTGGTCTGATATCGAGTTATCTGAATAATAAAGACATGAGCTTGTGTGATACGTAAAGACCTTCTGGCTGATTTACAGTCGAGCTGGGTCACATCTTCTCAGAGAGAAAAGTTTCTTCCCTCGTTCCTGATAAAATATCTGTTTAATTTCTCCGAGCAGTCAACATGTTTTAGGGATTATGTCACTTTCCAATTACCCCGCTTTTATGAGCTGCAGTTTCAAAGGTTTTCTGCATTTTGCAGGCTGAGTTTCACACTTCAAAGAGAATAATTTCTGGGTCACACTTGCAGACTTTGATAAATTTTGAGCGTTGAATGGAAATCCTTAAACAGGTCTGTGTTTCTTGTCTGAGGCCTCGGTAAACAGAGACTTTGGCTTTTTAAATAAATAAGCAATAAAAAGCTGTGAGCTGATTTTCAGTGTTTTCCTCTTTCAGACATGACGACTTGAAGGAGATGCTGGACAGCAACAAAGACTCGCTGAAGCTGGAGGCAATGAAGCGGATCGTGGCTGTGAGTATAAATGTTTACTTTGGGATTTTACTGATCAGCAGGTACGGCTGCACGTTGACTGAAAGGACAAAGGCATGGAAAGTTGTCATTTGTACAACTCAGCATGCATAAGTCCCGAAACCAGTAAAGACCCAGAGCTTGTTCTGTGTACTGAAATAGATTTTCAGAATTTTGGTGGTAAAGACGTGGTAAAGACGTTTCATACATATCACATCATATGAGCAGATACGTTGAAACTGTACGCTTTGGTTTAAGTGTGGTCAGGTTTATGCACAAAAACACTTGGTTATAGTTTAGTAAAGATCATGTTTGGGCTTAAAATACCCCATTTTCATGACACAATCATACGCTGTAAACACAGTGATGTCTGTGTAAAAAGCAAACACTTTTGTGGCACTATCCTGGCATCTTATGCCTTCAATGACGGGACAGTTTCAAGCGTGAAACGAGAGAGGGGAGAGAGGGGGTGACATACACAGGGGGCTGTGGGCCAGAATCAAGCATGCGGTCGTTCTGGCAAGGACATTGCATTTGTACATGGGGTGCCCACTTTACCCACTGACCTACTGGACGCCCCATTCAGAAATTTTCCTGGTAAAAATCAACAGTTTTTCATGAAACTGTCTCAGCTGGAAATGCAGCGATGTGGCACTATCCTGGCCTGAAATGCAGCAATTTCTCTGTAAAAAGCAACCACTTTTGTGGCAACATCCCAGCTGGAAATGCAGCATTTTCTTGGTAAAAATCAACTGTTTTTGTGACACTATCTTAGCTTGAAAAGCACCAAAGTCTCCATGAAAAACAACTGCTTTTATGGAACTATCGCAGCTAAAAATGCAGCAGTTTTCTTGATAACAACCAACCGTTTTTTGTGACACTGTCTCAGCTAGAAATGCAGCAATGTCTCAATATAAAACAACTGCTTCTGTGGCACCATCCCAGCTGGAAATGCAGCAATTTCTTGGCAAAAATCAACCGTTGTTTTTACGCTATCTTAGCTGGAAACACAGCAACGTCTTGATAAAAAACAACTGCTTTTGTGGAAGTATCTCAGCTAGAAATGCATCAGTTTTCTTGATAAAAATTAACTGTTTTTTTCTGACACTGTCTCAGCTAGAAATGCAGCGATGTCTCAATATAAAAACAACCGCTTTTGTGACACTACTCCAGCAAGAAATGTCTCTGTAAAAAGCAACCACTTTTGTGGCAACATCCTGTCTGGAAATGCAGCAATTTCTTGGAAAAAATCAACTGCTTTTGTGACACTATCTTAGCTGGAGGCGTAGCGATGTCTTGATAAAAAACAACTTCTTCTGTGGAACTATCTCAGTTGGAAATGCAACAATTTTCTTGATAAAAATAAACTGTTTTCCATGACACTATGCCGGCAGGAAGCGCAGCGATGTCTCGGTGAAAAATAACTGCTTGGTGGCACTATTCTGGCTGGAAATGCAGGTACTCCTCTGTAAGAAGCAACCGCTTTCATGTCAACATTCCAGCTGGAAACGCAGCAATTTCTTGGTAAAAAACAAATGTTCTTCGTGACACTATCTCAGCTGGAAAATGCAGTGATGTCTCAATAAAAACCAATTGCTTTTGTGACACTATTTTGGCAGGAAATGCAGTGATGTCTCAATAAAAAAGCAACAACTTCTATGGCAACATTCTTTCTGGAAACGCGGCAATTTCTTGGTAAAAATTAACTGGTTTTCGTGACACTATCTCAGCTGGAAATGCAGCAATGTCTCAATAAAAATACAACCGCTTTTCACTGCACTTTCGCAGCAGGAAATGCCAGGCCAGGTTGCTAAAAAGCACCTGGTTTTGTTGTAAGCTGGTCTTGAACTGTGGTCTGCAGCTTGGCAGCTCTCACCTAAGTGTCACGTCATCCATCATCCCCTCCACCTCCAGAGGACAAAGTCAGCTCTATACTACGTCACTTAACACTGATGTGATTTGTATGACACGTACAACATTTACCTCTGGCGACTGGGCCGTGTCATCGTTCTGTACACAAACTAAAACTGTATTTAAGATCCTGAGACTTTACATTCTTCAGCTATGAGACAAGGGCAGTTTTGGATGATATAACCACAGTGGTTGGAGATACAAACTGCGCAGTCAGCTGTTAAATATTCATATTTCATAATCTGAAGCTCCGCACCCATCTCTTCCTCCCTGCAGGACTGAGAAGATAAAAAGGAAGGAAAGCATGAAAAAGGAGGCTGGAATAAAATATAAAAAGTTGCACCTTCTCTTGGATATGATTGAAAAATGTCACCTTGTGAAATCCTCGCTGCTGATTTTCTGTTTTGCTTTCCGGTGTGTGTTTTCTCTGCAGATGATCGCCCGAGGTAAAAATGCATCAGATCTCTTCCCTGCTGTGGTGAAAAATGTGGCCTGCAAAAACATTGAGGTTTGTTATGAACCTAGTTTCTTTTTGCTTCATGTGATTGTTGCTCGTTTTCAGATATAGATATATATAGATATATGTGGTAAAAAAGTTTCTTTCTGCATTTGTTTAGCTTGCTTGTAATTTATGCATCAACTTATCACATTTTTAAAAGCCCTGGGGGGGTTTGGCTTTATCTCACCTGAGCAAAATTGCATTTTTTCTCCCCTCTTTTTAAGGTTTTTATCACTTTGCTTCATCTCTTCGCTTCAGATTTATCTCAGTGGAAATAATTGAACTAATCTACATAATTTGGATGAAATCTGTTGCCTGTTTCCCTCTCACTGCTCCTCTCTACAGGTGAAGAAGCTGGTCTATGTTTACTTGGTACGTTATGCCGAGGAGCAGCAGGATCTGGCTCTGCTCTCCATTTCCACCTTTCAGCGAGGGTTGAAGGTACAGCAGCTTTCATAAGTGATGACATTTTGATTATTTGAGAACAGAAAGGAACACATTTATCAAAACTGGGGGACTGGTGTTATGATGAAACTCAGTCTTACTGTATGATTTTAGCCATGCTGGCAGCTTGGCTCTATGGTTAGCTGATGCCGGTGTGTCAGACTGGTCCAGACTGATGTGTCTCTACAACTATTGGACAGACTCTTGTGACGTATTGTAGACATTCATTGTTCCTGGAGGATGAATCCTTCTGACTCTGGTGATCCCTAGTTTGTCTCTAACACCACCATGAGCAGGGATCAGCAACCTTAACTATTAAAAGAGCCATTTTTGACCAAAAATCATTTTGCCTAGAGCCGCAAAACATATTTGAGCCTGATGGTAACACCACATATGAAGTCTAAATTAGCCTATCAACATTAAAAATAGATCTAAATGAGGATTCAAATATATGTTTTACCACAAGATGGCTCCTCTGCAGTGGGCTATTGATGATTAATTGGTATTTTAACTTTGCAGCGTCGGTGGTGAAAGCAAACAAATCTGTCCACTCACTATTAAATTCTGTATTTTCCTCTGAGACTATGTTGAGGTTCGGCAAAATTAGAGGAAAAGGTGCCAGGCTGTAGATGTATGACGCACATTTTAGTTGACAAAGTGTTCAAACTTTTTTTTATTTTTTTTATTCTGTGCACAGTCTACACATTTTTACAATTGGAGAATGTAAGAATTACTTTAGGTCTACAATTATGATAAATAAAAATGAAAGTGTTAAATCAATAAATGAATAAAAGTTATTTATTTTCATTGGATTTTTTTTCCCGAAGCCACAGAGACGCACTGGCTGTCTACCACTGACCATGAAGTTGACATTTATAGTTTTAATGTAATACCTTGACAACTATTGGATGGATTGCCGTGAAACTTGCCACATATTTTTAATGTCCCCAGAGCAAAAATTCTTGATCCCTTACTGTAACATTTCACCTAGTCCAAAACTATTTATAATCAAATACCAGCAGAACTAATGACATTCCCATCAGCCTCAGGTGGACTGTGTGTTTAGCGCATGTTAGCATGCTAACAAGCTAAACTAAGACAGTAAACATGGTGAAGATTCTGCCTGTTACACATCAGCATGTTAGCATGCTGACTTTAGCGTGAAGCTCAAAGCACAGGCAAGGCAAGTTTATTTAAATAGCACATATCAGCAAATACTGTAGGTGATTCAAAGTGTTTTACTTTAAACATACAGAAGCTTCAAGACAAAGTACAAAAACAACCACATTATAAAAGGACATTTAAATATAGTTAAAGAAGAAGATATACTATAGAGGAAACTCAATTTTGTTTCACTCTGTTTGACACATACACACAGGCCGAAATACACACACATGCACCAACAAGACCTATACATGCATTAGATGGAGCGATGTCCCAGCAAGGAGGCTGCCCATGGCAGTTGGGGGTTTGTTGCCTTCCTCGGGGGCACGGTAGTGGGCTGGCACCTCTCCAGGTAGGAGTCCACAGTCCCTCCACAGTTGGACGGGGACTTGAGCCAGTAACCCTCTGGTTCCCAACCCAGATTCCTATGGACTGAGCTACTGCCACCCCACGAGTTAATAGAAATGAAAACACCATTGAAATAGTAGTCAAAAAATACAAAATAAAAACAAGCAAAAATATATGTATACAGGTGTAAAATACAAGGATAAAGGTTACGTTGCAGTGTAAGAAGTGAATAAATATTTGATCTAATAAAAGGCAGTGGCAAACAGGAAAGTCTTCATCCTTGGTTGCAGCAGACCTGTTGTTTTCTGGGAGTTTGTTCAGACATGAGGTGCATGAAATTTAACGTAGCTAAAGTACAGTTATGTCCCTACAGCATCTAATTACTGTACACTCTTAGCAGACAACAGTATTGCTTATGAAGTTTTACTTTTTATTTTTGCAGGATCCGAACCAGCTGATCAGAGCCAGCGCTCTGCGGGTCCTCTCCAGCATCCGAGTCACCATCATCGTCCCCATAATGATGTTGGCCATCAAAGAAGCTGCCTCTGATATGTCTCCGTACGTCAGGAAGACGGCTGCTCACGCAATTCCTAAACTCTACAGGTAACTTATTCAGTACCGCCGTGTCAAGATCAAATGTTGTTATGACTTAGTGTCACTGAAAACGTAAAGCTTTCTGTGGCAGTAAAAGGTAAATCCATCACTGCTTTCTCTCCATTAGTGTCATCTAATTTTTAAGATCAAATAATTGTTGACTTTTTCTCCAGCATTTCATGTGTCATGCATCTGAATGGTTTTATTCTTCTCTGCTCTCAGTTTGGATCCAGAACAAAAGGACCAGCTGATTGAAGTCATAGAGAAACTCCTCGCTGATAAAACCACGGTGGGTTTTTTGCACCACTGATCCAGCATGTTTTCCACCAGAGTCTTCATTTATTTCTTAATTTTTTTAACAAATGGAAATAACAGTTTGATAAAGTGCACAAATTATGAGAACCAGCGTCTGTGCACAGTGACCAGATTGCATTCACTGCCTCAGTTGTTTCAAGGCTCATCATTTGTTTAACCAGTCTCCCTCTTCACCTTGCAGTTGTTGCGTAAGACGTATTATAATTTCCACTAAAAAGTTTATTGTTTAACTTCAAATGTAATTTGAGGATGCGTGGATTTTATTTTGTGCCTCAGTGATCCTCACAGATTACATGTACCCTCCTGACATTTAAGAACACGATGGTAACATCACCGCCTGTTGTGTGCTGCAGCTGGTGGCAGGAAGCGTTGTCATGGCTTTCGAGGAGGTGTGTCCGGAGCGCATCGACCTGATCCACAAGAACTACAGGAAACTGTGTAACCTCCTGATCGACGTGGAGGAGTGGGGGCAGGTCGTCATCATCAACATGCTGACCCGCTACGCCAGGACCCAGTTCCTCAACCCAAACATGAATGTGAGTAAAAACACACACAGAATCGGCACAGTCGTCCAAAATTGATCAGTTTATCAGGGGAATATTAAAAATTCAGTATTTATTTCTGCTGTGGTGATGAAACTCATGTCAGGCGTCTTATCCTGCTAGTTTAAAAAGTTATGTAACAACAAGGCCATCGACGAGCAATCATTTTTATTAATGATGACTCATTTCCATTTCTTATTGCTTATTTTGTTTGAGTAAGAATCCAAAATACCTAAAATATTAAATTTACAGTGAAATAAACACAGAAAAGCAGCGAAAACGTCACATCTGTGAAGCTGGAACAAGATATTTTTATGCCTCTGCACTGGTTGTCCCTCCACATTCTTGTAAATGCAATAACTCACGAGCACTTTAAGGGAATTTCTTCAAATGTGGCACAAACGTCTACTTGGACTCAAGGATTTATTGACTTGTATTACCTGTTTTTAAAAACACTAATGGAGTGGCACCTGTAGTCACATTATGTTTAATATATAATGACAATAAAGCTTTCTAATCTATTAGTTTTTGGTGGCCACAGGTCAAAGGTCAGAGTCACTGTGACCTCATCTGTCACATTCTTGTGAATCTCAAGAACACCTTGAGGGGGTTTCTTCTAATTTGGCACAAACATCTAAAAAAAAAAAATTAGCAGGAAAGTCCAATCAGTCTTCGTTCAGCATTGGCAGTATAAAAACAAAATGGGGGAGTGCAGCGAAATGCCGCCTGCCTACTTTTGTTTATACAGAATGCGCCTTTTTAGAGGCAATGGGGGGCGTGAGCAAGTAACAAAACGTGTAGCTCAGCGTGTGACGTAAACAGTGACGCCTTGTGCCTTGCTCCAAGGGAAGTTTCGACTGGTCAGTCCTGCGGAAAGTCATTTGACGGTTAATGGCCTCTTTGTTTGCGAGGGCAAGGAGGGTGCGCAATTCCTTGTCTCCCCAGTTGTTCATCTTTACAGTTTCTTTCAGGTTGGTGTCGAAGTTTCCCTCTTGCTACTAGCTGCTCATTCCTGCTATCAGCTGTTTCCTGTTTTTAAGTCCACCGCGGGTCACACATGCGGCGTCATCACTAGCCCCTCCTGTGGCGGAAGGGCACCTCGCTCTTTTTATACCAAAAAGGTTCCGCAAATATGTTTACCCCTACGCGGCGGAAAATCGGGCACCTCAGATCAACCCACCAACCCGGCTGTGTGTGTCTAAACGCTCGCAGTTTGCCGGCAAAACAGCCCAACATTCGCCGAAAATCTGGCAGTGTAAAAAGAGCTATAGACAGGACAGTCAAAGCGTGAAAGGGGGAGATATAGAGAGGATGACATGTAGCAGAGGGCTGCAGGCTGAAATCGAGCCCACAGCTGTTGCGATAAGAACATTGCCTTCATATACAGGGTGCCTGCCCCACCCACTAAGCCACTGGGTGCCCCCAAATATGTATTTGGACTCAAGAATGAACTGACCAGAATTTGGTGGTCAAAGGTCACAGTGATCTCACAAAACATGTTTTTGTCCATTACTCAGAAATTTGTTCGCTAATTATAACAAAATCTCACACAGATGTCTAAAATAATGAAGTGATGACATTTTGAATCCAAAAGGTCAAAGGTCAACTTCACTGTGAAATCATGATGTTCTGCAAAAACACTTTTCTTGCCATTACTCAATGTCATGTCTCCCTGTATGTATTTTTTCCTCCTCTTGTCACCATCAAAGGTCATCCTAAGCCAGCCAGGGGAGGGAAGGGTTAGACAATAGGCCAATAACTGCAACATTTGTAAAACATACGGACACATATGGATGAGATGTGGCTGTTTATATGTGATTTATTGTTAATACTTGCAAAGAAACACAAATTTGATCACAAAAAAACATGTCATGTCTCAGAAATGGAAGGAGAGACACTCGGTCAGATACTGAATTGGTGACACTAATCTTGATCTTCTGTGCTGCCTGGGGAGAAGATGTGTGTGAAGCATCCATGTTTTCACTGTAGAGAAACTTGACTGGTGTGCAGAGACGTACACTCACAAAGCAGTTATTCTAGTTTTGTGTAATTTTCCCCCCATGATTAACAATTAAGTTTGTAGTTATTGTCTTTTTGTATCATGTTGTCTAATCAGTTAATCGGTGAATTATTTCAGCATCACAAGCAAGTCAAATTAGGCTTTAACATTTTCGGTGTGCCACTGCTAACCATGTCTTTTCCACTCCACTGTTTTACTACCATGTGTACTTTGTGTTTTCTGACAGACACTCTGTGTACACTGTAGTATTTAAATATATTTGATCACATAAAAGACTATTTGCTTTACTTGTTTAAAGGGCGGGTCATCTGTTTACTTTTCTGTGTTTCTTAAAAATGGAAACTCCCACTCAGCCGTTGGCAAAAAGGCGGTGACATAGGTCAAAGCCTGGTCACAGCGCTTATGCCCCTCCCTCAACCCCAACACACGCCTTTCGCCGACAGTGTCAGCTGGAGAGTGAGGAAAGAGTTAGCTTGGAAGACTTTATCTTGGAGGTGGACATGGTGCTTTTTTTTAAGGATTATTTCTATGGCTTTTATTAGACAGGTCAGGATGAGCATGAAGGGGGAGGAATGAAATGAAACCAGAACATGTGACGTAAAGTGGCTGAAGACTGTTTACACCTGTCGCATGAAGGGTGAATATCACTGCTAATCTTAGAAAACTGAGCTCTGAACCAGTGGAGTTGGTGTACAATCTTAAACTGAACAACAAAGTGTCTCAGACAGATAGCTTGGTGTCACACCTCGTCCGATATCTGCTCTCCACAATCCTCCTGCCATCTCTGCTTTAAAGAGTCCAAAGCTGTGAGATTATGAACATTAAGTCATTAGTAGATTTAATTTATGGACCCCAAAAAAATCCATGCAAACTTAAAAAACTCTGAAGTTTCCTGGCTGTGTGTCGTCAGCAACAATTTCTTTGCAAGGCATTAATTGCAGGAACAGGATTTGTGGAGATTACTGTGCAACAAAAGCGTGTAGGTGCACCATTTTTATTTTGTTGAATTAATTTTATTCTCTTGGTTCTGCCATTGTGACTGCACAGAGGTACAAATTGAAACCATCCTGTCATTGTTTCTCCTCATTCACCGCTGCCAACTTGGTGATTTTGTTTGTCTTATTTTATCAATTTTTCAAGCCCACCTGTCGACTTATTTTCTGGAAGCGACCAGCGACAAATTGAGCCATTTTTCATACCGTGATGAATGTTGTTATTGTGGTATTTTCCAGTACATGTGGTGACAAATTGGTAGAACCATTTTTCACTGCATGTTTGTCTGACGCGAGGATGTCTAATGATGCTTCTCACACAGCGTTGCTGCTTTTTGAAGAGCAAATTACCATCTGGTGACTTCTCGAGACTTTTTAAGCAGCCAGTAACTATTTTCAAAGCCAGAGAGATTTCTGTTTTGCACGATTTGTCCCTGAGCGCACTCTTTAATCCCCACTGTCTCAGCAGGAGTCTCTGCTGGAGGAGGGAGGCGACAAGACCTTCTACGGCTCAGATGAAGATGAGGACGAGGACGAGGAGGAGAAAGAAAAGAAGGCAGAGGCGACCTCCATGGCCAAGAGGAAGCCGTACGTTATGGATCCAGACCACCGGCTGCTGCTGAGGAACACCAAGCCGCTCCTGCAGAGCCGCAACGCAGCTGTAAGACCACTGCCTCTGAATAATACACACACCTTGCATCAGTATAACAGCCCATTAACCCTCCTCTTGAGACAGTTGCCATGGTTGACATCATAATTGTTTTCTCTCCAACATTATCCCACGTCGAACATCAGGTCCGGTGATGTGAGCAGTCGAGGTCTTTCAGATGCTCGACCTTGGTTCTTGTTAACAAGCAGCTTAAGTGCCCTTGAGCACTTAATCAGAGCTGACCTCTCACTCTGAAATGGGGACAATCTCCCGAAGGAAATTAATAAAGCATCACAGCACATTACCAACTGCTGTGGTCACCTTGGAACGCCTTCTTTGTTCCGTGTTAGATGTTATGAAATTCCCCTGTCACACATTATGCTGCCTTTGTTCTGCTGCAGTCGAGCTGTTTGCTTCAAGGCAGCTCAAGATTAACCCCGTTCCTCCGGCAACTAATGTGTTTCCTTATCTTACATGTAGAATTGCAGACAATCAGCGAGCTCTGTAATTGCGCTTTATGCGGCTTATTGTTTTGCACCTGCTAAGTAATTAATAACCAGTTCTTTAAACGGTCCCTTTGCCCTGATGTCTTAAAGTAGTTAAATCATTGTGGGCCTGTTTGAAGCTCTTATTTTGTTTATTCTGTTCTCTAGTGAATACCTGGAAGTAAGAAACTACCACTGCAGGTGCACCTTAAAGCAGCCAGCGCCAGTATTATGATATTAAAGACGTATTTCACTGCTGGAAAGGTGGTGTTTTCATAAAACTGGGCTGCAGAAAGACACAAATACCTTTTGAAAGTGGTGCTACATGACCAGATAAACAGGGAAAAGGGGCCGTGGCATTTGCTTTTGTTCAAGAGGTACATACCCTAGAACTACCAGAATGCATTGCACCGCATTGGAACAATGAACACTCCCACTGGTGGGTGACATATTGCGAGTTGCCTGTCTGAAACAGTATGGCAGCTGGTTGGTAAGAAACTTTAGGTCCTGTTTATACGACAACAATTTCAACAGAAAACGGTAAACTTCAGTTGCGTTTTGACTGATCGCTTACACGACAGCGGTGTTTTGGGTGCCTGAAGATGCAACGTTTCGAAAACGGTTTCCAGAATGCAGTTTTTTGGAAACAGCACCGTCTCCGTTGTCATGTAAACTTGCAATATGCAGTTCCTCTGAAAACAAAGACTTTCCCCATGCGCATTACAGTTCCAGTCACTAGGCATCAGGGTTGCCAGGTCCGCTTATAAGCCACGACTCTGGGCTTGTTTTTTTTTTTTGTAAAGTCACTTACAAATATTGGTAGTCGTGGGTTCTAAAGTGGAGTTGCTTATCTGGGCTTGCTCTGTAAACCTCGCCTTTCTCTATATATATTCGTCTAATAAGTTTGGGGGGGCGGTTGCTTCTTTTGGGCTTGTTTCCATAGCCCTGGTTGCTTGTTTCTCTCCCAAGCTCTGGCAACACTGCTAGGCATGTGCCAGAAAGTCGACCATCACAACAACAATGGCGGACTCCCGAGCTCTGTTTGTGCTGCTCACCCTGTTGACTTTATCAACGCTTCTCCAGAAAAGTGTAGATTTACTGTAGCAACTCCACCTCGTCGTCCGTCCAGACAAACATTCGTGCGGTTGCCATTTTGTTTGTTTATACATCATCGCTCTGTAGAGGGAAGCGCATGCGGCAGGCACATGTTGTTTCATTACAAAGTCACACCGCCAACTACTGGCCTGGAATGTATACTACAGCGTTTTTGGTCATCTTTGTGGATCTGTGCGCACGGAGATTGTCATTAAAACACTGTCGTCTGAACATGGAACTTTTGGCCTTAGAGAGAAAGAGGGGCGGCTCCCTCTACTCATCTGTCTCTATACTCTTTGTGTCCGTGGTGGTGGTGGGCATACAAAAATGAGAAAGTAGGTGGCATAGGTTGCACGTAGGTTTCTAGTTCATAGAGAGTACAAGTGCTCAGGTACTCTCTAGTTTGAGCAACAGCCGTAGAGCCAGCGAAATCCACCAGATGATACGAAACACGTCAGCCAGCAGATTTGAGCTGGGAGCTGAGCAGGGAGATCTGGGTGCTGGTTTAGCTTAGCTCATTTACACATGCTACCCACGTTGTTATGATACAAAGCTGGTTGAAAACAAAAAGCTCTTTAACAATGCATCAACTGACAATATGTAAACAATGTGACAAAGTGAAAGTGTTCGCTCACAGAGATGAACCTACGAAGAATCACCTGACTCTGCAGCTCTCCACAGCTCTGCAGTGTGAGTGAGTGTTTTAGTGTTTTGATTTTACGGCACATAATTTTACAGTTTTGGTTCACTCTCACTGCCAGTGTCGCAGGCAGCAGTTTTTAGTGAAAAAGCTGTGATAAAACCCAATGTACCCAATCTACACGTACAGCACCAAAAACACAAAGATAGCTACTAGCTGGTGAACATGAGCCCTGTTTCCACCGAGCAGTACGGTATAGCACAGTTCAGTTCAATATGCATTTTTTCTGTTTCCACTGTGAAAAGTTGTGGATGGTATCAATGGAACTGTTCCGTACCGTCCCCATTTTTGGTCCCCCCTCTGTTGGGGTACCTAGCACACAGATCTGGTACTAAAAGGTGGAGCTGTGAACACTGTTGATTGGTCAATAGAGGATGGTCACTCTGCTCAGGGCTGAGTTGTGGCTGGCTCACAACAAGGTCTGTGGATTATCTTGAGTAACATGGTCGTTATTTCTGGAAAGAGACATTACTTTTAAGTTCTTCAAATGTATTTTTCTGGCACTTTGAGCACCACAAGCTGAGTGCCATCTAGTTCCATTACACTGGAGAGAAGGCAGACATCTCTACGGCTGATATCTCCAACACTTGGCAACTCACACCAAAACAATCTAGAATGATAAATAGCTCTACAGGTAAGAGGAAGAACATGCAATTTGGATTTGGGGGTGAACTGTCCCTGTAAAAGCCCTCAAACCACAACATCTCCCCTTGAGTCAGTGCCAGATTATTTCTTGGACTTTAAATACGTTTGAGTTGTCTCACTCTCAGTTTAGAGCTGTAAAAAAGAGGCTGAAACATTGGCAGAATAAATTCAACACATTTTACATCTGCACTGCACATATGGCCATGTGAAGCAGTGGTGGTGATGACTGCTGCTTTGAAAATGACTGAATTCTCAATGGAAAACAAAGTTGAACACTCACTCAGACAGTATAGTACATGCAACACTTTACTGTATTTTATATGGTGTGACTGGTGATGATTTAACCCTCTCTTTGTCTTCTCTGCACGTTCCAGGTGGTGATGGCTGTGGCTCAGCTCTATTTCCATCTTGCCCCTAAAGCGGAGGTTGGGGTGATCGCCAAGGCCCTGGTCCGTCTCCTCAGGAGCCACAGGTGAGTTATAGTGTCTGTAATTTGAAATAAATTATCTGCTGTGATTGCAGTACCATAGATGTTGGCAGAAAATATTTTTGGAGGGGGAGTCGAGCCAGCAGCATGAGCCGTCTCACAGTGTTATTGTGTCTGAAAATGGAGCTAAGGTTGAAAATAATGACGGCTGCCTTTATGAGTCTCAGTCGAAAAGGAAAAAACAAAACAAAAAATCCACAGCTGAATGTGATAAGAGGAAACTATGAACTGAGCAAACTGGAAAACAGTATGAGAACCAAAAAAAAAGACAAGTGAGGGTAGTAAAATAAATCTGTGTAGCCCTGAAGCAGGAAGTGAAATTAAACAGGGAACTCAGCGAGTCTGAGGTAAACATGAAGGCATAAACCATAAGGAGTGATGACGGCACATAGTCGGCCTCTCGGCTGTAAGTCCTGCACACTGTCAGCTTCTTATTGAACGAGTGCTCTTGTGGCTCTGCGTGTGCTGTAATGGGATCATCACTCAGCAGCGGCCAAACAGCAGCATCGCTCTGTGGGGGATTTATCAGACACACGTTGCACCGTACGATATGTTTCATTAGACTTTATTATTCGTATGGAGTCTCAGCTCTAATTACAACACCGGCTCACTACCTTTAAGAATGATGCCTAGATGTTCAACAGGGAGGTTACTCTGGGTTATTTAAACCATTTTATTGGACTTGTTTGTGCAGCAGACCACTTGTAGACATACACACGGGGATGTACGTTAATGCAGATCAACAGTTTGCCTTTTTTTAAACCAGGAAACTGTAGTCATGGTTTTTATGCTTGTTTGCAAAGACTTATTACATTTATTGAATCTTAATCTAAGAAATAAAACAAATTAAGATTCAAAGCACTTATTGATTCGGGGGTTTTTGTGTGTGTTACTGCCAGTGATTGTGGCTTTGTAGCCACATATTTAACTGTGATTGACACTTCTGTGTTCTTTTCTGCCGAGTGGGAGATATGGTAGCTGGAAGAAATGTCCCATATCTCAGTCTGAGAATTACAGCTAAAACATTCATGTGAAAGTTGTTTCTGAGGCTGCTGCAGCTATTTCTTTTTACCAATGGGTAACTGAATTAACCAGAAAAATTAGGCTACAACAACTAGTTAGCTTGTTGTTGCATTTGTCTGGCTGCTTGATCTCCAAGTTGTAGCTCAGCTAATATCATTTCCAATACATAACTCTGTCTACAGTCTAAAGTCACACACCTACTGATCATCATTTGAAAAGCTCAACATCTCTCTGTTTATGCTCTCAAAAACTTTGACAGTACAAATAACTAATCTTAGACAACTAGGATTTGTACCCAGGTTCACTGTAAACTCTGACGTATTGATCTCACTGTTGAGAAGCAGGAAAACAACTAAATTAATGCCTGAATTCTTTCTTCATCTGCAACATGACTGACTGAAAAATAACTCTCCATCAGAGAAAACTGATCTGGGTTCAGACTGTTGAGTTACAGCACAGCTACACTCACAGATAACTGAGCCTCCTACCTGCTTGTCAAACACCATCAAACCATAAACCTTCCTGAGACAGTCTGGCTCTGAGAGAAGTCCCGCGAAGATCAGATTTGAAGTTCGGCAGCCAGTGGCTGCTTGCTCCACTGCCATTCAGCAGCTAACAAGCGGCGCTAACTGCTAACAGCCACCGCTGCAACCAACTCCACAAATCCATTCAGCAGCTCCACCATCCACAGTCAGACACACACGGCTGATTATTTACTGCTGAATTAGAGCAGTAACAGCTGTCCATGTCTGATAGCTCACAACTCGCACCGACGGCTGACGCTGCTCCGCTGTGAGTGTTTTTGCTGCCTAGTAAAACATCCTGGTGCAGACTATTCACTGGAGATTGCCACCTGTTGCTTGTGGGGCATTTGAAGATCATTACAAGCTCGGTCATTCACGGCTTTCAATGTCTGATGGTCCACCAATAACTTTCTCGTTACGTCTCGTCAACGAAAATGAAACACAGATGTCATCTTAGTTTTCATTATCAATATTTATTTTTAGCTCATTTTCGTCATGGACCAAAGATGCCAATATGTTGCACTAACTGGGCAGTTTGTTCAGTGTTAATTTCGTTGCTGAAAAATTTTCACAATAGTTTTCATCAATGATATTAACACTGAACAAACTGCCTGTTTAGTGCAACATGTTGGCATCTTTGTTATCCTTTAGTACGCAGACACATTAGCAAGCTGATGACATCATATGTATTTGTTTTTAAATTAAGTTTTACTAATTCTTGATATTCAAACAAATATTACCTCTGTGGTAAAAAGCTGTGAGCTTCCAATATGGCCGCAGAGTGTCTCAGGTCAAGTAGGCTGCGAAGGACAGGAGCAAAAAGGGGACTGACACTTCACTAATTTTTCTCCATCGATCTCTATTGTTTCTGTCTCCTCCTCCAGTGAAGTCCAGTACGTCGTACTTCAGAACGTGGCAACAATGACGATTAAGAGAAGGGTGAGCTACACCTGTTGGTGCCTTTTAATTGTTTCTGTGTGGATAATAAAATTCAGATTTACTAAGATTTTTTCTCTTCCTGTTCTTGATGTTTCACAGGGAATGTTTGAACCGTACCTGAAGAGTTTCTACATCCGCTCTACAGACCCGACCCAGATAAAAGTCCTTAAGGTTCTTTTCTTTTCTACTTTATGGATTTAGTCAGAGTTGTGCTGCTGTCTGTTTTCTCTTTAAAATTAATGCTGAATCAATGGAAGACTATTAAAGCCCAAATGCACTGAAAGCGATAATTGAAGCGCTCCATTTGACGTGCATCAATTGATGCTCCCATGGCACACACCAGGCATAAAATACCAGCACCACAGAACCAGCAGGATTATGGGAAAAGGTCGGTATTTATATGTGGACGGGCACAACTTTGTAAGGGATCAGCCATCTTGTTTCGTCTTTAATTTTTTCTTTCAGGTGCATGAAAGTCACATGTTTATGTAAATTGTTTACTGTTGTTAGGTTTATGTAGCAAGTTAAGTTTTATAGCCAGTAGATGTCATTAACCCTTCATGGTAGAAGATACGGGGTGGGGCTGTTATGCTAATGTAAATACAAAGGGCCTAAGCATTAATTATTCTTATTTCTAGTATCTGACTTGTGACAACACAACAGTTGAGATCTACAGCAGTACAGCTGTTGGACGTGATAGTTGTTTTCGTTTATCATTGCATAATTTCAGCCATGTTTTAGATAAAGTTTCAAGCTAAGCTAACAAAGCTAAAGTCAGCTGTTGCCTATGTGCGCTCTGGCTGCACGTGCACCTTCCTGTTTTTTCTCTGCCTCACTGACTTTGGTTGCTGGGTCCTTAAGTTCGTAGATGCATCAAAGTAGTTTGACGCATCTCAAAACCCTTTTGGTGCGTGTGTGGCCTTTTAAAACAAAAGGTGTACTTTAAAGCACATGTGTCAGATGCTTTCAGTGCGTTTGGGCCTTGAGGCAGGATAGTTTAATGTACAAGATATCTGCAGCCAGCATCGTCTGCCTCTCCTCAGTCATTTAAAACCATTTACACTGAGCTATCAAATCAAATAAGGGTGAAACAGTTTCTAAGACGAGACATCAATGTGAAAAAAGTTTAGTTTTACCAGTGAAAGCACAGTGTTTGGCACAGGCTCAGTAACAGGGTGCTAAAGGAAAAAGCTTTACAGTAATTACAGTAAATATGGTGTTGTGTTCCCCTTTTTAAATTGTATTTTTTTGTGTTTAAAAAGGTTTCTCTTTTTGTCTATTGCAGCTGGAGGTTCTCACCAATCTGGCCAACGAGACGAACATTTCCACCATCCTCAGAGAGTTTCAGGTACGGTGACACACGCTCTTTAAAGAATGAATTTTGTCTTAAATCAGAAACTAAATCAAAACAACAGTTGCACGGATTTGTTCGTCAGCAAGGAAGGCTTCACCAGCTTCTTTTCTGTAATACTGTACTGAGTGAATGTGTATTTCTGCAGACGTACATTAAAAGCATGGATAAAGACTTTGTGGCAGCCACGATCCAAGCCATCGGCCGCTGTGCGACCAACATTGGCGAGGTGAGGGACACGTGTCTGAACGGCCTGGTGCAGCTGCTGTCCAACAGAGACGGTGAGTCTGTTTTAAGTGACACATGTTGCAGTATAAACAGTAGAATGAATAAACTGTTGCGGCAAACAGTATCGGCAAATCAGGTCAATAGGGTAATTTAATCAAGCTTCTCATTTGCATTTGTAAATTATGAAATATATTTTACCTCAGTGGAAAAGAAGAAGCAGAAGATAAGTTTTAGAAGATTAAATACACATCTCTGAGACACAGATTTCACGTCCAAACAAGCTAAAAAAAACAACAAATAAAAGCACCTCAACAACCTGATTCCTTCAGTGAGTTTGTGAGGGAATTCATTTAAATGTTAGTAACGTAGTCTTGGATGATGATGAAGGAAAACATATGTTCATTCATGATTTATGACTCCTCCTGTTGTGCAGAGCTGGTCGTAGCTGAGTCTGTGGTGGTTATTAAGAAGCTGCTGCAGATGCAACCAGAGAAGCATAGCGACATCATAAAGCACATGGCGAAACTAACAGACAACATCCAGGTGAGCGGGGGTGTGGTGTTAAAACAAGCTCGCCAAATGAGACAGTTATCCCAACACAACCATTTCATTTCATTTTAATTGTTCTCAGGTGCCGATGGCGCGGGCCAGCATCCTGTGGTTGATTGGAGAATACTGTGAGCACGTACCTAAGATCGCCCCGGATGTCCTGAGGAAGATGGCCAAGTCATTCACCAGCGAGGAGGACATCGTTAAGCTACAAATCATCAATTTGGCCGCCAAGCTGTATCTCACAAACTCTAAACAGGTGTGAATAGTTCTGTGTTTTTCTATAACTAGTATCTAAAAGGAACATAAAACTAAAACTTGACTGTTGGTTAGTTTTCTGAATTGGCCCCCTAGGATCAGTAAAGTGTTATCTCAGGGTACTTTCACACCTGCCCTGTTTGGTTCAGTTCAGTCGAACTCAACTTTGTTTGCCCCCAAAGTGTGGTTTGTTTGGGCAGATGTGAACACAGCAGTTGTACTCGAGTGTACATCGAAACAGCCGGACTAAGACCTTCTTGAAGAGGTGGTCTCGGTCCGGTTACAAACAAAGTCTGGTGCGATTTGTTTGTGGTGAGAACGTGTCCCGACCTGGATCTGAACCAACTGCAGTCACATGACAGATTGTTTGGGTTAAACATGAGCATGTTACAGTCCTGGAGGATTATTAATGTGCGCCTCCTCCTGTACTGCCTTAATATGCACATTCAGCACATCCAATGCATCAAAACATTGTTTTCTAGTTGGAGCTGCGCCTCGTTTTCAAACTGTATGCTTTGACTCAAATGAACAATGACAGCAATATAGTCCACGATGAGCAGCGCTGAAATCAACCTGCGTAGTTGTCCCTCCATTGTGACATTAGAAAGTGTCACAATAATCTTGCAAGTGTACTCTTCTTCAACGTTTTGTTTACTTCCTGGATTTTTCCCACATGGAAATTCTGACCAATCAAGAGCAGCTTTCTCATGCAAGGCATTTGATCTGGTCCGCTTGTAAATGCTGCCGTGAGAACACGAACCAACTCTAGGCAATTATGCAACTTTGTAAGGAAATTAGTCCCTGATTCAGACCAAAGCAAGTGAACTCTAGGTCTGAAAGCACCCTAAAAGTACAATATTTGCTTCTGAAGTTTAGTAAATTAAAAGTATAATGTAGCAGAAAATGGAAGTAGTCAAATTAGGCACAAGTACATACATAATAACCACCTAGAAACCCTCTAATTTGTCCTCCAAAAACAGCTAAATAACAACAATAACAGTATTATCAGGCACAGAAACACAAGTATTATTTGGGTTTCAATTTTTGATTCATGGTTTCAAATATAAATCTGTTTTAATTTCACTTTATCCGGTTGGAAAGTGACGTTGGCAGCACTACAGTGAAACCAGACTGATGGTTCAACACCACAGAGAGGAGAGATTCTGTGTTGCCAGATCTCAACAGAGTGTGTTGCTGAGACGGAGACGTGTCTCAAACTAAGTTAATTTTGTCCTGATTTGTCTTTTTGAAAAATTCCATTTAAGTCTCAGCATGTTTGGAAGATATGTGGCATGTGAAAACAGGGTCCAGTATTTACTTTGGTGACTATATTGCGAAAGAATCTGTACTCACGTTCACTTTTCCTATTGGAATGAAAACACTGGGCTGCAGCTAGTCTCTTAAAGGGGCGGGGCAATGGCAAAACCCAGGTGAAACAGATGCAGGAAATGAATCTAAATTGGGTCGTCTCAGTTTATTAATTTAGCAACTACCTAGCAACACCCCAACAACTACTCAGAAAATCTTGGGAAATGCCAGCAACCACCTAGTGACACTATCAACCAGTTACCCAGTGCAATGTTATGATATTGTTGTTTGTACGGTCCTCATCCTACATGTCCTTTTTCTTCCTCTTCTTCTCACAGACCAAACTGTTGACGCAGTACGTTCTTAACTTGGCCAAGTATGACCAGAACTACGACATCCGTGATCGGGCGCGCTTCATTCGCCAGCTCATTGTGCCCACCGAGAAGAGTGGAGCTCTCAGCAAGTACGCTAAGAAACTGTTCCTCGCCCTCAAACCTGCACCGGTGCTCGAGTCTCCATTTAAAGGTACGGAAATTATTCTATGTGCTTTGAGAGAGTTGAAAGCTAACACAGTCCCAACATGTTGAGATAACCAAGAACACTGAGACAGAAGTTATTCAGATATGTGCTCTGATCAGCTAAAATGGTTTTTATCTGGTTCGTGATCTTTTATTTTAGATTTTCATGACACTTCTATGAAGAAATGTCCAACTTTTGTTATATCCAACAGGACTTTCATTTAGGGCTCGTGTCCCCTAATGAAATTTAAGTTGTAGAGTCTCTACTAACTTCTGGTCTACTGCAGAGGTGTTCAAAGTGTACTGGGACAGAGTGCAGGTAGCCAAATGGTCGTCCCATGTACTGGACATGTACTGGTGCATGCAGGTATTCTGAAAACAACAGTAAGTTAGTTTCAAAGATGATACACATATTTCTAGACTTATGATTTCTGAGGATGCCATTACCTCTGGTGTCCATCACAAATTAATTGTCATAACTCTGCTTAGAAATCACAGAAAAAAAGAAGCTCCAGAGCTGCATGAGAATCATTACAGTTCTATATTTTCTTCAGTATCAGAGTAATGCAGTGATAGCTGTCTGTACATCTATGGGCACAACGCAAACAAGAACTGCTAATAGCTAAATGAGCATACTTTTAGTAGTGCCAATTGACCCTTCATTAAGTCCCGCCCCTGGACACAGACTGGCCAATCATAACGTAGCATCAGGCCGGCTCAGACCAGGGTCCAACAACAACACAGCTGTGCTCCATTGACTCTAATGCAGTGGTTTCAGATTTCCTTCATTTTCAGGCTGGTTTTGTGGATTTGGAGCTAAATGTTGTGCCTGGGGCACGTCGTGTATTAATGATACTCGTTACCTGGAGAGGTTGGAAAAAGATATACGTTTCTTCCCTGTTCCAAAACCAAAATCAAACCCTGAAAAGTGTAGGGTTAGCTAGCTAGCTACTGAAGATATAGCCTACTGAATGTATACACATGCTGCTTTTGCTTTGTAATGATTATAACAGTGAAACAAAGACCGACCCTGCTGTACAGGAACCAGTGAAGGGAAGCAGGCGATCAGCAGTGATGTGGTGGTTCACTTTTACACTGTGATCTGTAGCCTATAGTTGGGCTTTAGCTTCTAACTATCTTTGTCTTTTTAACCTGTTGTTGCTGCTGAGTCAGTTTGACATCCTGGATATATCCTTCAAACACAGACTGTAGACCCCTCTGTCTGCTTCTCTCTGGAATCACTGTTTCATTTCTACAAAAATATGATAATATTTGGACTGGACTGTGTGTCTTCACAAGTATTAACCAAGGAAAATAAACCAAATCCATGCTTGACAAATTTGAATTTTTACAATTCCTTGTGATGAAATATTTTCCTTCACTTAACATTTTAGTCCATGTAAGACATGATCACACACTCCTCTCTTAAGAATCCATCAGTGATTCTAGCCTCAGTGTCAAGATTTTAATTAACTGAAGACAAAACTATTTTTTTTTATTTCTATTACATGTAGATCCTGAACCCATGAAAATGAATGACTGAAATTGGTTGAAAAATATAAACATAATAGTACTTTTTATCCAGAAAAAAACGCCGCTCCCTCGATTACTTGCAAGTGTTTACAGGCAAGTCTTGCTCTCTCCAGTACGGTGCCCATGTTGACGAATCGCACGCACAGACCCTAAAACGAGAGCATGATTATCCTCCCAATAAAAGAATAATAACAGGAGTGACAAAGTGCCCCGTTTGTTGCACTTACCTCTGTTTGTCCGTGCTGATTTACATCCTGGATTTTTTATTCTTGTGCTTTTGCAGATCGAGACCACTTCCAGTTGGGTTCATTGTCCCACTTGCTGAATGCCAAGGCTGGCGGCTACCAGGAGTTGCCTGACTGGCCTGAAGCCGCCCCAGACCCCTCCGTGCGCAACGTGGAGGTGAAGGATTCTGTGCGTGCAGTGGGAACAGTAATATACAGAGACACAGGGGCCCTCTGGGGTCCCCGAAAGGTGGAGGGGAGCGAGGGTTGCTCCCGCCCCAGAGCAGTGCCTCAGAGGGGCTGGACCGAGTCACCAGAGCTTCACATCCAATATAACATTAACTCCAATATAACACTGATTCCTCTGTCACTAGCCATCTCTCATCCACTTACAGCTCATTAACAGCTCATCTGTAACATGCGTCTTTTTTGGCCTCCATCTGTGTCCAAATGGATGCTGCTTAACAACTCCCCACCTCCATGGAGGAGAATGAGTCACACAGGAGAAAAGAGGATTATAGCTTCTATTTAAAAACTTCTGATTCACTATGAAAACACAGTCGATGGTATTGAACTCCTCGCCCTCTCTGCTGCACTTGCTTCTGTTCGGCAGCAGCGTACTCGCCCCGTCCGGGTGATTTCTCACCGATGTTTGAGCCAATAGCACATGCGATATAGAAGGGAGCCGATTTGGGAGCTACAGCCAAATTTATTTCTACAAATCAGTGTCAGCGGCAGTAAACCACCTCCTGCTGTCTGTGCTGGAGGTCGACCTGAGGGGGGATTTTAAGAGACCTAATATTTCTGCACAGATGCAGCTAATGCTTCATATTATGCATCAATTTTGGCCTAATTATTCCCCAAAGTCTCAAGTAGAAACACAAGTTATACTCATCAGGACTGAACAAACTCTAATTTGATCTCAGTGTGTTTGTGGAGCATCATCCCAACTCACCACAGTCCCTCCTCTTCTTCTCCATCCCATTCACTCCATGTGCCATCGGGTCATAACCAACTATGTGATTTAAACTGAGGACATGAAATCAAAACTTGAGCGTGTCACTTCTTGGTCAAAATCAAGACTCATGTAACTTGATTTTAAATTCCAGGAGTGACCTCAAAGTTTGATTCTGTCGTCATATTATTGTGATTATAGTGAATTTTTTTGTCTTCACAGCTCAGTGTTCCATACTCGGTGTTAAAGTGTCCTTTAGTTGTGATGCAGAGTTCAAGATGAGGCCACAGGTGCAGTGAGGTTTATTTTGATCTGACTGGTGGTGGACAAGGGACCATACAGGGAGTTTTAGCTAAATAAGCAAATGTTGCATAACTGTTGACCATTTTGCAAAATATTTAATTCACTTCTAACTAGATTCCCGACCTTCCAGGCAGACATTACGTCCTGAACCTTGCCTGAGATAGCTGATCCATCACAGTGAACGATTACGACTTTACATCATGTAATAATGCAGCTGTGAGCAGGCGCTGTTTTGAGAAGCTCCGACATCTGATTGATTTTCTGACAACATGCCTCATGACTGCGGCTCGATTTGAAATGCCATACCCCAGCTTTACCTCTCTTATTGTGGTCTGGCAGGGATCAAATCACATTAGCCTCTGACGTCAATTTAAGGTCCTGCAGATGATGACTGACGACTCACAGGTCAATATGAACCCTCTGTACACCTATCAGGGAAACTCATACCTCTCTGGTGAAGCAGCCTGTGTTTCCACCATCACAGTCAAGGATGTGTCAGCAGTGTTGGGCTTGTAACTTTCAAAATCTAATATATTACATATTGATAGTTACCTTCATTTGAACGCGATCAGTTACTTTACAAGATTATTATTAATGTAGAGTAAGACGTTACTTTCACAGTTCATTTCAAATCCAGTGCTGCAGGTCCGACCCATTCATACATTCACATACAGTGGTTACCACATTATACTAAAATCCTCAGCAAATTATTTCCCCAAAGGAAAGCTTTGTCAACATCAGTTTTACCTCATAAGATAAAGTTTTTAGTCTGTTCATCGACTTTAATCATTTTTATTGCAGCAAGATGTGACACAAAGCAGACAGACTGACCAACACCGTCATAAAACCTGTCAGAAATGCTGCATACACCTGACAAGCTGAACTGTTGGCAGATTTAACACAGATTTAAGCGTGTGAGCCAACTACTTCACATACACGTATCCTGCTAACTGAATGGCAGCACCTGTGTTAGAAGTTATAAGTGCTATATCGTAGGCAACTGGACTTGCTTGCGTTTCTTGAGGACGTTTCGTCTCTCATCCAAGAAGGTTCTTCAGTTCTAAAGCACTGGTGCAACCCTTACAGAGTCTTTGAGGTCACATGTGAGCTCTTGGTTTCAAAGTCGTAAGAACTAAGATCTCACATATGACCTCAATGACTCTGTAAGGGCTCACACCCACACAGAGTTTAAAGCCTACAACTCTGCACCAGTTGCTTATGATATAACACTTATGAATATGATCTGGATGACTGAGAGTCTTCACCAACATGTTAGAAGCATTGTCTGTGACACTCCTTTGCTGCATTTTGTAGGAGGTCTGCAGTGTTTGCTCCAGTGTGACTCTCGTGTACAGCTGTAGTTTGGAGAACGTGAGTCAGCAGTCTCCAGTCCTCTGTGAGACAATGTGCCGTTAGAGTCACATATGAATCCACTGACCTTGAAGTCCAGGCGTCACAGGTGAATGCCACCCTTCCTGCTGTACTCAAAGATTCCTCGGCTTTATGCTTCACTTCTCTGCAGAGCTCGGGTACGGCTGTGTCTGTGAAAAAACGTCAGGACGGTGTCACATAGCTGGGTTACAGTGTTTTTAGCATGTAACAGATACAACTTTGTTTTCAACAGCGCTGTATGGACGCAGATCTCAGACTGTGTATTGATATAATATTGTCACATAAAAATACCGTGATACTCTGCTGTATCGATTTAATAGTGTAATTTACACAGAAAGAAGGTGCCACATGTTTACTGCGATGAATCAGCCCATCTACCACAGCGCTGTGGGTGTGTTTGCCACAGGGAGTACTCCTGCAGTTGCCAGGGGAGACAGATTTTAATTTGGTAAAAAAAAAAAAAAAAAAGGACAAACATCTCACCATCACCTCCATCAGCTGAACCACCTGCTGCCACTGAGAGTAAAAACTTTTTGGCACACAAGCAGGGAACCTTGAAGTAGTTTTAAAAGAGATGGATGGATTGAAATACGAAGGTGACCAAAAAGGAGGCAAAGAAGACGAAATAATTCTACTGTATTCACTTTTTTTATAATTCGTAGTGTGAAATAACATCCAGCAGAGTAAAATCAATTCAGATTAACACATTAAACATGATGGAGGGTGTCGATGAAGGGATACTTGAACTCTGTGGGCTCTCAAGTATGTCTCAAATGTCTGTAGGTTTTTCAAAATATTTTAAAATGAATGAAAAGCAATGGACGGCTGGAATGGTAGGAGTTAAAAAATCTAAAAAGTATGCTTTAAAAAATGGTCAGCAGTGATGCATAATGGTCATGGTTTGTACTTAAAGAGCAAAAGTAGGCAGAAAACTCCAGTATAGTCCTTGAAGTAGCAGCTCAGGTGCTAAAAACCTCAGTGGGTCGTTATCAAACTGAGCGTCCCGTCACATCCACTCATGTAAAAGCTGTGAGGGTGAGTGGATCCTCTGAAGCTCCGACCTCTCTGACTGGCTCTCCCTCTGCACATTATGCATCTCCACAGACAGAGGAAGTCATAACCACCAGCGAGGGGCGGATCGGCTTGCTAGGAGACTGGAGAGAGGTGCCTCCTCGGTTTGGGAGTGCGGTGGTGTTTGTTTTGATGACTGCTCTCTCTTTCCTCTCATAGTCTCTCTCTGGTTGTCAGGACGCAGCAGCAGACGATAGTCGAGCTGACAAGATAAGATTAATAAGATTTTACCCCTCACTGCATCACGGCAGATTAACAGAGAGACAGCTGAGCCGTCTTTCTCCCAAGTGGAAAGAGACTGAGTAGACGAAACACAAATAATAATTTATTCTCTTTAAAGAAATCAAAACTGTAGAACTGAAGCTGATGCTACATCATAAAGACTTATTTAAGTAGCGAACAAATCCCGTCAAAGGGATCAGAAAGCTGAGCTTGACAGCAGTTGAAAGTCTCAACTTAATATCCTCCGACTGGCCCGTCTAGCTTTCTACAACATCCCATGGTCTTCATCAGCAGATGAAATTTGTTCAGTTGTCCAGGAACTGTAACTGTTCAAATTTAATATTATATTAGCAATAATTATTAAATTATTCTGAGCACTTTTAGGACTTCTCCTACATGTTTGCTCAAAAGTTGAGATTGACATTCAAAATCTGAACTCAACGTCCACTTACTCAAATATTTACACTTACCTTTAAAGGAATCCTTCACCCCCATAATGATCATCTGTATATCAGTTACTCAACCTGTGTTACGTTGCATTTATGACGAAAACTGTCTTTCTCACGTCTCCACGGCAAAAAAGAAGGATCCAAAAACTGAGAAAATTCTTGATGAATGAAGTAAATGGGGGCCACAATAAACAACAGCATAACTATATCAAAACATCTGTGTATAAATTCTCACACAACTTGTGCAAGTCTCATCTATCTAGTCGTATATTCAGTACTTTCCAAACACGTGTATTTTTACTAAAATGTTCCTATTTAAAACACCTCTAGATAAACAGTCTCATGCGCAGATGATTAGCTTGCCTCAGTCGTGCTACTCATATACATAACTGTTTTAAATGGTAAGGTTGTATTAATAAATGCGTGTGTCCAGGACAGAGTCCTGCACGGGTCCATTTTTGAAAACCTGCACCCGTCTGTACCCAAAGTTCAGCACAAGAACCAACCCGTTACCTGTCATTACCCGTCACACCTGTTAATAAAAGTCCTGCGACCCAGCTTGCACCTGTAATTAAACACACACAACCTAGAGTCATATTAAACTGGGTTCTCCGTTCTTGAATTACAAATCCAGCAGAGGAAATGTCTCTTTCACTGGCTGCACTTGATGCTAGGATGGCGAGAACATTCAGCACAATCACTGCCAGGTTAGGAAACATTTTAGCGTGCTCCTCACACCACTATTGAGCCTCAAAAGGATCCTCCTTGGATGTCTTTAACTCGATGTAGGCTGCCACCTCATCCTCAAGCAATATGTTTCATTAGTGAGTCCTCCACATCAGTGACAAATGTGACGACAGGATCAAAGGTTCAACTTGTGTCGCTGACTTTCAAAATAAAATGAATTGCAGCTTGATAATAGTGATTTAGATGTCAAAATATTACACATACAGTAGATCACATCTTTTTAAAATTTGTTTTATTCATTCTTTTTTCCACGTTTAGTTCATTTTTACCCGTGCCCGTACCCCTGAATTTATATATATACATACTTTAACCCCTTACACAGCTGTTTGTAGGTCACTCATTGGGTACCTGTGGGTACCTGACCTGGTGCAGGACTCTGGTTCAGGAGGTACTGACCATACGACCAGATAAATGAGATTGATTATAAATGATTATTCTGCATGAGTTGTTAAGAGTTTGTAAACAAATATAGTTTTGCTGTTCATAAACGCAGCCTCCCTTTACTCCAATCATCAAGAATTTTTGTCTTGTTTTTGGATTCTTCGTTCTCCTGAGACGTGAACAAAGTTTTTCTCATGAATTCAACCATAACAGAAGGTTTTATCCTCCAAAGTTTGAGGACAACTTTCCAAGCTTCATCTGCTGATGACAAAGATGAGTGAGAGGTAAACTATGAAGTGTTCTGGATAGAAGCTGTGGTGATGCAGCCGAAATCCCCAAAACAAGACAAAGAGCTGTTTCGTGAGCTGGTTAGTTCGGAGGCCTCTGACTTCACCGTTTTCATCTTCTGCACCTGACTGGTCTGGTGTGATATTTGTGACACGGTTTGTACCGTGTCACAAATGTTGTTGTTGTTTAACTGAGTGATGTGATTCAGGTTTGTGCTCTCCCTCTGCTGCTCCACCTCATCATTCAGTTCATTTTAATCCATGCTGGAACGACGTCATGCTTCGTCACTGATGAAGACATTTATACTTAATGCATTGTTGTGTATCTGCTTGACATATTAGCAAGTAGTGAATGTTAATGTTGACTTTTTCCTTTCTTTATTTAAGTTTATATTTAAGTATATACAGTATGGTTAAGTTATATTGGAGTGCATTCATTTTACTAGGAGAAAAATAGCTACCTTAGATATTTTGCTAAATACTGTGATAAAATCTGGGGTTTATTTTTGTCTCTGTGATATCAGAAACTGTTCTCACACGTCTCTGTTTTAGACCCTGAAACCTTCCTGTGCCTGTTTCTCTTGCTTTCCTTTCTTAAAGAAGAAAACCTTTCTCCTTCCTTATCTCACATCCATCCCAATCTTTTTTTCTTTTCTACATCTGCCAGGTTTTTACGCTGCTTGAAAGAGTCACAACATTAACGAGTGTGAGTCAGTTAGCGGCAAAGAGCCCACCTCCTTGAGCCTCAACCCATATAGCGCCAAAACCCGAGTGCTTTCTGACACCCCACTCTTCCCCCGCCGCCTAATGTAGTCGCTGTTCTGTGCTTAGCTCAGCCAAAGCTACCTGAAACACGGCACCCTCTTCCTCGGTCTCTACCATTAAAGAAGTGATTCTTTCAGCAGGACGTGCGGTCCTCCGACATGTCGGCATGCATTAGCAGCCTCGTGGGTTTTAAATGGGGTTTGGAGATGTCCGCACTCATTAGCTGATAGCTCTAGTTAATGAGTTTGGTCACAGAAAGAGCGAGACGGATCAGTGTCTTTTTCAAAGTGTGGGAGGATAGTCACCGCTCCTCAAAGACATCACTTCTCTTAATGGAACTGCTCCTTGTATTAAAAGAAAACCATTTCTGCAACTGGTCATGAAGGCATCACCTGGTGCTGACATCTATCTGTGCACAAAAACCACATTAGTGTCTGTACTGAATTTGTTCTCTGACTGTCAGATCTAAAAGCAGATCTGATGGCTGGCTTCTTTTGGCTGCTTCGCGCCCAGGCAGAGGCATTCATGGCCATGCTACTGTAATCTGCCCACGTCTCTGCTTCTGTCTGAGGGGGTTGTCACCCGGGCGGAGCTGCCGGCTCACTGTTTGAACTCTGCTTCCTCTGCCAGGTGCCCGAATGGACCAAGTGCAGCAGCCGAGAGAAGAGGAAGGAGAAGAAGGTGGAGAAGCCATTCTACTCGGACTCGGAGGGCGAGTCTGGGCCGACAGAGTCAGCTGACAGTGGTAACTTTAACAGGCTGTGCTGTTGCCGTCACATCCCTTTGTCAAATGAGTCCATTACAGATGTGTGTGTGTGTGTGTTTGTGTGTTTGTGTGACCATTAGATTTCTGCTGAAAGCCAGCGTCAATGGGAGAGCTTGAGGGAGACAAAACCACCATTATTTATTGTTCTTATTATGAAGAATTCCTATAAAGAGACCAAAAGTAATCACTTTCATATAGACCCTTTTAGGGCCGACGTCACAGTGACGTCAGTTTATAAGCTGGAGGCAAAACACGACTCTCCACCACAGGGCTGCAGGCTACATAGGAGTCTTAAAATGTCGTCTTGTTGTGTTGTTGGGAGCCAGAATAGAAGGAGTCATGGCTCAAACCTTACATTTTAGCCGACACTGCCCGTCAACAAAAACAAAGACAGCTATGGTTAAATGTGATAAGACAAAAGGACAGGATGGAGATGATCATCAAAAATGCTCGCATGTACAGCGCACACTTCATATCAGGTCAGGGTAAAAGTATTTCCTGTTGTGAGGTGAATAACGTTATGAGTATTAAGGGTTATCATGTTCATGTATAACAGGTATAATTTGCCTCTAGAAAAAGAAAATGTGTCTGGGGCATCAGTGATGCAAGAGATGCTAACATTTTGATCATTAAGGAAAAACTGGAACAAATGATGATTTCACACAGAGCAAGAAGTTATTTTAGATTTGACCACGAGACACTGAGTTTGATGTTGATTGTTTTAAATGGAGAGTTGTCTAAAACGTTTACGTCGGAGGAGATGGTGTAACTGAGACCAGATAGACTAACATGTCTGTATTTAAAAATAGCTGACACGCTCACCCTCTGACCTCTGACCCCCCCCCCCCTCATCAGAGTCGGACACTGCCAGCGGCTCTGAGAGTGGCAGCGGCAGTGAGGAGAGCGGGACGGGATCAGAGAGCGAAGAGAGCGAGGAAGGCTCCGAGTCTGAGGAAGAGGAGGAGGATGAGGAGGAGGAGAAGGACAAGAAGAAGAAAAAGAAGGAGTTAAAGAAGCCGGTGCAAGAAAGCGAAAGGTAGCACATGTTTTTTAGTGACTCTTGTTACACACAGAAGAGATCATGTGACTCCAACCTTGTGAATTAACTTTACATCTTCATATAAGCTCATACTAAATTTACGATAGTCCACTTTGTGCGTAATTATTTCAGATTCATCCTGAGGTCCTGGGCCAAATATTTTGACTCTTAAACATGCTTTCTTTTTGGTCACTTTATTTCAAGTATTTTTATTGAACTAAAAGAGATTTTGCAGACAGTATATTGTGTATGTTTGTATATACTAAAGAGACAAGAATAGGACCATAATGCAGACAACTCCGTTAATGTGTTGTGCTCACTTTACACTTTTCTAGGTGCCCTCATGCCCAATTTTAAAGAGTTGACCTCACCGGCTGCTTTATTAGGTACACCTGTTCAACAGCTGGTTTATGAAAATAGCTAATCAGCCAATCATGTGGCAGCAATTCATTTCATTTAGGCATGTAGCCACGGTCGAGACGACCTGCTTAAGTTCAAACGAAAGGTGATTTAAGTGACTCTGAGTGTGGCATGGTTGTTGGTGGTCTGAGTATTTCAGAAACTGCTGATCTACTGGGATTTTCACACACAACCATCTCTAGGGTTTACAGAGGATGGTCCCAAAGAGAGAAAATATCCAGTGAGCAGCAGTTCTCTGGGTGAAAATGCCTTGTTGATGCCAGAGGTCAGAGGTTACCTTCAATATGGACCAAAATCTCTGAGGAATGTTTCCAGCACCTTGTTGAATCTATGACACCAAGAATTAAGACAGTTCTGAAGGCAAAAGGGGTCCAACCTGGTACCTGCAACTTTATTCTAGTCTATATTCATATTGCTTGATTTGTGCAGCACTTGCTTTTACTCTTAGTTTCATATTAGTATCTCACTATCACTGTCCTTATTCATGTTTTAAGATTATATTCAGCCACTGAATAAGCCTGAAGTGCTTGAAATCAGAACAGAAGTACAGAGTTGTTGCATAGAGATTAAACACCGTCTCATCTTGTTGTATTGGTGTGAACCAGCAGGTCTTCAGAACGTTGCAGAATGGCGCATTGCAATTAGTTGCCTGTTTCCACTCGTCTCTTTGTGAATCTTTGGTCTGAACTGGACTTTACACAGTAGAATCTGTCTGATCCCTGAGTATGCTGTAAAGCCCTTTGAGGCAAATTGATTGATTGATTGATTGATAATAACAACAACTCCAGGAGCCTAAATGGGACCTCTGAACTTTGTTTTTCTTCCCAGTGAGCAGAGCAGTGAAGAAGAAGAGAGAAAGCACGACAGGAAGAGCAAACAACGAAAGAGCGACTCGGAGTCTGAATCCGACGATGAGGACGAGAGCGAGTCTGAAAGCAGCCAATCAGAGTCCGAAGACTCTGAGTCTGAGACAGAGGTCAAAAAGAAAAAAAAGGTATCGAAAACACACCCCACAATGTTAAATGGTGAAGTCCAGTATTTTGCACTTTGAGCCCCATTCCTGGTTGTTTATGATGAAATAGAGTGGTTAAGACCAAAATCTTGACGATTGCTCCTTCTCTGAGAATTTGAGAGAATTTGGCTTTCCCCTGCCTGGCTTAACCATGCTGTCTATGGCCATGTGTAAATCTGTCCTAAAACCACCTTAAACGTTCGTTTTCAGAGCCATGAAACTCACCCAGTGGTCAGTGGTGTTCCTTGATGTTCCCACATAAAAATCGTAGCAAACTGTGGTTTCATGGCTTTGAAAACCAACGTTTAAGGTGGTTTTAGGACAGATTTACACATGGCCATAGACAGCATTGTTAAGCCAGGCAGGGGAAAGCCAAATTCTCTCAAATTCTCAGAGAAGGAGCAATCGTCAAGATTTTGGTCTTAACCACTCTATTTCATCATAAACAACCAGGAATGGGGCTCAAAGTGCAAAATACTGGACTTCTCCTTTAAATGGTGAATTCAGGTCCCCGTCTACAAATAAAACAGATGTTAAAAAAACAAAATAACTCCCTGGTTGACTCGTCGACCCGACGCTCCTGTGTTTAGAGTTCACAGAGTAATGTGAAAATCTTCATTTATTCATGTCAGATTTCTTTCATCTCTCTCCAGGCAGCTGAATCAAAACCTCCCTCTAAACCTGTCAAGAAGGAGAGCAAGAAAGAGAAGAAAGAAATGTCTCTGCTCGACCTCGATGATTGTGAGTTTTTTCTTTTCACCTCTGTAAACTTCCTGCTCTTGAAAGAGAATACAGAAGTAATGACGCTGAGTTCAGTGAGGAGAAGTCAGTGAACAAGGTTGTTGCAAACTGTGTGACTGTTTCTCACAGTAACAGTTGGTGCACTTGACTGTGCCGACTCAAAACTTTGTTCCAACAAGAGATAATATAACGAGTAGATGAATAAAGTCAGAGCTAAATTTGGGGCCATCCTTGAGGAATGTGTCTCACACTTACATCTCTTTTTTTCCAGTCGAACCTGCTCCCTCTCCTCAAGTCACACCCGTCAACACCTTCCTGTCCAACAGCCTTGTGACCGACCTGGAGGGACTGTCTTTGTCTGACGCCGTTCTCTCTCCGGCAGTAAGTACATCACAGTTCTCTCACCTTCCTGGTTTGTATCTTCACACTCTCTGATTGGTACATGGCTTTGCACAACTGTAGCTCACATGCTAACTGATACCAACCTTTTCTTCATCTCCTCTTCCTCTGTCCGCAGACCATCGCTCCCTCCAGTGCACTGAAGAGCTACGAGCTGCTGCACCGGATCACAGGGGAGGGCCTGTCGGTCGAGTACTGCTTCAGCCGACAGCCGTTCAGCCCCGACGCTAACATGGTGGCGGTGCAGATGCAGTTCACCAACAACGCCACCTCCGAGACCAAGAACCTGCACATGGAGGACGTGAAGCTCCAGTCTGGGATGAGGGTCAAAGACTTTTCTGAGATCGGTGAGTGACGGTTCAGTGGGGTCCGACGGGAACTTTACATTTGATCCAAACAAAGCACCGACAGTTATTTTGCTGTCATTAGAAAAACAAACAAACCTCAGAGGCTGCAGGCGGCCAGAGCCAGGCCGGCAAGTTCAGCAGACGCAGTGAAGGGCCTGTTTTTTCCAAAATGAAAATTTTGTGATGGGTCCTTTAAAAGTGATGGAAAAGTTTTGAAATTTTGCCCAAGAAAATGTGTGGAAACTCTGATAAGTCCTTGTTACTAGCTGACAGCTAACATTATACTAGCTAACATTAAGAGTGCTAACAATGACAACAGTGCTAACAGAGCTAACTGTAAACTTGGGGAGGGGGAGGGAGGGCGTTATGCTTCTGCGATGACACCTTTCGGCCACAGTGTGTAGGGGTAGCGTTATCAGTGGTAACTGCCATATGAGTGCAGTGCAGAGCTAGTCAGTTGGATGAACAAACAGGGACTCACATGCAGCTGGCAAAAACCAAAGAACAGAGCAGCTCAGATTCAGTCCCTCCAGGATCTCCTGGCAAAAAAAAATTGAATTTGCGGCCAATTTTGTCAAAAATTACGAAAAAATTGCTGTATTTTCGTGTGATTTTTTGCGGGAAATTGCGGCAAATGACAAAAATTACAAGTCAGGAGAAAAAAAATGTGATTTTTTTTAAACTACTGCCTCCAAAAATAAGTCACTTCCTATAATAATCATAGTGAATATTACAAAAACAGCTGCACATGTTTCAGTTCTCTTCTTTAGTTTTATTTAATTAGTTTCAAAACATGGACTCCAATAATGTTTTAAAAAATCCTGAGTGAATATTGTAGCTCTCAAACCAGACAATGTGACTGTAAAACAACATGTAAGCTACATCTGCTGTAAACATACCATTTGAATCAATTCAACACATACTGTATGCATTTAAACAAAGTGACAATTCTTATGTCAATACAGAGCGTTTCTCCATACTGCAATGACATTAGTGCCATTTGATGACGTGTCTGATGACGTTTCAATGCATGACAACTTCCGATCAGCTGAAGAATGGGGAAAAATCGTGGGACTTTTGAAAAATGCAAGGCCCGCAAATATTGCGGACTTTAGTTGAATTTGCAATCGTGACTTTCTGGAGGGACTGAATACCATTACACTAGTCTATGCTACTTTCAGCTATAAGCAAGCGTACACGGACACAGCCAGCCCCAACCACCTGCCCCCTGACACACCCAGTGTAGATCGACACTCTGCTGAGAGCTCTTTTCTAGTCTGCAATATTTTTGATGTACAAGTTGATATTTGTGCCTGATAATGGTGCTAGATGATCACAAAGGCTGTTAAGTATTAATTAAAGTCCTGTGTGAACCCACAGAGTATAAAGAGCATAAACATCACAAACCAGAAAAACTACCGGAGAAATAACAGGTTGAACAAAAGCATTTGAAGGCATACAAATACAAAACACCATGAAGTGCCTAGTGAAAGTGCAGATCAGTGTGTGACATTCAGAACAAAATAAAACAGGAAAGATAAAAAATATAGAATGCAGGTGAAAGAAGACAAAAAGAGCAAATCATGTGAATAAAAATGGCGTTTATACAAACAGGACTGGACAGATTTATATGGTAATGATTTGTAAAAATTGCTAGTGTCGTGTCCTGATTGCCAAACACACATCATGTACCAGGCATAAACTTATACTACATTTTAATGTCTCTGTAGTTACTGTACTGTACTAGGAAATAATTTAATAGGAGAGCAAATGGACATCAGTCAAACTGTATCTTTGAGATGAAAAAAGCAGAAATGAAAATGTCTTTATAAAAATACATCGGGGTTTTTGTCATGTCCGAGCTGTTATTTTAATGTATTTCTGTTTTTTTGTAGCTCAAACAATCATGCATTTTTTAGTTTCCATGCTGCTGTGCTGAACACGTTTAATCTCAGATCAAAGATACTGACTGCAGGCTGATGTTGTTTTTTGTCCATACGTGTGTCAACACCGTTGTCTTTTTGTTGTTGTGCGTCGACAGAGCTGCTGCCAGCAGGTGAAACGGCCACAGCTGTGATGGGCATCGATTTCTGTGACTCAACACAAGCTGCAAACTTCCAGCTGTGGTGAGATGGATTCTGTGTTTCAGTGTGCAGACGTCCCGCCGTCCTCTCGTTGTACGGTGTGAAAACAGACACAGGGCTGCTGCTCTTTCTCGTAAACCTTCAAACTGTTAAAGTTATTATTTTTGCATGTGACCGCAGGTCAAATAAAATATTGTTTTAGACTCACAACTGTGATATTTCATCCTGCCAGGATTTGCGTAGAGCACTAAGGATAAAATAAGAACAATATTGAGTTGTGAGTTTTAGGTTACATAAGTTGTTCTGTCAGAAAATGAAGAATAACTCTTTGAACTGCAGGTTATTTCATGTCTCCATTTTCAGCACTCACACCAGGAAATTCTTCGTGTCGATTCAGCCGCCGGTCGGGGAGCTGATGAGGCCCGTCTTCCTGACAGAGAATGAGTTTAAAAAGGAGCAAGGTGAGTTACAAAGAAAATTAAATGACCTCATTAAAGAATATAGAATTCTAAAAACACTGTGAATTTACAACAATCACATTAAACAATTAAATAAAAATAGAAAAGGCCGTTATAGTAGCTGCTGCTGTATGTCTGCATTGTGAGGAGGCACATACACAAGTGATTTCTCATCTTTACTTTCACACTACTTCTCTCTGTTAATTTATTTCATTGTAGCAACTTTATTATTCTCTTACAGTTCATTTCAATTATGATTCAATGGGCCACGATTTGATGATAAAACGATTATCGATGCATCAAAATTTTTGATTTCCATATTATTTACTTTTCTCACTGTATGACCTCTTTCTACTTTTAAAACATAACATTACTGTATTTATAGTGATCCTTAATTAAATAAACTGATTAATGTACTTGCATACAGTGCGGCTCTTGTTCAGGTTCAAAATACTTCCACACCCAAGCTTTAAAACCAGGGAGAGGCAGTTCAGGTTGTATCCATGCTTAATATCCTGGTCCAGTGTTTGTGTTTACCCTAATTCAGTAGTTTTCAAATGTTTTGTGCCCAAGGCTCACTGAAGGGCGAGCCAAAATCTCAAGGCACATCTGTATTTATATCTGTGCACCATAGACTCTATAACATACGTCATCACTGTTATCACGACATAAATGTTTGTTTTTATTTACTAATTTCAAAGAACAATTGACAACCAACTGGTACTCGTGAAATATTAAACAAAATGTTTCAAGAATTCATTTTAAGTTTTTTTAAAAAATTATAATCAAAGCACCATTTGTACAGGAAATAATGTGATGTGTCACAAACTTATAATTCCCACACGTGAACAGCAACAAATAGGTTACCCATAAAAGTTTTTTTTTTTAAATTAAAGAAAATTAAATTAAATTAAATTAAATTACATCTTTTGTGTAAAGTTTTGTCTCTTTATTAAGAAATGGGTGTGCAGAACATAGTGATACATTTAACTAAAAATTCATTCATACCTGTTTGTATAGGCCCAGCTGAATAATGCTATAATAATGTGTGGTTGGATTTGTATCACGGCACATTTGAGAACAACTGCCCGAATAATTCACTGGAAATAGTGTGCAATTTACATACTGTTGAATAATAAATGGTCAGCAGCCTTTTAGTTTTAAAAATTTAACTGCACTAATTAATGAAGTAATTAAAATGGAAGCACCTCACAGTCTCCTGCCTGTATGAGAATAACAAAATAAGGGGGAGGCGACATGCTCTGCTGTGTTGTTTAAGTGTCTCCAGCAGCAGAGAGCAGCCCCCCCTGCTGTACAATAGCTGTACAAGACGCTAAGCAGGCTGGGCACAGGGTTTTTGAGGTAAAACAGACTCAGCATAGCTTTTTCTTCACCAAAGTGTTGGTTTAAGTTGTTCAGTGCTACAGTGTGTGTTTGTCGGTTGGTTTCATTTGTTTACGTTACTGCTGCTCACTACTCCGCTCTGTAAACTAAGATTCAATTATATTCCCCACCTCTAGTTAACAAGGGCAACTTAAATTGTGGGCTGTATCTCACAGGCACATGTAGTCCATTTTTCCACCCAGTATTTTACATATTGATGAAAGTGTAATGTTATGGTAAAGGTCAGTATCTCCACAGTGTGTTTCACTGACAGTTACAGTCTTAGGGCTACAGGGCTTACCAGCAGTCTGTGTTAAGGCTTTCTTGCAAACAGCCAAATGAATTTTAAAGAGCTATTCATCCTGAGACATGAGTTTATGTGGGACTTCATACAGTTATAATGTGGCAAACGAGCAATGAAGTTCTGAATTCTGGTTGTAGGTATAAATCTGCTGTGGATATAAAGTATGTTCTTGCTAAATAATCGTTTGGTTTGTTTCAGTAAATCAGACCTTTGTCGGGCTCAGACTGTTGCTCCAGACAAAGAAAACCTGCTGCACCTTTGTTGATCAAAGACAGTCTGAGGTCTACATACAGTAACTGAATATGAACACTGATAAAAAAATGAGTGTGATACAGGATATTAAGGAGGAAACATCTTTAAAACTGTGCAAAAAAGTGCATTAATTTTTCATTAGGAGGGGTTAAAGTCAACATCTTTCTCATCAGCAGCATTTATTTTAAGATTTTGTCCACTTTAACAAAGCTGTAAAAACTATTTATATCAAGAATGAGATTCATCACTAAAAAAATACCTTGAAATAAATGCAACACCTGTAATTAAACAGGTGACATCACTCATACAGTGTTTCTGTTATAATGTGTGTGTATTGATTTGTATTTATTCATCCAGACAGCAGTCACAGTAGATTAATAATCACAGTACTGCATGCTGTGTCTTTATTTCAGAGGGAAGCCTCTCAGACTGTTTGCTGCACAACAGCTTCATCAGCGCAGGAAACTAAATGTCTGTCTCAATACCCACATTTACAACTCCACGAGTATTGTGAGATATTTCTGGTAATCACGTCCTGTCGAGGTTTATCAGCCTTCAGTGGAACGCACGTCATTAATGATAATGAGTCCCTTCCTGTGGCACATGGAGCCATCAAGATCTTTAGACAGATCTTTATTTAAGTTCCACTAATGAACAAATACATGAAAACATACAGCTTCACAGTTACATCCAGGTGATGGTACAAAAAAGAGCAGGAGTAAGATGATAAAGATATAAGACTGGGTTATCTGAAAGCTTGTATGTTTAATACCGGGTTCCGGTGCCCAAAAGATGGAGAGTGAGCATGCCTGGAAGGAGTGAATGGCAGGGTGAGACAGAAAAATGACAGCCTAAGTATGAAGGGTATTTTCCCTAGAGCTTTATTTGATGCCAGTGCTTGAATAGCAACTTTCTCTGCAGGATACTCTGCCATTAAATCAGACCTTCACTGAAAGGACATGCACGTACGTCTGCATTTGTAGAACTGCCGTTAGAGATGCCCTCTCTCTGAAATGACCTGTGATTGGCCAAGAGGTGGTGCAGGAGTTAGTTTTCTCTAAGTTCACTTGAATTGACCCTTTGCTAAGTCTTGCCCACGGAGGCAGACTGGCCAATCATAAGGTAGCATCAGGCCGACTCAGACCAGGGTCCAACAACAACACAGCTGTGCTCCATTGACTCTAATGCAGTTGTTTTAGATTTCCTTCATTTTCAGGCTGGTTTTGTGGATTTGGAGCTAAATGTTGTGCCTGGGGCAAGTCGTGTATTAATGATACTGGTTACCTGGAGAGGTTGGAAAAAGATATACGTTTCTTCCCTGTTCCAAAACCAAAATCAAACCCTGAAAAGTGTAGGGTTAGCTAGCTAGCTACTGAAGATATAGCCTACTGAATGTATACACATGCTGCTTTTGCTTTGTAATGATTATAACAGTGAAACAAAGACCGACCCTGCTGTACAGGAACCAGTGAAGGGAAGCAGGGAAACTTTGCTCATATTCAACCAGCTGTGTGGCATCGCATTTTGTGCAGATGAACGTTGTTTGACTTCCCCCAGAGATCCCTGCCCATCTGGCGGCGGAAGGCCAGGTGCTGGCAGTGGCATGGAGGGGAAGCCATCTGCACACACTGTGATGCCACACAGCTGGTTCAATATCAGCAAAGTTTCCCTTTATATTCATTGTCTTCTGTGGCGATCAGCAGTGATGTGGTGGTTCACTTTTACACTGTGATCTGTAGCCTATAGTTGGGCTTTAGCTTCTAACTATCTTTGTCTTTTTAACCTGTTGTTGCTGCTGAGTCAGTTTGACATCCTGGATATATCCTTCAAACACAGACTGTAGACCCCTCTGTCTGCTTCTCTCTGGAATCACTGTTTCATTTGTCCAAAAATATGATAATATTTCTTCAGGGAGTGCAGTTAGCTACAGTGTGGGCTCCATGCTAGCTCCAACAGCCATCACAAAGGGGCGGGGCTTAGCGAAAGGTCAATTACAATATGCTCAAAATGAAACTGCCTACCTCAGCTTTAAGTGTTGTGTGTGTTGATATATTTCTGATGTGGACACACTTGATTACCACTAAAGTGCTCGACACTGTGAGTGTGGGTATTGGGACAGACCTTCAGTGTTTACTGGCCACTTTAAATACACCAAATCCATACAACATGAACAAGTGTTTAGCAGAGCAGCTACAGACAACAGTTACCAGCATGTTTCTGTTGTTTGGTATTCATTTCCCATCCTGACTAACACTGAGCAACTTCTGAGCTCTTTAAACATGTGTCATATCCACGGTTCCTCCCTCTTCGTACTGTCCCCCATAGAGAAGCTATTACTAGGTAAGTTCTTAGATTTGTTTTTCCCAGCCATCTGTGTGCCCACCTGCCTTTAAGCCAGCCTCACACAGACCCCCCTCCCCTACCCCAACTCTTCCTCTACCCTCCTCCCTCCTCCCTCCTCCTCTAACGCCTCCAGCTGACTCCCCATCCTCCTCCCTCCTGCCTTGGTAATCAACACTTTAACTGCACCTCTGTGTCTGTAGCTGCAGACAGACTCACCTGCACTAACCTGCATCTTATCAGAAGGCCGCTCACACTCTGCTACACCAGGAATGACTGAAAATGCTCATCCACTGATCCTGACTCACTCTTCAAGCACCGTGTGAACAAACAATCATGACATCAGGCTCGTTCACATTTCTGTTACCCGAGCTTTCAGACTGCTGATCACCACTGACCATGTTGGGAATCTGAAGTGTTGTTATGTCGGAGTGTTTGTTGTCCATTAAAACTCATAAGTGCAGAATGTGTCTGTGATTTGCAGGTCGAAAGACGTCTTGACGATAGCGTAAAAACTTTCTTTTTCTACTATGGTCAGATTTAAAGATACTGAAAATTGTGCAACATCTTGACCACCAGCAGCTTCAGTACTAAAGAATCTGACTTCTATCTTAAAACAATAAGGGTCAAACCCTGTTCAGTGCCTCATGTCATGTTCAAAACAACAACAAAACAACAATTATGCAATGATGGTTGCGACACGATTGATGCAAAATATGTGAATTAAATGGCAGGAATGAAGCAAGTAGCGCAATTCTGGGTCATAAGCTTACTCATGAGAGTTGAAAAATCTGAACTCAAGCAACAGATTGGCACCGCGATAGCCAATCAGCATTGATCGTTTGGGGACATATGACGCTGAGGACGTACCAGCTGAAGCTCAATCATTGATTCAGCCATTTCACGCATGTACGAAGCGAGTCAACACAAAATATTCTGGCGTTCAAACTCTCGCAAGTCACTTGACGCGAGAATTTGCATCAGGTTTGGCGTGAACATGACATCACACTAACAAAACTTCAGACTGTAAATGGTTTGTAAGGCAGAGGATGACGTCACCTGCGTCTTACATAGCTTCACTTTTGTGGGAGATTCTGAAATTTGCGGGAAATTGAATGAACACATATTTTTCTCAAGATACTGCAGGCTGTTCATCATCTGTTTTGTGAATGGATGAATGTTTTCAGAACGAACTTCTTTACACTAAAAACAGGGAAAAATTTGAAAGGGACATTAATTTAAAAAAAAAAAAATTATTTAATTTTAATTTTTATATACTCTTAATTCGGTGTCAACTCTGTTGTTGTTTCACATATACACACAGGTCCGAACACACACACAAGCACAAACGGGACCTATACATGCACCAAATGGAGAGATGTCAGAGTGAGGGGACTGCCCATGGACAGGCGCCCCGAGCGGCTGGGGGGGCTTCGGTGCCTTGCTCAAGGGCGCCTCGGCAGTGCCCAGGAGGTGAACTGACACCTCTCCAGCTACCAGTCCACGCTCCTTATTTTTGGTCCGGATGGGGACTTGAACCAGCGACCCTCCGGTTCCCAAGCCAAGTCCCTATGGACTGAGCTACTGCCACCCGAAAAACATCATAGGTTATTATGCAGTGGTGTCACTGGTCAGGCACACTTGAGATCAAACTGGGCTGTATGTGGCCCATGAACTGAGATGAGTTTAGTTTTACAAATTCAGATTCAAAGCCAAATATAGCAAGAGGGTTCCTTGCTGTGAGGCTGTGAGGAGCCCCTCTGTGTGGAGTTTGCATGTTCTTCCCGTGTCAGCGAGGGTTTTCTCGGGGTACTCCAGCTTCCTCCCACAGTCCAAAGACATGCAGGTTAATTGGTGACTCTAAATTGTCCGTAGGTGTGAATGTGAGTGTGAATGGTCGTCTGTCTCTATGTGTCAGCCCTGTGATACTCTGGTGACCTGTCCAGCCCCAAGAGGGGACGGTGTTGATCAAAGTGGGTTCAAGTACAAAAGAAAAGTGGTGGTAAAATAAACATGAAAAATCATTAATTCGTATTTATGGCCACTGCTTGTTTTTGAGTAATTAACTACAAAATAAAACAGGATAGAGGTAATTAACTAACAATGCAAATATGAATGTAGTTGAACTACCAGCAAGCTACTACTGGTTTAATTATATGTAGTTCACTAATCCCCAACACTGATAGCATGTAATCAAGACATGTCAGCTACATTTATGAAGGTTTTCAACCAGACGTCTTGATGTCTTTGGACCTGCAAATCTCCAAAGTTGATGCAAATTAAAGTTTTAGGTCTTAACTAACTTCCAAACTACATAGAAACCTCGTAAACAATCTGCCCCTTTAGACCTGAGTCCATCTTCTGCTGTGTTCAGTGGGAAGCATCAGAGCATTCCAGTTTAAGTTCCAGTAGTCGTTGATGTACTGAGTCTTACATCACTGTAGTGTTACAGCCCTGTATACAGTATCTGTGTATCATACTGTGTACGTCTGTAGCTGGTAGAAACATAATCTATTTAATTTGACTTCCTGTAATAAGGCAGCACTGTACTGAGTCCCCACACTGATACTGTACCAGCAGCACCCTGTTCTGTGTCGCTGTGTTATCAATGACTGCTTTGCTCTTTATGTTACTGTGAGAGAGAAAACAAGCAGCAGCTTGTAGGGCTTCCTCCAGTTTGACCAGTGCTCTGCTCGCTCCTCCACAGGTCAGCTAATGGGTATGAACGAGATCACAGAGAAGCTAACCCTGGATGCAAAGTGCCGGAACGAACACGCTATTGTCCAGAGGGTGACCACCGCCGCCAACCTCAGCAGAGTCCCCTGTGGGTCAGATAAAGAGTGCAGGTGAGAGGATCAGAGGAAGTGTCAGCAGGAACATCCCCCAAAATCTGCTGTGATGCTGATCTGTGGTGTCTGAGCTCTTTCAGGTTCAAATTACAATCAGTTAATGCAGCTGTGTGTGACGTGTTTTAGTAGCACTGAAACACACAGGCCCACTGTCAGTGGCTGGAGTAGAGTTCAGCTTTAAAGGGTTGGTTTGCCCAATTTATTTATTTATTTATTTTTTAACGTCCATCTAGTGGTAAAGACCAGAGGTGGAAAAAGTACTTGGGTCTTTAACTTAAAAGTTAACTCATATATTTTTCAACCTGGACCCTATTTATCTGTTTTTGTTTCTTTAACCCTGTTTCCACCGAGCAGTACGGTTCAGTTCAGTTTGCTACACTTCTAGGTCTAGGTACCATTTCTGAAGTGTTACTTTGGGTTCAAAGGTACTATACTGAAAATGTTTGGTGGAAACGCAGCTTAAGTGACTAATTTCTGAAATGAGTCCAGTGCTGAGAGAGTGCTGCAGCCGGCAGCGCTGAATCTGGCTGTAATGTAACTATTCGGGGCATATTCGCCTGTCGGTTTACATCCATTAAAAGTGCTTAATTTTGCCACTGACAGGCTCAGATTGTATTATAAATGTCTGACAACTTATGGAAAGGATCCCTACAAGCGCCAGGCGCCTTGAGCGCAGTAACGTCGGGCGCATCGTAACGCAAAAACAGCAAGCAAAAAGTCTCATTCTCATTAAAAACAATCACAAAAAGGTGCCTCCAGCTGCTGAAACACTTTCAGTGTTCGGAGCCTTAAAGTACCAAAAGGGAATATTTTAGTAAAGAACAAGTACCTCACAACTGTACATAAGTATAGTACTTGAGTATTTTCCACCACTGGCCATGTAGGGATTTCCTTACAGCATCATGTGACGACGTTAAAACGACTCAGAGTTTGTTTTTGTTGCTGACTGTTGATGAACCTGCTGACCGTGTGTCCCTCTTTATTCTGTGGCTTCATCTTTACTTCCGATCTTTGCTGCTTTGACCTCAGTCCTCCTGTTCCTCCTCCTGATCATCCTGTCCACAGGTTCGCGGGCAGGACGGTGACCAGCGGCAGCCTGGTGTTGGTCACCGTGGCGACCAAAGAGGAAGGAGCCGCCCAGCTGACGGTCAACTGTGAGAAGATGGTGATCGGCACGATGCTGGTGAAGGACATCCTCCTGGCTCTGACGCAGTGACGTGTGACCTTTTTGCCCTCTGCCCCCCCCCCTCGCCCCAACACGCCTCTCACATGTCGTCCATCACACGTGTAGCATCTCCTCCATTCTCCTGTTAGCAGCGTCGGCGAGGAAGTTTCCAGAATGTTTTAACTCCAGTTTGTTGTCTGTTCAGGAGCCCTCTACTTTTACAAATTACTCCTTTATTTACTGAATGCCACAGCTGTACGTGATGTTTACGACAATCAGACATGACCTGATGTGAAATCTCCCCCTGACATGTCATTATCCAGAAATACTAAGTTTCCTTCCCTCAGCGGATTCACCTGACTCCAATATGTGAGTCAACTAAACAAAGAGATTTGTGCATCTTTTAAACTTTAAATCTACTTAAAATGAAAAGCAGCTCAGATGTTGTTACACCTGAGTGTGAAGTAATAAACAGGACTGGAGACGAGATTGAAGGTTCAAAAGTTTACAAAACACAAGGTCCTCTTACTGAATGTTTTCAAGGCTTTCAGCTTCAGTTTGTGGTCTTCCTCTCAGCAGATGGAGTAACTTGCTTGTCGTGGACTAAGACTGACAGACGGCAAGGAGGGTTTATCTGTTACCACCTGTTAACAACAGTTCAAAGTGCTTTAAGGTCGGATCCATTATTTTATTTATTTCTTTTAGGGTTTTGAGGAGCTGTTGTGAGCATTTATACTTCTGCAGTGGTGTGTCTGTGTCACTCTGCAGTTACACCTCCAACACACTAGTCAGGGGCAGGATTTCTGTGAAGTGCTGTGAAGTTTAGATGATACAAAACACACATTAAACACACATTAAACATGGCTTAATAGAGACAATTTCAAACACAAGAACACAAATCAGCTTCACTATAACTCGCAGCATTCACAGACAAACACTTGTCTTTATCTGGACACATTTTCCCCACAAATACAACATGCTAATGTTTTTAGCACAAGCCTATGGCATTTTACATTGTATAAATTAGCTTAGCGGCTAGCTGAGATTTCCTCAGCTCTTATGAAGCCAGGGACAACAGCAACATTCAGCAAAAGTAACATCACAAAATTCAGCTCCATTACAACTCAAGGTTCACTGACAAAACAACTGTCCTATACTAAATATGTTTTCCAAACAAATATAGCATGCTAATGTTATTAGCTCAAGCCTATGGCATTTTACATTGTATAAATTAGCCTAGCGACTAGCAGAGATTTCCTCTGCTCGTATGAAGCCAGGATAAATCACACACAAAACTTAAAATGCTATTTTTGTGGAGACTTTATTGTCTTCACAATTTATTGTTTATCTGTGAAATTAAAGTAAATAAAAGCTTTGTTTCCACTGAGGGAAATGGTTTCAGCTTACAAAAACAGACAGGAGGTTTGTGTTGCTGCGACATGTAGTTACATTTCTACCCCTTAACCCTTTCAGTTATCAGCGCTCTGTTCCAGATAATGTGACACATAGACGTTAAGAATGCTGTTTAGTTTTGTCTCTGGGAACAAAAAGAGGATCCAGTGGGACAACAGATCAGAGATGTGCACTGGAAACAACAAACTTTAAACTTGTCACAGCCTCAAATAGTACTAAGATTGTGTGATATCGACTCCATCTGTTGAGGAAGGCCATGAGATTTGTTTCAAAATGAGTGTTTAAGAAACACAGTGAGTGAACTGTGTTGAGAATTCATTCATCAAAACAAAAACTGTTTTCTTTCCCCTAAAAATGACCCAGTCTCACCCATAAAATTTAGTTTTGTTTTATTTGACAAGTGGCACACCGGTTTAAAATGTTTTAGCTTGTTAGTTATTAGCAGACTATTTTAAGATGTAGTTAATGTAAGTAATAGGTTACACTGTAGGTATAAGTTCCCCCAAAAACACCAGAATAAAACGCAGACTGTCAGGTCAGTAAATCACTCATTCAGTTATTTGAAGTACTTGAATGTAGCACGACGGCTCGACTGAGACGACGACTACCTACAACTCAATCATTTTGGCACAATAAATCAATAACTGCTCGGCGGGTCAAAGACGGATCTTCATCTCAAACTCAAGCCTCGCCGTCATAGTGCACATGTTCATCACAACAAGAGGGGCGTTTATAAAAACTGAAGATGTATAAATGTTATTGTATGTATTGCGACATGTAATACAGTACTGCTATAAGTAAGTTGTGGTGTGTGAGTGTGTGTGAGTGTGTGTGTGGGCGTGATGACACTGAATATTGACCTGGCAAACATTAAACCTGCTGAATGACTCAAAGTGACACTCGACTTAAAATCATCATGAAGCACATAAATAAAATAATATAAAGGAAAATAATTTGGATTTGTCGTCTGCTACAAGCCACACAGTTTTAAACATTTTAAATATTACATTAAATTAAAGATTTGCCCGGTTCAAATTATGGCAGGATTATAGAAAAACTATTTAAAATTATTTCTATATTTAAATTATAATCTGTTAAAAATATTTTCTTGATGAGGTGAGTCATCGTCGGGCCAAAAAAATGTGAGAAAATATCAGTTTCCATCAGGTTGAAGCGTCTTGTTTTGTACAACAGTCAACAAAAATAATATAAAATATAAAATATTCCTATGTGTATCCTATGTGTGTAAAATATAGCTATAAACTAAAATGATACAGAGAGATTATCAGATTAAAACTGAACTAGTGCTCATGATGGCGTCGACCATTTTGAAGCTGAGTGTCACCTTGACGTCATTGAGACTGTTTCCATGCCTTCTTATTGTGTTTTGATTTCAGGTCAGAGGTCATGTGGCTTCTCTTTTTGTTTTGGACCCTCACATGTCCAGCAGCTGCACGTTTCTTATCTTTAACACATTATTTATTTATTGTTTATTTACTGTTGAACAACGTGTTTACCAAAGGAGTACACTGCAGTCAGACTTCAGCCCTCGTCACAGAAAACTAGCAGCAGCATCAGACGGATTTATTTTGGCCTTTTTTTTGTACCTGTTGCTTTGTTTTTACCGTTAACACCACTCAGACCTGATATTTCCAGTCACTGCATCACAGTCATGATGACGAATGTAAAGAGTAAGAAATTATACTTTTAATGTAAAAATTAAAAAATAAAAATCCACTGAAAAACAAACAAACTGCTTTCACAGAAACAGTTTGATAAAATTATTTAATTCATGTCTGGCGATTTGTTTTATCTGCATCGGCTCTCAAATATCCAAAGTATGTTTTATTCATACTCTGTGTGTGGTTGTGAAATGTGGTCCTGAAGTATTACAAGTTTATTTATTATACAAATAAAAAAAATACAGATACATTCTCGTGTGTCCTCTGTGTTTTCGCTCATCCATAATTAATCTGTTCAGAGTTTGGGACGTCAGAAGATGGTACACTGTGGTCATAAAGGGATGGAACCAGTCTGGCCATTCTCCTCTGACCTCTGGCATCAACAAGACATTTTCACCCAGAGAACTGCTGCTCACTGGATATTTCCTCTTTTTGGGACCGTCCTCTGTAAACCCTAGAGATGGTTGTGTTTCTGAAATACTCAGACCAGCCCGTCTGGCACCAACAACCATGCCACGTTCAAAGTCACTTAAATCACCTTTCTTCGTCATTCTGATGCTCAGTTTGAACTCCAGCAGGTCGTCTTCACCATGTCTACATGCCTGAATGTGTTGAGATGCTGCCATGTGATTGGCTGATTAGCTGTCTGCCTTAATGAGCAGTTGACCAGGTGTGCCTAATTAGTTCTACCTCCTTTATGATGTTGAGATGGAGAGAAGACAGACACCTCTACAGCTGATATCTCTGATTAACAGCACCACAGATAAGAGGGAAACTGTTTTGTTTATGTCTGGTTGAACTGTCCTTTTAAAAGAGCAGTGTGTAAAAATAAGGGCTTAAGTGGTGGGGACTGCAGATAGCAACCAGCTAAAACGTTAGCTAAAACTAGCTAAACCGTTAGATTTCCTCCAGTATTTATGGTTCAGGAGGTTTTTACCCTGAGCCGAATTATGCACAGAAGTCTCTTCCTCTCTGAAACCAACAGCTCCGGTGTTTTAAACTGGTAAGAACACTAAATAAAGCTGCTCACTTTACAAATCAGTGTTTCTCTAACGCTGTTCGGCACGTCGGATAGGGGACGCTAGCTTAGCACATGCTAATACATGCTCACATTTTTTCTCTGATAACTTAAGATTCAGACGTTCACGGAGATTTTAGTGTAAGCCGAATTATTCACAGAGGTCTCCTCTACAACATAAAGCGACCCTGTGGTTTAAACCTTTACACAAACTGAATAAAACAGTTTCACGTACAAAAATTGTGTTTTTTTCAATGTTGTTCGTCACCGAGGGGCTGCTAACTATGGTGGCTGATGTGAAAACGGGAATGGCTCATTTTAAGGTAACAAAAACACAAGGATTTTTATTTTAGGGGATTATACACTATAGAAAACATACTTAATATGTTATATTCATTTTCTTTCAATATATTCCCCTCAATCCAACACACTGGACCTTCAGACCGAACTCGAGGTGAAGTATTTTTATACTTTTGTATTTGTGCTTTTACCCAACAAACTGAACACTTCTTCCAGCACCAGTGTTCAAATCTTAAACATTATGTTTTCAAAGTGACACTTGACTTAAAATCATCATGAAGCACACAAAGAAAATGATACATAGGAAAAACCAAAAAAAACCAAAACATTAATATATAGTTTCGCCCAGTTCAAATTATGGCAGGATTGTAGGAAAATCTTTAAATGATTTCTATGGCTTTAATTAACAATCATTTTCATTATTAAATTATCTGTTAATAAATATTTTCTTGATTAAGTGAGCGATATATCAGTTTACACCAGGTTTCAGTCTCCAAAACCCAAATATTCTCAGTTTAATAAAATAGGAAATTGATTTAACACTCATTCTTGAAAACTGGGACAAAACCTTATTTTGTGGTTTTTGATTTTTACTCTACAATTAGGCTGGGAAAAATATATTTTAAAAGATCATGTCAAGTCTTGACAACCTCCCAGTGATTTATTGTTTTCTTAAACAGCGTACATGATGGATGTCAGAGGTAGATCTGATGAGGCTGTTGTCTTATGGAGTTGACAAAGTTATATGTGAATATAATTTCACAGCAGTTGTAGCAAGTAGCCATTTTATTTTTCAATGTTGCTTAAAGTCATCTCAATATTAATCAAGATGCTAAATTAAACTATAATTCTTATTTAGTTTGGATTTAGAAGGGCTACACAGTTGACATGTTATGGTTCAGACACACCTGACAGCTTTACTATTTAATTTATTTATCCAAAACTACAAAGGTCGCCAGCACTTGAGCAGCATTCCCGCCATTTTGGAAACCAGGAAGTGAGACAGGAAAGCTCTATGACAGTGTGGGTGACATTAAACAAAAACACACACACAGCAGAGATCAACAAAAGTTGAAAATTGTTTATTAGAAAAGAAAAAGCTTCAGCAGTCACAAAGCACAGGCAGCTCTACAGATTCACTGATGGGAATATGAGCCCGTTAACAACGCAGCGCCTCAGACTGATATACAGGTTTGTTAATCTGTTTGATTGTGATCTGAAGTTATCTTTAATCTTTGGTTTTCACAGGAATGTTGGACTGGTGTGGTCCAGTTTGTGCAAATAAAATCACAGATTGGGTACAGAATGATTAGTTAAGCAGCTATAATGATCCTGAGATCCTCTGAAATCTGCTGTATGCATAGACGTATACGACATGTGGAATGTGTTGTTTTCCTTCAGACATATCTTTAATAACTCACGCTAAGACTCTCAAGTAGTAATGATGTAAAAGCTTGACACATCCTTCAAGACATTATTGTTCATTAAATAATGCCCATAGCAACCCTCAGCAGTCAGTCATGCTACAGAAATCATGTTTAACATATAAGAAAGGATTTTTTTTTTTAAAGTTTAGATAAACTTTCTAAATGTGTCCTTCACACTCTGACTCACATCTGGTGAGGATTCTAATCCTCACGAGCTTACATTGTAGACTCTGTTGTACGCCTGCATTTCTTCTCCTCCTCACTTACTTCCCTGAACACTGTCCCCACCGTCTTTTGACAGTTTCTCTTATTTTTGGCATTTTAAATGAGGCACCATAAAAAGGCACAGAGCGATGACAGAAGGCACAGGAACGTCCTCTGGGAGCAGAAACAGGAGACAAACAATCAGAGAACAAAGGCAGCGATCCTCCAGTCTGCTTCCACGAGGACATGAAGACGACGTTTGCTAATAATTTATTCATATAGAATAATGTGTGTGTAGAGGATCTGAGCTGTCAGGTGAGCTCAGTCTGCCTGGTCTGGGGGAGCACGAGAGCCACGAATCCTCCGGTCAGCAGCAGAGCCGACACCAGCAGCACCGGCACGGCGCAGTTTGTGTCCACCAGCTTTCCAAAGGCTATGTTACCCGTGATGGCTGCCACTCGGCCCACGCCGGTGAAGAAACCGAGCGCAGTGGACCTGAGGGAGACAGAGAAGGAAAGAAGCACCAGGACGTGTGAGCAGCTGTGGGTGTGTTTACTGGAAACTCACACTTTCCCTAAAACTGTGAAGACTCCTGCTGATGTGCTCCGACAGTTTGGCTGCATATTTTTCAGTCCTGTTTTAATGATGTACAAAACACAGCAAATAGTTTAAAATATGTCACAGGGAAAAAAAGATAAAATTTGAAAAAAGCCTGCAACAATATGTTTTCCCTTTATCCCTCAGATTTGCCTTTGCTAAGTGCCCCCATCACCTTTTACTAAGCCCATCCCAAAGGGGCGGGGCTTAGTAAAAGGTCAATTGGCCAGTGAAAAACAAACATATCTAAGTCAGTAAGAATCCAAATTGACAGAAATCTGAGCAGCCATGTTTGAGCCACCTCTATTTGCCACACACAGGTTGAGCTTTAAGCAAACACATACTGACCGTAGCTGGGTCGGGTAGAGCTCCGTTCCGATCACGTCCAGGGCGTTCCAGGCGATGACTGACACACCGCTGAAGACGCAGGACAGGATCAGACTCTGGACTTTGGTTTGGACCACATAGATGAGGAAGACGCTCAGACTGGACACCAGCAGGCTGAAGGCTGGAGACACAACAAAGACAGTCGAGAGATTTTCATTCAAAGATTCAAAGACGAGCCCTGGCTGGTGATGTGGAGAGACTCTTCTTGGCTGCTCAGCTAATATAGACAGACTCACACAGCAGAGCCTTTCCTCCGGTGCTGTCCATCATGAGAATGGTGAAGATGTTTCCTGGTAGGTTTGCTGCAGCAATGATGAAGCCCTCCATGTACACTGTTGAGCGAGGGACAGAAACAGGAAGGTAAAGAAGGAACATCCATTCCTAAGTTTTTTTTATATCAGCTTATCTTGTAGGGGTAGGGGAAAAGATTTTGTGAGGCAGTCTGTATCCATACACAGATGCCAAGTATTGATCTTTTATTATACACATCATTCATTTTTTCAGATAGATACTATAATACAACATTTGGAACTATAATAATAAAATGAGTTGCTTTTTTTTTGGTCCACTAGATGGTGCTGATGTTTTTTCCCTGGTGAGGTCAGCAGAGGTCTCAGTCAGCGGCATTTGGCAGGACGTTTACCAAAACAAAGATGGAGGCACCGGAGAAAGAAATCAGAGACTCGCCATTGGCGTTTAAATCAAATGTCTGAACTTATGTCGGATATTTTAACACAAAAGAAAAGAAGGACTTGGATATGACACGTGTGATTTGCAAGCAGTGTCATTAAAATAAAATCCATTGGGAATAGTACTAACATGAGGGCTCACCTCACACACCACCATCCAGAGATAGTGTTAGCCGCTGACCGCCAAGCTAATATTAAACCTCTGCCGTCAAATTAACCAACAGTGGACACATTAGCTTGACAAAAAAAACTACCATCCAACTTTGAGAGAGGGAAGAAAATAACACAGTCCATCAGGACACTGCCTTTGTGCAGGGGTCGCCCGCCCTACCTGCTGACTGTAGCTTTGGCTCTAGGTTACGGGATTAGTTTTTGGAGTAAACTGCATGGAAGTGTACGTACACAACACTCACTATTACAATCAAAATATAAAGTTCTTTCCATGAAACTTCTTGAAACTCATAAAATATAGCAGACACATATCAGGCAGGTCAAAAAACGCAGACACGACACCTTCAATTCTAGAGGCAGTTTAGAGTCTCCAATCAGAGAGGAAACAATATACTTGAATGATCAAGGAGTATATCTTTGTTTAGCTCTTTGTCTTTCAGGGTCAGAACTGAATTTCAGATGTAAGGAACCAAAGTACCTGGTCTTACAAAAGTAAAACAACATTTACTGAGACAAACAAATGAAGTGACCTGCATCCACGAGTCTAAAAATACCCTGAGCACCATTTGTCTTGTTTCATATTTGTCTCCCTCATGTAACCACTGTTTAAAACACCCCTCTAAATGTAAAGGCCTCCTCTAACTCTGTTTACTTTATCTGAGCTGTCTGTCTTATTGATTTTAATTTCTCATTTCTTATCTTGATTTTATGTTGTAAATGTGTTTATTGTAAATGACTTTAACTGTTTTTAAAGGTGCTGTATAAATAGAGTTTATTATTATTATTATTATTATTATTTGATGTAGATTATAAAGTGTCCTTTTATGAGATGACGAGGGAATATAATTGTATTAATGATTCTTATTCTAACCTCATTCCCAAACATATTGTCATCTGTGTAATAAATGTGTGCTTCATGTTCAGCTCTGTGTGTTTGCTGACTGCAGTAAAATCTTTGCGTTTCCAGAAACACACCTGCCGTCTTCACTGGGTAGCAGCTTTGGTCGTGGGCAGAAGATGGCACGGACATGTTGGCACAGGGAGAACCACCATCCTCAATTCTCTTGAACAGCTCTGGGAACCACATCCACAGACCATAGTACCTGCACACACACACACACACAAATTAAAAGAGATTTAAGTATTTGAATTACAATGAAGGCTACAGTTGGTACGTTTTTAAATGTGAAACTTGTACTGTATGTCTAAGTGCTACAGTGAGACTGCAGGAGGTCGGTGTGAAGCATCACAGACAGGTGAAGTCAAACATCTTTAACCGTTTTTACAGACATGATTTCTGGTTGTTGAAGATAAATATTTGCAGCGGTTATCTCTTGCTGACATTTAAAGCTGCAGAGCTCGGGAAGTGATAGGCAGAGGCAGGAGAGTGGGCCAGACTGGGTGAACAGGAAGTATCTAAGACATCAGAGTAGGGCCTGGCAATATACTGGGCAATATATCTATCATTACGTGACACGAGGTGTCGTCTTAGATTTTGTATATAGTAATATTGTAAGTGTCGTCCCTTCCTGGTTTTAAAGGCTGCGTTACAGTAAAGTGATGTAATATTCTGAAGAAGAACAGATGTACATGTGGAATGTATAATGAAAATTTCAGTACCCAGCAAACAAAAAGTTGCAGTAACAGAGCTGCAGCGCTGCCTGTTGTACATTGATCACATCAATGGTGATAAAGCACACAACATAAATACAAGCCCTGGATTTTTGCACCATCCCGACAACGGAAGTATAACTGAGAGCTCCAGTTTCACCTCTGATGCTCCTGAGTCTTTATCTTAACGTACAGATGGGATTTCTCACCCGAAGGAGATGCAGTAGAAGATGATGAGCAGAGAAATGCTCCTGCATTTGAGTGCACCGTGAAACATCTGTTTAATGGGCACCAGGGCCTGCAAGTCAAACCAAAAACATTATTTAATGAAAAGGAAATATAGCAACAATCATGGAATAATATCTAACAACATGGCAAAACGACATCTGCTTTCAGGGTCCGTTAAAGTCCAGTCATACTGTTTTTTTTTAGCTGGTTTTATTGGAAATATGTTTGTGAATATGTACAACTAAACCACAATAACAGCCACATTTCTCCTCAGTCATCAGTTTAAGGTCCACACAGGTTAATACATTCAGCATAATACTTGTGTTTGACCATGTCGTTAAGCTCGTTTTCTGTCTCTGTCAAGTAGCTGTCTGTTAGTCACCCACTCTGCAGCAGGAAACAGCACTTCAAAATAAAAGCTCTGTGACAGAAAATCACTGTACTCTAAATAAGGTGGTTTTTTTTTACAAACTTGACATGTTTGTGAGTCACTTGCGGTCCATTCAGAGTGGACTCGTGACCCACTTTTGGACCACGAGCCACCAGTTAGGAACCATTGCTGTAGAGTCAGTTTTATGCTTATATGCTGCATATTCCTAAATGAACCTATTAAGTCAAGTAACAACACATTACTTATGTGTATGTGAAATTATTCGAGGATTAATTGATTAGTTAACCAACAGAAAATAATCAGCAGAGATTTTGATGATCGATTTATCATTTTGGTCATTTTCAAGCAAAAATGCCAAAAACTCAGCAGGTCATGCTGGTGCAGGAATGCTGGAGCCCTAAACCTGTGTTCAGGCAGTATTACAGCAAGTCTCCCCCTGGGGACCCACAGCAGGTTAATCCAGCCACACTACTTCAAGTCCTACAAGGACATGTTTAACAATGACGTTTTCATGCCAAACAATTGTCCACTATTCTGAATATGACAAGATTCTGAATATGACAGTTTATTCTGTTTAAAAATTCTGAATGAGGCCGCCTTCTGAGTAAAGCATTTTCAGATTAGGGCCTCTGGGATACGCTGGTATTATTCAGGTTTAAGGAGCGTTCTTTGGACGTGTATGCAGTGTATTTGGAGGCTGTGTCTCAGTTGGGGTTTATACCACAGTTTGCGACACACGGCCTGTTGTCTGGTCACAGTCAGCTCTGTTGTTGCACAAACCAACTTGCCAGCCCTTCATAAAGCTGGAGTAGAGATGCATACCCAAAAGAGAAGCCCACATTTGTGCTCAGAAGCAGAAGCACATCTACTTTTAAACACTATAAAAGACTCAGATATGAACAGAATTTTGGGTTTGTACAAATATCGCCGACCTTTTCAAGAAGGTGGTCGTAGGAATTAGTGTGAGACTGTGTTTGCACAGTCCAACAAGTCCACTGACAGTGAAATGAAGAATCCTATCATGTTGCACAGAAACAAAATGGCACAAGCAGCTGTGGCCGTTTAACTTTTCTATATTATTATATATTTCTGTATATGCATCACTAAAAATGCATTTATTTAATCTTAGAAATATTGCCCGCGTACGACCTCTTTTATCTAATGGAGATGACTAAATGTCCCGCAGAGAACGGTGATGCTGCGTTCTGTGTCTCTGGCCCTCGTCTCTGGAACAGCCCTCCAGAGGACGTCAGACTCTCCGATTCAGCAGACAACTTCCAATGAAATCTTAACACCTATCTTTTTAGACTGGCATTTTTGTAGCTTTTATTTACTTAATTGGTTCAAACCTAATTCGTATTTTAACGCGTGAGTGTGTGATTTTTTTTTAATGTGAAGCACTTTGAGTTGCACTTGCTGTATGAACTCTGCTACACAAATAAAATTATTATTATTATTACTATTTTGATGTGAAAAACAACATGTTAGGGCATGTTTTCTGGAGTGTACTCAGCTGCATGTAAATGAGAATATTAATGGAATATTAATTTTCATTAGCCGTGTAAACAGCTCAGTGGAAATACATATGTTTTTTAGAATAAGGGAATGAATGTCCTGTGCATGTCACCCCCGCCAGTAATGGACTGTATGAGTCTACGGAGATGGAGAAGACGGGCCTTTGACTCAGACAACCTCTAAATCATCTCTGTGTATGTGGAGTGGAGTTCTTCTCTGTTAGTGACATTACCTTTTTCAAAATACTGGCAAGCCTCCCTCCACATGAACCTCGAGCTCTGGTCCCCTCCGCTTCCCCTTTCTGCTTGGAGCCGGTGCACAAAGCAAATTCCTTCAAAAGAGTTTAAGATGAGAGTCGTCACACTCACAGTAGGTTATTATACTGTAGAGTGAAGGAAGGAAGTGTTAAAGAGAACTTGCACAACCCACATAAAAATAATGTTAACTTTCATTGGAAACATAACTTCCCTTTTAATTTCACCTTCTGCACTTTTCTGTAGTTGTCTAACTTTTGTCATTTCCATCTCTGTCAAATGCTTTATCGTTGTCACCACCTCACCAGTTGAACTAAACACATTAAATTTGTCCACCAAAAACAACACCATTTATTTCTTACTGGTAAATCCTTTTCCTTTCTCCATGTATTCAGCTTAAACATCATTTGGAAGACGTGGATCGCCTCTTTCTCCCGGCCAGCCTGGCAGAGACAGGACAAAAGTCTCAAAGACAGCTCAGGAGAAAGAAAACAAAAAGCAAGCTGCAAACACAGACACCACTGTGGCCTCTAAATACCTCCATGAGGAACTTGGGGCTTTCAGGCATGAGCAGCTTGAAGAAGAGGGCTGACGTGAGGCTGGGAACCGAGCAGAGCACCACAAACAGTCTCCAGCTCTGAAACTCCAGTGATCCCAGTAAAAAATGTACCGAGGTTCTTGGAATCACCAACCAGGCAAGACCTGCACACAAAGGACAGTCAGTCACTGCTGAACACAAAGCTAGACTAGGTCCATGTCAGAATACAGTACTCTTTGTTTTATTCTGATAGTGTCTGCCAGTGAAGTTCATGCTTTTATCGCAAAGTCTAAATCTTTATTTTTTAAGGATGTTTTCAGGTTTTTAAGGCGAGAACAAACTGGTTAAACTTTGTATAAATGTAGCGCTGGGATTTTCACCACTAGATGATTATTTCTAGCTACAGCTATGAGCTGTGTGAGACACTGAATTCTAATTTCTAGATGTGTTTGTAGGGACAACAAAATAAAAGTTGAAGAGGCCTAGTGGTTCAGACTTTTACCATGGAACTGCAATGTTCCTGGTTCAATTGACCTTTGGCTAAGCCCCGCCCCTTTGTAATGGTGCATCAAGCTGTCGGCATAAGCACGGAGCCCACACTGTAACTAACTGCACTCCCTGAAGAAATATTATCATATTTTTGGAGAAATGAAACAGTGATTCCAGAGAGAAGCAGACAGAGGGGTCTACAGTCTGTGTTTGAAGGATATATCCAGGATGTCAAACTGACTCAGCAGCAACAACAGGTTCAAAAGATAAAGATAGTTAGAAGCTAAAGCCCAACTATAGGCTACAGATCACAGTGTAAAAGTGAACCACCACATCACTGCTGATCACCACAGAAGACAATGAATATAAAGGGAAACTTTGCTGATGTTGAACCAGCTGTGTGGCATCACAGTGTGTGCAGATGAACGGTGTTTGGCTTCGCCCCCGTGCCGCTGCCACCGCCTGGACGTCTGCAGGGATCTCCGGGGGAAGTCAAATAACGTTCATCTGCACACACAGTGCAACGACACACAGCTGGTTGAATATGAGCAAAGTTTCCCTGCTTGCCTTCACTGGTTCCTGTACAGCAGGGTCGGTCTTTGTTTCACTGTTATAATCATTACAAAGCAAAAGCAGCATGTGTATACATTCAGTAGGCTATATCTTCAGTAGCTAGCTAGCTAACCCTACACTTTTCAGGGTTTGATTTTGGTTTTGGAACAGGGAAGAAACGTATATCTTTTTCCAGCCTCTCCAGGTAACAAGTCCAGAGGCAGGACTTAGCGAAGTGTTCATTCTGGCTGTGGACCATTGTATCATTTCACATCCTCCTCTTTCTTTTGGCTCTTCCCATTTCTATCTTTTGTGCCTCTTTGTCTCCTCTTGCCCAGAAATTGATGCTAGCGCGCCATCTTGAAGGATGTCTTAATCTCCGAATGCATCTCGAGGAGAGAGGAGACTTGCCAGAGGAGCTATGAGCCGGCTTATCCTTTGTGGAAGCACTTTCAGCACCCATGACGTATAAAAAGGGGTGACACGGCTGTTGTGTTGTGAATTGAATTGAAAGCAAATATATACGTTGTAACAGAGACTGTTGTGCTCATCTGACAGAGATCAGAAAATACAGGCTGTAACAAAACAATGGACACATGATGCAGCTGTGCCTCGCATTGTAGTTAATTGAATTTGCTTTAAAAGGTCAGTTCCGACGCAAGGATGCCTCATTTTATTAAATCCCTATTGTCTCGACTCATCTCACCTCATGTCTCCTCCTCACCTCCTCTGCCTGCATCTTAGGTGGGAGGGACAAGACACAAGGAGAGGTGGTGAGGAAAGGAATTGAGGATGTACAAAGTGAAAAATGAGAAGAGGGGTCTGTGTCTCCACTGTCACAGGGCAAAATGACACATAGAGAAGAATTTAAGCAAGAAAAATCCTATCCAGATTTCTCCCTACTCATTAATTCAAGGTCCACAGAGTTTATTATATTCAGCGTCATACTTGTGTTTGGCCGTGGTGTCGAGCTAGTTTGCTGTCTCTTTCAAGTAGCTGTCTGTTAGTCACCCACTCTACAGCAGGGAACTGCACTTCAAAGTTAAAGCTCAGTGCCAGAAAATCACTGTACTTACAAATAAAGTGGGCTTTTTACAACTTGACATGTTTGTGAGTCACCTGCGGTCCATTCAGAGTGGATCCACGACCCACCAGTTAAGAACCACTGTTCTAGTGGATGTGCAAAGATTCAAGTATTAAGAATAAAAAGAAGACCCACAGACGTGTGAATCTAACGCTTACAGACAGATGTGCGGTCATTAATGTAACAAGCTATTATGCAAGTTAAAACACTTTAAATGTTAGCATGTGACGAGGTTTGTCCTGTAACCAGTGGTTCAATCCTGTTTTTATCCTGCAACACTGATGTGGTTTTAATTATGTGCCTTCCCACCTGCAGCCAGGATGTTTCCTGCCATCCAGAAGGTTGCCAGAGCGCTGATCATTGCACCTCTCCTCAGGCGAGGCATAAACTCTGAGAAGTAGGAGAAGATAACAGGGATCGACCCGCCGACACTGCAGAGGGGAAGAAAACAGCCTTTAATCTTTTTGTGACTGAATTTCAAAACGTTACAGTGTTTGGTCTTATGAGGACACCGTGAGTAAAGGTCGCACTTTCACAATTCACCACTTCATAACTTCAAGTGAGCTTGACTCATATTTTGCATTCACCTAAAGCGACTGAAACCGTTTATTTTCTATCATGAGGGAACATGTAGGTGTTGTTAGGAAAAAAACAGTGCAGCATGACCTCTTTAAGCACGGAAACATACTTCAATGAGGTACATTTCTGTGCTTAAAGAGGTCACACTGCATCGTGTCAGGTAAACCTGGTCCCCACGTACAAATCATGTGCTCACCCGATGCCACTGATGAACCTTAGCAGCAGGAAGAGCCAGAACCACGGCGCCATGCTGGCCAGACCTCCAAACAACCCGTTAACTGTCAGGGACACAACCAACACCCTGCGACGCCCCCTCTGGTCAGCCAAGTATCCCCACATGTAGCCACCCACCATCATTCCTAAGAAACAGGAGTAAGAAAGATTGTAAGACAAGATAATAGCATTTAGCATTAGCGTTTAGCTTGAAGCATCGCTGTGCCTGAGGACAAAACCTCACAGTGTTGATGTTACAGCTAGACTGAAGAGTTCAGCCTCGTTTGTTTTTTATTCAAATGTTGGCAACATTTTAAAATCTAGTTTTTCACTTTTTACACGGCACCATTATGCTCTATTTGTAATCATTTTTCAAGTCCCCAAACATAAGGTTTTCTAAACCAAAAATCAACCTGTATTTTCATTTTCCTTTTGTGTTAACTTTTAAATATATAGTCTAAGCCCCCTTCTGCTGTGAGGTTTTTTCTTTCATTTGTTAACACTAAGAAAAATTTGTTTACATGACATTTAATGGAGGTACGACAGAGATACTACTGTCCACTGGTGACATGGTGTTGCTCTGGGTCTCATGTGTTCATGTATTCACTAAAGCTGCAGTGATTATTGAATTAGTTGTCACCGTCAGATATTAAATTAATAGGAAACTAATCTGATAATTGATCAACTGTTTTGAGTAATAAGAAAAAAAGGTCCATGGGTGAGAGGAGAGTGTTCTTGTACACTGTCCGATGACTTATGAAAGCACCAGCCACTTTAAACAGACGACCAGAACTACCTCATAAACTCATTTACCATTTAATGTTCTTGTCTCGTAAGCAAGCTGCTTATCTAATTGTTGCATATTTGCACCATTTGAATTAATTGCATTTACATCTTCGCACTACTTTATTGCTCTTATTTATTTTTATTTTTGAATCCTTGAATCCTACTTGCAATAACTTTTATTTAAATACACAGTGTTTTGACTGAAACATTTAAATGAAGTTTATTGTAAGTGACAGGACATTGTGCGGGAATTCTCTTCTCTCATCTATGGACCATTTCCTCCTACGCACCTGTCTACAAGTTACTGAAAGTGAGCATGAGCCTCCACATTCAAGAAAACCCCTCAAACGTCTCTGATTCCAGCTTCATAAACGTGATTTTTGTTTCTGGTTTTCTTCTCCTCAATGACAGTAAACTGAATATCTTTGGGTTGTGGACAAAACAAGTCGTTTGGGGACGTCATCTTAGGCTTTGGGAAACACAGGTCAATATTTTTTTTTACCATTTTCTTACATTTTAAAAATCAAACAACGAATTGATTCATTGTGAAAATAGTAGACAGATTAACAGCAATAAAAATAACTGCTAGTAGCAGCTCTGGTATTTACAGGTGAACTGTACCTGCTCAGGACTGCAGTAATGATTGTTTCATTATTGACTATTTTCTTGATTAGTCTATAAAACATTAAAAAACTTTTTTAAAATGCCGTTCACAGTTTCTCAGAGCCCACGATGATGCTTTTAATTTGCATGTTTTGTCCAACCAACAGTCCAAAACCCCAAAAATATTCAATTTACTAACAAAGAAATAACAAAGAAAAGCAGCAGAATCTCTTATTTGAAAAGCTGAAACCAGCACACATTTGGCATTTGTTGCTTAAAACAAAAAAAATAACTGGAACGTTAATCAATTATCAAAAATAATTGCTGATTCATTTTTCTGTCTGTCGACCACAGCTCAGACAGGATGGCAGATGTATTATTAAATGACTGTGAATCACCCAGGAAAATACTGGCAGTGAGCAGGCCCATGTCTGAAGAGCTCAGCGCCAGATCACAGCGCGCCGTTGGCAGCAGAAAAGACACACAGAGAATCTCCACGGCGTCGCTGGCATTGGCCCAACCACACACCACCAAGAGCAGCCAGTGGAACAAACCAAAACCTGAGAGTGAAAGTAGAACAGACAGTAAGTAAACACAGAGGAACTGATCCGTTAACGAATCATCGGATGTCTTTATAGGCCTGTTTTGGATATATTCAACAGTTAGTCTAAGATAAGATAAATGAAATAAGATAAAACTTTATTGATCCCTGCCGGGGAAATTCACAGGTTACAGCAGCTCAAATAGCACAGACAGAAAAGCAAATTGAATGGCAACAGAATACTTAAAGAATAAAGATAAAATACAAAAAGATATATATCAGAATCAGAAAAATATAAAATACAAAGTACTAAATTTAGACACAACTACACATGCAATACTATATACACTATTTACACCTTTCACTTATGCACATATGTAAAGACGAATATGTATATATGAATTAATATGGGTATATACCGACAGCTTTACAGGATGATTGCACATTGGATGTAATACACACATGGTGTGTAGTATTAAAAACAAGACCAATTTAAACAGTGTTTCTTTGCAAAGGCAGATACTGTAGAGAGGCACACTGCAAAGAATATTAGTAGCAGACATTTTGCAGTGAGGTTCACATCGGGGAATATATAAATATTGCACGGAATTCCCAGTGTAGATATACTGTGTTGTACGAGCTGCCCATTATGGTAGAGAAACACCTCAGTATAACATGTCAGTTTTAAAAGACACTGTAAAATCTAATGTGTTAGAAACTGAGCTTAATCCTTTCTCAGTAATGTATCCAAATTATATTTTAGATATTTTGCTGAGTACTCTTTCATCTACCTTGCCACTGTTAGGTCAAAATGTATTCAGGGTGTCTGCAGGTCCTTAAAATGTCTTAAATTCAATGTTACAACAATAAGGCCTTAAAAGTCCTTACTACTGTAAACATTTTATCTTATTTTATTTATCTATTTTTTAATTTCTTTTTGTGAAAATGTCCAAATGTCCAAAAATCTGTCCTAAATTTGGTTTAAAGGCTGTCTTGACCGGATCTTAAAAAGCATTAAATTTAACTGTCTGATACCTGTAGACACTCTGGTGTTTCTAAAAAGCCTAATTTTAACATACTATGAAAAAACACCATGTTTTACGCTTTGGGTGATTAATTTTCTGCATTTTTAAAGGCCAAGGGTTGAATGTTTTATGTGCAGCTGAAGCGTTTAATCCCCCCGTTTAAATAAAGACAACTAAATCCTCAAAACAGCAATATGATATTGTCTTTTGCATTTGTTTCACCTCACATTTTATTGTACTTTAAGGTTATTCTTCAGTATTTCTGCCTTCACTAGACAGGACAGATCCAGAGTGAAAGGGGGGGAGAGTGGGGGGACGACATGCAGCAAAGGGCCATGGGTTGGAATTGAGCCTCGGGCCTTTGTACACGGGGCGTCCGCTTCAGTAGGTGAGCTACAGAGCGCCTCCATTTTTGATGTTTAAAGCAACACAAAAATGACCCAAAGTAACAACAACACCATGAAACTTTATATTACCTGCTTTCTCCACTGCTTCCTCATATGTTAATCTTCTCTGTGGAGCGTCACCGGCGTCACCTGTGGCGTTCGATGGCCTCCTTTCAAAAATTACTTCACCTGAAGCAGCAGCAAAAAACACAAACAGGTCAAATGACACAGAGGATCCAGATAAAGGGATATTTCAGATGAATGACCAACGAAGACCCTAATCCACAAACTTAGTATAATGATGCTTGATGATTTTTAGAACGCACAAATTACCACAAACTAACTGACAAACAGGAAATCTGAGGCCAGGAAGTATTTCAGTGTAGGAGTGGTGGTTGGTTTCAACATGAGCATAATATAATGAAAGTGCCATTTACAGTAGTCGATTGACAGAAAATTAATCAGCAACTATTTCTATAATAGTATATAATACTATGCTGCTTGTCTTTGGGGCTCAGGTAAATTGTGATGGGAATTTTTCACTGTATCCTGACACTTTATAGATACAACAATAAACTTATTAATGGAGAAAATAGTGAGCAGATTAATCTAAGGCTGCAATTACTATTTGAACTATTAATCTTTTTAAAAAGTTTGACAGCTTTAGTTACTCTGAAGATTCAGATTATTAATAAAAAAATGATCACAATAATGCATCCTTAACTATAATCCAAAAATAGTATATAGACTAGATTGAAATGGGCCATTCTGCATAATGAATACTTAACTATGGTACTTTGTACTTTGATGCTAATAGTCCTGCTTTTGTACTTTGTACTTTTGTAGAGAACAATGACCCCCCCCCAAGTATATTTTATAACAAGGACATTGTAGCTGCTACAAGAGAGCACTGAACGAAATTTCACTGTATTTATTGCAGTGACAATAAAGCTTCTTCTTCTTACTTTTACTTGAATGATATTTTGAATGTAGGACTTTAACTTGTAACAGAATATTTCTACACTGTTGATCTGAGCGGCTGCCTCCTCCTCCTCTGTAATTCACTGGAATATTAAATAGGCTTTCTGTCACTCCCACACAGTTTTCAAAGTTCATGTGGTGCAGTTGAGACATGACCTGTTTACCTTTCCATCATCTGCTGCTGCCTGCCTCTCTGTCTTTCCCCTAATTCAATTATATGCCTTAAAACTGCATTTGAGTAAAGTACCTAAGTAAATGTAATGGATTACTTCCCACTACTGAAAGTAGCTAGTAAGTAATCAAGTAAATGTAGTGGGGTAAAAAGAATATTGCCTCTGTAGTGTACTGGAGTAGAAGTGTAAAGTATTTGGGTGGAGTACGAGTGTCGACAACCGCTAAAAAATGATGTTGTTCCTCTTCTCTGCATCGTTTCCATTCTTATGGATTCTCTAATTTTTGTTTTTACTTTTGTTTTGTTTTCTTGTTCCTGTTCTCTGTAAAGCATCTTTGAGTATCCAGAAAAGTGCTATATGAATCCAGTGTATTATTATTATTACCTCAAAATTTTACTAAAGTACAGTACTTAAATATGTACTTATTTTTCACCACTATCTGGAGCTGACTCTTTGAGGGATATTTTTAGGGATGCACAATAATATCAGCATGTCATCAGTATCAGCCAGTATCGGCTTTAAAATGAACTATCATAGTTGGCCAACATGCGTTTTCTTAATTTACACAATAAATGAATATTACATACGTTGAAAAGTCTGCTGGTGGGCTGTCATGATAAGAGTATGCAGGTATAATATGATGTCAATTCCACTAATGAAGAGACTTCTTGATTATTAAAATTTGGCAGGATAAAAGTGGATATATTGATATCAGTATCAATTATCAGTCAGATCAGTTGTGACACTGGCATATTGGATATCAGCAAAAAATCCAATATCATGCATTCCTACTGGGTAGAGTACAAGTATCTCAAAATTGTAGTTAAGCACAGCACTTGAGTTCTGTACTTACCATCTACCACTTCCTGGAGCTGACTCTTTAAGGGATATTTTTAGGGGTTTACATCATCGGAATTGGCCAATTTCGGCTTTAAAAGTAGATATCGGAATCGGCCAACATGCTGATAGCATCGCTACGACATCAGTACTGGCCAATATCAGCTTTAAAATGAATCAGAATCGGCCAAGGTTTCCATCTGCTGCTGAGCCCTCACGATAAGAGTATGCATGCATAATATGATGTTAACTCCAGTACAAATGAGATTGATGATCACTAAAATAAGGTAGGAAAAAAGTGGATATGTCAATATCAGTATCGGTTATATCAATATCAGAATTGGTTATCGGTCAAATGAGTTGTTACATATCGGCATATTGGATATCAGCAAAAAAAAAATTCAATGTCATACATCCCTATTTGGTAAAGTACAAGTGCCTCAAAATTATACTTGGTTAAAGTCCTTGAGTATGTCCTTACTTTACACCACTTCCTGGAGCTGACTCTTAAAGGGATAGTTTTAGGGATTCTCATCATCGGTGTCGGACGATATTGGCTTTGAAATGAAATATCAGAATCTGCCAATGTTTCCATCTGCTGCTGAGCCATCACGATAAGAGCATGTATGCATAATATGATGTTAACTCCACAACAGAAGAGACTTTATGATCACTAAAATTAGGTAGGAAAAAAGTGGATATATCAATATCAGTATCGGTAATATCAATATCAGAATTGGTTATCGGTCAAGTGAGTTGTTACATATCAGCATATTGGATATCAGCAGAAAAAACTTCAATGTCATACATCCCTATTTGGTAAAGTACAAGTACCTCAAAATTACACTTAGTTAAAGTCCTTGAGTATGTACTTTCTTTACACCACTTCCTGGAGCTGACTCTTAAAGGGATAGTTTTAGGGATTCTCATCATCGGTGTCGGACGATATTGGCTTTGAAATGAAATATTGGAATCTGCCAATGTTTGCTGAGCCATCACGATAAGAGCATGTATGCATAATATGATGTTAACTCCACAACAGAACAGACTTTATGATCACTAAAATTAGGTATGGAAAAAAGTGAATATATCTATATTGGTATCACTTATCGGTCAAATCACATGTTACATATTGGTATATTGGTTATCAGCAAAAAAAAATCCAATATCATGCATTCCTGTTTGGGAGAGTACCTCAAAATTGCTGGTTTAAGCACTTGAGTATGTACTTTCTTTTCACCACTTCCTTAAGTTGACTCTTAAAGGGATATTTTGTGTATTTTTGGGAATTAAATTGAAACGTGGGATATCTTGTGTCGCATGATTACAGAAATAAATCTGCTTTGGAGCCCTTTATACTAAATAGCTAACTAACTCGACTAAATAAAATGTCAGAACATTATACAGTATATTAAATATGTGTTATATATGTCGCTGTGTGTGTGGTTATTAAATAAAGACTTGTCAAACAGCAGTGAGTGGTGAAGTGATGGAGAGTCAACAGCCTTTACCTTCCTCTGAGTCCAGCTCGTGTGGCTTCAGGTAGGCGCTGCTCAGAAGAGGCTCTCGCGCCTCCGCGTCTCCGGTATGCACGTGACGAGACATCTCTCCGCCACCAAAGAAAAAAATCAGACGTCTCTACTTTGGGCACTGAACTGTGGTCAGACTAGCTTCACAAACCTGCTGCCTCCTGTCCTGATCCATGTTACTGTTTGAGCCGCTGCATCGGTCTCATGACTGCCAGGCTAACAGCGAAGCTAACCTGACAAGAAGGAGGACCAGGAAGTAAAAACACAGCGGCGGTTGGCACGTCCTCCCCGAGCCTCCTCTCACTCTCCTCTGTCTGCGGTAGTTGTCCGGTGTTCAGGTTACCGACTGCCACCACCACAGTGCTGCTTTAGCTTTTACATGAGCACCGGGGGTAACGTTAGCCGCTGAAGGAGACACGTCTGTGCCGCGCCGTGCAGAGCAGAGCCGGGGAGCCGTTGACGGTTGCCTCCCCTTGTGTATGTGTGTGTGTGTGTGAGTGTGTGTGTGTGTTTAAAGAAGACTGAAGATGGCGACCAGCTCGGAGCGTAGTCCTCCTCCGTTCCCCGACTCCGAGGACCAAGATCTGCTGGACACAGAAGAAGTCCGAGGCCGAGACAGCGATGAAGACGACGGGGAGGTGGACCTCTTCCTCAGCGCGGTACGTCGTCTGACCGTTGGTTTCACGCTAAGCTAGCTAAGCTAGGCTAACTCTGATTTGGCTAACTGACATTAACTGACTTGTTAGCTAACGTCAGCAAAGAGCTAATGAGGCGCTTTAGCAAAAGTTTTGTGAGGGTGTCGACAAACATTTAGCCTGTTTTAGCTCACAGGAAACTGGGAGAATAATGTTGACACAACCAACTGTCATGTCGGATACTATTTATCTTACAGCATTTAGTCTAAGTTAAATAATCGAAGCAGTATTGGGGGTTTTGGTGCAGAAAGCACACATACTATCTGGGTTTTAAACAGCCTGTGGTGATCTTTGACACTGTTGCAAACGCCCATTTTGGTATTGATTTCTTCCTGAAAAAGTTGCAGTGTGGAGAACTGACTGGCTGTGATTTGACCAGGTCGATTAGGACACAAAATAATCTAATAAAATCCCTATTTGGTTAATGATAAGCGGATGTTTTCTCTGCAGAGTATCTCCAACTCCTCCAGGTTAACTTGCAGTAAAATCTGAAGGTGTTCCTCTTCCAGATTTTGGGTGTGCAGAGTTTTTAGGCCATGCATAGGTAAATCAAGCCCTGGTGTTAGCATTGTGCAGAGACTGAGGTCTGTGTGGTTTGACTGTGACAGTTGACATGATTTGGGAAGTGATTCTCGTATTCAAATGTAAAAGTGGGTGAAATTTTACTCTCTTTTTTGAATGAGGATTAAAATGCTGGCTCGAGCAGTCTCCTGTCATGTGAGTGAGCTGTGGTCACATGGTCAGAACCCGGATGTTTTCCCACAGTCAAAGTTCAGAGGAGAGATTGGAAAGTTGCTGTCTTTGATTTTTTCGAGCGCTGCATGGAAAACATTGCTCAGCAAGTTGTGGATGTTGTGTTTAACAGGAGCTGTGGCTGAAGTCATGTTTGGAAGTGGAGCAGGCACTGGTTATTAGTGGATTCACAGTGGCCTCATGCATTAAAGGGACATGTTTTTCAGATCAGTGTTGTGCACTCTGGCCTTTACTTGTTCTTATTTTACATATGCACTTTGTTAGAAGAAAAATTACATAGTGTTACTTAATATGATATTGAGCAAGTACACTCAAAACCTATGATTAAACCTTTACACCATACCTAGCTGAGAAGTGTTCTTTCCACTGTAAGGGACTGTGCTTTACTTGTCAGAGAAAGGAGCCAGCAAGGGTGTGACTTCACCTCAACTTCAATTTTATTCACAAAGCCCAGTATCACAAATCACAATTTGTCTCAGAGGGCTTTACAACACATGACATCCCTCTGTCCTTGGACCCTCTCAGTGGATAAGGAAAAACTCCCCAAAAAACCCTTTAACAGAGAAAAAAATGGTAGAAACCTCAAGAACAGAAACTGAGGAGGAATCCCTCTTCCGGGACGGACGGACATGCAATAGATGTCATACAGAACAGATAAACAAAATAAGTGTACAGTAATCCATATGACAAAATGATACATAAAGAGAGATGCAGGACAACAGCTACAACAACATTGATTTTAGTAATAATACTTTAATAATAACTTTTTGGGTAGTATATATGTTATATGTACATATTTATATATATGTGACTATAAAAATCATATGTGTATAGTGATAGTTGAAGTATAAAGACAAAAACAATGACTGGCCTGCACACTCAGTTTTTATAGTCTATGGTACAGGCAGGCAGTCCAAAAATGCATCAGAGGCACACTGACCGTAGGTAAAAATCCTTTCTTAATTCATGGATAAACCAACACGTTTCGACTAAAGAGTCTTCACCCTGATGCCAGTCGTTGTTTTTTATCTTTATATGACTATTCTCCCCATCCTCGAAGAGCACCTGATTTTTTACAACTAACTTTATAGTACATTAACCCAGTGCAGCACTCCCTATTTTTTTTCCTCATTAATAATTGAAGTATGGCTAATAATAATAATAGCAGTAGTAGTCAGCAACCGGCAGGACCACGGCAGCAGCACAACCACGATCCAGGTGTAGCTACGATTCGAGGGAACCTGCGAGACAGCAGAGCACAAAGACTCTGGAGAGGAGGTCAGATTAGTTACATGCAGTAATCGTACATGAATATTAGCAAATGAACTTTTCTCTTCTTCCTCTTTTTATTTATTTATTTATATATTTTTGTATCTTAACCCTCCCTGAAGGGCACATAGCTGGCGTTAGCAACATGTACATTTAATGACCACCATACCCAACAGCGGTGGCAATATCAGTAACGTGGTATGGTGGATGTTTTAAGCCTATTAAATTTTGAAAACTATCCTCAGATTTTTGAAAGTTAAAAGTTGAAAAAGAAATCCTGGAGTTGAAAAAAAGCCTTTAATTTTTCACTATTTTCATACATGGAGGATTGCAGAATTTATTAATTTTTACAGGATCTGGTCAGTGCAGTGCAAATAGCTTATGTTTGACGAAATTTTAAATGAGACATAAAAAAGTGATGAAGTGATTTTAAGATGGACCCCTTTATCATGCATGGTGTAATTAAGGACTGTCAAATTTAAAAAATCCCACAATTGTTTCTATTTTTTACAGTTTTACAGCTTATTAAATGGTGTGACTTTAGTGGTTTTTAAAGAAAACATGCCTTTATAGCCCGCCAGCAGGCATTTAAAATAAATACAAAACAAAACCATTTAAAGTTTCATGTCTCTCTCCTAAACCAAAATAAAAAACACAAGTTCCTCCCTAGTGCTTAAAAAAGTATTTGATATGCCTCCCTGGTTTTGCACCACCCTCTTCCTCCTCATAAATAATGAACAAAATAAATATTACACCTCTCACTAAAGCACAATACAGTTCATCAGCATGTTGAGTTTGTGGAAGTGGTGTTTGAACAGTATTATAGTGAAAATACATACATACATTTTAGATGTAAAGACCATATAACTAAGTACCAGATACTTGGACTGTGCTACAGGAACAGTGCAAGAAGGTTTAAGGACATTCTGATTTTGTTAATGTTCATGGTATGAGGAAATGTCTTATTAATTTTGCCAGATGAATTGAGCTGAGAGGTGTCTCTAATGTTATCTATGTTATGTTATCTCTCAGTACAACACAAAACAATTAAACAGCACCACAAACTACAGCCTCAAAAATCAAGTTAAATCAACAACTCTATTAAAGTTTCAACAAAAACTGAACATCACAATCTTTAAAGTAATGTAGGTTTTATTGCAGGGCTACTGTGCATGTATTAGCATCGTCGTCAGCTAGGCACACCTAATAAACTTACAATTAAGTGTAGGCCTATATAACCACCATCTTTATGAGCGCTTGTCTGAGAAAGCTATTCCTGAAACATGATCAGATGTTTCAGCATGACATTGCTTTTTCTTACAAGGCGTTTACTTTCGCATTTCAAATACATGCTTTTGTTATCAGCTACACACCCAGTAGCCTTGAGTTAGATAAAAATGTTTTATTCTTGCATTCGCCACAGGAAGAGTCATCTGGCGGCTCAGTTCAGAGTCAAGTTGAACAATACCATGCAAATGAGGACAAAAGCAAACATCAGACTGTTCACTCATAAAACAGTGACATTAAACAGGCAGACACATTCACCACTTATAGTGTCTAGTATAGCTCACTCTGAAACCAACTTGTGTACTGTTTGATTCCCCTAAAAAACATTAAAGGTTGAAGGTATTTGTCAACAACCTAGATCATAAATATAAAGTCAAGTTCTTAGCAATATTGTAGTGAAAATACATGCATTAAGATGTTAGGACTATTACAACAGGACAACACAGACTTGGATCATGCTGCAGCAACAGATTAAGGAGATTTTGGACATTTTGATTTTGTTTAAGTTTATTTTATGAGTAAATCCCTTTCTAATGTCTGTCTCTATTCCTTGAAATAAAACAAGAATACATATTAAAGTCGTTTTGCTGAAGTATTCCCTCCAGACTTCAATGATGTTAGTCATGGAAAACATACTGCATAGTGAGGATAGAGGATTATCTGATTAATCTCAGTGGATTAACATAAAAATGTCGACTATTTGAAAATCAAATTTTAATTATAATTATCTGACAAGCAGGATTTAATGGTCCCAGTTTCTCAAATGTGAATATTGCTGCTTTGTTCCGCTTGGTATGATTGTTGAGTGAATATCTTCAGAATTTGGGTTGTTTGTTAGACAAAACAAACAATTGGAAGACATTACATTAATAGCATAAAATCTTTTTCCCCTTATCTCCAGAGCGACCCTCCACTGATCGAAGTGGACACCACACAGCCACCTGCCAGCCAACCCAATGACAATTTAACGAAGCCTCCCACTGACATCATGGACGATCCGCTAATCGAGCCCATCAGCAGCCAAACAGAAGACAAACCAGTGAGCGAAGTCGTCAGCGAACCCTCGGATGATTTCGTCGATCTTACAAACAACATAATCGACTCTCCTGATGAGCCAGTCGCAGCTGAAAGTGCCGTTGCAGACGCAGCAAAAGACACGACTCAGACCCCTCTAGGTGAACCCTCAGATGATTTTGTTGACATATTTGGAAGTGAAACTGAAGCGCCGCAAGAGGAAGTTCTGGTGGCGGATGTTACTGTTGAAGCAGCAACGGATAAAAGTGAAGTGACCAGTGATGTTACAGAGCCACCTGGTGATGGGAAAACAGGAAGTGATAAAGAGCAGGAAGCAAAACAAACCATCGAAGAAATCATCGACCTCAGCGATGATACGCCAGCCAGTGACACGCAACAGCCACCACCTGCCAGTGAGAAATTTGTCGACCCTTTGGTTGACCTCCTTAGTGACGCTCCACCCGTCGTTGAAGAAGCCAAAATACCCAGCAGGGCAACAGTCGATCTGTTCGAAGATGAGGGAAGCGACTTGTTCACAGAGTCACGGCAGACTAAACCTGCCAAGCAGCCACAGAAAAGTCTCTTCGGGGAACCTGATGAAAATCTGTTCGGTGAGCCGCTGGGTGCCACCTCGAAGAAAACCGTCAGCAAAGAGCAGAAGGACAAACCTGTCACAACCAAAGTTGCTGCTGATGTTAGCAGCACAGGGGGGCCCCTGCTGGAGAGTAGTCCTGCAGAACCTGCTGATATCTTCACTGAGGAAGCCGTCACCACAGTGCCCACCATCAAAACCACAAGCACTGTCAACTCCAAGACTAATGGAGTCCACGGTGAGGAGGAGACGGATATATTTGCAGGTGGGTCCACTATATTTTTTAATATCTAACATTATCGTGATTTTAGGATTTGGTGTTCAAAGGGGAGCATTAGGGTACTCTCACACCTGCCCAGTTTGGTTCAGTTCAATCAAACTCAAGTTCATTTGTCCCCTAAGTGCGGTTTGTTTGGGCAGGTGTGAACACAGCAAAACAACCGGACTGAGACCTTCCTGAAGAGGTGGTCTCAGGCTGGTTACAAACGAACTCTGGTGCGGCTTGTTTGTAGTGAGAACGTGTCCCGACCTGGATCTGAACCAACTGCAGTCACATGACACATTGTTTGGGTTAAACATGAGCATGTTACAGACCTGGAGGATTATTAATGTGCGCCTCCTCCTGTACTGCCTTAATATGCACATTCAGCACATCCAATGCATCAAAACATTGTTTTCTAGTTGGAGCCGCGCCTCGTTTTCAAACTGTATGCTTTGACTCAAATGAACAATGACAGCAATATAGTCCACGATGAGCAGCGCTAATATCAACCTGCGTAGTTGTCCCTCCATTGTGACATTAGAAAGTGTCACATTTATCTTCCAAGTGTACTCTTCTTCAACGTTTTGTTTACTTCCTGGATTTTTCCCACATGGAAATTCTGACCAATCAAGAGCAGCTTTCTGACACAAGGCATTTGATCTGGTCCGCTTGTAAATGCTGCCGTGAGAACACGAACCAACTCTAGACAATTATACAACTTTGTGACAAAATTAGTCCCTGATTCAGACCAAAGCAAGACAACTCTAGGTCTGAAAGCACCCTTAGTGACAAAGAGAGTGTTCACCTAAAACAGAGTTGTTCATTCAGACTCTCAAGTGTTTATCTTCATATTTCAGTTAATTTGGACATGGGAGATCAATTACACTCAAAGTCATGTGTGCAACAAATAACTGCAGTCTTCCTTTCAATCACTCATTATCATTGTAGAGTACAAGCACAAACATTAGCAGCATTGCCAGTAACACTGTCCAGAAGTACTCTCTGGGGAATTCAGTGAAGTCTGCCGGCTTTTATTAGACGTGTGTGAGGGCCCGAACAACAAACAGGACCTCAGAATTCAAGGTTATGTCCCCTGCAGAAGGGTCAGACTAAGAAAATACGGCCCCGTCAGAACTTTCCCAGCCTTGTTTTTGTCTTTCAGTTTACTTTTTTTGGAGGATGATAAATTTACATCAAGTCATTTGTCTAAACAGGAACCAGTAGTAGAAGTAGTACTCAGATATTTTACAAGTAGCATCACATTGTTGAAATACTTGCTAGAAAAAGTCCTGCATTCAAAGTAAAACTACATAAGTATTAGCATGAAAATCTACTGAAAGTTTTGAGTTTTATTTTATGTAAAACAAACACACAAAAAAGGAACCAGCTATAATTTAAAAACACCAGATGGTCGTATTATGGCCCTTCAGTTTGCTCTGTATTTTCCAGTGTTTATTTTGCGGAGGTATGTTTGCCGTTATTAGATAGTGGACTGTATAAGGCTTACAGGAAATGAGGATGGGCAGACGGAGAATGACAAACAGCAGAGGTTCATGGCGAGATTTAAAGCAGAGATTTATTTCATGGTCAATATCTTAAACAGCCTATTTGTTTGCATTCTTAAAAGAACGCCTCACAGATTTAGCATCGCATTTTTATAACATTGTTAGAGTCACAATGGAGAGTTATTATATTCATTTTTATTTTTATTTCATTTTATATTTGTTTTCAGTTCAGTCTAGTTTCAGTTAGTTTCCATAGTGGGTTTGGTTGTTTCAGTTCAGTTTATATTGTTTAAAAATAGGAAGTTTTAGCTTTATTAGTTTCAGTTTTATGTTTTTTTTTATAGAATATGGGGGGTATTTATCACAGGCAGATTTATGAAGTTCAGACTAGGTATAACAGTACAAACGCTTTGTGAAGGCATCTGACTAACAGTCATGTAGACATTCTAGTCTCGATAAGCAAATGCACCAATTCCTCGTCGTGCTTGTTGTGTTCACTGTTTTGACCAAATTGACAAAGACTAAAACTCCTGTATATTTTTGTTTCATTTTACTCCTGTAAGCACACTATCGTTTCAGTTATTTTATTTTTTCTTAAGTCTAGTTTTTATTTTTATTTCAGTTAACTAAAATGTTTCTGCACGCCAAGTTTTAGTTTTTAGTTTAGTTTTAGTTAACTTTAATAACCTTGTGATGCACAATTTAAACAACAAGGATTAAAATCAATGCAGCAAGAACCTGTCAACACCTGCCACCTACATTACCCACAATGCAACCTGACCGCTGCACTGTGGATGAGAGATGTGTTACAACAGAAGTGCATATTTTACATCCCCACATTTTAACTTGTAGTCTTTAGACCCAACCGACGCCAACTCAAATGACATCACTTTGGCCAACTTTTCAACGTTTTTACATATTCAGCACTTTCCCCTAGCACCTGTGAACAGACTTCCCCTTTAAGTTTCCCTTTAACTGTCCAATAAATTAGGCACGTCAGTTGCATATTTATTTGCGTCTAGGATTTTAAGTAAATAATGGACATCTGTCTACACATTTTCATTCAGCATGTAATGACCTCAGTCTGGTTTCCTTCTCTCTCTAACAGAAGCCACAGTGGAGCTTTCCCTCGACAGTCCGCGGGACGAGAGAAAGAAAGATGCGACGGCCAAACCGTCTGCGTCCGCCCCCTCTCTGTCAGCAGCTGCCAGCCTGGCCAAGCCACAGTCTGCTGCCCTGGAGGAGGTACACACACATATCTAATCCCAAAGCAAAATTCCCCACTTTGACTGCAACAGAGTAATGACTGTAAACTGTTCAAGTTAGGGGGTTTGCACGCTTCAGTTTCTAGTTTATCAGAATTTTAGAAGTCAGATCGTTGTTGAATTAGAGTTTTTTGACTAATTCAACACATATCAGAACAAAAATTTCAAAATTACGTAAACTGTTCAAGTTCCCCACCAAATTAAAATGACTGTTTTATAGAAGTGCTTGGTGACAGCAGATCGCTGCGACCGGCAGTGATTCACTCTGTTCAATATTTGTTTCAGTTGGAAGAAGAGGAAGAAGAAGAGCAGGAAGACAAATTTGAGATCCATGTCTCTGTCAAAGACCCTGAAAAAATAGGTGGGACTTATTATTTTATTCTGTTGTGAATAAAGAATATATTTTGGTGTATGTAGGTCACTGTAATAAACTGGTTTGTGCATTGTAAACATAAAGCAAGAAAAGGTTCTTCTGAGGTGCTTAAGTCCTTGATTTGATCGTTTCAACCTTGTGAAAAGACAAAGGAAACCGGTAGAGAAAGTAGTGATTAAGTACCATAGATCAACTCACATGCAGCTTTATCCTTGAGTAATATTTTGTAAGTGTTTGTATCAGTTTGTGCCTTTTTTTGCACTGATTTTTATTGTTGGTTTCTTTAGGGGATGGGATGAATGCTTACATGGCCTACAAAGTAACCACACAGGTAAATACATGTCACTATACAGTGTTTCACTTGACATTAAGTTAGTGATCTTCAGTCCAGAGGACGTTAGCACAGTTACTCATCAGATATGTTGTAACAGTGTACCAAGAGAGGAAATGCTGGTCAGCATATTGTAAGAGGAACGCCTATGCAGTGGTCTTAAGTCAAACCTAGATTACATCAGAATCTTATAGTAGTAATTCACTAAAATTAAGCCTGTCAGGTTCACAAAGTCAATAAAATCAATCCAATAATGTAAGTAAATAAGAATGTGTGAACTCTATTTCAGAGCCAGCTGCCCATGTTCCGCAATAAGGTATGTACAGTGAGGCGACGCTTCAGCGACTTCCTCGGCCTCTATGAGAAGCTTTCTGAAAAACATGGACCAAATGGATACATCGTGCCTCCACCACCAGAGAAGAGCATCCTGGGTAGGCTGACTTGGCTTTACTGTTTCACCCGATGCTGTAAATTTAGATCTAATCTCCATCAGCTATAAGAAAGGGTTTTGTTTTGCACAGGTATGACAAAGGTGAAGGTGGGAAAGGAAGATTCTTCATCTGCAGACTTTGTTGAGAGAAGAAGAGGCGCTTTGGAGAGGTAAGAGAGGAGGAATTAAATTAAAGCTGTGTCAGAACAATTAGTTACAGAATTCACAAGCCCCTTTTACACTGCCTGTTCAAGGCAGGAACATCATGCCATTATGGCACCTTGCTGTGCTTTATAAAAGGTACAATTGTGGAATGGGAGGACAAAGTGGTTTTGCCCTCAATTCGCCATGGAAGGTAGTAACAGCACAGAAAAGGTGTCTGTATAAACAGGACAGTCTGCGGGATGGGATCAAGGGCGGCACAGGTGTGACATTTTGATGACGTGCGTCCCACCACGAGAGATTTTAAAAATAGCATTTAGCAAACTTCCCCACACGTCCATGCGCCTACATGGAAAGCCTAAGGCACGAAGAGCAGCAGGATCAGAACAGCATCAGTGACAAACAGAAATGACACTGATAAGTCAGACACAGCATGAAAAGGAGGAGCTGGGGTGGAGGCTGGTTGCAAAGCAGCTTGCAGAGGAAGCAGCAACAGTAGGCAGGCCAGAGCAGTTTAAATAGGGTGCTCTGAATGAGATTCACCAATTGGCTGCATAGAAAGGAATCATGTGATCTATCAGCTGACTCCCTTCATCAATCAGCTGCTGCATCAGTTGATTGGCTGTTTGAGATCAGCTGATTTAGCTGGGATGTGAGCTGAGCTTGACATCGTGTCCTGCCTGAACTAACGCTATGCTCAATTTCTACAAGAGCAGATTTCACCTCAAGGGCAACGATAATCAAACTATGCTTGTCTGTTTAATCACTAAAAGTTGAATCACACAGCTGACAAACATCTGTTACTGAGAGCCATTTTCATGACAGTACTCGCCTCCCCACGTGAAAATGCTCCACCAATACTAGTTCCCCTCTGAAACTATTTTGCAGGGTCCCTGTTGCTGCACCCAGGGCCACCCAAGAAGACTGTGATTGGTTTAAAGAAATTCAAACAAGCCAGAGCAGTTTTCTCCCTACAGCAGAATTATACTATGTGCTTCCTGATCTTTTCCCAGTGCTGACACAGCTCTGTGCTCTGATATCGCCCTGCTGATAGAAAACATGAAAGTAAGAATTTTTTTTCCTCCTCCATTCGACAGGTATCTCCAGAGGGTGGTAAATCACCCGTCGCTAATCCAGGATCCAGATGTCCGAGAGTTCCTGGAGAGAGAGGAAGTAAGCTGAAATTGAGTTTGGAGAGCCTCCGGGCTTTTTATAAGACAAACAGTTTCCGGATATACTGCACTCTTTAAGGCCATTGAACAGCACAACTTCAGCATATAATAATTTTCTGATTAAATTATGTTTATTGCATCAAAAATTATGTCTTTAAACTGGGGGAACGCATCTAAGAGGGATTTATTATTCCTCTGCCATTTACTTCCACTTGATCCCTCTGTGTATCTGAAGTTTTAGTATATTTATAAGAGCAGTCTGGTCGATGTTTGTATTGTAATATGTGTGTGTGTGTTTGTGCAGTTGCCCAGAGCAGTGAGCACTCAGGCTCTGAGCGGCGCCGGCTTCCTGAAGATGATCAACAAAGCAACAGATGCTGTCAGTAAAATGACCATCAAGATGAATGAGTCAGACGTGGTGAGTTCAGCTGTAAACAGACACTCTCGCTGCATCAGGGCTTCTTCAGAATGAAAACCGTTGTGAACAGCAGAGCATTCTCGTTCATGAGGAAATCTGAATTTTCCAGTAAAAAGCAGAACATTACAAGCTCTCAGTTAAAGGCACAGTGCCAAAACATTAGGGTTTTTTTTTGGCAGTGGCTTGACATTTGTTGGAACATTAGTCTGTTAACTTGTTTGATTTTCATGATTAATCTGATTTTGTTATTAGGAGAATTTAAACATTTTTTTCCTTTATTATGACACAGTTTGTATGATTAGCTGAAATGATCAGACAGACTGGAAAACATATTTTTTATAGAGTTATCTAGTGGTACTGACTGAATCTGTTTGTGTCTGGTGCTTTTTTTTGTTCACTATGGTGCAAAATAACATTTGGCAAAGAGTATATTTATTAGATGGCACCATAGTTCACTAAATACTGTAGCTGAGACAGCCAGTCCCTCTGATCAAAGACCTTGGTCGTGAAGGGTTGTTTTATAAAGACACTGTGACACTGAGCTCCTCTTCATCTGAGCTCAAAGCACCACACATGAATTCACTGAGCCTATTCAAATATTCAAGTGACATTTTATTCCAGCTGAATACGTGCAAAAGAAGATAAGTGCATTAAACTGCACTGGATTTTCAGTGTGTTGAAAGCTGAACACTTTTCTCTGAAAGCACCAAAGAGTCAGGGTTCTTGTGTAAATCTAGAAAGTCTTGGAAAGTATTATTTAAGTATTTAAGTTAAATCATCAAGCAGATATAATTCATAATAGCATTTTATCTAGTTGCTGACCTGCTGTAAGAACTGCTGTAAGTTGCGTGATGTGTCCTCTGTAATGTGGCTTTGTGACATTATAGAGCTCAGCCTTCACTGGCAGCAAAAGGCAACAGATGTCGTCCTTGATAATTGAGTTGTACTGACTCTAAGTGTGTTTTACTGCAGTGGTTTGAGGAGAAACTGCAGGAGGTGGAGTCTGCAGACCAGCAGTTCAGGAAGCTCCACGCGCTGGTGGAATCTCTGGTCGTCCACAGGAAAGGTTTGTCATCTCCCTACCAACCACTAAAAGCCTTCCATTAGTGTCCTAAATGTGTTTTAGCCTGATTTTAAGGCATGATTGAGGATCATTGTGACACAAAATTCTTATGGTTACATACATTATATGGGCGATATAACGACTATGTACGATATATTGCTATATTTTTAAGCAAGATATAGTTAGACAATACTGTTTATATCAATATAGGGTCGATCTGTGGTAGCTAACACCTTCTTCCGAAAAGCCATGCCAGTGTGCATCTCTTCTCTCTCACACTCTCCACACAGCTCTGCCCCCTCACTCACTCACAAGTTCTCCATCAACACTCAGAGACACAGAGCTGCTCCTCTGTTCAATCTGTCTGTTAATTCGTCTCCAGTGTGACATCAGTCTGTATGTTGCACATGTTACGCTAAATCAGTCTGTGAGATAAATGAAGTTACTGCAGTAGCACACGTGCAGTACAGTGCTGCGCTGCATGTGTGGGAGACAGAGCTGCTCATTTGTGTCAGGTGAGCGTTCGTTTGCTGTTTGTAATGCAGCGACAACAGATGTTTCATGTACAGACATATATAATGAGGACAAAGTGTCTCTGGCTCCTTCCCTCAGCCTCTCTGTTGATGCTCGGTGCAAAAATAAGATTAACTGCCTAAATAAATAAAAAGATTTAAATCATTTTCCAGCTCTAGATTCATTTGAAAGTCTGACAGATGGAAAACGATTTTTTAACTCCGCCCACAAATGTTTTTAATTGTTCTAATCTCCAATGGATTTAGACCTACTTGATACTTTTATACTCATGTTATAGTTTAGTGTCCTGTGCTGCAAACCTTTAAACCTCTGTAGCTCCAGTGCTGTGTGCAAAAACATTAACGTACGGCCCTGCTGTTTATTTTATATCATTTTTCATTTACATGTTGTGCAGCTGTATGTTTTCCAACAGAGGAAAAAAATCCCTGCCTTTGCATTTTATTTTGATCACAGTCTGTTTTTATAAAAGTGCTCGTAACATCTCAAATGTGGCTTTGACCTGCAGCTGAACATGGAGCCCATTTTGTAGAAAATACCAAGATATATATATTGTATATCGCCAGTCAGCCTGAAGATACCGAGATATGAATTTCTGTCCATATCACCCAGCCCTGTGGTGACATTCATAATGACATCCAGTGTCCCTCACCATGACATGAGCTGGTATCAGAAACTGGACAGTATGGAAACATTTCAGAGGTTCAATAAACAAATTTTGACCTGATATTACCGAGTTGGGTTTGTGTATTAGTTGGCAGTTGATGCTTATAGTTTTTTTGTACAGCTCTACTTCCCTTAAAAGCTCCTAAATCTAAATACAGTATGAAAGAAAGAAACTCTTACTAACGCCTAAATGGAAACACATTTTTTAAGATACCTAACTCTTTACCAGTGTGCTCCATAAAAAGTGTTATTTTTCACTTTTATCTTTTACTTGTTTCTCTTGTTTTTTTCTAAGTGGAAAACGTCTGTTTCACATTAATGCTCGGCTCTCTCTTCCCCTCCAGAGCTGTCGTTAAACACGGCCAGCTTTGCCAAAAGCACGGCCATGCTGGGCAGCGCAGAGGACAACACCGCTCTGTCCCGAGCTCTCTCTCAGCTGGCGGAGGTGGAGGACAAGATGGAGCAGTTACACCAAGAACAGGCTGCGAACGACACCTTCGGCTTTGCAGAGCTGGTTGCAGATTACATCCGCCTGCTCGGAGCCGTGAGGGTACTGAGAAAATCAAGTCAACTAATATCTGGACATTTTAAGAAGAAATGATTTCTCATATAGTTTAAATAATCACCCACAGTGTTAACAGTAACAGAAGCACTTTCACTTGTGCTGGATAAGATCCTCAGCCTCATGGCTGAAGTAAATAGCTAAATATAAACATGAAATGATCCTGTGTGTGTGTGTGACCTGCAGGGGTCGTTTGATCACCGGATGAAGGCGTGGCAGCGCTGGCAGGATGCTCAGACCGTGCTGCAGAAGAAGAGGGAGACTGAGGCCAAACTGCTGTGGGCCAACAAGCCCGACAAACTGCAGCTGGCCAAAGAGGAGATCGCTGAGGTACGACACAGGCCAAAATCAACACAGTGAAAATAACTCGTGTGCTGGAGTTTGATGTAGTTTTTTTTTTTATTTTCAGCATTGAGAACAATGTTTGAGGAATGAATGAGCCTCATGAAAAGCGCTCATATTGTTCCTGTATCATTGTGTTCCCCTGATCAGAAACAGGAAGCCTGATCAAACAGATGCAGTTCAATTAGATTTTCATCACCTCAGTTTTTTTCTAACAACTTTGTTCTTTTCTGGATACAGTAACGCAGATAAATTGGATTTTACATTTATCTGACGTATTCTATTTTAATGAAAAAATGCTGCGCCGAAGCGACATTGTTTTTGTTCCGGCAAGGAAATCTTTAAATATTAAACATTTAAGTTTTTTCCTTTTTGCAAAACTACTTAATCTGTCTGACAAGGCTGCTTTTAATCATCAATATACATCAATCAATATCAATATCAATATCAATATACAGATACATACATCACCTTAACCAAACATAACTTTTGCTCTTCTGTTTATATCAAACAGTGTTGGTGTCGTAACTTAAAAAAAGTAATGTATCACATGTTACTCGTCACTTTTAAAAAGAGTAGCACATGACTTTATTTAGTTATTCCTTGTAAAAAGTAACTCGTGACACTACTTATTGCATTACTTTTATGATACTCTGCATCATCGTCTGAGATTCACTGCCCTGGAATTGCAAATTAACAATAATATGACTTATATACATCCACAACAAGGCTCGGGAGAATCAAGATGACTGCCGTTGGCTATGATTGCCTCAAAATGAAACTATATCGATACACAAAAGAGGTCGCCCTAATAACAGAAAACTCACATTTGCTGCTCAAAAATATTAAAAGAAAACAAGTGTTGACAGGGTTTTAAAATAAGAAAAATGACTTTTGTATTAACTTAAGTTTTCCATAAATGTTTTTAATCACAATTAAGAAAGCTGCAGACCAAGGAGCTACATGTTAAGATTCTTTAGATATTGATTACACTGTGATGTTTTATGTTTTATGACGAATCATTTTGTCGGCTTTACTCCTCATGTCTGTGTCTGTGCTTGTATATTTTTATGCATTCCTTCGTAGAATTATGAGGAACTCATAAAAAGATGAAAAGCCTCTCAAAAACTTTAGCTAACTATGCACTGACATTCTGTTTAGGTCCGACCCACCTGTACTTTACTCATGATGTATGGAGGAGTTTGTGGGGCTGCAGAGTCAGTTAATGCTAATACAGGTCACTCCAGGTCATACTTACGCCAACTACAAAAATTATTTGCCTCAATATATCACTAGGTCTAAATGAGATAATATAAAAGGCTGGCCTTCCTAACACAATTAGATGAGTACAGTCTTAAAAAAACATGTTTAAATGGGACATGAACTGCATTCAACAAGCCAAAGAAACTCAGTCACGGTGCAGGCTCACCAAACCACGGCTCTGTAGCTGATTAGTCCAGCTTATTTTACATGTTATCACTAAAGCAGTGGTTTTACCTCATGAGGAGAAGATCCTCAAATTGTCTGTCAGACAAACTGTACCTTCTCTGACTCAGCACGAGACTGTGCAGGCTGAAGAGCCTCTGTACGGGCACTCAGCATGGCATCCCTGTGTCTGACACGTTTTATGTTTGTTTGTTTTTTTGTCTATATTTTTTATTTAGATGACAAGTAACAGTGTTATTGTTTGATTCGTAACTGTGATGTGATCATTGAGATGAGAACAGTAACTTACTACATTTGTATGTTTTTGACAAATGTAATCTGATTACAGTAATGGCTAATGGTGGCGAATGTATGGTAAAAAGAAAAGAAAAGAAGAATAGAAAAGAACCAAGTTAGAAGTCAAGATACTCAAAATTTGGACTTTCAAAGTAAAGTTTATGAGACATTAATTTGAGACGCTGAATCAAACGTTCAGTAACTCTCACAGTGTCTCAGAATCAATAATAGTCTCATTTTCACCTGACTTTCTTCGTCAGAGATACTTAAACATAATTTTGCCTCATTATCATAATTCTGACTTAAGAAACTAAATTCAGCGTTCCATTTCTGACTTTCCATGTTTCTATTTTTTTTAGCATTGCTTATATTACTACTTTTTTAATATCCTGTCATGAATGTGCCTCTAAACGACAGGGACTTTGAACGTTTCCTCTCTCCTTGTCAACAGTGGGAGGCCAAAGTGACGCAGTACGAGAGAGACTTTGAAAGAGTTTCTGCGACTGTGCGCAAGGAAGTCATCCGCTTTGAGGTGCTGATGTTCATCCTTTGTTTCATATCATTAGTTTCTGCACAGCTGAAAATGTTTCATGTTATTGATTCATGTTTTTTTTATTTATTTAATCTTACAGAAAGAAAAAGCCAAGAGCTGTAAAAGAGAGATAATTAACTACTTGGAGTGTCTGCTTCAGTCTCAGCAGCAGGTGAGTGTGTCTCCTGTCAAATATCAATATTCAACATTTCCATAATTAAATATTCTTCTTGTAAAACAGTGTATATATATTTATAAATATTGCTGATATTGAGAAAGGCTTTTCCAACTGTGGCAGTCCTTGGTTTGACTCTAATGTCACAGAAACATTTCTTCTGTATATTTAAAGGGTTTGAGGCTGGTGATAAGTGTGAATTATAATTTATTCAAACGAAAAGTAACAAATGGAAAAGAGGGTGAAAATCGTAGAGATATAGTGATCTGCAATATTTCTTGGACCATTTAAGGATGATTTTTTTAGTGGAATATTTTAGGAAAAGAAAACATAAGCTAATCAACAAAGTCTAAATGTTTGGGGTGTTTTTTTACATGACAAAAGGAAGAGGAAAGATTAAAGTGAATCTTTTTTAAATACTACATAAAAAACATAAACACTTTCCAAGTTTTAAAGGATTATAGGAATAGTACACTCGCAAAATGACCATTTGTATATCAGTTACTCACCCGTTACCTTTAATTCCTGAAGAATACTTCACGGTGAAAGGAGAATCCAAAAAAGGCGAATAGTCTTCATGAATTGAAGTCATAGGGGTCTGTGTTCAACAACAGCAAAACTAAATCAAAACATCCATTTACAAACTCTCATACAGCTCATGCAGTAAAATCTCAGTCTCATTTATCCAATCATATGCTCAGTACTTCCCAAACACATGCATTTTTGCAAAAACATTTCAGTACAAACAGTCATGCACGGCTGAGAAGCATGCCTGGACATGTGCGTTTCACCTCTGGTCAAGTGGAGCTCACACACACAGGCGTGCTTAGACACTCAAGGCACACGACTTGTTGGCAGAGGAGTTTTAAATCTTAAGGTTTTTATAAAAACGCATGAGTTTTGGAAGTATTGAGCATACGACTGGATAAATGAGACTTGGATTATGATGCATGAGTTGTGTGTGTGAGTTGAGTTTTACTGTTGTTAAGGTTAAATCTGGTTCACCCCAGTTCATGAAGAATGTTTAGTCCAGCAGAAATAGTTTCCCAAGACAAATGTGAGGAACCTGTCAGGCTCCTCAGGCAGTAGTTTATCTGTTATTCTGTGGAGTTCATCTGCATTAGGCTTTATCTGGAGCACCAAGACAAGGTCCGCAAGGGTCATCTCGGCAAGAAAGCTGTATTCTTGTTGTCTGTTATGGACCTCAGGCAGTTCATTTTCATGCTCCTCTTCTTTGTGAGACAGACAACTCAGGGAAACGTTAAAGCATATCCAGCATACGCCACACTTAACACTCAACACCATCATCCACACGTCATCAGGTATCTGGTCTGATTTAACGTCTTCCTCATCAACCTTGGTGCCACAGACCTCATCCATTTCATAACCTTGAGATTGATATAAAGTAATAAACTACTTACATTTGGTCATTGCGGGAAACTACTGCGAAACAAAACAGCAAACATATTGTTATGGGCCTAAAATGTGACATTTGCCTGTTTTTTACCAATAAAGAGTGGTTTGAGCAGGTCAGTGACCTTCCTATTTGCTTCTGGGTGTTACAGTTATATCCTCCTGAGACCCTGTGTCCTCATATGAGGACATCACATTTTAGATTTACTGACCTTATACTTCACTCTGCTTAACTCAGACCTGTTGTCCTCGTTCATGGACACTTTTTTGTGCCATCTAGTGGTAGTAAGAGCACAATACACTAACCCACGTAAAAACAAGATGGCTGCCATCTCTGCCAAGTCAGTCTGCATCCGATCCTGACACAAAAGTGGACATAACCTGATCAAATCTAATGGTTGAACCGTGTTTATTTATGATTAATAGTGTTCGTAGTTTGATATGGCAACAAATTTGACCAATTCTAGCAACAGTAACTAATAGCTAATTCACTGTTAATTACGAAGTACTTGTTTGAAGACATCGTGACTTTATTATAGTCTCATTTGAGGACATTGGGACTTAATTATTGTTGACAGTGTTTAGTATTTTCTACTTGTCGGGTCCTACTGATCCCAAATAGCTAGGAGAAATTAAAAATGCATACCACACAAAAGTTCGGGTCTCAGGAGGATATGAAGAAGTGGGTTCATTTGTATTTTGTCTGGTTCAGGAGTTTTGAAAATCTTTTTCGCCATTAGTGTGGACATCAATTCAAGATGGCCGCTAGATGAACCCTCTGAGCCATGAGTTGACCTTGACAGCAAGAAAAATTCTTAACTAGACACCATTAGAGTCCTTAAAAACAAGGTTACAAATAAATGCCATGCAGGTACATGAGATCTCCTACTAGACTAGTTTGCCTTTTTTTAAAATCGTTTTTCACTGTGGAGACCTGGAAAAAAAACTTTGTAGGAATTAAAAGTATCAAGAGGTGACTAATTAATTTACAAATGGTCGTTTTGCGAGTGAAGTTGTCTCTAATGAGCCCAAAGTAAAGTTTTGTCCAACCAACAGTCCAAAACTCAGAAGTGTTTGATTTTCAATGATGTAAAACAGAGAAAAGTAACAAATATTCACGTTTCAGAAAGTGTATTAAACACATTAGCCCTGGAAATAAAAGTTCCTGGAAATGTTGGTGGGAAAAGGGGCTAATTTGGAATTTTTTTACTTGATGTTGTCAGTTAATCATGAAAGATGCATCAGTAATAGATCCTAACTATTAACCACCTCATGTCTGTTAACTATAAATGATATTGTTGTGTCTGTTTTTCTGCAGCTCATAAAGTACTGGGAGGCTTTCTTACCAGAAGCAAAAGCAATCGCCTAATCCTCGAGCACCAGCCTTTTGGACGACAGAGCAGGCTGCCTTCTTCTTATACACTTTACCTCTTGCCTTTAAACCAAGGAAAATGCGCGCATTGTAAAGGGAGATACAATCAACCTGTTTTTTTAATCACCTTTAACATATAGCTCTGTACTCTATTGTATTAATAATTGTATATTTTCATTTAACCTTCCACAAATATTTTCTTATTAGATGAAAAGAGTTTGCATATACAAAGATATGGACACACGAAAAGAGAATAGATGAATGATTCCATTAATTTCCACAAGAGAAGGGAAATGAAGCGAGTTGTCGCTCTCAGGATTTTCTCCCTCGTGTGATCAGGAGCTCCTTCACATCAGCAGTGGTTAATTGTTTACAGCGCGGCTGCTCTCTCATCAAATATTTCTGGGGACCCAGATGCAGACAGTGGCCAAGAGTCTCAGTCTATTTCTTCTTTTTAATGACTCAAAGGGATTAAGAATAACAGTTAAATACATTTATGAGCACTTCCACCAGGTGGAGAAAGTACTTAAGTACCAGCCATGTTTATTTTGTTTTGTTTTTCTTTCAGATTTAAAATACTGTTGATGCTGAGGGGGGGTGCAGGGTATTGAGAGGCATTAGATTAGCAGTGTCTACAGCTGTGGTCAAGGGTCGCATCGTAGGTCAAAGCTTGTGAGTTAAATATTTTAGATTTCAATCATAGTGCAAACTTTACTCTTATAACTACACATGTCTGTGCCTTTTAAGTCAGAATGGTGTTTTTGGTATAACGTAGGTTTGGGAGAAAGTTGTACACAGTTGTGGGCAGCGCAGAGGCTCGTTAACAGTTACTTCCACAACAGCCATAATGATATAATGAGTGTCAATGCTGAGGTTACAGAACAATACTGCTGTCTTCATGTTTAGAGGAATACGTCACCACCTTAATGACCGTTTGTGTGCTTGCCCTGTGTTACGCTGAATTTAAGAAGAACACTTTGTTTTTTCTTGCATGTCTCTGATGAACGAAGAATCCAAAAACAGAAAAAGTTTCCAAGGCCCTGATCACACAGAAAGTGTTTTAGCAGCTGGAGACAGCTTTTTGTTATCGTTTTTAGTTAAAATTAAGCTTTTTGCTCGCTGTTTTTGTGTTGCCACACGCCTTGGATTTCAGCTGTCTTGGTGACTGGCGTTTTTGCTGGAGCGCTCTGAACTCCTCGAGTTGAAAACAAAAAAACAAAGCGCTCCACATCGTCTTTTTTCCCATTGTTCGGTCGGATGATTTGAGAGGCGGGCATTCTGTGGTGGTCACGACAAGTTTACAGTTGGTAAACAAACTGGTGGTAGTGGTTACTGGATACCCAGAGCTATACGGCCCAACGATAGACAGCAGGTTGTCAAACTGACCCTGAGTCATCCTAAAATATGCCTGGAAACAGCCATCATCGAGGAGAAGCTCCTGGACCAACTGGTGGTACTCCCTGTGATCCACCCTCTTTTTCAGGGTCTCATGTACCCACACAGATCTCTGTTTCTCTGTGACCAACAAATATTTACTGACAACCTCTCACCCTCAACCAGAGCTACAGCAAGAACCCTCTGCCTCAACATTTTAGGAACTAGATATTAATTACTGGGGGGGAAAAAGGTAGATTGATGTCACGAGAACGTGAGTGTAAGGACGTGCTTTTTTTTTTTTTTTTTTACCAGTGGCATTCAATTAAAAACAAAAACAAAAAAAGGCAGTGTGGTGCACCTCATGCTTTGCAACCTGCAAAATGCTTCCTGTGTGTTCAAGGCCATGGGTGTCCACGTTTAACAGCAGCAAATCTGTATCAAAATATCTGGTTACAAACTCTCACACAACTCATGCAGTGTCATCCAAGTCTCTTTTATCCAGTCGTATGCTCAGTACTCCCCAAACACTTCGTTTTCGCTAAAAACTTTGTATTTAAGAGTGAACTAATGTGAAACTTATCTACGCTCTCTTCAAAGCCAGACTCCATTGACAAAAACTGTGATTTTACCTCTCTGAACACAGGAGCTGCTGGTCTACCACTGCCGCAATTGGTGGTCTGTTTGTGTTATTGTGTGACTTTGGTGAATCTGAACTAAACCTTTAAAACACCAAAGTCACACAATAACACAAACTAACTAACTGATCGAGGCAGCGGTAGACCAGCAGCTCCTGTGTTCAGAGAGGTAAAATCACAGTTTTTGTCAATGGAGTCTGGCTTTGAAGAGAGCACAGATAGTTTCACTCTAAGTTCAGTTTCCTGTCATAAAGGGCTGTGGTTTGGGAAGTATTGAGCAAACAAATGGATAAATGAGACTTGGATGATTCTGCATGAGTCGTTTGAGAGATTGTACACGTATATTTTGATATAGTTTTGCTCTTGTTAAACATGAACCCCTATGACTTCAGACAGCATAACGCAGGGTACGTAATTGATATTCATGTGGTCATTTGAGAGGTGAGGTCCTCCTTTAAGCCCATTTACTACAAATTAAGTGTTTTTTCCTCTTTATTCTTGCTTATAACTGCAAAGATTTTAGTTTGTTGTTTCCTACTTCTCCAGACAGTCTTTGGATTGTATTAAAACCAACCTGCACATACTCGTAACAGGTAATCCTCACAGCGAACGTCACGTCTGAGTCTGTTTTTGTCAAAGTTGTTGCGTCATTGTTGGGGATTGCAGTACATTAAGTGTCAGTTGATACTTTTTTAAGGCATCAACAAGCAACAATGACTAACTTTGAGAACAGCACAGTAAATGCTGACATGTCCGCTGTGTGGATTAGCGTTCTCAAGCAAGTTTCAAGTCTCTGCAAGTGAACTTTGATGCTACAGTCGAGAAATGAAAACAAACTTAGAAACCAAAGGCTGCCTGGATGGCAGGATTCTGAGTCCTGCTCTGATATGATTGGCAGTGATATTAGGGCTGAAACTAACAGTTGTTTTCATTTTCCGTTATTCTGTCGGTGACTTCGGCAACATCTTGAAATAGTTTTACCTGACTAGTGGACTTCTTTTGTTTGTTTGTTTTAAAGGTACCCTGTGGAGGTTTTGATAAGTAATAGTGTTACAGAGGAAGTGTTTTTAAGCTTGGGTCCCGATTTTTGTCGGTATCTCGCAGTGGTGACGCAATACACAGTCCTGCTGATGGTTTTCCGCTGATCAACAGTTGGTGGCAGTGACAGGCTAAGACACAGCGATGTGCCAACAAAGGCAAGAAAGAAGAAGACAAGGATACAAGCAATATACATTTCAGATTCTCTTCTAAAGGTTGTTTTAAGAGGAAGGAGTCAGTCCTCTAAGATATACAATCTACTTTGGTGAGAATCAGTGAATGTAAACATTACTCTGTTGCAAAAAATCCACGGGGTACCTTTAATTTACGATAATATAAAACTTAAGAAACAAATCCTGACATCTAATAAAGTGTAACCAGTTGGGCCGTTTTTGCATGATAACTTGTGAGTGATCATCAGAATAGTTGGCGATTAACTGTCTGTTGAACAGTTTATAATGTCCTTATATGATACTGTGTGTGATTTCCAGTAAATGGGCAACAACATGCAAAAAAAAGAGGACTGATGTTACTGACTCGTTGACATAAGGTTAATGTCAAATACTAAATGTACTGATGTCATATTGAACCTAATGCTTCCCTGAAGCCTCAGCCTGCAGTTTGACAAGTTGAGTTTTAACATCGAACAGTAACAACCCGGTGTCATGTGGCACGGCTACCATCGTTTGACTACAGCTTTAATTTCTCGTTTGCACACACTTATAATTAAGCCGCATAGTGACGAGTTACACTGTATCATTTGTTGTCATCTCTTAACTTGCAGGCATTTCTTTGCACAGTTTCTTTTTTGTTTTTTGACAATTAGATGCACGCTTGTTTTTCAACTGTTGTTTGACAGCACTCAAATAAAACTGGTTGTAATTGTGGCCTCAAACTGTATGTCATCACTTGTCAATGTGCAGAGCAACGTCAGCACTGTGTCATAGAAATTTCTTTTAAAATAAATCAATAAAAGTTGCACTGTTTACACTTGGAAATTTCATTAAGAACTTCAGACTTCAGTGTCTTATTTCTCCACTTGGGATTTTTTCATGAAGCACTTGAAAGTGTTTAATGAATTCAATAGTTAGATAAAACATGTTGACTAAAATAAAATAAGTTGACTTTTATGGCATTAAGAAAATGTCATACTATGGTATGCTGTCAAAATGGCATTAAAGAGGTCATAGTATAGTAGGCCGTCAAAATACCATACAAAATGTCATGGTATAGTGTGGCATCAAAATGGCATAAAAAAACGTCAGAGCATAGTATGTCGTCAAACTGTCATAAAAACCGTCATAGTATAGTAAGTCATCAAAATGGCATTAAAAAAGTCATGGTATAGTATGTCGTCCAAATGTCGTTGAAAAGGTCATAGTGTAGTATGTCGTCAAAATGTCATAAAAAACGACATAGTATAGTATGTTGTCGAAATGGCATAAAAAATGTCATAGTGTAGTATGTCGTCAAAATGGCATAAAAAACGTCATGGTATAGTATGTCGTCAAAATGGCATGACAAACGTCATAGTATAGTATGTTGTCAAAATGTAAAAAAAAAACGACATAGTGTAGTATGTCGTCAAAATGGCATAAAAAACGTCATAGTATAGTATGTTGTCAAAATGTAAAAAAAAAACGACATAGTGTAGTATGTCGTCAAAATGGCATAAAAAATGTCATAGTGTAGTACGTCGTCAAAATGGCATAAAAAATTTCATAGTATAGTATGTCGTCAAAATGGCATAATAAATGTCAGTATAGTATGTCGTTAAAAAGGCATAAAAAACGTCATAGTATAGTATGTCGTCAAAATGGCATAAAAAACGTCATGATATATCATGTCGTCAAAATGGCATGAAAAACGTCATGGTATAGTATGTCGTCAAAATGGCATGAAAATCGTCATAGTATAGTATGTCGTCAAAATGACATAAAAAACGTCATAGTATAGTATGTCGTCAAAATGGCATAAAAAAAGTCATAGTATAGTATGTCGTCAAAATGGCATAAAAAACGTCATAGTATAGTATGTCGTCAAAATGGTACAAAACAAGTCATAGTATAGTATGTCGTCAAAATGGCAGTAAAAATGTCATAGTATAGTATGTCGTCGAAATGGCATGAAAAACGTCATAGTATAGTATGTCGTTAAAAAGGCATAAAAAACGTCATAGTATATATGTCGTCGAAATGGCATGAAAAACGTCATAGTATAGTATGTCGTCAAAATGGCATTATAGTATGTCGTTAAAATGGCATAAAAAAACGTCATAGTACAGTACGTCGTCAAAATGGCATAAAAAACGTCACAGTATAGTATGTCGTCGAAATGACATAAAAAACGTCATAGTATAGTATGTCGTCAAAATGGCATAAAAAACGTCATGATATATCATGTCGTCAAAATGGCATGAAAAACGTCATGGTATAGTATGTCGTCAAAATGGCATGAAAATCGTCATAGTATAGTATGTCGTCAAAATGACATAAAAAACGTCATAGTATAGTATGTCGTCAAAATGGCATAAAAAACGTCATGATATATCATGTCGTCAAAATGGCATGAAAAACGTCATGGTATAGTATGTCGTCAAAATGGCATGAAAATCGTCATAGTATAGTATGTCGTCAAAATGACATAAAAAACGTCATAGTATAGTATGTCGTCAAAATGGCATAAAAAAAGTCATAGTATAGTATGTCGTCAAAATGGCATAAAAAACGTCATAGTATAGTATGTCGTCAAAATGGTACAAAACAAGTCATAGTATAGTATGTCGTCAAAATGGCAGTAAAAATGTCATAGTATAGTATGTCGTCGAAATGGCATGAAAAACGTCATAGTATAGTATGTCGTTAAAAAGGCATAAAAAACGTCATAGTATATATGTCGTCGAAATGGCATGAAAAACGTCATAGTATAGTATGTCGTCAAAATGGCATTATAGTATGTCGTTAAAATGGCATAAAAAAACGTCATAGTACAGTACGTCGTCAAAATGGCATAAAAAACGTCACAGTATAGTATGTCGTCGAAATGACATAAAAAACGTCATAGTATAGTATGTCGTCGAAATGGCATAAAAAACGTCATAGTATAGTATGTCGTCGAAATGGCATAAAAAAAGTCATAGTATAGTATGTCGTCAAAATGGCATTAAAAACGTCATATTATAGTATGTCGTCGAAATGTCATAAAAAACGTCATAGTATAGTATGTCGTTAAAATGGCATTAAAAATGTCATAGTATAGTATGTCGTTAAAATGGCATAAAAAACGTCATAGTATAGTACGTCGTCAAAATGTAATAAAAAATGTCATAGTATAGTATGTCGTCAAAATGGCATAAAAATTGTCATAGTATAGTATGTCGTCAAAATGGCTTAAAAAACATCATAGTATAGTATGTCGTCAAAATGGCATAAAAAATGTCATAGTATAGTATGTCGTCAAAATGGCATAAAACAAGTCATAGTATAGTATGTCGTCAAAATGGCATTAAAAACGTCATATTATAGTATGTCGTCGAAATGTCATAAAAAACGTCATAGTATAGTATGTCGTTAAAATGGCATTAAAAACGTCATAGTATAGTATGTCGTTAAAATGGCATAAAAAACGTCATAGTATAGCATGTCGTCAAAATGGCATTAAAAACGTCATAGTATAGTATGTCGTCATAGTATAGTATGTCGTCAAAATGTCATAAAAAATGTCATAGTATAGTATGTTGTCGAAATGGCATAAAAAAAGTCATAGTATAGCTTGTCGTAAAAATGGCATAAAAAACGTCATAGTATAGTATGTCGTCAAAATGGCATAAAAAACATCATAGTATAGTATGTTGTCAAAATGACATAAAAATTGTCATAGTATAGTATGTCGTCAAAATGGCATAAAAAACGTCATAGTATAGTACGTCATCAAAATGTAATAAAAAATGTCATAGTATAGTATGTCGTCAAAATGGCATAAAAAAAGTCTTAGTATAGCTTGTCGTAAAAATGGCATAAAAAACGTCATAGTATAGTATGTCGTCAAAATGTCAGTAAAAATGTCATAGTATAGTATGTCGTCAAAATGGCATAAAAAATGTCATAGTATAGTATGTCGTCGAAATGGCATGAAAAACGTCATAGTATAGTATGTCGTCCAAATGGCAAGAAAAACGTCATAGTATAGTATGTCGTTAAAATGGCATAAAAAAAGTCATAGTATAGTATGTCGTCGAAATGGCATGAAAAACGTCATAGTATAGTATGTCGTCGAAATGGCATGAAAAACGTCATAGTATAGTATGTCGTCCAAATGGCAAGAAAAACGTCATAGTATAGTATGTCGTCAAAATGGCATTAAAAACGTCATAGTATAGTATGTCGTCAAAATGGCATAAAAAAGGTCATAGTATAGTATGTCGTCAAAATGGCCTAAAAATGTCATAGTATAGTATGTCGTCAAAATGGCATAAAAAACGTCATAGTATAGTATGTCGTCAAAATGGCATAAAAAAGGTCATAGTATAGTATGTCGTCAAAATGGCCTAAAAATGTCATAGTATAGTATGTCGTCAAAATGGCATAAAAAACGTCATAGTATAGTATGTCGTTAAAATGGCATAAAAAACGTCATAGTATAGTATGTCGTCAAAATGGCATTAAAAATGTCATAGTATAGTATGTCGTTAAAATGGCATTAAAAACGTCATAGTATAGTATGTCGTCAACATGGCATAAAAAACGTCATAGTATAGTATGTCGTTAAAATGGCATAAAAAACGTCATAGTATAGTATGTCGTCAACATGGCATAAAAAATGTCATAGTATAGTATGTCGTTAAAATGGCATTAAAAACGTCATAGTATAGTATGTCGTCAACATGGCATAAAAAATGTCATAGTATAGTATGTCGTCAAAATGGCATAAAAAACGTCATAGTATAGTATGTCGTCAAAATGGCATTAAAAACGTCATAGTATAGTATGTCGTTAAAATGGCATTAAAAACGTCATAGTATAGTATGTCGTCAACATGGCATAAAAAAGGTCATAGTATAGCATGTCGTTAAAATGGCATTAAAAACGTCATAGTATAGTATGTCGTTAAAATGGCATTAAAAACGTCATAGTATAGTATGTCGTCAAAATGGCATAAAAAACGTCATAGTATAGTATGTCGTCAAAATGGCATTAAAAACGTCATAGTATAGTATGTCGTCAAAATGGCATAAAAAAAGTCATAGTATAGTATGTCGTCAAAATGGCATTAAAAATGTCATAGTATAGTATGACGTTAAAATGGCATTAAAAACGTCATAGTATAGTATGTCGTTAAAATGGCATAAAAAAAGTCATAGTATAGTATGTCGTCAAAATGGCATAAAAAAAGTCATAGTATAGTATGTCGTCAAAATGGCATTAAAAACGTCATAGTATAGTATGTCGTTAAAATGGCATTAAAAACGTCATAGTATAGTATGTCGTCAAAATGGCATTAAAAATGTCATAGTATAGTATGTCGTCAAAATGGCATAAAAAACGTCATAGTATAGTATGTCGTCAAAATGGCATAAAAAAAGTCATAGTATAGTATGTCGTCAAAATGGCATTAAAAACGTCATAGTATAGTATGTCGTTAAAATGGCATTAAAAACGTCATAGTATAGTATGTCGTCAAAATGGCATAAAAAAGGTCATAGTATAGCATGTCGTTAAAATGGCATTAAAAACGTCATAGTATAGTATGTCGTTAAAATGGCATAAAAAACGTCATAGTATAGTATGTCGTCAAAATGGCATTAAAAATGTCATAGTATAGTATGTCGTTAAAATGGCATTAAAAACGTCATAGTATAGTATGTCGTCAAAATATCATTAAAAATGTCATAGTATAGTATGTCGTCAAAATGGCATAAAAAAGGTCATAGTATAGTATGTCGTTAAAATGGCATTAAAAACGTCATAGTATAGTATGTCGTTAAAATGGCATAAAAAATGTCATAGTATAGTATGTCGTCGAAATGGCATGAAAAACGTCATAGTATAGTATGTCGTCAAAATGGCATTAAAAATGTCATAGTATAGTATGTCGTCAAAATGGCATAAAAAACGTCATAGTATAGTATGTCGTCAAAATGGCATTAAAAACGTCATAGTATAGTATGTCGTTAAAATGGCATTAAAAACGTCATAGTATAGTATGTCGTCAACATGGCATAAAAAAGGTCATAGTATAGCATGTCGTTAAAATGGCATTAAAAACGTCATAGTATAGTATGTCGTTAAAATGGCATTAAAAACGTCATAGTATAGTATGTCGTCAAAATGGCATAAAAAACGTCATAGTATAGTATGTCGTCAAAATGGCATTAAAAACGTCATAGTATAGTATGTCGTCAAAATGGCATAAAAAAAGTCATAGTATAGTATGTCGTCAAAATGGCATTAAAAATGTCATAGTATAGTATGACGTTAAAATGGCATTAAAAACGTCATAGTATAGTATGTCGTTAAAATGGCATAAAAAAAGTCATAGTATAGTATGTCGTCAAAATGGCATAAAAAAAGTCATAGTATAGTATGTCGTCAAAATGGCATTAAAAACGTCATAGTATAGTATGTCGTTAAAATGGCATTAAAAACGTCATAGTATAGTATGTCGTTAAAATGGCATTAAAAAACGTCATAGTATAGTATGTCGTCAAAATGGCATAAAAAACGTCATAGTATAGTATGTCGTCAAAATGGCATAAAAAAAGTCATAGTATAGTATGTCGTCAAAATGGCATTAAAAACGTCATAGTATAGTATGTCGTTAAAATGGCATTAAAAACGTCATAGTATAGTATGTCGTCAAAATGGCATAAAAAAGGTCATAGTATAGCATGTCGTTAAAATGGCATTAAAAACGTCATAGTATAGTATGTCGTTAAAATGGCATAAAAAACGTCATAGTATAGTATGTCGTCAAAATGGCATTAAAAATGTCATAGTATAGTATGTCGTTAAAATGGCATTAAAAACGTCATAGTATAGTATGTCGTCAAAATATCATTAAAAATGTCATAGTATAGTATGTCGTCAAAATGGCATTAAAAATGTCATAGTATAGTATGTCGTCAAAATGGCATAAAAAAGGTCATAGTATAGTATGTCGTTAAAATGGCATTAAAAACGTCATAGTATAGTATGTCGTTAAAATGGCATAAAAAATGTCATAGTATAGTATGTCGTCGAAATGGCATGAAAAACGTCATAGTATAGTATGTCGTCCAAATGGCATGAAAAACGTCATAGTATAGTATGTCGTTAAAATGGCATAAAAAAAGTCATAGTATAGTATGTCGTCAAAATGGCATTAAAAACGTCATAGTATAGAATGTCGTCAAAATGGCATAAAAAAGGTCATAGTATAGTATGTCGTCAAAATGGCATTAAAAACGTCATAGTATAGTATGTCGTCAAAATGGCATAAAAAACGTCATAGTATAGTATGTCGTCAAAATGGCCTAAAAATGTCATAGTATAGTATGTCGTCAAAATGGCATTAAAAACGTCATAGTATAGTATGTCGTCAAAATGGCCTAAAAATGTCATAGTATAGTATGTCGTCAAAATGGCATAAGAAACATCATAGTATAGTATGTCGTCAAAATGGCATAAAAAACGTCATAGTATAGTATGTCGTCAAAATGGCATTAAAAACGTCATAGTATAGTATGTCGTTAAAATGGCATAAAAAACGTCATAGTATAGTATGTCGTCAAAATGGCATTAAAAATGTCATAGTATAGTATGTCGTTAAAATGGCATTAAAAACGTCATAATATAGTATGTCGTCAAAATGTCATTAAAAATGTCATAGTATAGTGTGTCGTCAAAATGGCATTAAAAAGGTCATAGTATAGTATGTCGTTAAAATGGCATTAAAAACGTCATAGTATAGTATGTCGTCAAAATGGCATAAAAACGTCATAGTATAGTATGTCGTCAAAATGGCATTAAAATTGTCATAGTATAGTATGTCGTCAAAATGTAATAAAAACGTCATAGTATAGTATGTCGTCAAAATGGCATAAAAAAGGTCATAGTATAGTATGTCGTCAAAATGTCATTAAAAACGTCATAGTATAGTATGTCGTCAAAATGGCATAACAAAGGTCATAGTATAGTATGTCGTCAAAATGGCATAAAAAAGGTCATAGTATAGTATGTCGTCAAAATGACATAAAAATTGTCATAGTATAGTATGTCGTCAAAATGGCATAAAAAACGTCATAGTATAGTACGTCGTCAAAATGGCATAAAAAAGGTCATAGTATAGTATGTCGTCAAAATGACATAAAAATTGTCATAGTATAGTATGTCGTCAAAATGGCATAAAAAACGTCATAGTATAGTATGTCGTCAAAATGGCATTAAAAATGTCATAGTATAGTATGTCGTCAAAATGGCATAAAAAAAGTCATAGTATAGCATGTCGTCAAAATGGCATTAAAAACGTCATAGTATAGTATGTCGTTAAAATGGCATAAAAAAGGTCATAGTATAGCATATCGTTAAAATGGCATTAAAAACATCATAGTATAGTATGTCGTCAAAATGGCATTAAAAATGTCATAGTATAGTATGTCGTTAAAATGGCATTAAAAACGTCATAGTATAGTATGTCGTCAAAATGGCATAAAAAACGTCATAGTATAGTATGTCGTCAAAATGGCATAAAAAACGTCATAGTATAGTATGTCGTCAAAATGGCCTAAAAATGTCATAGTATAGTATGTCGTCAAAATGGCATAAAAAACGTCATAGTATAGTATGTCGTCAAAATGGCATAAAAAACATCATAGTATAGTATGTCGTCAAAATGGCATAAAAAACGTCATAGTATAGTATGTCGTCAAAATGGCATAAAAAACGTCATAGTATAGTATGTCGTCAAAATGGCATTAAAAACGTCATAGTATAGTATGTCGTTAAAATGGCATTAAAAACGTCATAGTATAGTATGTCGTCAAAATGGCATAAAAAAGGTCATAGTATAGTGTGTCGTTAAAATGGCATTAAAAACGTCATAGTATAGTATGTCGTCAAAATGGCATAAAAAACGTCATAGTATAGCATATCGTTAAAATGGCATTAAAAACATCATAGTATAGTATGTCGTCAAAATGGTATTAAAAATGTCATAGTATAGTGTGTCGTTAAAATGGCATAAAAAACGTCATAGTATAGTATGTCGTCAAAATGGTATTAAAAATGTCATAGTATAGTATGTCGTTAAAATGGCATAAAAAACGTCATAGTATAGTATGTCGTCAAAATGGTATTAAAAATGTCATAGTATAGTATGTCGTTAAAATGGCATTAAAAACGTCATAGTATAGTATGTCGTCAAAATGGCATTAAAAATGTCATAGTATAGTATGTCTTTAAAATGGCATTAAAAACGTCATAGTATAGTATGTCGTCAAAATGGCATAAAAAAGGTCATAGTATAGCATATCGTTAAAATGGCATTAAAAACATCATAGTATAGTGTGTCGTTAAAATGGCATAAAAAACGTCATAGTATAGTATGTCGTCAAAATGGCATTAAAAATGTCATAGTATAGTATGTCGTTAAAATGGCATTAAAAACGTCATAGTATAGTATGTCGTCAAAATGGCATAAAAAACGTCATAGTATAGTATGTCGTCAAAATGGCATTAAAAACGTCATAGTATAGTATGTCGTCAAAATGGCATAAAAAAGGTCATAGCATAGTATGTCGTTAAAATGGCATTAAAAACGTCATAGTATAGTATGTCGTTAAAATGTAATAAAAAACGTCATAGTATAGTATGTCGTCAAAATGGCATAAAAATGTCATAGTATAGTATGTCGTCAAAATGTAATAAAAACGTCATAGTATAGTATGTCGTCAAAATGGCATTAAAAATGTCATAGTATAGTATGTCGTCAAAATGGCATTAAAAACGTCATAGTATAGTATGTCGTCAAAATGTCATTAAAAACGTCATAGTATAGTATGTCGTCAAAATGGCATAAAAAACGTCATAGTATAGTATGTCGTCAAAATGGCATAAAAATGTCATAGTATAGTATGTCGTCAAAATGGCATAAAAAACGTCATAGTATAGTATGTCGTCAAAATGGCATAAAAATGTCATAGTATAGTATGTCGTCAAAATGGCATAAAAATTATCATAGTATAGTATGTCGTCAAAATGTAATAAAAACGTCATGGTATAGTATGTCGTCAAAATATCATTAAAAATGTCATAGTATAGTATGTCGTCAAAATGGCATTAAAAACGTCATAGTATAGTATGTCGTTAAAATGGCATTAAAAACGTCATAGTATAGTATGTCGTCAAAATGGCATAAAAAACGTCATAGTATAGTATGTCGTCAAAATGGCATAAAAAACGTCATAGTATAGTACGTTGTCAAAATGTAATAAAAAACGTCATAGTATAGTACGTCGTCAAAATGGCATAAAAAAAGTCATAGCATAGTATGACGTTAAAATGGCATTAAAAACGTCATAGTATAGTATGTCGTTAAAATGGCATAAAAAAAGTCATAGTATAGTATGTCGTCAAAATGGCATTAAAAATGTCATAGTATAGTATGACGTTAAAATGGCATTAAAAACGTCATAGTATAGTATGCCGTTAAAATGGCATAAAAAAAGTCATAGTATAGTATGTCGTCAAAATGGCATAAAAAAAGTCATAGTATAGTATGTCGTCAAAATGGCATTAAAAATGTCATAGTATAGTATGTCGTCAAAATGGCATAAAAAACGTCATAGTATAGTATGTCGTCAAAATGGCATAAAAAAAGTCATAGTATAGTATGTCGTCAAAATGGCATTAAAAACGTCATAGTATAGTATGTCGTCAAAATGGCATTAAAAACGTCATAGTATAGTATGTCGTCAAAATGGCATAAAAAAGGTCATAGTATAGTATGTCGTTAAAATGGCATTAAAAACGTCATAGTATAGTATGTCGTTAAAATGGCATTAAAAACGTCATAGTATAGCATGTCGTTAAAATGGCATTAAAAACGTCATAGTATAGCATGTCGTTAAAATGGCATTAAAAACGTCATAGTATAGCATGTCGTTAAAATGGCATTAAAAACGTCATAGTATAGGATGTCGTTAAAATGGCATAAAAAACGTCATAGTATAGTATGTCGTCAAAATGGCATAAAAATGTCATAGTATAGTATGTCGTCAAAATGGCATAAAAAACGTCATAGTATAGTATGTCGTCAAAATGGCATAAAAATGTCATAGTATAGTACGTTGTCAAAATGTAATAAAAAACGTCATAGTATAGTACGTCGTCAAAATGGCATAAAAAAAGTCATAGCATAGTATGACGTTAAAATGGCATTAAAAACGTCATAGTATAGTATGTCGTTAAAATGGCATAAAAAAAGTCATAGTATAGTATGTCGTCAAAATGGCATTAAAAATGTCATAGTATAGTATGACGTTAAAATGGCATTAAAAACGTCATAGTATAGTATGCCGTTAAAATGGCATAAAAAAAGTCATAGTATAGTATGTCGTCAAAATGGCATAAAAAAAGTCATAGTATAGTATGTCGTCAAAATGGCATTAAAAATGTCATAGTATAGTATGTCGTCAAAATGGCATAAAAAACGTCATAGTATAGTATGTCGTCAAAATGGCATAAAAAACGTCATAGTATAGTATGTCGTCAAAATGGCATAAAAAAGGTCATAGTATAGTATGTCGTTAAAATGGCATTAAAAACGTCATAGTATAGTATGTCGTTAAAATGGCATTAAAAACGTCATAGTATAGCATGTCGTTAAAATGGCATTAAAAACGTCATAGTATAGCATGTCGTTAAAATGGCATAAAAAACGTCATAGTATAGCATGTCGTCAAAATGGCATTAAAAACGTCATAGTATAGTATGTCGTTAAAATGGCATTAAAAACGTCATAGTATAGCATGTCGTTAAAATGGCATTAAAAACATCATAGTATAGTATGTCGTCCAAATGGCATGAAAAACGTCATAGTATAGTATGTCGTTAAAATGGCATAAAAAAAGTCATAGTATAGTATGTCGTCAAAATGGCATTAAAAACGTCATAGTATAGTATGTCGTCAAAATGGCATAAAAAAGGTCATAGTATAGTATGTCGTCAAAATGGCATTAAAAACGTCATAGTATAGTATGTCGTCAAAATGGCATAAAAAACGTCATAGTATAGTATGTCGTCAAAATGGCCTAAAAAAGTCATAGTATAGTATGTCGTCAAAATGGCATAAAAAACGTCATAGTATAGTATGTCGTCAAAATGGCATGAAAAACGTCATAGTATAGTATGTCGTTAAAATGGCATAAAAAAAGTCATAGTATAGTATGTCGTCAAAATGGCATTAAAAACGTCATAGTATAGTATGTCGTCAAAATGGCATAAAAAAGGTCATAGTATAGTATGTCGTCAAAATGGCATTAAAAACGTCATAGTATAGTATGTCGTCAAAATGGCATAAAAAACGTCATAGTATAGTATGTCGTCAAAATGGCCTAAAAACGTCATAGTATAGTATGTCGTCAAAATGGCATAAAAAACGTCATAGTATAGTATGTCGTCAAAATGGCATAAAAAACGTCATAGTATAGTATGTCGTCAAAATGGCATGAAAAACGTCATAGTATAGTATGTCGTCAAAATGGCATAAAAAAAGTCATAGTATAGTATGTCGTCAAAATGGCATTAAAAACGTCATAGTATAGTATGTCGTCAAAATGGCATAAAAAAGGTCATAGTATAGTATGTCGTCAAAATGGCATTAAAAACGTCATAGTATAGTATGTCGTCAAAATGGCATAAAAAACGTCATAGTATAGTATGTCGTCAAAATGGCCTAAAAACGTCATAGTATAGTATGTCGTCAAAATGGCATAAAAAACGTCATAGTATAGTATGTCGTCAAAATGGCATTAAAAACGTCATAGTATAGTATGTCGTCAAAATGGCATTAAAAACGTCATAGTATAGTATGTCGTTAAAATGGCATTAAAAACGTCATAGTATAGTATGTCGTCAAAATGTCATTAAAATTGTCATAGTATAGTGTGTCGTCAAAATGGCATAAAAAAGGTCATAGTATAGTATGTCGTTAAAATGGCATTAAAAACGTCATAATATAGTATGTCGTTAAAATGGCATAAAAAACGTCATAGTATAGTATGTCGTCAAAATGGCATAAAAATGTCATAGTATAGTATGTCGTCAAAATGGCATTAAATTTGTCATAGTATAGTATGTCGTCAAAATGTAATAAAAACGTCATAGTATAGTATGTCGTCAAAATGGCATAAAAAAGGTCATAGTATAGTATGTCGTCAAAATGTAATAAAAACGTCATAGTATAGTATGTCGTCAAAATGGCATAACAAAGGTCATAGTATAGTATGTCGTCAAAATGGCATAGAAAAGGTCATAGTATAGTATGTCGTCAAAATGACATAAAAATTGTCATAGTATAGTATGTCGTCAAAATGGCATAAAAAACGTCATAGTATAGTACGTCGTCAAAATGTAATAAAAAACGTCATAGTATAGTATGTCGTCAAAATGGCATAAAAATTGTCATAGTATAGTATGTCGTCAAAATGGCATAAAAAACGTCATAGTAAAGTATGTCGTTAAAATGGCATAAAAAACGTCATAGTATAGTATGTCGTCAAAATGGCATAAAAATTGTCATAGTATAGTATGTCGTCAAAATGGCATTAAAAATGTCATAGTAAGTATGTTGTTAAAATGGCATAAAAAACGTCATAGTATAGTATGTCGTCAAAATGGCATAAAAAAAGTCATAGTATAGTATGTCGTCAAAATGGCATTAAAAAGGTCATAGTATAGTATGTTGTTAAAATGGAATTAAAAACGTCATAGTATAGTATGTCGTTAAAATGGCATTAAAAACGTCATAGTATAGTATGTCGTTAAAATGGCATTAAAAAATGTCATAGTATAGTATGTCGTCAAAATGGCATTAAAAACGTCATAGTATATAGTATGTCGTCAAAATGGCATAAAAAATGTCATAGTATAGTATGTCGTCAAAATGGCATTAAAAATGTCATAGTATAGTATGTCGTCAAAATGGCATAAAAAAAGTCATAGTATAGCATGTCGTCAAAATGGCATTAAAAACGTCATAGTATAGTATGTCGTTAAAATGGCATAAAAAAGGTCATAGTATAGCATATCGTTAAAATGGCATTAAAAACATCATAGTATAGTATGTCGTCAAAATGGCATTAAAAATGTCATAGTATAGCATGTCGTTAAAATGGCATTAAAAACGTCATAGTATAGTATGTCGTCAAAATGGCATAAAAAACGTCATAGTATAGTATGTCGTTAAAATGGCATTAAAAACGTCATAGTATAGTATGTCGTCAAAATGGCATAAAAAAGGTCATAGTATAGTGTGTCGTTAAAATGGCATTAAAAACGTCATAGTATAGTATGTCGTCAAAATGGCATAAAAAACGTCATAGTATAGCATATCGTTAAAATGGCATTAAAAACATCATAGTATAGTATGTCGTCAAAATGGTATAAAAAAGGTCATAGTATAGCATATCGTTAAAATGGCATTAAAAACATCATAGTATAGTGTGTCGTTAAAATGGCATAAAAAACGTCATAGTATAGTATGTCGTCAAAATGGCATTAAAAATGTCATAGTATAGTATGTCGTTAAAATGGCATTAAAAACGTCATAGTATAGTATGTCGTCAAAATGGCATAAAAAACGTCATAGTATAGTATGTCGTCAAAATGGCATTAAAAACGTCATAGTATAGTATGTCGTCAAAATGGCATAAAAAAGGTCATAGCATAGTATGTCGTTAAAATGGCATTAAAAACGTCATAGTATAGTATGTCGTTAAAATGGCATAAAAAACGTCATAGTATAGTATGTCGTCAAAATGGCATAAAAATGTCATAGTATAGTATGTCGTCAAAATGTAATAAAAACGTCATAGTATAGTATGTCGTCAAAATGGCATTAAAAATGTCATAGTATAGTATGTCGTCAAAATGGCATTAAAAACGTCATAGTATAGTATGTCGTCAAAATGTCATTAAAAACGTCATAGTATAGTATGTCGTCAAAATGGCATAAGAAAAGTCATAGTATAGTATGTCGTCAAAATGGCATTAAAAATGTCATAGTATAGTATGTCGTCAAAATGGCATAAAAAACGTCATAGTATAGTATGTCGTCAAAATGGCATAAAAATTGTCATAGTATAGTATGTCGTCAAAATGGCATTAAAAATGTCATAGTATAGTATGTCGTCAAAATGGCATAAAAAAAGTCATAGTATAGTATAGTATGTCGTCAAAATGGCATTAAAAATGTCATAGTATAGTATGTCGTCAAAATGGCATAAAAAACGTCATAGTATAGTATGTCGTCAAAATGGCATAAAAAAGTCATAGTATAGTATGTCGTCAAAATGGCATAAAAAAAGTCATAGTATAGTATGTCGTCAAAATGGCATTAAAAATGTCATAGTATAGTATGTCGTTAAAATGGCATAAAAAACGTCATAGTATAGTATGTCGTCAAAATGGCATTAAAAATGTCATAGTATAGTATGTCGTCAAAATGGCATAAAAAAGGTCATAGTATAGTATGTCGTCAAAATGTAATAAAAACGTCATAGTATAGTATGTCGTCAAAATGGTATAACAAAGGTCATAGTATAGTATGTCGTCAAAATGGCATAAAAAAGGTCATAGTATAGTATGTCGTCAAAATGACATAAAAATTGTCATAGTATAGTATGTCGTCAAAATGGCATAAAAAACGTCATAGTATAGTATGTCGTTAAAATGGCATAAAAAACGTCACAGTATAGTATGTCGTCAAAATGGCATAAAAATTGTCATAGTATAGTATGTCGTCAAAATGGCATAAAAAAAGTCATAGTATAGTATGTCGTCAAAATGGCATTAAAAATTTCATAGTATAGTATGTTGTTAAAATGGCATAAAAAATGTCATAGTATAGTATGTCGTCAAAATGGCATTAAAAACGTCATAGTATAGTATGTCGTCAAAATGGCATTAAAAACGTCATAGTATAGTATGTCGTCAAAATGGCATTAAAAACGTCATAGTATAGTATGTCGTCAAAATGGCATTAAAAACGTCATAGTATAGTATGTCGTTAAAATGGCATAAAAAAACGTCATAGTATAGTATGTCGTCAAAATGGCATAAAAAACGTCATAGTATAGTATGTCGTCAAAATGGCATAAAAAAGGTCATAGTATAGTATGTCGTCAAAATGTAATAAAAACGTCATAGTATAGTATGTCGTCAAAATGGCATAACAAAGGTCATAGTATAGTATGTCGTCAAAATGGCATAAAAAAGGTCATAGTATAGTATGTCGTCAAAATGACATAAAAATTGTCATAGTATAGTATGTCGTCAAAATGGCATAAAAAACGTCATAGTATAGTACGTCGTCAAAATGTAATAAAAAACGTCATAGTATAGTATGTCGTCAAAATGGCATAAAAATTGTCATAGTATAGTATGTCGTCAAAATGGCATAAAAAAAGTCATAGTATAGTATGTCGTCAAAATGGCATAATAAAAGTCATAGTATAGTATGTCGTCAAAATGGCATTAAAAATGTCATAGTATAGTATGTCGTCAAAATGGAATTAAAAACGTCATAGTATAGTATGTCGTTAAAATGGCATAAAAAACGTCATAGTATAGTATGTCGTTAAAATGGCATAAAAAACGTCATAGTATAGTATGTCGTCAAAATAGCATAAAAAAAGTCATAGTATAGTATGTCGTCAAAATGGCATAAAAAAAGTCATAGTATAGTATGTCGTCAAAATGGCATTAAAAACGACATAGTATAGTATGTCGTCAAAATGGCATTAAAAATGTCATAGTATAGTATGTCGTCAAAATGGCATTAAAAACGACATAGTATAGTATGTCGTCAAAATGGCATTAAAAATGTCATAGTATAGTATGTCGTCAAAATGGAATTAAAAACGTCATAGTATAGTATGTCGTCAAAATGGCATAAAAAATGTCATAGTATAGTATGTCGTCAAAAAGGCATAAAAAACGTCATAGTATAGTATGTCGTCAAAATGGCATTAAAAATGTCATAGTATAGTATGTCGTCAAAATGGAATTAAAAACGTCATAGTATAGTATGTCGTCCAAATGGCATAAAAAATGTCATAGTATAGTATGTCGTTAAAATGGCATAAAAAATGTCATAGTATAGTATGTCGTCAAAATGGCATTAAAAATTTCATAGTATAGTATGTCGTCAAAATGGCATAAGAAAAGTCATAGTATAGTATGTCGTCAAAAAGGCATAAAAAACAGTCATAGTATAGTATGTCGTCAAAAAGGCATAAAAAATGTCATAGTATAGTATGTCGTCAAAAAGGCATAAAAAACGTCATAGTATAGTATGTCGTCAAAATGGCATTAAAAATTTCATAGTATAGTATGTCGTCAAAATGGCATAAGAAAAGTCATAGTATAGTATGTCGTCAAAATGGCATTAAAAATGTCATAGTATAGTATGTCGTCAAAATGGCATAAAAAACGTCATAGTATAGTATGTTGTCAAAATGGCATAAAAAAGGTCACGGTATAGTATGTCAATAACTGTCATGAACAAGTCATAGTATAGTAACCCTTAGTAAAATGTGTGTTTATGTAAATAAATATGAATAGATTTTGGTTGTTGCTGATGTTGGTATAAAATTAATCTAGTATTTGTTTGGCTTTGATTCCAAAATATTTTAATTTCACTAACTGATCTTCCACTGTAAGAGAAAAGTTTTTGGTTAGCTTGATGAGCAGTTTTACAGTTTATCACAAAGTAACAAAGGTCTGTAATTTTATCTTCAGTCCGCCCACATATATTAAGAGTGTGTGATCCTTCAACAGAGCACCCAGACACCTCACAGAGACCACCTTTACCATTTATTAAAAACTATTTACAACATGATTCAGAGTTACAGACATCCAGACACATTTCCACATGTGCAGCAGCGCGCTTGCTTTGCATACTTTGCTTCCCTAAACTGTGACAACGGGAAGCAAACTGCTGCACATGGTGACACTACAGCTAAAGCTTCCACACTGTGCTGCATCCACATATCACTGTCTAATCAAAACAACCCCAAACTAGGAAGGCAAACTGTGAAGACGGACTGGCCGAGGAACTAAGAACCTTCATGTCCTGTGAGGAAACTAGGAGAGACTCATAACAGCTTGCTACTTGTTTCAACTTGTTTTGGCAGTTGGCAAAACACCGTCATCGTTCACTGGTAAAATGACAAAAACAAATACACAGCTTTGCAACACTTTCAGGCAGTTAATGGTTTTCAACATGTCACAGAATAGTGTAGGTAATCAATAAATAACTTCTCTTAAACACAGCCGGCGTTATATCATGCTCTCTAAAAAAATATAAATGCATAAAGGCTCCAATCCACATTCTAGATAACGTGACATGATACACTGAAGGGACGATTTCAGAAGGTTAGAATGGTTTGAACATGCACATACAGAGCCGACACAAAGAATGATTTCAGACTGAACTTAAAGTCCAGTACGTCCATACATGTCATGTGTGATGGGTTATAAATTAAAGAACACTTGTATTACAGGCCGAGCTGGAGTCCGTTCACTTATAGCTCAGTTTAAACTGCAACATAAGCTGCTAATGAAAACTAATAAGTGTCAGTCATTTCTCACTGGGTATGATTTGATAATCTCCTCATGCAAAGAGCTTTAGTAATATTAATAAGTCAGACAGAGTGATGTGGGGACAGTGAACTGATGGCGTGAGAGGCACCGAATATCTGACGGGCTGAGATCACACTTGTCTTCATGTCTTGTCAAATCACAACAGGGAGCAGAAAACTGGCCCCGTTATTAAAGTGAGACGATTTAAAGAAACAGTCTGACATTTTAGAAAACGGTTATTTGATTTATTCTCATTAAAACCTAGTGCCTACATCACCCACAATGCAACTCAGGAGCCTGTGGTTCAGACAGAGATTTAGGTATGTTGTGCTAGCAGCAGCTAAAGTAGCCACGACCTGCTAGCTTCAAGCAGAGATCAGGAGTTACAGAGGTTTGGTACGCTCACTTCTTTTAACACCACACCTCAAGTCTTTATTTAAATATTACAAACTTGTAGTCTTCAGCTCCAGCTGACACTGCCTTAAAGGGAAGCTTAATTATTTTTCAAACTGGACCTTTTTCCCATGTTTTAGTGTCAAGGGGACTAATGGAGACAGCTGCAGCTGGCAGCGGCGAAACAGGCTGCAGCGTCACCACTCAGGACATTTACGTCCACTAGAAGTGCTTGTTTTGCTGCTGACAGGCTCAGATTGTTACTATGATTGTTTGACAACATTATGGAAAGAATCCTTACAGAGACAGACCTTTTTGTTAAAGAATAAGATCCTTTTTGTTTAACCAGAAACAGCCTCGACATTGCTATTGACCGATTCACCAGACTCCATTTAAATAAACAATCATTTTAACATCATAAGACACACTTGATTCAACAAAATAAAACTCACAAAAACCATCTTGGTTTGTCTGTCCACTGCTCCAACAATCACCAGCTCTGGTTTGGTTGAAATTAACCCTTAACTCACCTGGTTAGATGTGAACATGTGCTGGTTATACACACCCTAAAATGGCTGTTTATTTAAATGGAGTCTGGTGTGTTGGGTGATAAAGATTCCTGGTTAAACAAAAAGGATGTTACTCTCTAACAACAAAGGTCTGTCAAGGGTTCCCATGGTTATGGAAAACCCTCAGAAGTCATGGAATTTCAGTCTAATTTTCCAGGCCTGGAAAAGTCATGGAGTTAGAATAAATCATTGAAAGTTTTGGAAAACTCCTGGAATGTTGTTGTTAGTTATTAAACTAATTGTTGCAGTAATCTTCTGGGGATAACCTTCAACGTAGTGTTACATAACGGTGAATTTATTTTCTGTTTATTACCTGTGGACGGCAACATTACACATTTTCGTGGACAAGATTTCAAACCTTTTCTATGACTTTTCAAGAACTCTTTATAAAATTTAATTTCAGAAACGCTTGCACATCACTGTGTCTGCTGCACTTGCCGGCCTGGTTATGGTACATTTCTACACACACACACACACGCAGAGGAGTTTTGCTTCCCATAACACTACCACACTATGTCAGATACACACGTAACATCTGACAGCAGAAGGCTTGGCCAGTTTAAGAATAAAAAATAAGAACCGTGCAACTTCTCCATTTGTATCAAGTATCAAAAAGGTTGTTTGAGCTGATTTACCTTACTTAGCATTGCATATCGTTCAGTGGGACTATTGCACATCACAGTGTCGATGCTGAAACGATTGTTGACGCATATTAGAGCTACGTTATATCCGCTGGTAATTAACAGAAAATAAATTCACCGTTATGTTACACTACGTTGAAGGTTATCCCTCTAACAGTTAATTTCATCACTAACAACAAAGTTCCAGGAGTTTTCCCAAAACTTTCAATAATTTATACTAACTCCATGACTTCTCCAGACCCGGAAAGTGAGATAGTGAAATTCCTTGACTTCTCCAGGTTTTCCATGTCTGTGGGAACCCTAGAGAGACCTTTTTTGTTCAACCACAACCGCCCCAAAATCCCCATCACCAAACCCACCAGACTCCATTTCAATTAACAGCCATTTTAGGGTGTGTATAGTCCGCACGTTTTCAAATCCAACTGGGTGAATTAAAGGTTTATTTCCACAAAACCAGAGCTGGTGATTGCTGGAGCAGTGTAAAGACAAACCAAGACGTTATTTGTTAGATTTTTGTTTCTGTCGAATTTGAATTTAGTGTGTTTTGTGTTTTTAAAATTATTGTTTATTTAAATGGAGTCTGGTGAATCAGTCAATAGCAATTTCAGGGCTGTTTCTGCCCAAACAAAATAGATCTTACTCTTTAACTAATAGGTCTATATCTGTAAGGATTCTTTCCACAATGTGCAGCGCTCCTGCTCAACACTGGACCAATTACAAAAACGATTGTCTCCATTGGTCACGTAGACACAAAGACACAGGAAAAAAAGAGTCCAGGTCGAAAAATACTGAGGTTACTTTCAAGGTGACATCATGTGAGGGAATTTATCATATTTCATATTTTGGAGTTTCCCTTTCAATAAATGACCATGCTAATAATGCTATAATGCTAACAATGGCAGTCGGTGTCAGACAGCAGAGAGAGATTTGACTGTTAAGGTGATTTAGCCGTGGGATTTCACAAAATCTGTCTTTTAAAATACCTAAAATCGAAAATAAATAATTAACTATATACAGATGACAAGTGTAACCACAGCCGGTGATGACAGCGTCAACTCAGCACCAGTTAGGTTGACTAAACGTATAATGTTGCACTCTGATATAATACTCAGTTATACTTTGGGTACAAACACTTCATGTATTTTAACTACTTTACTAAAATACTCAATGAAACCGTTGTAAATTAATATGAATGGATTCTTCAGGCTGAAAAACTTTTATAATGACCTTTAATGTGATGCGGAGGACTGTCAGTTGCAGGCGGAGCCGTCTTTATGTAGCTTAGTGACAGAAGCAACAGCAACAAGAGGATTTCACATTTCCACATGACAAAAACTGGGCGCATCAGGAGGGATTCTGATTAAAGAAATATTAACGGAACTTTAATTTACATATGATTGTTTGGCCCCACTCAGAAATATGGGCAACTGACATCAATTCAGCAAAATCAGACTTGGATGCTGGTAGAAATACATTTACCACACCCTCAGAAACAATGTATTCATGCCGTAGTACCTAGCACCATGTTAGCCTTTCTAGGCAGGATTGTTTTATTTTGTTAAATGACAACAGAAGCAGACAGGGTCCATTTCTTCTTGGTTTAACTCCATGATGAAAGAAATGTCCCCTCGGTACGCTGCAAGTTCATTCTCCAACACAATAAAACACAAAAACGATGCTCAAAGGTCGTCTAGGGTCAATCTCCTTATTGAGTGAGTGTCACCACGTCCTTCTGCGGTTTGTTTTTGACTGCAGAGACAGTCACGTGTAGTGATAGAAGAAGCAGCTCACGTCTGACGGCTGACGCCTTGAGACTCCAAAAGTCCGGAGACGTTCATCCAGCTCAAACGGACGAATCGTCAGCCTTTATGTTGCTCCAGTGAGCTGGTTTTCATCCATGCTGAAGACAAACTGGTGAAATAATGATGACAGCTGGGCACATTCAGAAGGCTTGGGACCAGGCTGTGGGGTGGTTTCAGAGAAAAGTCCGAGCAACGTATCTAAGGAGACCTCCGTGTTGGAAAAAGATAATGTCCGTCTCAGTGTCAAACAGTGCGGTGACGAAGAAGGACTTCCCCTGGCTTGTCTGCAAGAAACAAAAACAACTCCTTCACTAAATCATTCATCAAAGTGCCTTTATAAACAAGCAGCTCCACTGGATTTGGGATATTTTTAGCAGCTGAAGAGCAAAATATTTTTCTCAAGAACTGATGAAGACCAAAACAGAACTAAACAAAGAGTGAATATTAGACTATCACGACTACAGTGATAATAATGTTGCTTTGTGTCTAGTGAGTGTGTATGTAAACAATGATTTAATAATGTGCTCTTAACAAGTCAAAGCTGTGTTTTTTTTCTGCCTCTTTGTGGCAAAAAACTAACAGGGTATCGACAGGTATCACGCACTTAAAATTAATGCTTTTAAAGACCTTTTCGAGATAATTTTTAACCAAATTTAAGACTAGTTTTTGGACAAATTATCTTTTTAATTCAAGCACTGCAGGTAAGTGTGAAGGTGAGAAGAACATATGTGAGTATTAGGCTCAGTGGTAGATTTAAAGATTTGTAACATCAGAAAAGTGGACTTTCATGCAGAAGAGCTTGACAAAAAGAAATCAAAGATTGATAAATCAGATAAAATATTTGTAGCAATTTAGACCTCACAATTTCAAATTTAATATTATTCAGTGACTTTTAAGCCCTCACATTTATATCTATATTAACTGAATTTCAGACATTTTAAGACTTTTTAAGGACCTGCAGACTCCCTGATCAATCAATGTAGCTTTAATTTTGTTAAATAATCTCTGTAAATTGTTGAGGAATTTAAAATTTTTTGGCAGGTTACACGTCGGCCTATAGATCAGTTTTGCAACTCTTCAGTTTAGTAATAGTTCCAGCACTCTGCTGCACCACAACAAAGCTAATAAGGTGTTGCTACACTGGTTAGCTAGCTGCCACTGCTCTGTATTGGACACCACTGTACTGCACTAGTTAGCATCGCGCTCATTCGGCAATGACCGCTGGTAACGGCATCCCGAGCCATGGTGGCCTTGCTGCTGAAACACTGTGGCCATCCTCTGGTCTCCCCCCAGGTCTGCCCGGTAAGCAAGCAGCTTCATTTTTAGCTACAAAATCCCTTTAGCTTTGTTAACTATATTATCACTCTTAGCTCTGTTATCTCTTTTAGCACCATTAGCTGCGTCAGCATGGCTAACGGGGCTTTGCAGCTTAAAATAAAGCCGCTTACTCACTGGGGATACCTAGGGGGGAGACTGGAGGGTGGCCAACATATTTTAGCAGAGACTTCATCCCACCTCCATGAGCCTGGACAGCATTACCGGCGGTAATCACAAAGTGAGCAGCGTGGCTAGCTAGTTCCTGCTCAGCCAGTGTGTGGTGCAGGGCGGCTGGGGATAGCTCATCAGTAGGAGTGTAGCGATCGATCGAATGATCAACAATCCAATGTCACCGATGCAAAGTGAAAACATTGATCCATGTCGTCATATTTAGGATACACTTTTATTTTGAAAGTCTATGACACTGTAAAATAGCAGCAAACGGTGTATGAGCAGATAATATCGTTTCAGATCGATCGTCCAAATGGATAGTGCTTTGAAATGTGATGCTAAAGCTCACTGAGTCAATGTAGCATCGGAACAAAAAGAAAGGCCTCAGCAATTTCATGTCATTTTGCATTTTCTTCTTAAAAACTAACCGGTCAGTTACCAGTTATTCGTTGTTTAGTTATTAAAAGCAAAAATAACTTCAACCGACATCCCTGCTCTGAAAATTGTCAAGTGCTTGTGCAAATAATTTTAAACTTCTGCCACCTCCACAAAAAAATATCAATTCAATTAAACTCATTTCTCCAGGATGATTCACTCCGTGTCGACGGTGCTTTCCAGGGAGTCCCGGCTACAGATATTAACAAATAAACAAAACAACAAGCCAAGTTCCTGTGTGTGACAGTCACCACAGCTCAGTGCTGACCGCCTGCTGCCTACCTTGACAGTGAGCTGCTGCCTCGGACTCAGGCTGTCCGGCCTGATGATGGTGAACCTCTCCTTCCCGCTGAGCTCCAGCGAGTCTGCGTTCTCGCCGGGCAGGAACTGGAGCGGCATGATGCCCATTCCCACCAGCTGGTTCTTGTGCAGCTTCTCAAAGCTCTCGGCGATGACAGCACGTACCCCCTGTCGACGGCAGAGAAGCAGGTGAGCAGCAAAAACAAGCGAGGCGCGGCGTCACAAAGAAAAAAGGCTTAAAAAGGCAGGTTCTTGGAAAGTTGATACCATATTGTGGAGTGTAGCTACTGTAATGTAAATGTGTCATGTTGGGTGAAGTGGAAACAAAGTGAAACTTGTTGCCGCCTGGTCAGTAGTGTCGTGAGTGTGCAGCAGTTTACCATCAGGTATGGTCCTTTGGCTACCCAGTCCCTGGAGTTTCCAGAGCCGTAGTCTTTGCCTGCCAGGATGATGAGGGGAATGCCGTCTCTCTGATAGCGCTCAGCTGCCTCGAAGACATCCAGCTGTTCAAAGGCAAACAGGAAGAGGACATATTAGACATATATAGGACATATGTCTTTTTGCAGAGACTGCAAAAAGATGCACACACAATGCAACAGCTCAAACATCACAAGTCTGACCATGGTAACAGCCAGTTGGTGCAGGATTAGCGTTTCTATTAGCCGATACTGAAACAACTACACAAATAAATCCACCTCTGGATTACTGATCCTAAAAGTTCACACTGACCGTCTGGCCTGAAGGAATGTGCAAAGTCTTGGGGCCTGCTTTGCCGATGAATCGATTCTGGAGCTTGATGCTGGCGAACGTGCCTCTGGTCATCACTGCGTCGTTCCCCCTGCGAGCGCCGTACGAGTTAAACTCCCGCGGCGTCAGGCTGAGTGGAAATATTCAAAGTGAGATGTTATTAAATTTGCATTTGTGCAGCGGTAAACAAAAACAGTGTCCAGTGACAACACATCCTTTATCTACACATTGAGACAACAGACTGTACAAGCATCCATCGTTCACATTATATCTTTAAATACTTCTGTGTGAAAATTGTGACACATTTTGTCATAATTTTGATTTACAAACTGGAACTGATAAATGGATCTCTAAGAATAATATTTCTTGGATGAGCATCATCTTTTCCAACCTTGCTATAAACATTTAGATAAATTATAAACTTCACAAGCAGGACAAGTGATCGCCTGTGAGCAGCCAAAAATGTAGTCTTGCTTAGTCTAGAACAGTGATGAGGACACTGTGTCCATGCCACGTAATAATCTGAAAACAATGTGCATCCTCTCGTCAGTCAGATCAATCTAGTATTCTCCAGTCCTGACTTCTCATATTTCATCATGATTCCCATCACTGTATCATTCAGATATATATTGTGAACACACTGAGATATGCTTGTTCAATGAAATAACACTGGTGGTGGTGGAGCAAAGTAGCTATCAAATGGACCCTGTTGTTAGATTATTTCATCAGTATTAGTAAGATCTGTTGGTGAAGATTCTTGTAGTCACCCAGGTCATGGTAATCGTATGTGCTATATCGTAGGCACCTGGACTTGCTTGAGTTTCTTGAAGTTGTTTCACCTTTCACCCATTATAGCCCTGTTTCCACCAAACACTTTCGGTACGGTACCTTTGGAACCAAAGTACCCGTCATACATGGTACCTGGACCCTAGTGTTTTCACAGCAAACAGTACTCTTAAATGCGGGCGGTGTTGTTGTCACTCACTGCTCCGTCCAGCACTCACTGTATTTCCTCATCACCGGTGACACAGATGGAAGTCTGCACCTTGTTTATCGTCCACAGAACGAGGCTGCACTCTGACATTTTCAGCACAAAATAAAACAGGCTGCAGTGAGAGTCTCTCTCCATGGGATATTTAAAAATAGCGGGTTTGTGCATTTAGTCCTTCTCAGGCAAGCTCAGGGGTTTAGTGTTACGGCAGCCACAGGAAAGAAGCTCTGTGGCACTTTTTTTTCTCCGATTGAGGATTAGAATATATGCAGTTCACATAATCCGGCCGAAATTAATACATATTAACGCTTGAAGATCCACTCATTACTAAAAGTGTATGTCATAAAAACTAAAGTAATGGTCAAAGTGGCAATATTAAAATTTAAGGTGTGTTGATTGATCAGGTCGTCATCTCATACACTGAATAACATTACAAGTTAACGCTCCATCTTAAAAGTTGCCAGCAGTCGGCCCAGTGAATGAAGTAATTTTTTTCTCAGACTCCAGCTGCTGTGAGAGGCAGCAAAACATCCTTTCATTTTATAGTTACAGTTTACTAATAAAACTCTCCACAGTATGAACAGTGGTTACATGAGCCTCAAAACCAGCCACAACTCAGCCCTGAGCAGAGTGACCGTCCTCTACTGACCAATCAGACTGCAGTGTTCACAGCTCCACCTTTTAGTACCAGATCTGTGTGCTAGGTACCCCAACAGAGGGGGGACCAGAAATGGGGACAGAACAGAACGGTTCCATTGGTACCATCCACAACTTTTCACAGTGGACCCATAAAAAAAACGTACTGAACTGTACTGAGCTGCTCGGTGGAAATGGGGCTTTGAATGAGAGGTGAATCGTCTTTAAGAAACTCAAGCAAGTCCAGTTGCCTATGCTGTATCATTCTGGATTACTGGTGAGATTATTAAATCTGTTCATCCCTGTGTCTAATAGGAAACTGACCGTTTGCTCAGCAGGTACTTGGCAGCGGCGCTGACCCTGGCGATGCTGCCCGCTGGTGAGATGTGGTCCGTGGTCACTTTGTTCCCGAGGAACAGTAAGACATGAGCGTTCTCTATCGATTGAGGAGGTGACACCTCTTTACCCTGAGACAAAAGACAAGCAGAGGAGGCACTTATTGTCAAGACTGCTACTGTTGTTATTTCTAAAATTCCTTCATAGTGTAAAATCCAGAGACATGGCAGAATACTGATCACCACAAAGGCTGAAAGACTCACCAACTTGCTGAAGAAAGATGGCGAACGGATATATGTGGACTTGTGATCCCAGGGGAAAACCACAGAATCTGGACATTCAATGTTTTTCCAAAGTGCGTTCCCTTTCTAAAGAGAGTACACAGTGCGAACACAAGCATAAACATAATCATTAATTCAAGTTATTTAGAAGAAACAGTCATCAGACATGAAAGAAAGATTGTGTCCTGACCTCCATCCTTCCCCTGAGATCCCTAAAAATGGAGGAGATGACCGTATCTTCTTCAGTCTGTTGGACCTCCTCCCTGGACGGCCAGATATCACAGAGGAACACCTCCTTCCCCTCTGACGTCACACCTGCATCAACAACAGGATGCTCAGTGTTTGCACCACAAAATTATAAAACACATCTGCTCAGTTTGATAGATACTTTCATATTTTGTTCTTTAAGAAGCAGAAATTGCAAGTGCTCTATATACAAGTGCAGTATCAAAGAAAGCTCCTCAGCTTGAGCCTTAAATTTTGTTTAACTTCTGTTCATTTCACTGTTACCATCGCTTCTAAATAACACAGCGATTTACACCCTAAACTATCCACACTGCTCCTTTGTCATCCGTCCCATGGCTGAAGCATGTCTGCACAAGATGCTGAGTCACTAAATGTTCGCTCACTGTAATCAGCCAAATTCCTAAAATCCTGTAATGAACCTCAGGTTTTAGTGGAGCGGCTTAAGAGAGCTCCTGACGTGCGCCTTTCTTACCCAGAGGCTCTTTCTCAAAGTCGATTCCCACAGTGCCCGCAAGAGCATAAGCCACCACCAGGGGAGGGGAGGCCAGGTAGTTGGCACGCACGCAGTCACACAGGCGGCCTTCAAAGTGCCTGTTTCCAGATAACACACCGCAGGCCACCAGGTCCCCCTAAAACAAAGGTAACCATCAAGATTTAATCATTGAGAGGTGCACGTTTTTTCAAAAGACCCACAAAATACCTGCAACGTCAACCACAAATCTGCACAACCATCATAAGCATATCTACGGTGGTGACGGCTCTCTGTAGTATGTCACTGCTGTCGGATTTTATTCTTATGTTTTTATTGTTTCTGCCTATTTGTTTATCCATATGTGCATCTGCGTCTCTGTATGCAATGTGTGTGTAAAAAGCTACTGGGTGCCTTCATTCCCCTCGGGATTAATAAGGTATCTATCTATCTGTCTTACAAAGATCTCACCTGTTTGATTGCATCCACGACAGCTTCTGGTAACGGAGCGGTGTTCCCTACACAGGTGGCACAGCCGTAACCAATCACCTCAAACCTGGGGTGTAAAGAAAAACACAATGTTGTGTAAAGGAATTTAAATATTTGGACGAACCCTTACCCACTTTTACACACAAACTATAATTATGACAAAGGATGATTAACATGTTCAGCCACGTTTTACCTTTTCACACCACACTGCTGTTATAGGTTGACTTTAAGAGGAGATTTCCACATCACTAACTTAAAACCGGTGGAGCAACATAAACTAGTTCTTAGGCAGAGAGATTTAGTTTGATGTCAACGACATGTCACTGTCAGCTGTAATTGTTGTGAAGCTTACTGAACCAAATAACAAAACCTAAATGCAGTGGTAAATGGGCTGCACTTGTATCACACCTTTCTAGTCTTCCAACCACTCAAAGCGCTTCTACACAACATGTCACCCCTTCACACACACGTTCACACACTGCTGGCCGAGGCTACCATTCATGGTGCCACCTGCTACTCAGTAACCATTCACACGCTCTCACACATTCACACACTCTCAAGCAATTTGGGGCTCTGTATATTGCCCAAAGATACTTCGACATATGGACTAAAGGAGCCAGGCATCGAACTGATTATCTTCCGATTAGTGGACAACCCGCTCTACCTCTAAACCACAACCACCCCTAGCTTGTTAATATATGACCCATTTACCCTCCTGAGACCCGTGTACTCATATGAGGACGTCACATTTTGGGTTTACTTGACCTTACACTTCATTTTACTTAACTTAGACCTGTTGTCCTCATTTGTTGACACTTTTTTGTGCCATCTAGTTGTAGTAAAACCTCAATACACTAATCCACGTAAAAAAATAAAAAAGATCACATGACCACAACCTGATCATATGTCATGGTTTTCTTATGATTAATAATGTTTGTAGTTTGATATGACAACAAATTTGACCAATTTTAGCAACAGTAACAAGCTAAGACACTGTTAATTAGTACATACACGTTTGAAGACATTAGGACTTTATTATCGGCTCATTTGAGGACGTTGGGACTTAATTGTTGATGACAATGTTTAGTTTTTTTATACGTATCAGATCCTACTGATCCCAAATAGCTAGGAGAAAACAACATACATCAAAATACAAAACATTACAGCAATAACATCAGCCTAAATGACAAAGTAACGGTTTGAATACTTCCTTCTCATTCTAATCTGTATGAAAACTACGAACACAGAAACATATACAAAGGAGTGACAGTTGAGGTTAATACATTGCGACCCTGTTTATGTGGCTGATTGTTTATTCATTGAACAGCGCTACAAATTTCCCCAACAACCAAATTACACACTCATAAAAATCTTTCCTGGCTGAGATATTCTATAAATGTTAATACTGCAACCCAATTTAGTGAATATCCAATTTGAAACTGGCTCGTGGTGAAGACCTTTGAACTGCATCACATTACACAGAGAGGTTTCTTCTGTTATGTAACCGGAACTTACTGATATAAATGTGGTGGACAAAATAATAGAAAAACCTTTTAGTGTAATGTGGTGCAGTTTAACAGCACCACAAACTACATCCTCCAAAGTGACCATGTTAATGCTTTAAAAACCAGAGCGGAGCAAAGTTTAACCTTAACTATAGTACAGTGCATGTTGCTCTTAACTCTACAGTGTGTACGGGTTCACCCCAGGTCGTTGACTTGGTGTTAAAGGGGCATAGGTGTGTGTGTGTGACTGTTAGCACATGCTCACCCCAGCTGGCTAAAGTAAGGCAGGACTCCACTGGTATTGAGGTAGTGAGTGACCATGCCACTTCCAGGAGCCAGGCTCGTCCGTATGTAAGGCTTGACAACAAGCCCTGCCTCCACAGCCTTTTTGGCCAACAGACCTGTCAATCACAAACAACTGTGTTACCCAAATGTAGCCACACAGAGTAGTAGACAGAAGGTAAATATCACAAAGTCGTGTAAGGCCCTGGTCAGACAAAGCACATTTTTGTAGTCTGGGCAGCTTGTTGTAATTGTTTTCGATAAGAGTTTTGCTCACTGCTTTTGTGTTCCGGAGCACCTTGTGTTTTTGCAGGAGCACCCTGAGCACCTCTGGCTGAAAAACTATAAGTCAGTGCGGAGATGCGTCTGACTTCATTGGTGTTTTTCCCACTGTCTAATCAGATGAATTAAGAGCAGGCCTTCTGTGGTGGCGGTGACAACATGTGGTAGTGTACAGAGTAACAGTAATGTTTGATCTTCACCCTAGTGGGCAACCATAAGGCCTGACGACTGACAGCTGATAGAACTGTCCCGACTCATCCTAAAATAAGCCTTGAACCGACCATTGTCCAGGCGAAGCTCCTGGACCAGCCGGTGGCATTCCCTGTGATTTCACCAATTTCTGAGGGTCTAATGTGCCGACACTGATCTCCATTTCCCTGTGCCCAGTTCCCGTGTGCCCTCTGCCTGTCCATTTTTTCGCAGATTTTAAGGTACAGCTGTGTGAGTTTACCTCATAGCAAAATGGTGGTTGAGCTAAGGACAGGTGATTCTGTTCACCTAGCAAGAAGAGGCAAAAAGATGCAGCAACCCACCAAACTCTGTCTGATTGTGGCCTAAAACTTTTAATGAGTAACACTAAAGGGAATATAGGACATGAGATTACAGCTTTAATTGAAGGATGTACTAAAGTGAAGCAGAATTTTGCAGTCTGCCATTTAAAATGTAAAAAGAAAAATACAAAAAGATTTGCTGACAAGATGCTCCAAAAATGTCATCCAGAAGCTTGTCAGTCCCACATGTTCAGTAGACTCTAACAGACAGGAACAGTGTCAGAGTGAATCTGATCATGACCTTGTGACTCAGTCCTTTACCTGCAGTCAGCATGACAGACGGGTTGCAGTTGTTGGTACAGCTGATGACAGCAGCGATTACCACCGAGCCGTGGGCCAGCTGATACTCCTGACCACAGTGCAGGAAAGGAATCCGCGTGTCCTGCTTCTCCTTCGAGATGTGGAAGCCTTTGAAGCCGACCTGCAGGCACAACAAGGAAAAAATGAACGACTTGAAACACTCAGCTATCAAGTAACTAAAATATGTACAACGATACATCACCAGCATCTCCATGAACGATGTCAGCATGAGTCATATCGTCTGTGGACTGAAGTAAAAATGAATATGACAGTTGTATTGTGTATTTTTTGAAGGTTACCTTCTCATTAAGACAGCTCTGGAAGTCTTCTTTCATGCTGCTGACAGCTACTCTGTCCTGTGCCCTCTTCGGTCCACTCACATAGGGCACTATGGAACTCAGGTTGATCTCGATCACCTGCAGAGATGATGAATGGTTTTAATGTCGCTTAATTATGAAAATCAGTTCCTCTACTGCTGCACTTTTGGCTCATTTTTGGAAAATATGGCTGCCAGGAAGCACTTCTGACCATCATTACATAAAAGACGGGAAATAATTTCGATGTAAAATGCACACAGGGTGTTGAGACACCACCTCTTCCCTGTTCTTAATAAAAAAATGGAAGAATGCTCAAAAACTTAAATGAAGAACTTGCTTTATATCATAATATATATCTACCTACTGTATAGTATAGGTCTGACACATTACCTCAGAGTACTGGGGGTCTTCAGAGGGGTCTTCATAGCTTCTGAAAAGTTTTACAGCCTTCATGTATGACTCCAGCAATTCAAGTTTTTCCTGGGTAAAATCTGGATGGAAAATGATGACATGTTAGTTACCAACCCAACAAGTGCTGTGACAGAAACTGGTGTTGTGCATAGCTCTTCATAAAACAGTATGGCCTGTGCTGACTCACTTGTCTTTTTAAAGTGCTTAAGTGTGACTTGGTCGACGGGGAAGAAGCTGACAGTGGCGTTGTACTCTGGGCACATGTTGGCGATGGTGGTTCTGTCAGGAGCTGATAGCTGCGATACACCAGGTCCAAAAAACTCTACAAACTTTCCAGCGATGCCAGCTTGCCGCAAGTGCTGGAAAATCAATGCACAAGATACATTAGTGCACACTTACAGGGAAGACTAAATGTTTTTATGGCTTCCTGCCACAGTGATTGTGCAAAATGTTGATTTCTGTACTGCATTCTCAGATTTCTTCATTTCACTTTCGAGTCTTGCGGTGATGACTTTGTGCTTGTCAAGTGTCTTTTTAATGATTTCTGTTTTGTTTCCAAACTGTAGTGAGTAAATATTTGTATATACTACTGTCCATTTTGTGTGTAAAACTGGAACAAATGTAAATGGAGCGTTGTTACCTTTGTGATACCGAGGACGATGTCTATGGAGGTTGTCAGAGGGTTGATGGAGCCCACCAGTTTACAGCCCACCACCTGAGGAAGAGTCAGAGACACCGGCTGACCCAGCATCACCGCTTCTGACTCAATTCCCCCAACACCTGTTTGAGTAAAGCGCAGACGAGCACAACATTTAATCAACCTGCCTGGTTGACCAAGTTTCCAACAAATATGTCAAAAACTGTTAAAAACTCTTAAGTTAAAAAAAGATGGTTTACCCCAGCCCAGGATGCCCAGGCCATTGATCATGGTGGTGTGTGAGTCGGTTCCCACCACACTGTCAGGGTAGATGAAACCATCAGTGACCTGAATCACTCTGGACAGATACTCCAGATTCACCTGGTGGACTGCACCAACGTCCGGAGGAACGACGTTCACATTCTTAAATGCTTTTGAACACCACTGTTGAGTTGACAGAGAGGAAAAGAACAACAGTTAGAAAAACACTCAAGATTAGCCCCTTTTCCACCGCAGGAACTTTTATCATTTACCTGGGATTTTGAAAAACCTTGGCGATTTCCACCATAATTACCCGGGGAAAAACCTTTCCCTCAAACCCAAACTTTCCACGAAAAAAGTATCTAGTAGGGGGGGTAGGGCTTTTCAGATTTATTTTGTTTGTGTTTTGATCATTTGGAAAATGGAGCAAAAGAAGAGAAGCTACGAGAAGTGGACCGACGACGAGGTCCAGGATCTTCTGAGCATATTTGCAACTTAATGGCTGAGACATAGGCATCATGTGGTGATGCAACAGTCGGCCTTCATTGCCACTAGTTCTTTAGGTTTGGTTTGGTGTATCTGTGCCTCAAAGAGATATCAAGTTCTTTTAATTTTCACTGAAAGATATTCCATGAGCCAAAACGTAGACTTGTTTGTAAAACAATACAATCTGTGTAAAGTATTACCTTGAGATGAAGACTGCACTGATTACGCCTTAAAATTCCACTCCATGTTTTCCAAACAAAATTAAGGAATAGTTTGACTTATTGGAAAATATATCTATTCTGTTTCATGCAGAGCCTTATATCAGAAAATTCTTCATGTCTGTACAGTAAATATGAAGCAGCAGCTAGCTATTACGAATTTGTTTTCCATGGATTAAACGAACAAGATACAACGCATTAATAACTGAATTTCAGAGGTGGTAGTTAGCCTTCTCAACCAGAAGGTAAACATCTTTTCCAAACTGTCAAACTTTTCTCTAAGATGTGTCTCTCCTTCCGATTGTCTGATAGGATGTCATAAATCAAATTTGCTTTTTGCTGTACCTTAAAGAACTGGAGTCTCTCTTTATTTCTGATCAGTTCCATTTCCTGATTCTTCAGAGCTGTTTCAGTTCTGCAGAAAAGAGAACAAATCAACAGTGAACATGCTAAAGAGGAACTCTGTGCCAATCAGTGACAATATGTCGACTCATTTGACCTGTTAAAAAGGAATAAAACATAATACTGACGTGTCATTGAATACCCTGTGACTAATCAAATTCTAATGAGAGTCTGGAGATATTACACGCAACACTTGGACAACAGAGTCATTTCCGAGACAATTCATATTTTATAATTTCATCATTTTTATGGTCTGAATCTACACCGTCACACTCACTCAGATACTGGCTGCAGATGGAAGGGGCAGAGGAGAGGCGTATTCTCGATCTGCTGGACAGAAGCTGCAGGTCGACCTGGGGAGGCTGGAGGGTCACTGCAAGCAGCTTTGCTACAGGAGCCCCGCTGGCCCCCACAATGAGAGCCTCGCCTGGAGGGTGCGGAACGGGATGGACCCTGGCTCTGGTTTGGGCCGTCCCCTCCACCTGGGTTTGGAGCATTCTGTATGGCACTGTGGGTAAAAAAATAAATGTCATAAAACAAAATGTATTAAAAAGAACAGTGTTGATGAAGAAAACACAACAAAACAATAGCCAACTTTCAGTAATTCAACTAAAATAAGCTAAAAAAGATTAATGCAAACGCACCATTTGCTATAATCAATCTGTAATGAGTGGTCTACGATGAGGTCTGTGGGGCATTTAGGGTTGACCAGGCCGGGGTCCACGCCATGTTTGGCAACAGCGTCCCTCATGGCTGCCAGGTCCACCATGGCAGGAATACCACTGTCAAAGGAAACCAGGGGAAGAAAAACAATCAAACCTAACCTTCCTTTAAGGAATTATGGGTATATTTTACCTGTATAACTGAAAATAAGAAGATATGAATCATTTGTTTACGTTAAAGGACACAAAGAAAGATCGAGACGACACAAGTTCCACTCAGCCGTCTCCTGATGGATCTGCTGTTTTTACCAGAGTTCTTGTGAGACTCACGTGAAGTCCTGAAGAAGGACTCGCGCTGGAGAGAATGGCACCTCGGCTTTGTTCTGCTGCTGCTGCCAATCTTGAATGTTCTGGACGTCTTCTGGTTTTGTGTAAAAGCCATCGCAGTTACGGATCGCTGCCTCCAGTAAGACACGGATGGATAGAGGCAGCTTGTCTACACAGAGCAAACAAAAAAAAAGATAAGTGGCATTTAATTTCCTACAACAAACAGTATGTAATTAAATTGGATTGTTTAGTAACTGTTCACTGTCCTTGTTACATAATTGTCAACTGGATGTGCACTGAGAACTTGTGAAGGCCATGAAGTGACAAACCAATGCAGGCTCTCGGAGGTTAATCCAACAATTGCCTTCGTCTACAGGAACATTTACAGATGTTCTTTAAGACAGTTTACATACACAATCAGCCACAACATTAAAACCACTGACAGGTGAAGTGAATAACACCGATCATCTTGTTACAATGGACTGCTCTGCTGGGAAACATGGGGTCCTGGTGTTCACGTGGATGCCTTTTGACATTCATCACCAACCTCAACACCAATGCAGACCGAGTAACCCTCCTCATGGCAACTGCACTCCCTGTGGCCCGAAGAACGTGACAAAGAGCTCAAGGCATCGACCTGGCCTCAAAATCTTCAGAACCCAATCTGATCAAGAACCTGAGGGACTTGCTGAGGTCCCACCTTGCAACCTTAAGACCTAAAGGATCCACCACAAATGCCCCACTGCCAGACACCACAGGGAATACCCAAGAGGTCCTGTGTCCATGCCTCGACAGGTCAGAGCCAAGTCTGATCCAAGGAAGTCCCACTGTGGATCAGGGGTACTTCTGGGGTACCAGCATGTCCAATGAATGCGTGAACAGACTGGGATCCGGGAATTTTAGGGGCCAGGTTGACACCTTGAGCTCTTTAGCCCCTTTTCCACCACAGGAACTTTTATCATTTACCTGGGATTTTGAAAAACCTCAGCGCGTTTCCATCAAAATTACCCGGGGAAAAAACTTTCCTTCAACCCCAAACTTTCCCTGAAAAAAGTATCTAGTAGGGGGATAGGACTTTTCAGCGGGGCTGTGTGCTGAAGAAGGCTGATTGGTGGAACACACACTTTATATCATCTCTACAAGCTTCACTTCGTTTGGGTTTTGATCATTTGGAAAATGGAGCAAAAGAAGAGAAGCTACGAGAAGTGGACGGATGACTATGTCCAGGCTCTTTTAAGCGCATTAGCCGAGAAAGAAATTCAGCAGGACTTTGAGAAACGACCAAGTCTATGGAAGAATAGTGGACAAGCTGGCGGAGCTAAATATAGGGCACACGCCGAAACAAATGCATCATACGTCATCAGCTTGATCTGAATGAATTTTCCTGGAACTTTGAGGAGCGGTGGAAATGTAAATCACACAGATTACCAGGAATTCTTTTACCAAGGTATATAATTTCCTAGAAATAAAAGTTCCTGGAAAGGTTGGCGGAAAAGGAGCTTTTCCTTGGGTCATTTCTGAAGTTTTTACAGTGGGGTTCGGAGGGGTGGAGCGTGTCAACTGGTATCCACATAATGTCAGGACTCAAGGTTTCCCAGCAGAACACTGCATTGTCACAAGATGATCAATGTTATTTCCTTCACATTGGTTCTGGCTAATCGGTGTATGCTCTTCAAGAACTTTGCATGCATGTTTACACTACTATCCTGGGACACACCTATGGTAAACACCACCTTATTCTGTGCTAGCACAATATGCTGATAGATTTTTCTACTGTATCCATATTAAAAGAGTTACACACTGAAATGTATGTAATTAGTTCACTTGTACATTTCAGAGTGTGACACTCTTTTCTATAAATGGTTACACGCATCCAGGCTAACGCATCAGTTGGTCACAGCACAGTGGCAACCCTACAAACAGTATTGTATTTTTATACTTCACAATGTCCTACTACTTTTACACTGTGCAGCTCTGAGTAAAACAAATGCTTCCTGGAACAGGTCTCAAAAGAGGGAATATGTGTTTAAACATGTGGCCTTTATTTCAGTCGGAGGGGCTGCACTCACCATATCTTGGATCATTTAATTTCTGTAGATTGAAGAACTTGATCCTGCCATCTTTCAGTGTGTCGATTAGATGACTATATGGGTGCTCTGCGGAGGGAAAACAAGCATTTATTAATACAACTGTAATGTTGTGTTACAAGTGTAGGAAACGTCCAGATATGATCAACACAATGTTTTTTGCCTCAACATGTCTGATTGCAGGTTGGACAGGTTCACACTGAGAGATTATCAAATCAAGTGCTATAAACAAACGTTTAACTACATGATTGGTGACACTTCTGCCAGCAGAGATCTCAAAGTTCAACTAAGTAGAGGACTTAAAGGGACAGTTCGCCCCAAAATCAAAAATACATATTTTGACTTTTACACGTGGTGCTCAGTCTAGATTATTTTGGTGCAAGTTGCCGAGTGTTGGAGATATCAGCTGTAGAGATGTCTGCCTTCTCTCAAATATAATGGAACTAGATGGCACCTGATGACCTGGTTACTCAAGATAATCCACAGACCTTGTTGTGAGCAGTTTCATGTAGGAACTATTTTCTTTCTACCAAACCAAATCTCTATGCAGAAGTGAGCGTATATCTACTAATGGACGAGATGCACACTTCCTTCTGCGTGGTGATGTGGTTGGCAGGTGTAGTTTGGTAAAACAAAAATAGTTCCTACATGAAACTGCTCACAACAAGGTCTGTGGATATGCTGCTGAGTTTTTTTAATGCATGTTTTGGCACTCTGAGCACCACAAGTCGAGTGCAATCTGGTTTCATTATACTGGAGAGAAGGCAGACATCTCTACGGCTGATATCTCAAACACTCAGCAACTCACACCAAAACAATCACATTGATAAATACTGCTAAAGGTAAGAGGAAAAATATGCATTTTTGATTCTGGGGTGAACTGTCTCTTTAAGGCATCTCTAAGAAAATGGCAGGAGACCTCCTCGATTTTTCTGTGGTGTTTGTGCACTTAGTGTATCCAAAGAATCGGCTTATGACACGCAGTATAGTAATAGTGGTTATAAGTAGCTGGGCGGCTGCTTTCAAGAATAGCCAAATTTTGAATTATCTTGGTAAGTGCCTTGGAGAATGTAACAATGAAAAATTAACAGTGCATTAACGGACAAAATATAGGATAAATTCAAAGAGAGGAGATATGAAAATGATCTGTCTGGTTTCATTTCTTCCTCCATGACCTTTAAGTGTGGTGAAGTGAGCTTGTGCAGGATGTGGTTACCATAACCAAAATGGTTTTGTACCAGATTAGCACTTCGTGACAGTACAGACTCAAAAGGTGGTAGGTTTGGGCCAGAAGACGAGGCTGTTGCTGTTTAATGTTGATGTTCTCCTTTAAAACTTGGTGTAAAAACTTAGCTAAGAAAGTGCTGAGCCCCTATGGTAAGAGAGTTATCTTGTGAATCTTGGCACAGCACTATTCACTGGTCTCACAACAGGTTGTCATGCTGTAACTTCGGCTCTCAGGTTACTGGCTTTGAAAGCCACACTTTTGTGATGATTATGAAACTGCATACATCACACCACACTTGCCCAAATGACTTGTGTAAAATTATTTTATATTGTATTTTTTAAAACATGTTGTGTTTCTGGCTTCCTAAATCCTAAATGTGGTTTTACTGAATAAAAACAAAGTGCAAGAATGTTCTCATACAACCCTGCTGCAATCAGTCCATCACAAGGCCACGCAGAGGTGAAAGCCAAAGGAAAAGATGTCAGCAAACATTTCACAGAACTGGTTTGGTCTGAGTTTTACAAATCTGATAATAAACCAGTGTGAATGACACACTGGGGGCTTCATATCGTCTTCATCTGCTGCATTTCCTCTAAACATGTTCACAAGTGGTGGGGCAGTGCAGCAAGAGCATTATCACTGCTGCCAGAGACGAAGGCAAAATTATGTAATTTGGCTTAATTTAACTTAACTGGCATGAACCAGTTTTAAACAAAGCAGAGTCAAATACTGATTTAAGAACAGAGTTTGTGCTCTTGACTCCACTGCAACCTATTTTGTAGCTAAATTATTGAAAACATCGAGACCACATAATTATGCTGATGCAGAATGAAATATCACGTTTATATGAATTTTACTTTTATTACCACTGCAATCAATATAATCTTTAACTATTAATATTATAATTTTCTTTTTCCGAAACTCCTACTTAGTGCACATTCGTGTGTATGTGTATGCTTGTGAGTTTCTGTGCATGTCAGCAAGTGTTTGCTTGTTTTATTTATGGAGATGTTTGTGGGTGTGTGTATGTGTGTATATGTTATGGTACTTATTTGGGAGAATCAGTTAACATGCTAATGTCAAGTCTACATTGGTGGCTAGAGGGAGGCTTAGCCATGACTACATGACCCCAGATATGTGTGTGTACTGTGTTCTGTGAAGTTGTTTTGTTATTTGTCTTAACCTCCTGAGACCCTGTGTCCTCACATGAAGACGTCACATTTTGGGTTTATTTGACCTTATTCATTATTATATTTAACTTAGACCTGTTGTCCTTGTTTGTGGACACTTTTCAGTGGTAGTAAGACCACAATACACTAATCTATGTAAAAGAAGATGGCAGCCATCTCTGCCAAGTCAGTCTGCAGCTGATCCTGACACAATTAGAAAAGGTCCAAAACCTGATCAAAGACTTAAAGACATCATCAAAGTCTTGTTTGAGGACATTGGGACTTAGTTATCATTGACAATGACATATTTTTTTGAAAAATATCAGGTCCTACTGATCCCAAATAGCTAGAAGAAATTAAAAATGAATACCAAACAAAAGTTCGGGTCTCAGAAGGTTAATAATATAAAAATAATGGCAAGATAATGTTAACAATCAAAGCAGAAATGCTCAATGGATTCAACTCTTTCGATGGACTTTGGTCTGATGATACACAAACAGCTTGCAGATCACTCCCATGTTTTGATCGTGACAACAACCTAACCTCAAATTTCCCTGCCTCACTGAGATGCTTTTGTCAGCTAGAATTTTAGAATAACTATATGCAAACACTAACCCAATGCAGAACAGACAGAATGTAAAACATACAGTATCATGTGGACTACTTGGACTACAACAAAAACACTGGCTGATCACTAGTGAGATCCTGTGGAGATATAACCTGATGTGAACCGTTTTTTTTTTCCTGATAAGACATGCTTGCTGAAAAGCCCCTATTATTATTGAGCAACTTAAAGGTCATATAACACAGAGGTGACAAAATGCTGCACCATCATCTGGGTGTTTGAGTTATCAGACAATGTCACTGTCACGACGGCCTGTATTAGTCACACTATCATGGAATTAAAAGCAGCCCTTGTCTTGTTGTACAATGTCTCCGCTATAACCTAACTGTAAAATCACACATTGTATAGGCAAGCTGACATAATAACTGGTGATGACAATGCTGTTGGCGGACATCCTCATGCGTTAATCATCTCTGCATGCGTCCTAATGACAAGGTAAGGAAGACAGCTACACAGCTAGCTAGCACTCGTCCTTATCGTGAGGAACACTCTCGCTAACCAACTACTTATCTTGATGCTGGCTGAACGTCTTGACGAGATAAAAACAGCCCATTACCACACATTTTTAGCTTAGCTACAAAGTAAAGTTGTGTCCTTAAGTGCAGGGCAAAGCCGCCTCTTGCCTGCGGTGATAGCTAATTTGACGGCTCTCTGTTAGTAGTGGCAAACACTACCAGGCTAGCTTGTGTTAGCTTTAATGTCCCCAACACAGTTTGACGCCGGTACACTTTATGTAATATTAACTAAAAACAAGCGACAGCCATTTTAAGAGTAAGGACGTCTTTCTTTAATCGATTCACGTCTTCATAGGTGAACGGCTGAACGGATAAGAGCTCGCTAGGTAAGGTTAGCATAGACACCTCTTTACCTTTGACTGGGGAAGTGAGCGCCATGATGACTTCTGAAATCAACACGACCCGTTCTCAGGACTGCACTGGCAACACACAGCCGACCAATCAGAGGGCGGGGATCTGAGGACACGCCCACCCATCGAGGACTGCCAAAATAAAAACACTTTAAAACAGCACATTGTAAAGATGGAGCCATTTAATATATAAAGCCTGTCCTCCATTAATAACTCTCTGTGAGACCAAACAAGAAAGTGTGATACATCTGTTTTATGGTTGCACATATTGTATTACTTTGTGGAAAGACTTTGAAGATTATATTTTGTGCAAAACAACACATAAAGCTGTTATTAAAGGTCAAAATGTTACCAATTATTTTGAATGTGATGATAAATTATGCATGTACGGAAGCTTATTGCTGCCAAACCAGGAAAAAATAATGGGTCAGTATTACATCATAATGTGAAAAGTTTATTGTTCTAACAAGAAGTTTTTCACGTCATAAAAACATATTTTCACGTTACAACGTGATAAATTATATTGTGAAAACGTGAATAGTTTCACGTTATAGCGTGAAAAGTTTATTGTTTAAACAAGAAGTTTTTCACATTATAACAATATATTTTCACATTATGACAACAAATTTTCATGTTAAAATGTGATAACCTACATTGTAAAAACGTGAAAAGTTTCATGTTATAATGTGATAATTTAGACTGTAAAAACGTGAAAAGTTTATCTTTCTAACAAGAAGTTTTTCACGTTACAACAATATATTTTCACATCATAACAACATATTTTCACATTACGACGTGATAACTTATATTGTGAAAACGTGAATAGTTTCACGTTATAATGTGAAAAGTTTATTGTTCTAACACGAAGTTTTTACATGATAACAAATTTTCATGTTAGAACGTGATAACCTATATTGTAAAAACGTGAAAAGTTTCATGTTATAATGTGATCATTTAGATTGTAAAAACATGAAAAATTTCACATTATAACGTGAAACTATATTGTTAGAACATGAAACTTTTCATGTTCTTACGATATAAATTATCACATTTTAACATGAAACTTTTCACGTTTTTACACTATACACTTTATCATGAAACTATATTGTTATAACGTGAAAATATATTGTTATAATGTGAAAAACCTCTTGTTAGAACAAAAAACTTTTCATGTTATAACGTAATACTGATCCATTATTTTTTCCCTCATGTGGCAGCAATATGCTTCCGTATGCCTGCATGTTAACTTGTTTGAAGCTTATTAGGGAATTTTAATTTTCTTAAAGCTAATAATTATTATTTTTACTTTTTTTTTTTTTTAAATCAGTCCCATATTATTCCCATAATAATAGTAATGACAATATATAAATAAAATAAAAAATAAATAAGAGTAGTAATAAAAGAGTAATAATAAAATATCAAATGTGAATGCAAATATGTGTGTATAGGCTTTGTATGTGTATGTTTATTAAATCCCCATATTTCTTTTGGACAGGCAGTATAAGGGAGGGGTGGTGCGTTGTTAAGGAAAAAGGCTTATTAAAAGTTTGTGAACAATTCTGTTACAGTACTCAGAACACAACATTAATCAGGGCCTAAACTAAAAGGCATGCATGCAAACTTTCTTTGGTGATCATTAATTAAAATGTAAACAACAAGATAAGATAGGACAAGATAAGATAAGATAAGATAAGATAAGATAAGATAAGATAAGATACACCTTTATTAATCCCACAATTGAGAAAATATGTATATGAATATTGCTGCACAGGCCTCTTCTTTTTTAACATTTATAATTTTGCTGCATACAGTTAGATCTGGAGTCCATGTAGTGGTACCAGTAAGACTGACAGCATTTTTTACATTAGTTTACTCTTTAACTTTACAATAAAACAGAAGAGAAAAAGAGACATTTGGACTTTTGGCCTCCAAAAAATAAATATGATAAACAAGAAAAAAAAACTACATGATGTATGTGACATCCGCGTGGATCCAAAATAACGGGGTAATTATTTAAAACGTCTACCAGAGCTAGTGAACACATATATCTTTGAGGGAGGACATGACAGCACATGTCTGAGAGTATGAAGGTAGATTTGTGTCTTTATTATTCAATAAAAAAAAAAGTTGCTTTAATCCCAAAAAATATTTTCAATCAAAAAAAACTTCACTTCAATGGAAAAAAAAAAAAATCAATCAAAGAAAAACAGTGTTTGAATGCAAAAAAAAAAATTGAGACCCAAAAAATTGCATTTGAACACTTTTTTCTTTAATTGAAATAGCCATTTTTGATTAAAGTGAGTTATTATTTGATTAAAAATAATGTTTTTGATTGAAGTCATATTTTTTTGTATTTGGGCCACATTATGGGTAGGATATTTGTGTCTTTATTATTCAATCCCAAAAAATACCATTTCAATAAAAAAAAAAATATTTTCAATTAAAAAAAACTTTGCTTCAATAAAAAAAAAAAAATCAATCAAAGAAAAAAGGTGTTTGAATGCAAAAAAATATTTGAGACCCAAAAAATTGCATTTGAACACTTTTTTCTTTTGATTGAAGTGCAAAAAGTTTTGAAGTGGTTTTTTTTTTGGATTGAATCATTTTGACACAAACGTTCCGCTGTGGGCGGATGCTTCCCCATTGGTCAGACATGTTTGAGTGACAAGTGTCTACACCAATGACGTTTGACATAGGGATCTCTTTGTAGAACAAGCAAGTCGCCATTTGCAATGTACAGCTATGCGGTGAAAATCCCTTCTATCCATCTTTTCAAACGACAGCATTTCTTCTCCACAGACAACATTAGATGCCTTTTGAAATGTACACCGAGGGGTTTGTTTACTTCAACGATGTGGACATGTTTGTAAAAGGAGTAATAAAAGTCAGCTGCAGCAACGACTAGCTCGAATCGTGGCAGCGGCAGCAAGCAGTGGGTCTTCCCGTGGCAGCATGGACCTGTCGCGGCTAATGCTGCCGTTTGAGGCCGCTGTCACGGATCTGCCGGTCCGGGGCAGCTGTCACTAGTGATGGCGAGATGAAGCTTCATGAAGCATTGAAGCTTTCCAGCAAATTGGTTCAGAAAAGGGTTCATTTCTCGAGGCTTCATGTGCACACGAAACCACCTGCTGGCCAAAGTGTGTAAAACAGGCAGCTGTGATCTTAACCATGAAATCTGTGATACACCGTCATTTGTGTCAGTAGCAGCTGTTGGGAATGACTATAAATAACCAGAAAAATAATGTATGACCACATAATTAGTTTATATCAATATAATGTATTATCTAGTGAGCATATTATGACTATACTGTATCACATACATGTATAATAAATTGTAGTTGTTTTGTGAATGCAACCTGTGTGTAAACCAGTCATTTGGTCAAAAATTGTATTGTGGTGTAGTGTCATATAATAAAATAATGGCAGGAGGGGTAATACTCATGTTCTGTGTCACTTCTGGAAAATGGAATTGGTTTAAAAGGGCAGAGTACAGTGAATGTGCTTGTGTAACTTGGAGGAGAGTATCGCTGTCAAAACCTCGCACCAAGAAGTGAACCGCTTCTCGAATCAGTCACGTGGTACAGTCGGGCAGCGAGGCTTCGGACGTCATCAATGACATCACTCGTCTGAAACGATACAAGCCTCGATACACGCATCGCGGAAACACTTCCTGGATTACTCGACACACGCTTCGAAGCATCGGCACCGCATGTAACATCACTAGCTGTCACAGACTTGCTGCGGCCAATGCCGGTGTCTGAGGTAACAGCCTCGGTCGCGAGTGTTTTTTTTCCCCTATACATTTAGTGATGCGATGTGCTGCCACAGACACGCACACACACGGATGTGACTGCGGTCAAGCCGGCTGTCTCTCGTTTATATGAAGTCAAGCTAGCCGCTCCAACATTTCAAGTGCTCCTGTATTGCACACTCTATGGCAAATAGACGGAGGCGGTTGACAAAGACAGCGCGAGGATGCTACAGCGAGGACCAGCTTCCGGTTTTCAAAATAAAATGTGGGCTATTAAAGGCAATAAAAAGACGTGACAGTGTGAATCTGCACTGGTTTTGAGGCTACTGACAAAAATGATGATATTTGTTATCATATATATATATATATATATATATACATATATACAAATATCATCATTGACAGCGGCCTCAAACGGCAGCATTAGCCGCGACAGGTCCATGCTGCCACGGGAAGACCCACTGCTTGCTGCCGCTGCCACGATTCGAGCTAGTCCTTGCTGCAGCTGACTTTTATTACTCCTTTTACAAACATGTCCACATCGTTGAAGTAAACAAACCCCTCGGTGTACATTTCAAAAGGCATCTAATGTTGTCTGTGGAGAAGAAATGCTGTCGTTTGAAAAGATGGATAGAAGGGATTTTCACCGCATAGCTGTACATTGCAAATGGCGACTTGCTTGTTCTACAAAGAGATCCCTATGTCAAACGTCATTGGTGTAGACACTTGTCACTCAAACATGTCTGACCAATGGGGAAGCATCCGCCCACAGCGGAATATTTGTGTCAAAATGATTCAATCCAAAAAAAAAAACCACTTCAAAACTTTTTGCACTTCAATCAAAAGAAAAAAGTGTTCAAATGCAATTTTTTGGGTCTCAAATATTTTTTTGCATTCAAACACCTTTTTTCTTTGATTGATTTTTTTTTTTTTATTGAAGCAAAGTTTTTTTTAATTGAAAATATTTTTTTTTATTGAAATGGTATTTTTTGGGATTGAATAATAAAGACACAAATATCCTACCCATAATGTGGCCCAAATACAAAAAAATATGACTTCAATCAAAAACATTATTTTTAATCAAATAATAACTCACTTTAATCAAAAATGGCTATTTCAATTAAAGAAAAAAAGTGTTCAAATGCAATTTTTTGGGTCTCAATTTTTTTTTTGCATTCAAACACTGTTTTTCTTTGATTGAATTTTTTTTTTCCATTGAAGTGAAGTTTTTTTTGATTGAAAATATTTTTTGGGATTAAAGCAACTTTTTTTTTGATTGAATAATAAAGACACAAATCTACCTTCATATAAGAGTGTTTGTGACTTTAAAACTGCAGCTGCAAATATCCCACGTGACCGTGCAGTTGTGACTGTGCTGCCTTCAGGGCACCTCCGACCATATGTGTGCCGCATTCAAGTGACCTTGGTCAGAGACAAAATACTGCAATGTGTCCTATAAAGACCGCAGTTCCTGTAGCTTGTATAACAAGACTTATTATCTGAATTATAAGGTATGTATCAAGTAAAATATTAAGTACAATACTGTCTGGTAATAAGATGCTTGTGCAGCTTGCACACTGACATTGCTTTAAATCTTTGTGTTCCAGATATCAGTGTTGAAATTTAACTAAGTACATCTACTCAGGTACTGTACTTCAATACAGTTGAGCTAATAATCATACTTTATTGAAGTACCTCTACTTAAAACACATACTGCAGTAAATTTTATAGGAAAATATTGTGCTTGTGACTCATGTATACATTTGTTTGACAGCTGTTTGTAGGTCTGTTACTTTGCAGTTTGAGATTTAACAAACAAAACAGTGTTCAGTTTTTAGAATAAATTGCACATCAATATATAATTTAGTTAAAATTGATCTTCTCAACATCGTCTTAATAATAAACATGCTTCTTACATATTATAATTATTATAATGAGACTGACAGTGATGATTCTGCTGTGTAATGACTTTTTATATTTTTAAGTACAGTTAGCTGATGGTATTTTATATTTTTACTTCAGTGGGGGGTTGAATGCATGACTTTTACTTGTAATGGAGTAATTATATTGCAGTATTCCTACTTTTACTTTAATAAATTGAGCACTTCTTACACCACTGGTGGAAACAGAGTGTTTTCGTGCACTGGTAATTTTGTGATTTTGGGCTGTTTTGCTTTCAAACCATGTCTTCTTTCAGATTAAGGACAAGAAAAAGTCCTAAAAACACACTTAAGCACAGATTTATTAGGTTAATGCCTCATTTGCATATCAAAACATAACATTTAAAAAAAACCCCGTACAACAAAAATTGTTTTAATGTTATCAACTGGGAAAGTTTCATTGTGAAATCTGTTTTTTTCCCCGTTTATGTCGGATTTTTTTGTCTGAAAATGTTTGGAATTTTTCAAAATACATATCTTTCAAGGCAAATTTTTCATAATGATTTTCTTCCTCATACTCTGAGCCAAAAATCTCAACTTCAGTATCACTTACACATACCAGACTTTGCAGTTTAGTTTTGGTCTACAACCTGAGGGGTTTTTACAGAAGGTTTATTCATAAATCATCCATAGCCTGATTGATAGAACATTTCATTAAAAAAATAAAATAAAATAAAGGTGAAAACTGATTTTCTTTAGGACTGCGTCAGTGTTTTCTGATTTAGGGAGTCTTACAAAGAGATATCCAAATTACCCTTTGGAAAAACCTTTTGCTCTACAAAGTAAAACAAGACTTTTGAACCTAGAATTATCCAATATTAGGATTCTCGTCCTGGAAGTGTTTGCAAATAAGCACATAGAAAATAAGAGAATGTCTCATGTGTGTATTTAAACATAAACTTTCAGAAAACTTGTAATATAAGAAATGTCTTAATGTAAATAAACAACTGGGGAAGTTTATTGGTTATTTAAATTAGTTAAAAATGTATTTATTTATTTATATTGTGGTGTGTGTACTTTAGTATGTGTGTTGTGGTGTGTCTTTAATAGTGGATGTATTGTAGGATATGTACTGCAGTATGTTTAAAGTGTATTGTAGTTTTTAAAACTATATATTTTTGTTAGGCTTACATATAAAGGCCAAACTAGGGACAAAAGTTGAAATTTAACAATAAATATATAAATGATTATCCTTGTGTCTTATTTTTTGTCTGAAAGTGTTTTGAATTTTTTAAATACTTACCTTAAAAGGTTTTCCTCTGATGGGGTGTCTCCTCTTAACGCTTTGTTTGCTCATTGGTTATTTAAAATTCCTACGTTTGCATCGGACCATGAACGCATCATGATCGTCAAATTCATCAAACCGCTAACGTTAACTCGCTAAGTCAATTAAACCGTTGTAGCGTTCACCTGCAAAACAAAACTACGTTAAAACCACGTTTTTAACCTAAAAAAAACCTTTTGTAATGTCAGTAACAATACGCTGCAGTGACACACAACCCCTGACCTTTCACCTTTGACTGTGTTTGTTCGCAGCAGTAATGGACGGAAGGCATGACCCACCTTGTAGCAGAGCAGGCCGAGACAGTTAACCGTTGCCGTGGAGGCGGAAGGTGAACCTGGAGCTGAATGACCCTCTAACAGGTAACTTTAATCGGTCTATTTGGGTTTAAATTCAGGCTTATTCCTCACACAGCTGGCTCAGTAGCACTCTTGTTGTTTAGCTAGCTAACACACAGCGCGAGAACACTGTGTGACATTGCACGTGCGGCGCTTCCCCCTTTCCTTCAGTAACGGCCGCAGAAGACAACAATAAAAATGGCTGAGTGGACTCTCACATGGCGCTGTTGTCAAACTGCTCCACTGCTAATGTGTAGGTAAAGGTACAGATAAAGATAATGAGGGTTTTGTCCTGCTGTCGGTCACACTGGCTCTGCTTTGAATACAGCTGCACAGAAGTTTTACGTCAAACAAGCGAGCTAGTCCATGCTTTTTAACTTCCTCTATTTGTCCTATTGTATCGTATAAGTTAACGTTAGGTAGCATTTATGTGTCTTTTAGAGCCGCATGTGTTAATACAGCCTGAGGCACCAACTTCTGCATTCTTCTCTGGATGTTAGCTGGTAGCAGGAAGCCATACAGGTCTGTCAGGTCCATCAGGATGTGACTTGTTTATTTAAATGTTTACAGCTTTGTCTAAACACAAGTTAAACACACACAAATATTTCCTACATTCTCAAGCAGGAGTGGGCCATTGAATTAGATCTGTAAATATGTATTGAATGCATTTATGCACTGAGAATTCACAGGTGTCCTGCTGCATACATAATATGATCACCAGCCACTTTATTAGGTACACCTTGCAGGTACGGGGTTGGACCCTTTTGCCTTCAGAACTGCCTCAATTCTTCGCACCATAGATTCAACAAGGTGCTGGAAATATTCCACAGAGATTTTGGTCCATATTGACATGATAGCATCACACAGTTGCTGCAGATTTGTCGGCTGCACATTCATGAAGTCAATCTCTCGTTCCATCACATCCCAGAGGTGCTCAATTGCAGTGGTTCCCAACCTTTTTCTTGAGGGATCCATATTTTTACCATTGTACACTTTGGTGGCGCCCCTCTAAGGGGGTCCTGCCCTCCCGATTGGGAGTCACTGCTCTATTGGATTAAGATCTGGTGACTGTGGAGGCCATTAGAGTACAGTGAACTCATTGTCATGTTCAAGAAACCAGTTTGAGATGATTTGAGCTTTGTGACATGGTGCGTTATCCTGCTGGAAGTAGCCATCAGAAGATGGGTACACTGTGGTCATAAAGGGATGGACACGGTCAGCAACAATACTCAGGTAGGCTGTGGTGTTTAAACCATGCTCAGTTGGTACTAAGGGGCCCAAAGTGTGCCAAGAAAATATCCCCCACACCATTACACCACCACCACCAGCCTGAACCGTTGATACAAGGCAGGATGGATCCATGCTTTATGTTGTTTACACCAAATTCTGACCCTACCATCTGAATGTGGCAGCAGAAATCCAGACTCATCAGACCAGGCAACGTTTTTCCAATCTTCTATTGTCCAGTTTTGGTGAGCCTGTGTGAACTGTAGCCTCAGTTTCCTGTTGTTAGCTGACAGGAGTGGCACCTGGTGTGGTCTTCTGCTGCTGTAGCCCATCTACTTCAAGGTTGGACGTGTTGTTGGTTCAGAGATGGTCTTCTGCAGACCTTGGTTGGAACCAGTGGTTATTTGAGTTCCTGTTGCCTTTCTATCATCTTGAACCAGTCTGGCCATTCTCCTCTGACCTGTGGCATCAACAAGGCATTTTCACCCAGAGAACTGCTGCTCACTGGATATTTTCTCTTTTTGGGACCATCCTCTGTAAACCCTAGAGATGGTTGTGTGTGAAAATCCCAGTAGATCAGCAGTTTCTGAAATACTCAGACCAGCCTGCCCTGCACAAATCACTTTTCATTTGAACTTCAGCAGGTTGTCTCGACCATGTCTACATGCCTAAATGATTGAGTTGCTGCCACATGATTGGCTGATAAGCTTTTTGCGTTAACAAGCAGTTTGATCAGGTGTACCTAATAAAGTGGCCAGTAGGGGGATATAAATTGCACAACATCAACACAACAAGGACATACTAGTGTCCTTGTTGCAAATCAGCCTGCTCAGCTCAGGGATTCAAAGAGGATGTGAGAGAAATGACACTGATTATTGTGATGACTCATAAAAAAAAAAATCAATGTTAAATATGCAGCGGTGTTGAAACTTAGTGAGGAAGTCTGTGTATAATAAAAATAGAATACCCACAGTGACAAAAAACAGGAGACCAGCACAGATCAATGCCAGCTTCAGTTTTTTTTTTTATTAATCAATATACGTAATTCATATTTTTTGTAGTTTTTCAAGAAAAAATGCCCAAAATTAATTTGTTTCAGCTTGTCATATCTGAAAATTTGCTTCATTTGTGTGTCTTGTAATTTTGGGTTTGTGCTGGCACATGCACAAAACAACACACTATTGTTGTCAACTTTATATTTTTTACGATATTCTAAAATTTATACATCAATGATTGATTGATTATGCAAGAACATAACCGATAATTATTAAGTGTAATAACATAGTGGCAGAATGTTTGTGTAAGAGCAAAAGTCCAAATTCTGAATGAATGAATATTTGGGTGAACCCAGCAGGTTCTTAAATCTGATCGCAGGATGTTACTGATGCTAAATGTTCTCGTTTGCAGGTGTGATGGCAGTCAGAGGCCTGATGACGTGGCTTTAGCGGCGCAGCGCTGCCCTAGCCGGCACCATGCAGCAGAAAGGTGCAATCCAAATTATAGAATGGGAGGACCTGGACAAGAGGAAGTTCTACTCCCTGGGTGTGTTCATGACCTTGACCACCAGGGCCACCGTCTACCCGGCCAGCCTCATCCGCACTCGGCTCCAGGTGCAGAAGGGAAAAGCGCTCTACTCGGGCACCTTTGACGCTTTCTGCAAGATCCTGCGAGCGGAGGGCGTGCGGGGCCTCTACCGTGGCTTCATGGTGAACACATTCACTCTGATCTCAGGACAGGCTTACATCACTACCTACGAGCTGGTGCGCAAGTATGTGTCCCAGTACTCACCCAGTAACACGGTGAAGTCGGTGGTGGCTGGAGGGTGCGCTTCCCTGGTGGCTCAGACCATCACTGTGCCCATAGACGTGGTGTCCCAGCACCTGATGATGCAAGGACAGGGGGAACACCTGACTCGCTTCAAGGCCAAACCCAAAATGATGCTGGCGACAACGAAGCGCAAACTGACTTTCGGGCAAACCCGTGACATTACGGTGCAGATATTCGCAGCCGATGGCTTCAGGGGATTTTACAGGGGCTACGTGGCATCGCTACTCACGTACATCCCGAACAGTGCACTATGGTGGCCTTTTTATCACTTTTATGCAGGTAAGTCAACACGCTGTTAGTTTTGGTTTACAGCGGCTGCCACCTGCATGTGAGGGGTGACTGAAACTACAAACATATTGGCCTTACGCTGTTTTTAAATTGTGTTCCCAGAGCAGCTGTCCTTGTTGGCACCTAGTACGTGCCCCCATCTGATTCTGCAGGCTCTGGCAGGACCAATGGCAGCAGCAACCGCCTCCACCATCACCAACCCCATGGATGTTGTTAGAGCAAGAGTACAGGTAAACACGGAAAAACACCACTGTGCACCGCATAAAAGATTACAGAATGTGATAAGGAGTTTATTAACGCTAAAAAAAAGCCAGTTCATGTTTGCATTCACTTACCAGGAGATTTTTGGAAAAGATTTTTAGAAATCGCATTTAGACCAAAAGCTCCATGAGGCAGGATCTCTTCAGCGACAGGGGGAAACTTTGGGATACAAAGACACGTTTCACTGCATTTGCTGTGCTCAGATTAAGTCTATCGTATCTACATTGGACAACATGAGTTGACCTTCCCCTGTATGTGATTAACAAGGCCAATATTGACCCACTTTATTGGCCTAATTCCCACTACAGTGAAGTGATGACTGAGCAAGTGGAGGTTTTAATTAAGCCAATAGAGTATGAGGTTATTAACAGTGATAAAACCTGCTACTGTGTGTTTAAAGCATCCTTTCCTGCGGGCTGCATGAGCAGGCAAACAAAATTATCAGATTTTTTAAGGTACACTAAAGAGAATATTAGACTCACTTAAGGGCCGACCTGAATACTTCAAAGCTTTAAAGCTTCAGTTGTTGCCATGGTAATCTACGTCCAAATCAGTATCCGCATGCTTCGTTAATTGTTTAATTTTTTTTACCACTAAACTGGTGGAGGAAACTGAAAGGAGGTGCAATTTTTGGCCCTCGCTTCAAGCAATTAAATTGGTGTCTGACGAGGAAAAGGAACAAGTGAGACGAATTGTGGACGGTTATCTGCTGCTGGCAGCTGTAGTGAAGTGCCTGCTTTGGGATCTCGTGATGTGCCCCGCAGCGTTCGAGTTATTCATAACTTACTGAAAGCAAAGGCCTACCAAAGTCATGTCAAGTTCGGGTGCTTTATTGCCGTATTTGAGTATGACACAACGGTCACACTCAGATGTGAGTATTCAGATGTTACTAGAATTATGTACAAGCCAACAGTTGGTTCAAAGACATAGGCACAGGGTGTCTACAGGTCCTTGAAAAGCCTTAAATTGTCTTAAATTCAGATTTGATGGGTCTTAAGTATTTTTGGTGACTGTTTCCAATCATCGGACAGACCGAAGAATTGCAATAATAAATAGCTTTTATGACAGCGATGAGATTTTGTTTTCTTTCTACATTAAACACATTAAACTCACCCAATTGTCATTTTCCTTACTGTTAATTTTGAAATGATGTCAGTGTGTTTATTTGGAAAGAGTACTTACATGTGTGTCACACACTCACACACACACACGTATAAACTACGCACAAAAAGTAAGGAAATTTGTGTTTGGTAGCTTTCTTTATTGTAACAATGCTTCTTGGCAATAAATCTTACACCGTTGGAAAGCCTGTTTATTTCCCTTTTAAATGGTGCCACATCTGTAAGGAACATACATTTGTGGGATAAGCAGCAGAGCTGAGTATGTGGGTTACGCCCATGAAAAACTTGCCAAATCTTCTCTGCCGATGCCAAACAGCTTTTTTTTGCTGTTGACTCTTGTTTGGTGTTTGGTGGATTGGATGATTGAAGTCTGAAGAAACAAGACATATCGGCAATTTAACAAACAGGAGCCTCAGTAGTGTGTGGAAGAACCATACACAGTCACAACAGCCGGCTCCTGTTTGTTGTGTATTAAATGTGCACCACAGAATCAGGCTGTCAATGCAGTTATCTCTCAGCTCCAAATACAGCTGAAGTCAGCTCCTTTTTTGTTACTGCTACACTTCCTCTAGTTCCTGACATGACTCGAAAGTTCCTCAACTTGCTCCTGATTTGAGCACAATATCAGGCTGATTGGAAAGCTCTTGTTTTTCAAAAATTTCCTGGCTTTACGGAAAAAGATGAGGGTTCAGACTTTAGGCAAATCAGATTTGTTTTTCAGTCAGATCTTTGGTTGCCAGATATCAGACTTATCAGTCCGTTTTCATCTGCAGTTCCCACGAAAGTTGAGGTTAGAATGTTCATTCTTGACCTTTAAAACAACAGCAACACAAGAATTAACATTTAATCTAACCATAAAATGTATTTGTAAATAACGGATGATTTACCCGTCTCCCGTCTGTCAAAGGTGGAGGGACGATCGTCTGTCATCGAAACGTTCAAGCAGCTGCTGGCAGAGGAGGGCATCTGGGCAATGACCAAGGGGCTGTCGGCCCGCATCATTTCCTCCACGCCCACGTCGGTGCTCATCGTGGTGGGATACGAAACTCTGAAGAGACTGAGCCTGCGAGCTGAGCTTGTAGAGACCAGACACTGGTGAAACGCCAGAGAGAACCAGGACAACCTCGAACCGGGCTTCGCTGCCTCGGCACAGCCCGGCATGAACTTTTCACACAGGAGAGAACGACTCAGATCCGTGACCAGTCCAGCCTCGGGGTAACTGCTCACGTGTTTAAGCTGCTTCCACACACCTTTCGAGTTACAAGTGTCATCATCTTGCCGTTTTCTATTTGTCAGACCCATTTCTACTGGCTCCTTTTTTCTTGTCCTGCTAAACTGTTACTGTGAAACATGACGACATGAGTGAAAACAACGCGCTGCATTTCGCCAGAAATTTCCCATCCTATAAGAAACATGACTTTAAATTTGACAGATGACTGAAGAAAGTTAAAGGACAGATTTTTTTGATTACAACTCCTGTATTGTATATTTTAACAATATGAAATGACTGCCACAGTGTTCTTCTTTTGCCTGGATATGTAGCAGGTCACTGTTTGTTTTTTTACTGTGTCATACTTTAACTGCACCGAGGCAGCCTAAGCTCGTGAACACTCAACGCACCTTTTGATTTCACAGTCCAGCCCGGTTCAGTTTTTTTAAATAGAGCTACTCTGCCAGTATGTATTTTAAAAGTTTTCAATGTGCCAACATCTTAAGACACGAATGCCTTCTTTGTCCAATCGAACACGTGAGGAGCAGGAAAGCTTGATGTCTGTGCATTCCAGTGAAAAGAAAATCTAGCACAGAGATGCGAAGAATCTCACATTGGTTTTTGCCTAATTGAAAAGAGATTTATTATGTAAGTTAGCAATGCCGTTAAATTGAACAGAGGAAATTAGCAAATCAGCAAAGAGAGAAATTGAATTAGACCTTTAAAAGAATATTTACAAACATGTTTGATGTTGTGTTTACTCACAGGACAACAAACATTACATTTAGTCTTTGTGGAATCAGGCCTGAGTTTGTGTACTTAAAGGCTCTCTGTAATGTTCGTGTAGCTGTGTCACATGATTTATTTACCATCAGTCTGTGGTGCAGGTATAATGATGAATTCTGATTATAGTAAGTCGACCAGGTGGGTGTTTCTGCTTCTTTCTGTTCCCGTTTGTGTAAATGGACTGTACAAAACAAAGTGGAACATGAAGCAGAAGGTGTAAATTTAACATTACAGGCCTTAGACCACATCAGAGAGGTAGGAATTTTCCCCATGGGGCACTTAGACTGTTGATGATCTTGTACATTATTTATACTGCTCAGATGACTGAGGATCAAACCTGAAACAGAAACTTAAACCAATGAGCTGTTCAGTTTGGTTAGCTAACACAGAGAGAGTAAAGGCAGCCGCATCACGTAAGTAGACGAAACTAAACCATAAAGTTGCCTTCAGATTTCACCAGCCACCTAATGGAGAGTTTGGGTTTTTTGAAGTGGGGTACTTAATCGTGGTCGGTGTATCACCTACAGTAGATGGCAGTCGGCACGCCCTCAGTTTAGAGAAGCAGGCAGGAGCACAGACACAGAAGATAAGCGATGCTCTGCTGTGGACAGGGGCAGCAACAAAACTTATTTTAAGGCTAGACACACCAAACCAACTTCAGAGAAATAGCAGTGACAAAGGCTCCCTGCTTCGTCACCTAAAGACTACAGCTGATGGTCAACCAGCACGGCGCCTGCATGAGAAGATGTAACTCTCCACACCAGCAGATGGCAGTAGTCTGTAATCCTCATTCACAAAAGGGAAACCGGAAGACCATTGTGATGCTAGTTAGCCAGTTAGCATGTTCAATCCAATGTTGAAAGAACAGAGCATATTTACTGAGCACCAGTGAACAATAACACCAACCATCAGGAAACGTTTCTGCTAAAGAACTAATGGCTAAGAAAAACATTCTTACCTTAAATAACAAGTTTGTTTTGGTCTCACTCCCCCTTGACTTTAGCTCTTTGTTTACGTTCCTCACTTCCGTTTCTCTTCTCGTGTGCTGTGCTGAACTGCCAATCAGAGTATTCCTTTTGCTGACGGTCTCCACTGCGGATTCAACATGCTAAGTTGGCCAAAACAAAAGGCCGACAAGGGCAGCAAAGGCTCAGCAACAACCCGACTTTGATCGACAGCTGACTGTTGGCTTGGTGTGTCTCAGGGCCTTTAGCCACCAGACTCCATTGACAAAAACAGTAATTTTACTTCACAGAGTACAGAAGCTGCTGGTCTACCTCTGCCACAATCAGTTTGTTTGTGTTATTGTGTGACTTTGGTGTTTTTTAGAGTTTTTTCGGATTCGCCAAAGTCACACAATATCACAAAAGAACTTGCTGATCGAGGAAGTGGTAGACCTGCAGCTCCTGTGTTCTGCAAGGTAAAATCACTGCTTTTGTCAAAGGAATCTGGTGTGACAGTGGGTAAAGCAGTAAAAATATTCTAAATATAGTGTTCACTGAAACTGACAGCTTTTTTTCAGGTGGCTAAAATTCGTTTTGCCGCTGCCCCCCTCTACAGCAGTACATTGCTTATCTTCCATGTCAGTACTCCTGCCTGCTTCTCCAAACTGCGGCTGTGCTAACACGCCATCTACTGCGTGTAACACACTGACTATGGACAAGTACCTCACACAGCCCCACTTCAAAAAATCCAAACTATTCCTATAATGAGTGTGAGGTACAGCAACAAGGCCGTGTTTAGAGATGATTATCACTGCCAGAAAACACCTCTCTGCTTTCTTTTCTAAATGTTTTGCAAACAGCAGTCTTCAGTCCGTACAACACAACGTTCAAGTGAATAAGAATGATCGACCCCAGTTTCCGAAGTGATGTAATTAATTTCTGAAAAGCCAATTCAATGGACTCTTGCCTGTAAGGAGGAAGTGGTACATGTATATTATCAAAGAATTGTTAAGAGTACAGTTTGATGTGTTTAGAGAACTTGAGGACCTTTGATGAAAGTAATAAAGAATTCTGAATCACTGCATTGGTTGGTAACTAGTTTATGATCCATACATTATAGCTTGTATAATGTTGCCTTGTGTGACAACTTAAGTGTATTAAGAGACTGCAGTTCACCTGCTGGGCCACTGGAGGGCGCACTACATCACACTTTGTCTCATTCACTGCTGCTGAAACAAGTTGAACTAAGTCACAGCCTTTGCCAATATGTTCTCAACATGCCAGATCCCAAAGTCATATCTCCAAATATATGGAGCCACAAAGCTGACAAAAGGCGAGGGGTTGTCATCAGTTGTTAGTGTCAGAAATTTAAAGGGACAGTTCACCCTAAAATCAAAAAGACATTTTCCTCTTACCTGTAGTGCTACTTGGTGTGAGTTGCAGAGTGTTGGAGAGGGTGTGTACTTCAGTAGACAGAAAATTGTTCCTACATGAAACTGCTCACAACAAGATCTGTGGATTATCTCGAGTAACCGGGTCACGATTTCTGGAAAGAGACATTGCTGCCGAGTCCTTCAAATGTATTTTTTGGGCATCTAGTTCCATCAAATTGGAGAGAAGGCAGACATCTACAGCTGATATCTCCAACACTCTGCAACTTAAATTAAAACAATCTAGACTGATAAACAGCACCACAGGTAAGAGAAAAAATATGTGTCTGTTTTTGGGGTGAACTCTACCTTTAATGAAATTTTTGTTTTTTAACTAAGTGACTGGAGGTTAAAGGAGAAGTTAAAAGTTTTATATTTCTTTCTGCACTGTCACTTGACTCATCTGTTATCTTTTGCTGCCTCCTGATATCTGATATGTCAAGATGCTCGATTTACACTTATATGCTTTGCTTTTCAAATCAAATCACTCTGTGATAAACAGCTGCTCGTCAAGAACTCAGCCCATAAACGCAAAAAACACAATAGAAGCAAAAGTTTAAAAAAGCAACCCTTTTATTTGACCGCAGTGGGCCAGTGCAAAAATCCCATCTCATTTACAGCTTCTCCCCCGTCCCTCCCTCCCCCAGTTACCAGCTTCATCTCCATGATCTGAGTAAACAGCAGCTCTGTGGAACCTCTGCTCCATCACATGGGGCAGTCGTAGATGTGGATGGCGCGGTCGTCTCCGGCTGAGATGATCTTTGAGCCGGTGCTGTTGTATTTTACGCTCCACACCTGACAGGAACAGAAAAGACGAGAATGGGCTTTGAGTTAAATATGGAAATAGTTATTTTACAAGCAGCATTTTAGAAAAACAATAAACCTGTAAGTAATATGACAAGTGGTATGAAGAACAGCACCAGAGCCTGTTCTATCAAGACTCCCTGAGGACTTAACAATGTTGAAACATAATGTCCCAAACAGTAAGAATGATGGTGGTGGGACATTTAAGTCTACACTAGGATTGTGTCAGGGGCAAACCCCAAAGGCCCCTGACTCAACTTTTTGCAGAAAGGATGAGGAAGAAAGCGAGGAGTATCCTGGCAGATAGCTCCCATTCTCTCTTCAACCAGTTTGAGCTCTTGAGCTCTAGGAGGAGCTGTAGAGTTCCTCTGGCAATTAAAGATATTTGTGAGAAGTCCTTCAACACGTCCAACCTTGAAGCAGATGGGCTACAGCAACAGAAGACCACACCAGGTGCCACTCCTGTCAGCTAACAACAGGAAACTGAGGCTACAGTTCACACAGGCTCACCAAAACTGGACAATAGAAGATTGGAAAAACGTTGCCTGGTCTGATGAGTCTGGATTTCTGCTGCCACATTCAGATGGTAGGGTCAGAATTTGGTGTAAACAACATGAAAGCATGGATCCATCCTGCCTTGTATCAACGGTTCAGGCTGGTGGTGGTGGTGTAATGGTGTGGGGGATATTTTCTTGGCACACTTTGGGCCCCTTAGTACCAACTGAGCATGGTTTAAACACCACAGCCTACCTGAGTATTGTTGCTGTGATGCTATCATGTCAATATGGACCAAAATCTCTGAGGAATGTTTCCAGCACCTTGTTGAAGCTATGCCACCAAGAATTAAGGCAGTTCTGAAGGCAAAAGGGTCCAACCTGGTACTTGCAAGGTGTACCTAATAAAGTGGCTGGTGAGTGATTGTGTCAGCACTGTGATAATCTGAGGACCAGTCTTAAAAAAAAGTTCAGACTGTTGTTTTACATTGATTCACACATGTTCTGTTGCTGCCCAAAAGCATCAAAGATTGAAAGGCAGTTAAGGCACACACACTACGCAGGTAAACAAGTTAAAAATGGAGCGGTCACAGACGCTCCTCTTTGACCTCAAAAATGCTCTAAAACGCTTTTAATCTGATCAGAAACTCAGCGGTGCAGAGAGCTGAAACCAGAGCAAACAAGGGATGAAAAAAAAGCTCTAAACAGAGGAACAAAGTCATTGGCTGCAAATCGTCCCTGTAGACTTCCTGCATTTTTATTTTCCGTCATTTAATGATGACACGGAAACAACGTGGCAGAGTCCACAGCTTCTGATCTGCTCTCTGAGGAGCCCTGATGTTTCATTTAGAGGCTTTACTGGAGAACAGATCAACCTCCCCACAGGCGTCTGCAACCAGGGATCTAATGACAGCCGGGTTTATTGGTTTAGCCCGAGCTGAGACGTCAGAGCGGGGTCATGTGAGAGGCCACGCCATATTGATTTCCCCCCTGCAACACATCAGCACCTACAGCAGATGGATTTTCTCACTTTGGATTTGATTACAAACGCACTCAGTGAAGAGATACAGGGTTATCTTGTCACCTGGTCTTGATGGTCGAAGAAGGTGTTGATGCACGCTCTGGAGCTGGCGTCCCAAACCTTCACACTCTTGTCAGACGAGCTGGGAGCAGCAGAGGAGAGAGGACATTGTTTTAACAGTTCGTCTTAGAGTCAAACTTTGTGTTGTCTGGCTGACCTGCTCGGTTTATTTTGGCTCTGTGAGCTGGAAACTCTGTGTGAAAAACAGCTTCAGCTGACGACGGGAGTGAAGGCATGAGAAAGTAGACAAGATGTGTGTACACATCTCTAACGTACACTGACGGTCAAGGGCAGGTTCACTGCTTCAGAATATTGGCTGTTATATCTTATTGCATTCACTGATATTGTACCGAAGATGTACCCGAATACATTATTTGGGAAAGCACTAATATTGTGACAGAAACAAATATATATCACACCCAGAGTTGCTTGTTACTATCTGGGGAAAAAAAAAAGATTGAAATATTTGTGTGTCAGCTATTATGTCTCTTCATTCTGCAACGTATGACTCCATCTCAATAACTAGTTGTTTTATTCACTCTGCTGAAAAGTGATCGCTACATTCTGCAGTCATGGAGCGAGCTGAGAGCTGACCCTTCCTGGTTATCACTTTCACATTTAGGAGGAGGAGGAAGCATCATACGCAGGAGTAGCATGACAAAAGCCTGGTGTGGCAGCTGGATTTCTTTTAAAAAATCCGCAAATTTTACATCAAAACACAACTTAAAAACTGCAGTTTTTAGCCATATGTGTTAATTTCCTCCATTAAAAATAAAAATATTTAAAACACAAAAAAAACACAACGTTTTATGCTGTATTTCAGTCAATATTTATCTGATTAAGATGTAACATGCTGAATGTATCAGCCATGCTTTCATGGAATTTTGAATAAGCGTCCACTAACACCCCGGTTATTTAAACACACAGAAATAAAAAAGAGCTGGAAACAAAAGTGGCATTAAGAAATAAAAGTAAGGTGGAATTATGCAATAATGTCCTTTTTATAATAAAAACTTTCATAGTATTGTAGGCCAACCCAGAAGTTAACATCACCGTGATTCCCTTGACTCAACTTTGGATTATCGCAAAAAATAAGCTCCGTGGCAAACACAAGTTTAGGATACTTGCGTTTGTTCAGCAAGATAATCTTCACTAATGAACACCACAATTGTCAGAAGTAAAAAGCTAACCTTAGGCTACAAACATGACTCCAACATCGGCACCACAACGTAACCGTAAAGCCTTGTTCACTTAGCCACTTGTCAGCAACAGCCTTTTTTAAGACACGCAAAGGCTTCAAAATTTACCATAGGGGTATTTACAGATGTGTCTTACGTCGCAGAAGAAAACGTCAAAGTCTCTACAGCTTGTGGGAACCCCAGACTTTATTTTAGGCATCTAACCAAAAACCTATTGACTTCTACACGAGGGAATCAGGAGTGCTAAAATGCTAACTCTTTCCCGGGTTTTAGGACTCATTCCTGCAGCACTCTATTTATTTCATAGGCATATTTGTTTATTTATTTGATATTAAATTGAATCATAACACTTAAAAATAAAAATAAAACGAGACAGAGAAGTGATAAAAAGTATAGAGTGAGAAAGGTAGCTCTTTAAGACTGATGGAGCGCCTGCGATCCTATTTGCATATCTACTTTTAAATGCCGGTCGAATTGCAACCAAGTAAGACAGAGCAATAATTCTTTTTGTGTATAAAACACTAACATACTAAGTTAACTAAGTAACTAAGTTACACTAACATATCATGCATTCATCGTATCCCAGAGGGCTGTTTCCTTGCACTAATGGGTTTGTAGAAATCCAGTAAAAGCGCACACAACAAAAACATTATAATCCACACCGCGGATATTCACAGCACTTCCTACATTGTGAGCATGAACCGACTTTCTTGCATGAATTTTGAAACATTTGTGTAATTATGTCATTTTTTTGTAGTTTATTGCCCTTTTTAGCATTTTATTTTTTCATTAATATGGACATAAGTCCACACATAATATTAAAAATGTGGGATATAAGGGTTGTACTGATGGATAGCTTATTAAACTACTGCAAAAATGGCAATATGTAAAGATATGCTCTGGTGGACTTGTTCTATGGCAGGTTGTAAAGGGTTAAAACACATTTCATAATTAAATATATGCCATTACGAAATCAATCTAATGCTTTGAAGGCACAATTGCCAGTCAACATAAGGTCAGAAAATACAACAACTGTCAAGTTAATGTGACCTCTAGAATAAACCACACCCACAGTCAGTCTTGTATCTGAATACAGAGACAGATCATGTTGTTGGTTGAACAGATACAGATAATGACACATCTCTGTACACCTCAGTATTTATAGTCTGTTTCAGGTTTATCAACATTTGATTCAGGTGGTAAAATGTGTTTTAGAAAAAGATTCCTTGTTGTGTCGCAGCCTGACTCAGAGGTGTTTGAGTTTACCTTGAGACAAAGTGGGTGTCATCTGGAGAGAAGGCGACATTAAGAACCCAGGATCCGTGTCCACTCAGCGTGCCGGCCAGGCTGGCATGTTGTCTGTAAAACAACAGCTCACGGTTTAGCAGACAAATGCTTCTCTCTGTTTTCCCCCTGTTCATTTCTGTGTCTGTAATTTGTGACATCTGTAACACTGATGCAACCTTTCCCTATTCTGTGTAAATATAAATATTTTATTTTACTAAGAGCATCTTTGGCTCAGAATACTGATCGGCAGGAGTCTCCACGAGTCTCTACTCACACGTCATATATTTTGATGTAGCCGTCGTCTGAGGCTGTGACCAGGAGCTGGGAGTCGGGGGAGAACGTGAGGGATCTGATGGGCATGGCGTGACCTGAAGAGAGAGGAAACAGTCTCTCAGTTAGCTTCCTCACAGCAGGGTGATCTCCGCCTACTTTTAATACTAAAACAGTGCGAGTATAATATATGTACAACATACAAATGTTGTATTTGCTGAACTTTTCTTAACCCAGAAAATCTGAAACTGTGTTTACACATCTGTCAGATCATCCAGTGCTATAAAGATTAGTTAATTAATTGATTAGGTAAAATGTAGTTTATTAACTGAAGTCATATATCAGTCAAAAATCAGGCTTAAATGTTCCATGTTACAGCTTTTCAATGCAAGAATTTGATGCTTCCTCTGTTTTATATCACTGTAAACTGAATATCTTTAAGTTTTCAACAGCAATTTGAAGACCTCAAAAAACGTGTGGTGGACATTTTTCACTATTTTCTGATGTTTAAAAAACAAAACGTTTAATCAATTATGAATAAAATATTTAAATTATTACTGGTAATGAAAATAATCACTAGTTGCAACACGCGATGCATCATTTATCACCTAAATAATTCATATTTGAACCTACCTTCCAGCGTGTGGAGCAGCTTTCCGGTGGCGATGTCAAAGATGTTGATGATTCCATCGATGGCTCCGCTGGCTAAATATTTTCCGTCAGGGCTCTGGGGGGCAAAACAGAATTAAACCCAATGACGTTATTAATTTTAAAGACAACTTCCAAATTTGAAGACCTGAGACAGGATGAGCTATAGGTATTTCTAAAATGCTTTCAAAAACAACCTCTGCACCTGAAGGGAAAGGGTTAAGACTTAAAAGAAAGAAACTGTGGTGTGAATGAGAAAAAACACTAATCAAGATGAGTTATTACAAAGACAGGACAGTGCGGTCTCGGCCCTCAGAGAGACACCGCCCAGCCGACCAGAAGGACAATTTATGGTTCCTTACGTAAGCTATACTCAGGATGAATTTTCCTCGAGTGTCCAGGGAATATTCCTTCTTGCCACTTTCCACACCAAAGATGTTGACCTTGCCAAGATGGCTTCCTGTGGCAATGTATTTAGAGTCTGGGGAGAAGGCGACCGACCATGCGTCAACTGGAGAGGAGAGCAGAGAGACAGAGGGGAGGCTGAAGATGTCGAACTGAGTCTGTTACAGGAAACGTTTAAAAGCAACAACCTAATTACTGCAATGCGTCATCGTGAAAACAAACATCAAGTAAAACAGTAAAAACAACGGCTGAATTTAAACTTGAAATAGAGCAGTGCAAGACTGAAGTGCAGCGTCAAGAGTAAAGTACAGTGTCGCTCAATAGTCAAGAATAAAAATAAAAAATGTAAAAGGAGAAATTATAAGGTAAGGTACTCATGCACAGGCTCACGCACACCTATACTGTATTTTCTAATGGTCAACCAATGTGTCTCGTCACCTCACTTTCTTTCTGCTCTGTTAAGTCAGTCTTGAGCTAATAAGCTAAATATAATTAAAAAGAAAATAAAGGTTTTACAATAACAGAACTCACTCCTAAAGACTCCAAATATACCAAAACACAGTGCGCCCCAGGAGAGGACAAACAGGGTCTTTAATCCACTGACCCAGACCAACCACTGAGTGAAACAGAGCGTCACTAATGGCAGGTGACACGACATTAGATGAAGTACAGCTTGGACTCAAGACACACAGCAACACATCCGTGTCTGGGTGTGGGGTTTCTGAGAGGTGAAAGTGAAAAATAAAACAAGCTCACGAGCTGTCGTCCCCTGAAGGGTTGTTTTTAGACTAACCTGGGTGACAATTTCATTTTGGAGTGACCTTATTCCAGAGCAGTACAACAAACAGTGACACGACACACTGCGAGCACATCATCACGGTCGAATCAGCTCCTTTTTATCAGAAGTACGAGGAGCCAAGATATTTAAAATGTTTTTGCTTATTAGATCCTACTGAACAGTGTTTAAATGGACACCTTTAAATTAAACAGGCAGGGAACTGAATATACAACTAACAGATGGCTGGGATGAATGTTCACGTAATACAAGTATGTAATATATACACTTTTTTAACATATCCTCTTAAAACAACACATTGTACTAATCACTCTTGGGCGGAATTTATCCTTCTGCATTGAATCAACACAGAACCTACAGCGTAGCCTGACCTGCACCTTCCCAGAAATGTAACTACACATTGCAGCAACACAGACCTCCTGTCTGTTTCTGTAAGCTGAAAACATTTCCCTCAGAGGAAACAAAGCTTTTATTTACTTTAATTTCACAGAAAATAAACAATAAATTGTGAAGACAATAAAGCCTCCACAAAATATCATTTTAAGTCCTGTGTGTGATTTATCCTGGCTTCATATGAGCAGAGGAAATCTTAAGTTGTCGCTAGGCTAATTTATACAATGTAAAATGCCATAGGCTTGTGCTAATAATGTTAGCATGTTGTATTTGTTTGGAAACGTGTTTAGTATAAGACAGCTGTTTTGTCAGTGAACCTTGTGAGCTGTAATGGAGCCGAATTTTGTAACTTTACCTTTGTTAAATGTTGCTGTTGTCCCTGGCTTCATAGGAGAGGACGGAAAGATCGCTAGCTGCTAGGCTAATTTATACAATGTAAAATGCCATAGGCTTGTGCTAAAAACATTAGCATGTTGTATTTGTGGAAAAATGTGTCCAGATAAAGAGTTATAGTGAAGCCAATTTGTGTCATTGTGTTTGAAATTGTCTTTGTTAAGCCATATTTAATGTGTGTTTTGAGTCAACTACACTTCACAACACTGCCACCGACTAGTGTTTTGGAGGTGTAACTGCAGAGTGAAACAGACACACCACTGCACAAGTATAAATACTCACGACGGTGTAGGGTCTGCCGCACAAGTATAAACCCGCATTATTGTGGCCACTGTTACATATGCTGTGCTACGCCTGTTGGCTTTGTTTTTCCTATGTTTTTTTTTTTCCCTGCTCTAAAAAGGCAATAAACTTATATACTAAAAAAATGTGTGTCGGTCATCAGAAATTTTCTCTAAAGGGAAATCTGTATGCCTGTAAAACATACCTACTGGAAAGTCTCAGAGCTAATAATATCTGTAATAACAAAATCCAGCCAAAAATTGTACAAGGCTGCAACAAATTTTCAAAATTTCTTATTCCAATAACTTTTCTCAAAGACTGTTTCCAAAAAATGGAAGAAAATACTGAAACATGACATATATCTTTAAGCAAAAGGTCCCATCAACAGTTTCTATCCATCAATTAATGCAATGTCACATTCGTGATTTGGTCAGGCAGTGTCAGGAGAGACAGTCAGACAGTATTTTAGGGTGATTGTCAGCCATTTGTTTGTTCAATAATTAATTTGTTAAGTTCAAGATGAGAATAATCACAGAGAAATTAATTTCACTCAGACATCAGAGTCAGATCTCAAGCTGAAGGGAGCATGATTTCTCTACTCACCACCCAGTACAAATTAAATCAGTGAAAACTCTGAGACCCAGTCGTACCTGGTCCAGCGTCCATGGACTTGATCTGTTTTCCAGACTCCAGGTCCCAGAGGCGGATGTGAGCGTCGAGTGAGCTGGAGGCGGCGATGGCTCCGTTGTGACTGATGTCCACTGACACCACACCCAGCTGGTGGCCCTCCAGAGTCCACTGCAGCTCCAGCTTCTCGTCTGACCTGCAGGAACAGTGTCGGATAATTCGGTCACGTCAAGTCCAATAAACTCAACTTAACTTTTAGTCCAACATGCACAAGAAGTTCCTAAAAGTGCTTGGAACTAAATATAATCATCTACAATCCAACAACAAGTGGGGAATGAGACATTATTTTCTCAAGTCAAATCAAGTTTGTCTCTGCAGCACATTCAGCAAAGATTTATGAGAAACCAGCTGATAATAAAGACAAGAAACAAAACATAGTGATTATGATGCTCGATTATGTCACTGATGATGAACTGTTAAATCAAATTTTGAGGATCTGGAACTTAATTATCAGACTTTCCACATCTGATGTAAGCTGGGCTGGTGGTGCAGATGTGCTCGGTTCAAAGTGAAAATGTAAATAATGTGTGTCCCTTTCCTTTGTTCAGAATCAGAAATACTTCATTTATACTTTTTTCCCCAAGGGCAAATTGGGATTCATTACAGTTGCTCCAATTTAAAGAATAGAGAAATTATAAGACGTAGGAATAAGAGTATGAAATTAAGTATATATTACAAAGCAATGAAATAAAATAAAATAAAATAAAATAAATAACATAATACAATAAAACAAAATAAAAAATATAAAATAAAATAAAAAAATAAATTAAATTAAATAGAAATGAAAATGAAAATGTACATTAAAATAAAAAATAAAAATAGAATGAGCATTGTGCTGCAGTGTTTAACACTAGCATGCAAGATATAAAAATATTTCAAAAATATAACATATATATGTGGTTACTGATCTTTAGGGCAGCAGTTTTAAGTCAGTTGGTGTTTTTAGGATCTCAGCCTACCGAAAAACATGTTTCCTCTTGTAGCCATAAAAGTGCAGGCACTGCTAAAGAGGACATTAACTGAGGAGTGTGCGATTGCAGTCTCCATCTATGCTCATAATCAATACCTTCACTACTTCTACAGTTCAATAAAAATGGACGACAGCCGAGCTCAGTTAACCAGTTTCTTAACCAGAGTTTCTTAGTGTGGAATAAAAACAGCAGTGAAACTTGTCAAAACAGAAACAAACAATAAAAACACTGGTAATGCTCTGTGGGCTGAAGGTAGTGCCCTAATCTATTAATTTTTTAAAAGCCTTTAAAAATGATTATATTATATTTGTCTTTTTTGGTTCACCTCTGTTTTACTGTTTTTTACAGTCATAATGTTGATTTTTGTTTTTTTGTAGACATTTTCTAAAAAAGACAAAATACTGTATATCAGGTGAATATAGAAAACACAAATGAAGATTTTAAATCAATACGATGTTAAAAAAAGGAGAAAAACACAAATGGAATATTAAACAAGAAAACAACATCAGTCAGACATGACTGTTAGAATGATGTATTAAGTGGTATTGTCATGAAACACTCACCATTTCCAGACTTTCACCATATCATCTAGTGAGCCTGTGATAATAGTTTCTGACCCGTCCGCCTCACTTTTACCCCACGCTGCCGTCCAGATCGCATCATCGTGTGCTGAGAGGAAACAAACAGGTTAAAGCTCTGACGACAGTGTGAGTGTTTAATACCTGAAACTAGCAGAGCTGATGGGTCAAGTGCATCAAGGATAAATTCTGCATTATTCTATATTTTTGTTATTGTTGACAAATCACACAAAGACAACAAAATAATTTGTATGATTTTGAGTATTTTTAGACTCTCCTGTCCTGTCTGTTGTTTTCAGCTTGTGGCCTATTTGTTTCACCTGAAGATGTAAATCTTTAACAACAGTTCATGAATATAAACTTTCAGTTTTTAGCAAATGTTACTCAAAAAGGAGTAACTTATGCATTTGTGCATTAATACACAGCTGGTGTTTCTGTGAGTATTAACAGCAGGATGATGAGTGTGGGACTGATGCCAAATAAACTACAGTGACCACGCTCATGACAATTAAGAGACATTTCACCTGTTACAGCTGTGTGGCTCACTGATGTGTTTTTATCGATTCTGGAGAACAGTGGAGCTCAACGGCACAGAAGAATATCAGACTTTAAATATACAGACTATAACTATACGTAGAAAGCAGTCTCTTAAGGGATTTGTTAAAAGTACAAAAAAGTATAGACTGTAGTCATACATTTTGTCCTTCTTGTAATTTTAGAGGAGGATGGAAAGCCTTTATTGTCATCGTACAGCAATATACAATGAGATTAGGAGTGCTACATCTGATCAGGTGCCAAGTAGTCAACAAAACAAGCAGGTAGAAAAAACAGACATTATAATCGTTCATAAAATCAGAGCTAAATAGTGTAAAAAGAGGCTGTATAATGCTGTACTTGATAAATTGAGTATTACAGTGGATTATTATTATTTTATATGTTTTAATTTATCAGCCTGATGGCCCACAGGTAAAAACAGTTTCTGAGTCTACTTATGCTTGACTTTAAGCTCCTTCATCTCCTACCAGAGGGAAGGAATGTGATGCTGTTCTTTTAGTAGCAAGTCTTACAGGGTGTCTACAGATATAACCAAGTTCAATTTAAGACTTCCTAAGACCTTTTTAATTCCACCTTAAGACCAAACGTGCAATGGAAATACACATTATATGCTATTTATGAGTGTAATTCTTCAATCTGTCCACTGATTGCAGTTGTTGGGTGTGTCAGGCTGGAGAAATTTTCACTTTAAGACCTATCGAATCTGTATTTAAGATATTTTAACATTTTTTAAGGACCTGTAGACACACTGTCTTCGTCTTATGCTGACCGAGAACAACAAACAGAAAATTAATATAGCTTAAAACAGAGGAAAATGTAAAGGCAATGGCTCTGAATAAGAGGACTTCTTGTGGAAAATTATTACTAACTTATTAGTTATACATGAGCTGTGTTTACTGATCATGTTACTCACCGTGTTCTTGCTTGAACAGAATGCTGTACTGAAATCGAAACACAAGCTAACAGTTAATCTTTGAGCTCTTTCACCAACACAACAAACACAGTGAGGAAATACTGCGTGTAAATTTGAGAGCATTTGAATTTGTTGCTTACCTGAGTGCTCATAGTTTTGGTCCTGGGGGTCTGAGGGACAGTTAGATTACTTCAACCTGAAAATTAAAATCAGTTAGTTCTGACAAAGCAGGTTATGGTCATTTTAAAAACTCACCTGTTACTAGCTAGTTTGTCAGCAGAGAAAAACAACCTTATTGACAATAAGCTAACCGTGTGATGCTGCCACAGTTAAAGGCAGAACACACACATCAATAACAAGTGAAATTTGAGATTAAAAGCAAAATATTAAAAATGAAAAACTGCTGAAGTAGCATAGCTAACGGGAGCTAGCCGCTGTTATCACAGCAGGCTCGCGCTGCAGCAAAGTGCAGTTAGCTGTTTCAACACTTACCGGATTATCGCCTGATCTCACAGTTCACTGGTACATCTGTATTTACAGTAAAGTATTTAACTATGATATAAAATGCGCCCACGTACCTTCAAATCTCTCTGTAAGATGTTTAGTTTGATTTCTGAAACCCGCTGATTTACATGTGAGACGCCATGTCAACATCTGACGTAACTTCCGCTCTTCTTCTTCTTCGGGTGTTAGATAACAGTTGGCGGATGACGTATATAGCTCACTATCGCCACCAGCGGACCTGAGGCGGAAAAGGCAATTAGTAGAGTTGAAAAATATTTTTGTAACAGTTGAAAAATTAAATCAATTAAATAAAATAAATTGTGGATTTAATTTAAAAAAAAGTTGATTTAATTAATCTACTAGACATTTGAATAGATAAATCATTACTTTTGCTGAATATTGTATGCATGTATGTATTATTATTAGGTATCAGACTCTAATATGCAAAGACTCTTAACACTTCATTGATTATTTTTAATGCATTTTAGTTTGTAAATACTTATTTTTCTTTCTTTATTTATTTTATTTTGTATTACTGCTTAGTCTTGAACTTTTCTTGAATTATGCCATCTTTTTTTTTATTGTTTTTATGTATATTTATTGATATTTAATAGGGAAGGTATCTTTAGTAGCCATTTTTGGCCTCTAACCTATCTTGCACTGTGTTTAAACTTTTATTTCTTTTTTCCCCTGTGTTTTCTATACACATGTATGCACAAATAAATGAAATAAAAATTATAGTAATAATTATATATAATATTATTCAAGTAAATATATAATATAAGTTAAGACAGATGTGAGGGAGAATCAACATGGGCACAGCAACAAAAGTACAGATAATAATAAACAAACAAATATGAAAGATGTACATTTGTAAATAGATGACATATAGCTGGTTTAATTGCTCAGTATTTTTTATCAGATTATTCACTGACTACAAAGAGACAGAAAACTGAATTTAGTACTGTGTAGATTAGGTTACAACATTCCCACTAGTTTTAGGAATTATTGCACTGATAGCCCAGTTTAAATGGAGTTATATTAAATAAATCTTATCAAACATATTTCTACCCACACTTACAGCTTGTGCATCAAGAAGAGAATTTAGATGATTTTGAGAGTGACTCATGATTGTTTATTTGATTGTCTCTCTGCCTGTCTTGACTACAGTAATAACGGCCTGAAGTTAAACCTCTGTGCTGCAGAGAGAAAGGCAAACCTGAGCCTGAGGAGCAGGCAGAAAAATATTCCAGTATTTTGACAGTTGCTGCAACAGCAGCAGTCTCAGCTCCACACATTCAAAAACGGTTGTCAAGATAAAGTTTCAAGAGGAAAGAAAATACAGTCGGTGTGTTTTAAATAACTCCTGAAGTGAAGCTGAAACGGGCAGTTGTGTTACAGAGAGGGGACATCAGTGTGAATCTCCTGACAGCCTGAGTGAAGAAGATGAGAGATGTCCTATTTAGAGCAGTGTGTGTGTGTGTTTATGTGTGTGTGTGCTGCAGTCCCTTTGAATGTGATCATGACTCCTCCAAAAACTCAGCATTTTATGCAGAGATTTATTCTTGTTTGGCTGTAATCCCTCTGAAACATGAGCAAATGGCTTGATTTCCTTTAAAAACATGGACAAAGGCAATGAACAAGGAAAGAAGAAATGGCCCAAAAAAATAGCAAGAAATTAGTTTTTAAAAAAAAGGAATAAAAAAAAGACAATTACTGAAAAAAAAGCAAAAAACAAACAATTAATTAATAATTCTATAATGTAATTTTAATGTAATAATTATATAGTTTTTCCCTAGTTTTTTTTCCGTTTTTATAATTTCCTAAATCTATTATTTTTTGCAATTAATAGGACTTTTCTTACAAAGTTGCTTATTGCACTTTTTTCCCCAGTTTTTTTTTTTTTTTAAGAAATCACACCAGTTTGCTCAAGGTTCAAAGGGGAAAGGCATGTAAAAGCAGCACAGTAAAGTAATGCTGCTCCAGGTTTCAAAGGGTTAAAATCTTTAAAATAGCAGTAAAACCATCACAAGACATGAAAACCCTTCATTAAGCTCCATAAAAACTGCTATAAACGCTAAACAGGGGACGCATCAACAACTGTTCTCTCTTCCAGGTGACTGTTTCACTGCCTCTTTTTATCTGTGAACACATAAACCACCTGTAGACCTGCAGACCTGCCTGATCACAGCCTATAATGGACTGACATGTAAATGCTTGCTTGTTATTTTACTCTTTCATACATATTGGGAGGGAAAATAAATCTCCAAATGCGACTATGTGAGCAGTTATCCTTCAGAGGTGCACATGTAGTATATCTGTGTCTGTTCCCACAGCCTCCACTGGAGTCTATAATTTCATCTTCAGGCACTTGTATTTTTCCTTGTTGTTGGTCCTGCAGACAGTAATGATCACAGCGCTGCTATTTTCAGCCGAGTCATTCATTTGTATTTTCAGGGAAATAATAATGGTGGGTAATGAACCTGATGTAACGGCATTAGCCGTAGCGTGTTGAAGGGAGAGCATGACTTCTGTTGTCATTATCTTTGATATGACAAAATGAAGTGCTTTGAGAGCAGAGCAACACAAAACACGCACACATTTATTTCATTTCTTATGAGTGAAGGGAGCATTTTTCTATTTTTGCCTCCAGTTATGTAGAAATAATGTGGACTCTGTCCTGGTCGTGGAGCAGTGGACCAGCTCTTTAGGGCTGCAGCAGGGGTCGAGGGAGTTTGCCTATTCAGTCTACAAGTGTTTTGTGAACTTGGAGAAGGCTTACGACCGCGCCCGATGGGGATTCTTGTGGGGGACACTGCACGAATTACAGGGTACCGGAGGTTGTTGCCTCAAGCTATCTGGTCCAAACCAAAGTGTGAGCTGTATCCACATTCACTGCACCAACTCAAACAGGTTCCCAGTGGGTGTTGGATTGTCCCTCGTCACAGATTCTGTTCATGATATTCATGGGCAGGATCTCAAGGTGCTGCCAGGGAGAGGAACTGGTCCTGTTTGGGGACCTCAGAATTGCATCTCTGCTCTTTGCAGATGATGTAATTCTGTTGGCTTCATCACACCGTGACCTCCAGCATGCACTGGGGCAGTTTGAAGCCAAGAGTGAAGCGGTCGGGATGAGAGTCAGCACCTTCAGGTCTGAGGTCATGGTTCTCTGCTGGAAAACAATGGACTGCCCCCTCTAGGTTGGGAGAGTTACTGCCCCAAGCAAAGGAGGTCAAGTATCTTGGGGTCTTGTTCACGAGTGAGAATAGAATGGCACGTGAGATGGATCGGCGGTTTGGCGCTGGCTGCAGAGCCGGAGGGCAAAGCTCTTGATTTACTACATCCCAACCCTCACCTATGGTCATGAGCTTTGGGTAGTGATGGAAAGAATGAGGTCACAGATAGAGGGGGCTAAAATGAGTTTTCTCCGTGGGTTGGCTGGGCTCAGCCTTAGAGATAGGTGTAGTGGTAGTTAATGAGGTTAGTGCACTACTAGGTAGATGGGTTGGTTACCCTGGAGGAAGTAGGGATACTCTCCGATATATTCCAATGGCTTTTTGGCTGATAGGTGGGAGTACTGAAAATGACCTCCGGGTTGGGAGAGGGAGGGAGTTCAAGTATCTCAATGTCACGAGTGAGGGTAGAATGGAGCGTGAGATGGATCGGCAGTTTGGTGCAGCATTTGAAGTGATGCAGGTGCTGTGCTGGACCATCGTGGTGAAGAGGGAGCTGAGCCAGAAGGCAAAGCTTTTGATTTACTGGTCCATCTACGTCCCAACCCTCACCTATGGTCATGAGCTCTGGGTAGTGAACGAAAGAATGAGGTCGCGGATACAAGAGGCCGAAATGAGTTTCCTCCGTGGGGTGTCTGGGCTCAGCCTTAGAGATAGGGTAAGGAGCTTGGACATCTGGAGGGAGCTCAGAATAGAGCCGCTGCTCCTTCACATCAAAAGGGGTCAGTTAAGGTGGTTCGGGTGTCTGATCAGGATGACTCCTGGGCGCCTCCCGTTAAAGGTTTTCCCAGCACGTCCCACCGGTAGGAGGCCCCGGGGCAGACCCAGAACACACTGGAGGGATTACATATCTCATCTGGCCTGGGAACGCCTCAGGATTCCCCAGAAGGCGCTGGAAAGTGTTGCTGGTGAGAGGGACATCTGGAGTACCTCTGGCCAGTCTGGCCCCAGAAAAGCGAATAAAAATGGATGGATGAATAAAGGAAGTTTATTTATTTTTCCCAAACACATAAACAAAAAAATCAAATGTTTCTTCTTGACTCAAACTAGTGACTAGAGTATGATCAGATATATTTACACTTCTATAGAGATAAAGTTTAAGACAGAAAAATAAAGTCAGAATCAAACTTTGTCCTGCACAGACTAACCTCTGGACGTGTTTCTCGTATTCTTCAGATGGCGTGCCTCCGTGACTCTGCTCCATCATTTAAGCACCACATATGGAACATAACTGCAAGCCGTCTTTCAAAGTGGCAGCTCCTTATGTAATCATCATTTTTCCCTCTTTTGGTTTTTAAATTGTCAGTCTAGCCTGATTATGGGATTTGGTCTTGGCGCTCTGTGTCAATGGAAATAAAAAGGACTAATCCAAAAAAAGTAGAGCATTTTAAGCTGAGGTGTCTGTTTCTAAGAGGTTTTCAGTCTTTTAAATGCATCCTGTGGAAACTACTTTAGATCCAACAGCCACACTTATATATTAAGTTGTAAAATGTCTGCATGCATGCTGTACATACTGTTCCTGTGAGCAAAGGTGTGTAATAATGGTCAACTTCCTCTAAAATCAGACAGAACTAGTGTATTGTTTTAATTTAGAGGCTTTTCAACAAGTTTGTGGAGAAAAACAAACATTCAGAGAATCTGTGAAAATATGTATATACTTTATTTATTAATTTGTAATTTTACCTAACTTTATATTTATTTATTTTATTTTATTTTATTTACCACCCCATCTCTTGTTTTTTTCTTTCTCCATTTTTCTCATTTTTAATGCTGATTATTCATCATTTTCTTTTCCTTTCTTATGTTTACTTCACTTTTTTGCATTTAGAAGTGAAGCTCAGTGTGTGCAGGTGGTGATTACATACAACACAACCGATACACAAACAAACAGCATCACTCCATCATCACAAAAACAGAAACAAACAAACAAACAAAAAACAGCAGACAAAAACTAAACAACATTTACATATATGTAAAATATGTATAAACTTTGTTTGCAGTTGTAGAGATCTGTAATTTGGGATCTTGAAGCCACATGTAATCAACCAACTTCTGGATAATGTAATACAGTCTTGGCAAAATATATTACATTAAAATGGCCATTTATGTTAGTAATATTTCCCTTAATTAGTCTGAAAGGTACAGTTCTCATTGAACAACCAAAAAACGTATAAATGAGCCAACTAGTAAAAAAAAAAGACAGTGAATTTCATCTTTGTCCAGATGTTAAAAAGGCAACCTATTTTTAATTACAGTAAACCACATGTCTGAGTCGTATGATTTGCACTTTAATAAAAACTTAATGTAAGTTAATACAAGTTATATCGCTTTTAGTAAACTGTTTACATTACAACAGACAGGTTGTAACACTGATAATGTAACATGATAATACTGACCGAAAATGTCACAACACCAGTTATTATTATTAGTCAGTCATACAAGATAAAATATGTGTTTATGAAGAAAATAATTAGTTCATTAATTTATTATTAGTTTATTAGTCCTGCTATGATGTCACAAATAACATTTTAGAATTTAGAGAGAGACACATTATTAGACTTCAGCAAAAATGAGCTCCACTTTCTCACAGTTTACACAAATATATAACATGGGCAGATTATAAGACACTGTCTGGGCACAGACATGCAAAAGGAAAGACTTAGTGGTGGTTTTACATCTTTTTTATTTTTGATCTGTTGTTGTTTGAGTCCGTTTGTAGTTGTTGTGCATCTTTTGTTGTTTTGGTCACTTTGTGTCTTTGAGGCAATAAAGTGTCTCGTTGAAGTCGTGTTTTGCCTTTGTGGTCGTTTTGCATCTCTTTGGAGTCGTTTTGTGGATCTTTGCAGTTCCTTTGCATCTCTTTGTTTCTCTTTTCGGTCATTTTGAGTCTTTTCCTTTCCTGGTACATGTTAATTTGAGTGACATTTTGCAGGTGAAGACCACTGGGGCCCCTGACACTGTGGGCCCCTGGGCCTGTACCCTGACTGGCCCTTCCAATATTCCATCCATACACCTCAGCTGTAGTTTTCTTACAGCACTATACTGCTAACTAACTATGCAAAAGCTATTCCAAATCTCAGCAGAGCGAAAAACGTCTAAATGATCCCTGATTCCACTTTACATAATAACACAGACTAATACATAATTAATACAACCCAACACATACATAATAAATACACAAACTCTTGTTACAGCCTGAGGGGAGAATCAACAACAAATCATCCAGATGATTCATCGTTGCTTCAACATAGCGTGTCTTTGATCCATGTTTGTTGGTTCGAGGCTAATTTAATAAAAATGTTTGTTGCACTTATTTAGTCAGGGCTGCAAAACAAAGAGTAAAAGCAGAAGACCCACGACCTCGATGCTTTGAAGGTAGTTGGACATTTACTGCAAATTCAAAGTATAATACATAATTAATACAATATAATGCAATGTGTATGTAATAAATACACACTTCCCCGTTAAAGGAAACATCTGAAGGATTCATTATTGTGCACAAAGATACTCTTTGATCTGTGTTTGTGGTTTAGGGTCAGTTTTGAGCCGAATTACTGAAAGTTTTAATATCTCACAATTATTTAGCCCACAGTGCAGAAGGAAACAGAGAAGGTGTAACAGGGTCCATTATACAGCAGTAATATGTGTATCAAGAGTCAGATGTACAATTGTGGGTATTAGAATTACACAAAATGTGTTTCAGTTGTTATTATCTGACACACTCAGGCCTCCATAGTTAATATGTGGAACGTTCAATACTCAGTTTTTGTACCCTTACGTTCAGCTTTGGAGGTACTGCACCTATCCACCTTATTCTACCATAGAAATGATTATGTGTGCAACTTCCTGTGAGATAGAGGAAGTAGCATTAAGCTGGTTAGTCCCATAGACTGTCTGTGGTTATTCCCAGTGGCTACTCTTGGTGGCTAACTGCCAACGCTTGCTCTTTTTGAAAGTAATTTGCCTTCAGTTTAGCAAATACTGATTTATTTTTTAATAAATTAAGTTAACTGATGTTAACTCAGCATTTTCTAAAATGTCTTTGCGGAGCTCTGGTACCTGTTGCACTGTCCATGTCTGTAACGACTAACAACCAACCAAAAGTGGGATTGTTCCTGTTGCCATGGTTACCGTTGATATGAGAAATAAAACCACAAGAGTTTCAGCAGACATAATGACAAAGTATTAAATCAGAGTTTGCAGAAAAGAATGACACGTAGAGTGACAGGTCCGTCACTCAACGTCAGTACATGATATCCCTGTCTTTCCCCGTCTGACTTCATTCTCAGCCTACATTAGAAAATAAACTCAGCAACATACCTTGAAATATGTATTAAGTCATTAGGGCTGAGAATGTGTTACTGATTTACCATACTTCCTTTATATCATATAAACACGTGAACGCCAAACGTTATTTCTTTTCCTCCTACTTTATATTACTGTTACTGAAGTCTGCTGCTAAATTCAGCTTCATGTTTCACTCAACAGTTTTTAATAAATCACAAGTTATAAAAACGTGTAAACTGCGTGGTTAACGCAGACGAGCAGAGGATTAGCTGGGAAACATCCCATTTATTCACTTTACATGGAGCTACAGTTAATACTGAATTATGTGTTAGTATCTCTTAATAAGTCATCAGAGATCATAATCATCTTTAGAAGGAGCAGGTGTTTACCTTAAGCTAGCTCAGGACATGTTCAAGTTAACTATATTTTAACGGAGCAAGGTGAGCTAATTGCTAGCGTGCTCGGTTGCTTTGAGGTGACTGTCAGAGATGGCGGAGGTATGATCACATGATCCTGTTTGAGCTATAACAGGTGGTGTGTTCCACGTTTTATTTCCTAGTTGCTCTTGGAAAGAAGAATAGAGAACTGTACACAAACTGTTACCACTGGAAATCACTGGGTTCAGTTCCACGGCGGACGTCACACCTATAATTCATGCAAGGGATCATGGGGGCTAGAAATAAGGTGGATAAAGCGGTGTCTCCTGCCTTACCTCTTTCCTGTTGCTGCTGTACTCTATGGGAGAGGTCAGCGACATTGCTCTTGTAGAAACTTCCTTGTTTTAGCGCTGTTAAGCTGTTTATAAGTTCATTTTTCAGCCTAAACTTATTGTATAATATGCTAAGATATTCCTGTGTCACTTAATTTATGTCAGGGCTCGAGTTATATGGTCGTAAATAACGGAGGATTTTGTTTTTACTTCTTGCTGTCAGGTGTGTTTTCTTTGTTTTACTGTACTGAATTGAATGTAACATGGCCGCCCCTTTTTGTTGTTGTGCTCCATGGGAGAGGGGCTAGAGTTATATGGACACAATTGACAGAGTATTTTGTTTTTGCCTCTTACTGTCAGAGTTGTCAGGAATAAATGGAGATCACCTCCAAAGATATCCATGGTCTGGGCCCCTTCATATCAACACAATGCAGACAACACTAGAGTCCACTGGTTACATGGGGACAGACTAAAAAAAATACAAACAAAAAAAGTACTTGATGGAGACATTACCTTGACAGAGTATATGTAGCCGATATGTTCCTGAATAAACGTTATCAGAGTTAAACAAACTCTATAGCCTGAGCTATGGTCTGAAAAATAAAGCAACCTTCGTCTTCTTCTTTCTTAAAAAAAGGCTTTTTGAAGCCAAACATGCCAACCTACACTTTTTAAAAAGATTATTAATTGAGTTGCTGACAAGGTGAAGCACTATAAATACTCTCTAAAAGACTGAATCTAGTCGTTTTGGTCCCTGGAGAAAGCAGACACGTCAGTCTTGCTCTACTGTGTTAATGGGACAGAGCTTTCAGGGGGAGGGACCTCCTTTGACTCCCATTAAAGACAGTAGCTATAAAAGAGCTGAAGACAAGATTGCAGCCGGCACACCGAGGCACATGGACGAAGCGAGAGCGTGTGAAGAAAACTAAATAAATAAAAGAAACACTCGGGTGTAACAGTGTGATCGAGGAGGTTGAGCCCAGAGCAGAGGAGACAGGAGCACAGGGAAGGAGGAGGAGGGTGAGAAAGAGTCAAAGAGAGACAGAGGGAAGAGGACAGAGAGAGAGACGCATCAGAGCGGGGAACAGGTTCTTTCGGCAGCCCTCGGACTCAGCCTCAGCAGACATGCCTAACTTTGCCGGCACCTGGAAGATGAAGAAGAGTGAGAATTTTGATGAACTTCTCAAAGCTCTGGGTAAGCCCTCTCCAGTCTCTTTCCCCCCCCTCTCCCCTCCTCCCCTCCCTCCATAGCCAGCTCTACATCCCTGCATGAGGTTGACTATCCATCATGTCCATTATAGAAAAGGGCTTTTCTTGTTCTTGGAGAATGGCATGCCTGACTTCCAACAACATCGTATTGTTCGGAGAAGCTCCCTGGGAAAAGAACGCAGAGATCTACGGGGAGATGCTGCTGAAGGGAAATCCCTCGGCTTTACAGGAGATATGAAACACTGGATGCTGAATTCCAGCCTAAACAGACGTGGTATTGTTACATGAAGAGAGGAGGGGGGCACAACATTATTCATGTTAAGCATTTAAGTAGGGCATGCATTAGCAATGCCAGGGGAGGTCTCTGGAGCCCAGCGCTATTCTCCTGTGTCCTATCTTTTTCATTCTTTTTCACCCCTCTTGGTCTTAACTGATGATTGTGATGGTTTAGATTTGGACCAGTTTAACTGGGTCATTCAATTGTGTTGCGGCGTTTCGTCACGCCGGGACCGCTGAAACAGACAGGACACATCAAAAGGCTGTGTGTCTTTAGAATAATGTAGAAATCTTTAGGGAGAAGTCCCACTGTGAGCACAGGGAGCTGCTTTAACAACTCTCCAGGAACTGTTGACGACAAAATGGATTACAACGAGCACTTTTTTAGACATGAATGCTTCCTGTTTTAGCACAAACTGGGAAAGTTGAGTTGGAAAGTGAACAGTTTTGTACCTTGCAGAGCTGAAACAGTTGACAGTTTAGCTGTTTGTGCATCGCTGCAGCAGTTAACGGAAAGATTTCTTGAGCATCTGAGTGCATATTTGGCTGTGAACGCCTCTGCTGTATGGCTGCAATCTTCCTTTAATCACTCTGACCTGCTAACATGCACTGTGACTAGGGCTTATATCAGTCTCATGATATGAGAGTAGATATTGACGTAGACTTTGGATTTTTATATTGTTGTGTGTTGTCTTTTCCTGGTTTTAAAGGCTGCATTACAGTAAAGTCTTGTATTCTCTGAACTCACCAAACTGTTCTAGCTGTTCTATTATTTGCCTTTCCCCACTTAGTCATTATATCCACTTTTCAGATGATTATTTATTAGAGATCTCAATTTGTAAATACTCAATAGTCGACCCTACAGTATCAATATCGAGATATTTGGTAAAAACATATTGTGACCTTTATTTGTCTCCAAATCACCCAGCTTTCTACATGATTCTTTTTTCTTTTCTTGACAACAAATCCAACGAAAACAAGCATGAATTCACAATAGCTGAAACCCCAATGCCAAATTTCAGCCTCTAAGGCAAAAACGGTGGCCATCTAAGAGTGGGGACATTTCTGGGAGTGACCAAACAACTGACAGAGCGAGCTACAGAGCTGCTGGTCACAGCTAAAAACTAAACCGACTGGTGGGTGTAACTGAGGGTATATGTGGGTATATAACAACAATACATTTTTTTTATAGAGCGCTTTTCATAAGACACTTTACAATAGTTAAAAACGATCATAAAATACAACACAATAAAATACACACAACATCATTCACTCATTAAGAGCTGTTTTGAAAAGATGGGTTTTGATGAGTGATTTGAACTGGGAGAGGTCGGTGTAGTCTCGAATGTGTTTGAGCGTTCCAAAGGGAGGTGGCGGCTATGGAGAAGGCTCTGTCAGGGCCAGGTCCAAAGCTTGGTCCTGAGTGGTGGAGTCAGGGGGTTGGCTTCATATGAGGTATACCTTCATCTTTTTCTGTTCATCTATCAGCCATAAAGCCACTGGAATATATACTAATAATATAATAATATCATTTTATTTGTTTTGCACTTTAAATTTCAGCAATCTCAAAGTGCTACAGAGCAGAAAAATAACACGACACAATTTTAGATTTAGTTAAAAGGAGAACCTATAAAAGACATTTAGCAAAATGCTTTCGTAAAAAGATAGGTTTTTAAGTCTCGTTTGAAAGCATCTGCAGTCTGTGGGGCCCTCAGGTGGTCAGGGAGGGCGTTCCACACCTCGGAGCTGCAGAGGAAAAGGCGAGGAGAGTATATCCACTTCTCCTCAGTAATCTATACATCCACCAAGTGGTACACCCACCTCATCAACTATCATGACACCACTGAGGCTAACCATGAATTTATCCTTCAAACAAGTGTTGTCTTTGCAGTTATAACCTGGTTCACTGCAGCTTAGATTATTCCTTTGTGTCAGGGGTCGGCAACCTTGACTATCAAAAGAAAAAAAATCGGCTGAAGCCGCAAAACATATTTGAGCCTCATAATAAAGGTAACACTGCCTTTTAAGTCAAATTTAGCCTATCAACATTACTAATAGATCTAAATGAGCATTCATTAATATGTTTTAGCACAAGGTGGTTACTCTGCAGTGGGCTATTCATGATTATTTAAAGTCTCTATTTCCCCTGAGGCTTTTCCCATTTTGGATTTGGAATCTACAGCTAGCCTCGTTAGGGAGGCTCAAGACGTCTGTAGCCATCGCTGGTGATGTTTTCAGAGGAAAAGGTGCCAGGCCAGATGTATGAGGCACATTTTAGTGGAAGAATGTAAGAATCAACAATCAATGGAAATTAAAATGTTATTTATATCCATATATTTTTCTGTCAAAGCCACAGAGAGTGACTGGAGAGGGGCTAAAAAGCCTCATGCGGCTCTGGAGCCGCACGTTGCCTACCCCTGCTTTGTGTCAAAGATATTTGTTTTTGTCCAAAAACTATTAGAAACATATAAATAAGCCACACATTTGCACTGGGTGACATGTTTCCTCTTTACAATGAACCTGGGCACTGTAGTTTAATTTTAAAAAGTCCCAAACACACTGTCCAGCTGCTATAATCATAAAACGAGTATTAATCCGCAGCTGAAAATAGTCCCCGGCAAATGCAGTGTTTACGCCTGTTTGAGTTACATTCTCTAAAAACTACAATGCCCAGCTGTTTAAGGAAAATACTGAGGCTTTTTTAAAAGTTAAAGTATATATTTGTGATTTGTTATTAAAGGTTTATGTCCTCAGAAGGAAAAATGCATATTGGGGCTAAGTACAGAGGAGTACAGACTTAGTGGGGAAGTTGGAAAGTATGAGAGACACATCGACGCAATGCTGTTTATGATCTTTTTATGGGATTTGTTGACAATATTAAAAAAATACAGATTGATTTCAGCCTTATCCAGTGTTCTCACTGAGGAAGCCCTAAATGTCCATCCTAAAACACATTTACTTTAACTGAAAACTCTAAATTTATTCAGTTTAGATTCACTAAAGAATGCTCACCAAAAAAAATTCAACACCTCTTCCCATGTTTTGTTTAGATCCAAGGAGGCAACCATCCCTCCAGTTCAATTCTACGTTCAAGGAGAAATTAGTCACGCTCCGAGTTTAGCACCTCATCCATTCATGAACACATTTAACCGCATCTGCCGGAGCAGATCACTCGTTCGCTCTTACATAAGGGCTCTGTCAATGGGGAGCTGCGATGGGCAACCACTGTGGATTCCAGTGCTGCAGGGCCGCCACTTTCCATCAACATCTTCATAATTATCTGTTGACTCTGAGGTTTCCCTTCAGTAGGATGGTCTTGTTACATCCAGGGCAGCAGAGTGAGCAGAGCTGTACGAGCTGATCAGACTCAAGGTTTGCTAATTGAGAGCGGGCATGTGGGTCTGCATTTGATCAAAGAATTTAAAAATACGAAACACTTCATGCACAATATTACCACTGAGCCAAAATGTGGATTTTTTAAAGACTTTCCTGAGTTCATTGGGGACTCTTGTGAAGAAACGCAACTGCTTCAGTTTAAATTTGAGCACCGGGGTCAGCAGAAACCTCAGATAGTCAGGAGTGCCTCAGAAAAATCAGCCTCGTCCTCCATTTCTGTTGGCTACTTGTAATAAAATTGGTCCAAAAACTGAAGCTTATTGTCTTTTTATGATTTATTTGGACACACTTGATGTATAAAGAACATCTGATCGTAAAAATGTGAGCGAATTAAAATTTGAGAACATGTCAGTTTCTCAGACTGCTTGGCTCACTGCTGCTCATACATATTTAATGCTATAAAAACACATGGCGTGATCCCTCAGATCATGGGTGGGGCCCAGTGTAAGCTGTCAAATTAATATGTTTTTATGTCTGGGTGTCGACCAAGACACACCACAGTGGTTTGGGGTGAGAAAGAGCTCTCAGGGCTGATTTAGTTTTTTATTTTTTAATCCATTAAAAGTTTGCGGAATTAAAAACTTGATGTTCAATATATGTTCGGTTATTTCCAGTGGTAGGACAGGCCAGTAAAATAAAAGATCCCAGACTTTGGCAGGACATGAAGCCAGATGGCCTTGCAGAGTGAAACTGGGCGTGCCAAAGTGTTGCCACAAGCTCGGGCAGTGCCACACGCAGGATGACCACAGACAAAAGGAGAGCCGGTGCTGACCTCCTCTTACCTCCTCAGTTCACTTTTTAATCTGGACATGGCTGAATAACCCCTCACACAGACTTCAGCGCCAAAATTCCCCAAATTTCATTCAGTTTTTTTAGAAATAGTTGAGGTTTCTGTCGGAGCCACGGAGCATCTATTGTGTGTTTCATCTACATTTCTGCCATTCTTGGTTAAACTTTAAGGTCGGAGATGTTCATGTTCACTACGCACAGAAATACAAGGAGACATGCAGCCAGCATGTGTCTCTATATTTAAGGTCTGGAGTCTGATAGGAGCTGGCATGAGGGCCTGGAGAGGTCTAAATCTGGGTGGGGTCGAGGGTAAGACAGAATACAAAGACAACACTGGAAGATGCTTTGTTGAAAATTTTAGCACCAACAGAACAAAAAGACACCTTGTCTATCCCTCATCTATCTACTGGTGTCTCACTTTCTCTGTCAGACACAAATGTGCATTTAATTCTGTTGTAATAAAAACAAAAACATTTTCCAGGACTGAGGCGCAGCTACTTTTTCACATATTTTTTTCAGTACCTAGCAGAGATCAGCCTTCAGCCTATGTCCTTTCATTCTTCTACATATGTCTCTTATGATTACAGTTGTGTTTATGGGGCACTAATCAATCTTTGCAGCCCAGTTGCCAGAAGAAAATGTTGCATTAAATGTTTGCAAACCACAAATATGTTACGTTTGTATGTTTTCAATGCATCATAATAACATTTCTAAAGTGAAGTATATGAGCTGACTTTGTCATATGGAGGTGGAGAGTAAGGCTGGGCGATATGACCTCAAATCAATATCAAGGTTAATTGAACATTTTACCTCGATTACGAATAACGAACGATGATTTTGTTTTTGTTTTTTGCCTTCATAGTTCACTGACAAGGTTTGTACTGTAAATATGCTCAACTATTAAAACTGGGTTATTTTTTTTAATTAAAGAGTGCATATCTCATCTTTGTGAATTTAAAATAATTGAGGGAAATACACACAGATAAACTGTTCATGGTTATTGATTAAATTCCGATATTTTGAAACATTTGATGTCTTTCTGTTTGGTGTCGTCTTCGCGAAAGCCAAAATGTGTCCAAAGACGGACACAGTATTTCTCTTTGGTACAACCTGCTCAAGTGTCTCAGTTGGCTCGGTGTTTGAGTTCTCCTCCATGTTGCTTCCAGGTCGCAGAGTGGACAGGGCGGAGTCACGTGACTACACACACAGTAATACGTTTTTAAGGGCACAGTGCAGGAACACGCACACAGTGGGGAAAGTATTTACAAAATTAAAATTACCGACATGGGCAAGATTACGTTGGTTAGAGGTTCAGAATGTCAGTTTTGATTCATTTTCGATTAACTGCCCAGACCTACTGGAGGGTGGATGGCGTGACACCTAAGTTGCGGATAACTGTTGGAGACAAACAAACAACAAAACCAGTTTTGTTTTTGTGAGTCTTTGCTGTGTTAAGCAGCTTTTCAGGCACCAAACATGAGTGTTTTGTAGCAATCCGTCGCTGAGTTTCCAGCAGCTTTTAGGTGCAGTTGTTTTTTTAACCAAGACATCTCAGCTCTTCCTGCCAGAACTGTGTCCCCAGAATTAGGAGTGTACCATAATCACCTCATTCATGATGATACTGGTGTAATTTTTAACATCATATGAAATATTCCTATAATGTTTTGACTTGTTGACACATTGATGTTATACTGTTACCCACGGCAACAACAAGCATGGCTGAAAGGGAAATGATTACTGACTCCCCGATGGTTCTAAAAGAGGAGCAGCTTCAGTAGTGTGGAATAAACTGTGGCGTCCTGAATGTTTTATGAACAGCCCCGGACTTCTCAGACTCTTTTAGCGAGTTACCGCTCAGAGGGAACTCATTCAGCGGCTCCTCTGGCAGCAGCACAGCGTCTCTCCCTCTACTCTCTCGCCGTGCGCACACGGGAGTCTGTCTCGTCAAGTGATTTTGTCATAAACCTTTGGTAATGTAAACCTACGTGACGCTCACAGCTTGGCAAAAAACTCCATATAAGTGAATGTGTGATAGTTGTGGTATCATAGCCTGTCACAGGTTACAGCGTGATGATTAGAGGAGAAATGGCAGAGCATAAAGGTCCAGGTGGAAAAAAAAGAGAAAGAAATCACCTGTTGATTTATGTATATAAATCCCAGGGGACATTTTTTGTATTTGGGAGCTGTTTAAATGTGTAATTTGTGGTAGATTTTATTTTGTTGAACTATTAATGTTGTATTGTAGTTACTGTTGTTGTTTACCAACGAAAGAAATGAGAGATCATTTTCGTTTAGTTTTTACTGAATATTTGAAGGTAAACTGTAAAACGATATCACTTATTTTGTTGCAGTTATATTTTCTTAAATTAATAATAAATTATTTTTTTTTACTAATTTGTCATACTGTCAAGAATATGGTTATCGCAAAAATACCCTGAAATATTGTGATATTATTTTAGGGCCATATCACCCACCCCTACCCCAAACCAGGTGTTTTGTGTTTTGTGCCTAAACCCGACTAAACGTTGAACACAGCGTTGCTGAAATGTTAATGTGTGTCCACTACATAATGTATAAATGAAATGTACCAGTGGTTTGCAGAAATGCACAGTGCCAACATTTTCTCTGGCAACTGGTTTGATCTGTGACTCTTGTTGACCTCTGTCTGTAACCAGTAAGACGCTCCATTACTGTCGGCCTCTAATGAACACAAAATCAAATGTATTAGCTAATCAGCTGGAGCAATTATAAAACTGCATTTCTTATAAAGTGGGAGAATATCATGATACACATTATGGTGATTAAGTATTATAACAATTATTCCTTCTTGGCTCATTTTCAGCTTCAAACTAGGTTTAAAAAAATAGCAAAGCACCATAAAGTCAGCATGTTGTAATTATTAAGTCATAAAGAGTAATGATCAGCAACCCTAAAACATCCCCGAGGACGTTTTATAGTCATTTTGAGGCGGAGAAACATCCCACTAATTTCCCCTTTAATAAGTGAATTAATCTTGTTAGAATGATGAAACTGACCTCTGTTTCCTCGCTCTTGTCTCGCTGCTCTGGCCTGCGATGTTCCTGGTCAGGAGTGAACACCATGCTGAGGAAGGTGGCTGTGGCAGCGGCCTCCAACCCCCACGTGGAGATCCGTCAGGACGGTGAGCAGTTCTACATCAAGACATCCACCAGCGTGCGCACCACCGAGATCAACTTCCACATCGGTGAAGAATATGACGAGGAGACGGTCGATGGAAGGAAGTGCAGGGTAAAAATGCAAATCAGATATTTGAACACAAACATTCACACTAATTAGAGCTCACGGCTTAAAGGACCGTACCTTTGTGTTTTAACTTAAATCATGTAGGCTATACTAAACATTTTTGCTGACAATTTTTGCACATACAGTTTATACTATACTATACTACCTGCTTTTCCAGGAGTCATTTGTTTTCCATTTCATCAGTATGATATGAAAATCTTGAGTTTTGTAACCCATCACAGAGAAAATTAAATTTTTTTTCCATTATAATTAACTTTACTTTAAGACTGGATTAAATTTGCACTGCAAATAACAACACATTCTCACTCCGACTTCGTCACATATAGACGTTTGGTCGTGGACTTTCCACATCCACATATGACATGCAATTCTTTTCAAAATTAACTTTTGTTTTCACAGGAAATGCACAGTTTGCATAGTGTCTTTCAAAATAAAACCACTCCGTCAGTACAACACAGTAAATTAATGCTTTTTTTCCTTCTACAACAAACGCACGTAGTTGGGTTTAGGCAACAAAAGAACATGGTTTGGCTTAACAATAGCCGCCTCTCCACCAACATTTCCAGGGACTTTTATTTCCACTGCACCTCAAAGTTCCAGAGAATTTATTCAGATCAGGCTGATGACGTATGGGGGAGTGGTAACAGAAACTGCACTACACGCAAAGACAATTGAGAACACCCGAAGCTTCTTATAATCTTGCTTAAGTTTCTTCAACTTTTCACAAATTTGTTTCAGCGTGTGCCCTATATTTAGCTCCGCCAGCTTGTCGGCTATTCTTCCATAGACTCGATCATTTCGAGTTGCCGACTCAAAGTCCTGCTGAATTTCTTACTCTGCAAATACGCTCAAAAGAGCCTGGACCTCGTCGTCCGTCCACTTCTTGTAGCGTCTCTTCTTTTGCTCCATTTTCCAAATGATCAAAACACAAACCAAGTGAAGCTTGTAGAAGTGAAATAAAGTTTGCAGCCACACTGGCACGGAAGTGTGGAACGCTGCAAGTGTGTGTTCCACCAATCAGCGTTCTTCAGCACACAGCCCCGCCCCTTAAAAATTCCGGGAATCTGAAAAGTCCTACCCCCCTACTAGGTACTTTTTTCAGGGAAAGTTTTTTCCCCGGGTAATTTTGTGGAAACGCGCCGAGGTTTTTTGAAAATCCTGGGTAAATGATAAAAGTTCCTGCGGTGGAAAATGGGCTAATCTCACAGGAAGCAAACACTGGTTGTGTCGCTGTAAATGACAACCAACCAGACGCTCATCATGTCGATGTGATAAGATGGCTTTTTTCGTCAATGTCTGACACTGGAAGTTACTGACCAAGCTGTGCTTTTTGACAACTTCTAGGTGTGTCCGGGTTGCAAATGAAGTCAGGACTTCACAACAATAACTCAAAAGCTTATTTTGAAGAAACTTTTTTGGGCATTGGAGAGTGGAAAGTGTAATGCAGAATGCTGAAAGCAGAGAGCGGACAGTGAAACTTAGCAAACAAGCAAATTTGTTAGTGAGGTAGCAAGATAAAATCTGCTCACAGCCTCTTTACAGACTTCTTTTTTTACTGTTTATGGGGGAAAACTATGTTTAAAACTATATTAATCATAGGAAAATATTTTTTGTATTTTACATACTTTAAAACGTGTCCGGAGGGGGACTTAAGATTTAATTGTCAGGGTTAGGAATGTGGTGATTACTGTCTCAGGGTGCCCATCAGCTCACCTGATGGAGAAAGCTCCCCATGCTGCACGTCATCCTCTCTCTCCCTCCTTCATGCTCATAAACTGTCCTGTTGATTCAAGCAAAAAAAAAACCTAAAAAATATCTTAAAAAGATGAGTTTCCATGGGATGAATATAAGTCAATGCAGTGTTCTCCTACTGTCAAAAACTAAATGGTGTGTTAATGTGTATTATATTAAACATGTTGTAGGGAAAATTTGTTCACACATTCAACTCCCATCTGGTGACAATATGCTGCTTTCCACAAGTTAAACTGTCAAATTTTAGGATTAGATAGGGGTTAGGGATGTTTGGTTAAAGTTGGGTGAGGCTGCTGGGAAACTGTGTCAATACTGCGTCTTCAGAAGTGACAAAAACAAGGTAATGAGTGTGAGAAAAGAGGAACGGAGAAGGTTGAATCAGTCAACATCTCAGATTCTTTACAGCACTGGTACTTCTTTAAATGTTTTCTTTCATAAAGAGACGTCGTAAAATACAAATACAACGTTATACTTTGACATTATGGTTTTTTTAAGAGCCTCAACATCTGAATGATGTTGAAGTGATTAAATCTGTAGTAACAACAGCGCTTTAATCCGTAACATCTACTTAACATCTATAAAATCTAATTGAATGTATCTTCTAAAACACTTTCACATCACTTGGTATTCTCTGTGTGTTTGTGTGTGTGTGTGTATTAAAGATCTTCAAAGCTATCTGCATGCTATTGTTGAGGAGCGTTGAATGAAAAATTAATACCTCTGTGCGGTTTCATCCATTGGTATCATCCTCACGTCTGAGCGGCTGGATTAAGGGCAGCTTGAGTTGGGATGGATGAGAGTTTCTCTCTGAACCTCTTCAGACCCCGAGGGAGATTTCTCACATCCTGATAGACAGTCAGAGCTCCTGCACAGGTTTGAGAAGCAGACACATTTACTCTTAAAATTTTTTATTTTTCAGAAACATCAAAGTCTCTCGAAACTCTTGGAACTTATTCCAAATTCTGCTAAAATACTTGTAAAATGATAAAGAGACAATTAAGTAATGATGTAAAACAGAAAAGACTTTTAAAATATGAAAAAATATTCAAGCTCTGACATAAAGGCTGCGATCTGTTAGATGTAAAAAGAGCAACCTCGTGTCCTTAGAGAAGTCTGATATGATCTCAACGATAAGACGTTTACATCATCTGTGTAATAAATATGTAGGTTGCATAATTAAATAAAGCGTTAAGCCTGATAATCTTTGTTTTTCTTACCTCATAAAATTTATTCCTGTATATATTGGCCGCCTGTTGATGTCACGTACAGTATATGGTAACATATTTTAAGTACATCTGAGTCCTGGGGGAAGAAAAATCTTTTATGAAATGAATCTTTTTTCACAGAGCAGAGAAGGTGTTTTGTTTCATCTTCATATCCTCCTGAGACCCTGTGTCCTCAAATGAGGACATCACATTTTGTGTTTACTGGATCTTATACTTCATTTTCATTAACTCAGACCTGTTGTCCTCGATCATGGACACTTTTTTGTGCCATCTAGTGGGGGCGAGAGCACAATACACTAATCCATATAAAAACAAGATGGCAGCCATCTCTGCCAAGTCAGTCTGTTGTTTATTAATGATTAATGATGATTAATGAATTATGATTGATTCATTTATGATTAATAACATTTGTACTTTTATATGCCATTGATACAGTATTTGACCTATTTTAGCGACAGTAACAAGCCAAGACGTTGTTAATTAGAAAGAACTTGTTTGAAGACATTGAGAATTTATCATTATCTCATTTTACGACATTTGGACTTTAATATTATCTAATTTTGAGGACACTAAGACCTTATTACTGTCTCATTGGAGGACATTGTGACTTGAATATTGTCTCATTTGAGGACAGTGAGACTTTAATATTGTTTCATTTGAGGACATTGAGACTTAATTACTGTCTTGTTTGAGGACATTGGGACTTTAATATCGTCTCGTTTGAGACTTCGTTATCTTCTCATTTAAGGACACTGAGACTTAATTACTGTATTGTTTGAGGACATTGGGACTTTAATATTGTCTCATGTGAGGACATTGGGACTTTAATATCATCTCGTTTGAGACTTCGTTATCTTCTCATTTAAGGACATTGAGACGTAATTACTGTATTGTTTGAGGACATTGGGACTTTAATATCATCTCATGTGAGGACATTGGGACTTTAATATTGTCTCATGTGAGGACATTGGGACTTTAATATCGTCTCATGTGAGGACATTTGGACTTTAATATTGTCTCGTTTGAGGACATTGAGACTTTATTGTTTTCTCATTTAAGGACATTGAGACTTAATTACTGTATTGTTTGAGGACATTGGGACTTTAATATCATCTCATGTGAGGACATTGGGACTTTAATATTGTCTCATGTGAGGACATTGGGACTTTAATATCGTCTCATGTGAGGACATTTGGACTTTAATATTGTCTCGTTTGAGGACATTGAGACTTTATTGTTTTCTCATTTAAGGACATTGAGACTTAATTACTGTCTTGTTTGAGGACATTGGGACTTTAATATCGTCTCATGTGAGGACATTGGGACTTTAATATCGTCTCATGTGAGGACATTTGGACTTTATTGTTTTCTCATTTAAGGACATTGGGACTGTTACTGTTGACAGTGTTTAGTTTTTATACCTATCAGGTCCTACTGATGCCAAATAGCTTGGAGAAATTAAAAATGCAAACCAGACAGAAGTTGATGTCTCAGGAGGACATAGCGTCTCTAACTCTAACTTTTAAAGCGTTCCCATGTGTATGTAGTGAATTCACTCACTGTCTCGTTGTGCCTTCACACTGAGCAGAGTCAGCATTTAGAGACCAAATGTTGTGACAAAAACACACCGTCCCTGAATCACTTTAGGTAATGAGATATATTTGCATTAATGGTCCGGAGGCTGACATCTGTTTATCTTCCTCCTGCTTAGCAACGGCTGTCTGAGCTGCGGAGAAGAAGAGTCTTGTTTGGTATCAGTGAGGACACTCAGTGGGTAAACAGCATTAACATGTAATCCACTGTTGTCCTCTCACACAATGGACAAAACGTTATAGGAGACACATAAAAGCAGCAGCTCATTAACTGACAACAACTCTCTCAATCTGGTCATTGAGTTCAGTGTGGTGTATAAAAATGGTCACACATGACTAACTGAAGGCAACTTTTTGTAACCATGTTAAAGAAATATGGTACAAATGTGCAGTTTTGTGGGGAAATAAAGCTGATTGGGATTCAGCTGAGTCTCATAAATGATCAGAGCACCCTACCATCCATAGGTGCATATAATAATACCTGAGAAAAAGAAGTTTGAAATAGTGGGTGCTGTGCTGCAGTGTGCTCATCCATCTGTATGTTCAAACTTTCCTTAAAGAACAGGCTCAGTGGCTGTTGCACTGCAGCACAGGAGAGTTGCGTAACCGATGCAGGATGAGGAGTTGTTGACAGTCGCTGTGAAGTCAAGTTTCTCTAACCACTGGAGGAATTTGGGGTTTCATGGATGAGATCAGTTACATTTTTTTAAGGCAAAAAGCAGCCCTTAGCCTCCAGCGTGTATTAACCTAATGTTGTAATAGCAGGATTAATGTTGAGCTCCACAGTTGAAAGGTTTTATTGAAAAATCGTGATTTATTATGGAAAAATGGTTTAAAAATGAACCCACAGATTTCATGTGGTGGATAGTGCAATAAATCTTTTACTCAAAGAACAACAATAAAAGTTTAAAGCTGAGGACTGAGGCATTTTTAGGACAGAATTATTTTTATATTATATTATTCAGGTTGTATTTATTATCTGATATTTGAATGCAGTGGTTTCAGATTTCCTTCATTTTCAGGCTGGTTTTGTGGATTTGGAGCTAAATGTTGTGCCTGGGGCACGTCGTGTATTAATGATACTCGTTACCTGGAGAGGTTGGAAAAAGATATACGTTTCTTCCCTGTTCCAAAACCAAAATCAAACCCTGAAAAGTGTAGGGTTAGCTAGCTAGCTACTGAAGATATAGCCTACTGAATGTATACACATGCTGCTTTTGCTTTGTAATGATTATAACAGTGAAACAAAGACCAACCCTGCTGTACAGGAACCAGTGAAGGGAAGCAGGCAACAAAAGCACGCGGTTGGGTTTAGAAAACAGAACAGGGTTTGGCTTTAGAATCTTGCCGTGGTAAAGAAATGATTAGAGGGAATGTAAAGCACACTCAGGGTGAGACTGTTGTCGGCATACTCAATTCTTATTTGTTTTATACACAGGGTAATGTTGGTGATCAGGTATAAGAAGTGCAGTGGTGTAAATGTGTGGTTGATCGATGGTGAGGAGAGTGTTTATGGAACAGTTTGATTAGTATGCGATTTGTATAGTTTGGGGGTAGGGCTAGACAAGCAAGCCTGGTCTCACTCCGAAATCATTAAAATCCGGTGCTTGGGCAGTGACTTGCATCGTCAAAAACCAATGACAAAAAGGCATCTTTTAACGTTGGCATGATATGTGGCCCGTTGCCATCATAGTTTAACGGAGCCCAGTGACTTTCACCTGCAAGAACGGTGTTCATGTCCTGTAAGAATCTAAAGCCAAACCCTGTTCTTTTTTCCTAAAGCTAACCGTGTGTGTTTGTTGTTGAAAGAAAGAAAAAAAGTCAGTTCGCCGTGTTTTACCGATGTAGTGCTTTTATTTTGAAAGAGACTGAATTCAAGTGGTAAATTTCCTGTGAAAACGGACATGCATTTTGAAAGAAGACAATGCATGTAACAGGCAAAACTTGACACAATGTCCCAGAACATCAACAACCAATGCACCCAGGGTACCTTGCATGTTGTACATGGACGTGGAAAGTCCATGACCAAATGTCGGGAGTGAGAATGTGTTGGCTCTGTATGTAGATATAAACGACTCATTCTAAGGTAACAAAAGAAAAACAATTCTTAGTTTTAGGAGATTATATACTGATGAAGACAGAATTGTAAATATTATATCTATTATATTATTTCTTTGGAATAATGTATCAGTGCATGACAGTGAACTGAATCAACTGCAGTCAACCATCTTTCATCTTGATGGTTAAAGCAGCCACCATGACAAAGTGTCCTTGAGCGAGGCACTTCATCTCTCATAGTTGCAGGGCGGCTGCTCTGACCGCACAGACACACTTTAACAAAACAGAAAAACGAAGCGTCTCTTCCAAAAGCAGCGGAAATGTCTCTGATTCTTCACTTAAATGTAAAACAGAAAATCCACCCTCCTCAAAATCAACTCTTTGGCCTCAGACAGTAATAATATTCATGCTTGTGGAGAGGAAATAATGCACATGCTGAGGGGAAAATGTGTAATAGCGTGCATGCACTGCATTAATTCAATACAAGTCGGCCAAAAGCCTGAGAAATTGGAGATATGTGTCTTCTGGAAACCACAATGCCATCCTGGGTATGTGCAGTGGAGAATTCATTAAGTGTTTGATCTGTGTGTCTTCTGCCTCACATGCACATCAACATGCATGTATTCACACAAGGCTTGTAAAATGTGTAGATGCTTTACCAGCTTTCAGTATAGATTTTTGTCTTTACTGCGTGAACTACGTGTTGCAGAGAGGGAGGGCAGACGTGACCTATTTCAGATCCCAGGAGACAGTGTGGCTCCTTCTGTCTGTGCCCTGGGGCATGCTGGGTACTGGGCAGGGCTAGACGGCTCTCAGTGGCTTTTTCACCACATGACGCCTCGAGTGGACTTGTCATCACACATTTGCCACATCCACTTGTTTGGGTTTGAGCATCAGCATCACAGAAGGTGTTGAGACAGTGACGTGTTTCTCCTTTGTTTGGTCTCTGTGCTGCAGCAAAACTGGATTTACATTTAAAATCGGACTCTAAAGCTATTGTTAAGTGGTTTGCATCCACACTGAGTGGGTATTATTTTTGTAGTTTGAATCCTCTGTCTCACACCTGTAACCTACCTCCTAATGAGCACACATCTGTCCTTCTAGTACTTCTAAAACTGCTGAAATAAATAAAAGATATTTCAGCAAGTGGCTCTTGAGCTGAGTTTTAGTGTGCAGCAAACCTCTTCCTCATTATGGATTCCAACTGATCGTGTGCTTCACTGCTGCAGACCAGACTGAAGGGAAAAAGTACCTGAAACAAACAAAAAAATAGAAGATAGCTGCAGTAAAGGAGTGGCACAGCGTTAAACAAAATCCTCAACTAATAGCTAGAAATGAGCGAGACTGGAAGATATGCAAACAAAACAGAACAAGCTAGAAACACAACACTGACATTATCAAGATATAAAGTTGTCATGGTGAATGCGTTGCCTTTTTACATATTGAAAAGACACAGAGAACATCAGCAGTCATTTCAATAATGTTAAGTCCAGTATCCACTCTGTCTTTAGCTGCTAGCAACACCTGAGAAAAACATCTGTCTCGTTAGCTGCTAAATGTTCCACTATGTTCCCCAGCTAGATGCTCACTTCGTCTGGCTGCCTGTTGCCACCGCTGGAAAGAAGGTTGATCAGAGCCATAGACTGCATATAGAGATGGATAATGCATCTCCAGTTCCTCCTTCTGTACAAAAATAAAGCCAAATTATCCCAGATATAATAACATCTGTAGGTATTATAACAGTTGTCAGTAGGAAAGCTCTAAAACTCCACTGTACATCACTCAACACATTCTCACTCCGACCTCGTCACATATCGACATTTGGTAATGGACTTTCCACGTCCAGATACGACGTGACATGTACCCTGGGTGCATTGCTTACTAACGTTCTGGGACGCCGTGTCAAGTTCTACCTGTTACATTCATTGTCTTCTTTCAAAACACTTCAGTTTTCACAGGAAATTTAACGTTTACATTCAGTCTCTTTCAAAACAAACACACTATGTCAGTACAACAATGAATATTTATGCTTTTTTCTTCCAACAACTGACGCATGTGGTTAGAAAAAAGAACAGGGTTTGGCTTTATAATCTCCTGGGACGCAAACTCAGTGTTTGTTGGACCCATCCACAACCCTTTTCAACCACCTTACTTGGACTTTTGCCACTTTAACTTTGATCTTGTCCCGCCACGTTTCCCTTTGACGCCGCCGAGGGCCATTAAACTATAACGGCACCTGGCCGTGTATCATGTTGACATCAAAGGGCGGCTTTTTTTGTCAGTGTCTGTTGCCACTAGCCACTGCCTGAGCACTGGATTCCGATGACTTTGGAGTGAGACCGGGTTGGCACATCACCAAACAGCATACAGACACAGTCAGAGACCAGCTGGTGAACATTGTGGTACATTTAGCAGCTAAAGAGACAGATACATCCCTCGGTGGAGACCAAAACTGAGCAAAAAGAGAACATTGGTGTCAAATTCACTGACTCTGAATGAGTGGTAATCTTGCTCTGTAACTGGTGGATACATAAATAAGCAACTGTTTGCGAACAAATTTGCCATGTCACTTTAAAAGGTGATGACACATCAGTGTTGTGTTCAAAACCTTTTTCTGCTGCCCCAAAAATAGCAGAGAAAACTGTTGAAGCGTTTTAGCGTCTCAGTTTGTTGTTTTGGTTTTGCCAAAAATTGCCCACCACATATATAATTTTCTATTCTTGGAGATGCGCGCCCCGCTCTCACTTAAAACAGCAGAGCGTACTCTAGGCCAGTGGTTCCCAACTGGTGGGTCACGGTCCAAAAGTGGGTCACGGTCCATTCTGAATGGACTGCAAGTGACTCAAGAATGTGTTAAGTCTGTAAAAAAACACATTTTAATTTGATGTACAGTGAATTTTCAGCACAGAGATTTTATTTTGAAGTGCAGTTTCCTGCTGTAATACAAGTAAATAACAGAAAGCTACTTAACAGAGACAGCAAACTAGCTCATCGACATGGACAAAGGCAAGTATGACACTGAATTTTTTAAACTCTGTGGACCTTGAACTGAGGAGAAATCTGGACCCTGTGGCCGGACCAGTTGGGAACCACTGCTCTAGGCCTTCTGTCTGATGAAACAAAGCAGCAAAGTGCCAAGTGAAGTGAACGTGCCTAACTCTTCGTTAGACCATGTAGAAATAAAGCGTGCTATTTCTTAAATCAGCAGCGGTCTCATTTTAGTGAAAAGCATCAGATTAGACTTAAAAATGCATCCACTGACAGTGGACTTGTCTATGTCTATCATTTTCTTCCAACCTGCTTTTGATGAAACCAGCTGTGTTCCCATAGAAACTGCACACACTCGATCCAGCAATGGGTCTAACCTGTGTAACTGCAGCAACAGAAAGTTTGCTAAAATCGGCACCCCCTTGTGTCAGCTACAAGCATGTATAGAGTCTATTTCTGTGGGAAACTCTGTGTGCTGTTTTGATTTAATAGAGCTGAAAGGAACTGCAGAGTTGGATGATAATTTTCTGTGTTTCGTGACTATGAGACACTGATTAGTGTACCTTTACATTTATGTTTACTTGTTATTCTGTCCCTGTAAATTAGGGTATGAATTTTCTTCTATACTATACTATTTATACTATATAGTATTTTGTCTATTTTTTTATCGAGGAAAATGAAAGAGGTGGCTCTCAGCAACAAGCACATTGTGTTCTTGTGTGGCGATCATACGCAAGAGTGAAGCTGAACCTGCAGGAGGCAGCGCCCACTGACACTGGCACATGTACCCGGGATGTGAGGGGTGGGGGGCGGTGTGGGGTGTTGGCTGCCTCTCAGGTGGAGCGATTGGCAGGAGAGCCCTAAGTGGGTTTTGGCTGAGACTGGCTACCCCTGTGGTTAAAGGGATTACACGCTGATCTGTGCCTGGCGAAGAGCAGAGGGCTGATTAACACCGCCACAAGGTTAAAAAGCTGCAGTTAATCTGCGTGAGTGCGGTGGGATCAGACGGCCTCCTCTCACTTCCAAGAGGAGACGGTGATAAGAGACTTCCCTGTCAGTCTCAGAGACAGCTGAGGAATAGACACCAGACGGGCGTCGGTGCTGAGTGGAAGTCATAATGAGGCGATTATGTGCTCTGATGGATGGAGGTGTTATGGTGGAAAAAGCTCCAAGACAAACATGAGAGTTTTTGCTGCATTATACTGACGGACAAGTTTAGTTTTTAGAAATAAAACAGCGTCTCTAGTGGGGCAACATTTTCATCTGAACTCATAAGCTTAATTTCCCAGCGTGCAACAAAGCAAGTCACTTCTGGGCAGAAAGACTGAGACAAATGGGGTCTTTTAGCCCAGCTGGTTGCTATAGAGACAGTCACCTGCCATGGGGCTACATGGCGAGGAAAGGGAGCGCAGATGTTGTGTGAATAAAGATCAGAAATAAAGGCTGTCAACACAAATATTTGACTTAAGAAACACATGCAGCGTCTACTAAAGTGTTTCATCAGATACTGACGTTACGTACAAAGATAAGATGGTGTATGTATTTACAAATAATGAACTAATAAACCCCTGATAGAAGATCTTATTGCGTTACAGTGATCTATGAAGCTCAGCAGGCTCACACAGGTTTAGGGTAAATGGATAAAAGTGGGAATATATTTCCAGGACAGTGCGGCTGAGACTCGAGCGTGATTTCTTTGCTTCTGACAATGTGTCATTTAGCATGGGGAGGCAGGAACAGGCCTGCTGCAGGTGACATGAAAATCAAAAATCTGTTGAAAGAGACGACAGTGGGAAGACTGTTTCCTGTGAACTGAGTCTGATATACACTGAGGGAAAAATATTGGGTTTTGGATTTGCAGCTGTTCTTGATCGAACCTTTAATACAGAGTGGCAAGGCTGACTAATGACATGACATTACCACCTCGAACAGGCAGTGTAAAGGGGGCTTGTCTGTAGAAAATCATGGGCATAGTAACTGTGACATTATTATTTCTTTCCTGATGGGACATATTTTAAGTTATAATCCTGGTGGACTGGTGCTCCCTGTGCTTTCTGACGAGAGTGAATGAATGGCTATTGGTGAAAAAAATCCTGGGTCAAAATGTGTATCAAAAATTGGGTTTGATATGAAAAACCGGCAAGGAAGTTCTCGGGGTTTTGTTCACGAGTGACGGTAGAATGGAGTGTGAGACGGATCGGTGGTTTGGTGCAGCTTTTGTAGCAATGCGGGCACTGCGCTGGTCCGTCATGGTGAAGCCGGAAGACAAAGCTTTTGATTTACTGGTCCATCTACGTCCCAACCCTCACCTATGGTCATGAGCTCTGGGTAGTGACCGAAAGAATGAGATCGCGGATACAAGCGGCTGAAATGAGTTTCCTCCGTGGGGTGTCTGGGCTCAGCCTTAGAGATAGGGTGAGGAGCTCAGACATCTGGAGGGAGCTCGGAGTAGAGCCGCTGCTCCTTCACAGCGAAAGGGGTCAGTTGAGGTGGTTCGGGCATCTGATCAGGATGCCTCCTGGGCGCCTCCTGTTGGAGGTGTTCGGGCATGTCCCACTTGTAGGTGGCCCCGGGGCAGACCCAGAACACGCTGGAAGAATTACATATCTCGTCTGGCCTAGAAACATCTTGGGGTCCCCCAGGAGAAGCTGGAAAGTGTTGCTGGGGAGAGGGACGCCTGGGGTGCTTTGCTCAGTCTGCTGCCCCCGCAACTTGGCCCCGGACAAGTGGAGAAAAATGGACGGATGGATGGATGAAAAACCAGAGATTTAAAGTAGGGGCAAAGAGGAGAAGTCTGGGTAGAGCAACTATGGAACAAGACTGCAACCACCATCAACTGTGATAGGCTGAGACGTTCTCAGTCAAACAAACAGTCTCTTAAAGTCTTCTCTTTAAGGGAGGAATGAAAATCATTACTTAGACACATATCATAACTGGAATGACAACCCCATTACCAGAAAAAATGCTGGCATTGTACGTTTCCTGAAGACCACAGATATGTCACATTTGCATGTTAATATGTTGTGGATGCATTTCAACAATGCTGTGGTTAATGTGTGGTTAGGTTTAGACACAAAAGATCATGTTTTGGGTTAAAGTAACTGGTTTTGGATGCAAAATCCCAGCAGGAAAAGCAACTGCTTTTCATGCCACTATCAACACCTACAGGTTGCTATAAAACACCCACGTTTGGTGCAGAAAAAGCTGCTGGGAACACAGCAATGACACGCTAAAACAAATTAAGCATTGCATTAGTTCAGGCAGGACACGATGTCAAGCTCAGCTCACACTGAAGCTACATCAGCTGATCTCAAACAGCCCAATCAACTGATGGAGCAGCTGATTGATGAAGGGAGTCAGCTGATAGATCACATGATTCCTTTCTATGCAACCAATTGGTGAATCTCATTCAGGGCGCCCTATTTAAACTGCTCTGACCTGCCTACTGTTGCTGCTTCCTCTGCAAGCTGCTTTGCAACCTGCCTCCACCCCAGCTCCTCCTTTTCATGCTGTGTCTGACTTATCAATGTCATTTCTGTTTGTCAGTGATGCTGCTCTGTTCTGTTCCTGGGGGGTCTTGGCTCTCCCTGCCTTAGGCTTTCCATGTAGGCGCATGGAAGGGCAGAGAGGTGTGTTCTCTCTGCCTTAGGGCTTTCCACGTAGGCGCGTGGAAGAGTCTTTCTGCGTAGGCCTTGGAAAGATAGAGCGGCCCCAGAACAGAGCCATTCCGCCAAATATAATACTGAAAATGGAAGTAAAGTTTTCTTCAACTAAAGTGTTCCTGACTGAACTGGTGTTGCTGTTTGTTGGTCTCAAACAGTGGTCCGCAGCTTGGCAGGCGTCTCGCCTCGGTGACACGCCATCCACCATCCACTTCACCCCCCCCATAACAAAGTCAGCTTATATATTATTTCATATTAGAAACATTGATATGATTCGTGTGAAATGTGCAAATGTGAAATATTTGTGGTTTGGAGAAACGTACAATGCCAACATTTTCTTCCGAGACTGAAGAAATGACTAATTGGGACCATAGCTTCTTATGGAAACCAATCACTCCACAAGCTGGGACTTTTCTGTACAAGAATTTTGTGTTGCAGCCAAAGCTGTTTTGGGGGAAAGTGAAGCTTAAGGCAGTTCTGGGTGTCACCATCGCTCAGGTGTGGTGTTTGTCACTCAGTAAAATATGAGTTGATGTGATCAAGAGCAACTGTGCTTCACATTTGTCATCCTAAGTGCAGGGCATAAGCTGCTCAGACTGTAAAAAGTAATGAGCAAGCACTGACGTGAGAGAGATAATGTGATCAAACTGTGGGAAGAGATGAGTCCAAGAGGAACTGAGCGTGTTATTTCAGGCTCCGAAAGAAATGTAAAAATCCAACCAAGAAAAAAAAGTTTTAAACCGTGCAGGAAATGAGATGTTCTCCTACTTTTCGACACACTGTTTGTGTCTGATAAGCGATTGAAAGTCTGTGAGAGTCTGAGCCAAAGCGAAAGGCAGCAGATGTTCTGATAAGTAAAAAGCTGCAGAGAAAAGCAGGACATGGTAAGAATTAAACGTAGGATGAATTTGTCGTAGTCTCAAATGTGTGCGCACAAGCTCTGGTGTGTTATTTGGAAGAGAAGGACAATGTGTGAGAATTTGTCCGTGACTTAATGTGCAACAAAGAGAATGAGAGAAAATCCATCCAAGTCAGAGGCTGAGACTGATGCTAACGTTAAAACGGAGCCGTAGCTAATCAACTCTCTGGGTTCTGGCTTTATTAGGAAAAAGAAAATCAGAGGGAGAGCTGTAGAAAAGCCCTGCTGTTGTTCAGCTTGGCAAAGACTGTGGACGGCAGCCCGCAGGGATCCATGATGGCTTTCCTTACCTTTGATATGGTGATTAACATTTGCCTCTGAGAAACTGAGGCTGCTGCTCCCTCCAACACTGAGCTGCAGAGCTTCATCAAGTACAAAAATTTTACAAATTACCAAACAAATTGTCTTTTAAGCAACTATGCAAGAAAGGCTGGGAGAAAACATGAAGGGTTTTTATTATACTCCTCTCCAGATTTTAATTTTGTTGGATATAAATGTTGTGCTTGAGTTGGATTGAAGCAACGGCAGCTTTGATCAGTTCCAGGCTTTTGGAGCCAGATCACTGACTTAAGATGCTACTTTGAAAAGGAACATGCAGCTGCAGCTTTACTGAGAGGAAAAACAAATTTCAGCACTGTGGGAAAATATAATTAAAATCAGACAGCAACATGACGCCAACATTTAAGAGAAAAATGTGAACAGAAAACTCAACTTTGGATTTAAGACTTGATGAGGAAACATAATTCTTAAATAGCTGTTAAAGTAATAGTTTAATGTTTTGGGAAATATGCACATTCACCTTTTTGTTGAGTTAAAGCTGAAGAAAACTGTCATATAAAGTGCTGCAGGTATGATGTTTATTTGTGGGCCAACAAGGACGTTAATATGGCCCTGATTTCCTCGACAAAAAGCCAGTGAGATTTTTTCCATGAAGTTTCAGATTATTGCAGAAAATAAGCTCTGTGGCAAACAAAAGTTTATGATACTCACATTTTGTTAAGCAGGACGCAGCTTGTAAGGGATGCACCATGTTGGATTGTTTGCTGATATCTGATATGCGGATATATAACAACTCATCTGGCGGATAACTGATACTGACATCGATATATCCACTTTTTTCCCGCCTAATTTGATCATCAAGTCTTTTCTGGAGTGGAATTAAAATCATATTATACATGCTCACATACTCTTATCGTGATGGCTCACCAGCAGATGGAGGCATGAAATACTTTTTCAATTCTGATAGTTCACATTAAAGCTGATATTGTCTGATACCTGTGATGTACCAATATTATCGTGCATCCTTATGTAGCTCAAGATGCACTGAAACAAAACGAAACAAAACACGTAAGGCTTGCTTCAAATCAAAGAGCCGCACCACCTGGATTAGCTGCGACTAATGCCTAACATGCTAATGAAGTTACCTGTATAGTAACCTGCACAGCTACTTGCTCAAAATACATCTCCAACCACCCAAAATCATCACAGAACATTAATCACTGTTTTGGGAGCTTTTATGGCACATTTATGGTGAATAAAACACACTTTTAACCATAAAAAGGACAGACCATGAGTCCAGAGACAGCAGAACGTAACAGAGCACAGGGGCACATCCATGAAGTCTGAATGGGCTCGTCAGTGTGGTGTTCAAATACACAGAAAAATCTGAAAGAAGTCTCTGTGGTAACTAATGAATCACAACAAACAACAATATAAAACAGTAAATTACTTAATAATGAAACAAGGTTGGAACAATAAATTAAAATCAGTGCACCGTCCATAATGACAGAAAGACAGCTTGTAATGGTACGTGGCATCACCAACTTATTGACTCTGTTGCACCTACAACTTTTATGATTTTTGAAGCCTCAGTGCAATCACCAGAAGCGAAAAGCTAACATTAGGCTGTAAACAAACTACACCACGGTCACATGACTGAACATCGCCACCACAACACGGCTGTAAAGCCCCGTTTAGCGTGATGAGGTTTTGTAGTCTAATTTAGCCACTTGTTGGCAGCAGTCTTTTTGAAGACACCAAAAAGCTTCTAATTTCCCAAGTGAGGCATTTACTGACGTAATTTATCACATTGAACAAAACTCTTAAGCTTGTGTTAACCGCAGACCTTATTTCAGACATCTCACCAAATACCTAAAAAAAAAATACCCACTGACTTTGAGACGAGTAAACCTGGAGTGCTAAAATGCTACGTACAGAAGTCAAGAGGGAGAGACAAACATTTTTTTTATCCTGTTTGAATTACACATATGATGTTTGGTCATTTAAATGATAATTTTGCGAGTAAAGAAAGTCGCAGTTTGTTGTAGTATGATTTAGTTTGATGTTAAACCACTTAGTTAACTATTTCACGCATCTGACTCTCAGCAAGAGAGCAGAAAAGTGTATTTCCAAACGTCAAATTATTCCTTTAAATATAAAATTACAACCTGGAGAGTTATTTGACTTAGCTTACAGATTGGAAACAGGAAAACAGCTAGCATGACTCTGTCCAACAGTTACAAAATCTGCCGACCACCTCCTCTAAAGCTCACAGATTAGTTTGTGTTAACACTTCAGTTTTGTACAAAATAAACATGCGAGATAGCCTTATAATGTGTCTGGTGTTTATGCCTGGCTTCAGCTTCATATTTAATAGGAAATAGAGTGGTATCAATCTCCCCATCTCACCCTCAGTAAAAAAGCAAATACACATAATTCCCAAAGTGTCAAACTGTTCCTCCACCAGAGCAGCTTTTGTGTCAGCAGACAGTTGAGGTAATGAGATACGAGTGCGGTTAATGGACCCTAAGCTGACCAAAATGATAAATCCTCTCCATTAACACAAATTAGCGCCACAGGGTCACCTTGGTTCTGCTCTTTTATGAATTCTTAGCTCTCTGATAGGCAATTTGAGTCAGTTACATCAGGAGAAATTAGTCCTGAAGTCAAAGTCTGACTAATCCTGTTGAAGTCATTTGAAATATTATTGAAGCGAATTAGCAGACGGAGACCCCGACCGACCAAAGGGCTAAGAGGATTTTACTTTTTTTTACTCAGTCTGCTCAAGAGTCGGGCCACTGCTTTATAATATTATATTGCTTTGTATTACTGAGGGCTGCCATCACGGGACTGTGAAATATAGAGCGAAAACATTACACACAAATATGAATGTTGAAGATCTCACTCCAAAACCATGAGCATTAATCTGCTGCTATGACAGCCTCATCTCATCAGGGAGGGTTTTCTCTATGGACCTGGCTTTGTAAACACCACTGTTTGCTGTAGCACTAACACTTCCCTTCAGTGGAACTAGAGGCCAAGCTCAACCAATAAAAACCTTGTCCTAAAACTGGACAGAGTGATGTAAACATGGACCCTTAATACATCCCATTGAATAAATGCACCACAACGCCCATTTAACATTAGTTGAAGATACCAGAGCCCTGACAAATTAATGATATGATAATGAAATCTATGATAACTAATATCATAGATGCAATTTGTCTCAGCTATGACAAATTACTTAAAAATAAAATATATAAATATTATACATCAATCAGGCTGATAGGACGTGACAGATGTTAAGAGGTTTTTCAGAGGACCTGATATGGAGCAGACACAGAAAAAAAACGTAATTATGTGGTTAAAGCTGCTATAATTAATATTTTTATACCAACAGTTGATCACAAGATTTCTTGTGTGTCAAAGCAGTCGCTTGCAATGATAACCCACAGATTGTTATGCACTTCTGGGGCAACATTAGATGAGTTTCAGTCTAAATGTATCACAATTTTAACAGAATTTTCAGATAACCGGCAAAAGAAATGCTAATTTATGTGCTTTTCTGTTCACTACAGATATTCAGATACTGATACTGGGAGCTGATTCACTGAGATAAGCAGTGGGTGGTGCTAATTTCCCTGTCAGGTGCAACTGTAGAAGCAAACCGGTCTAACTCTGAAGTCGTCGAGATCTGGCATTTGGGCAGTGATTTGCGGCGTCAGACACTTATGAAAAAAGCTGTCTTTTAATGTCAGCATGATACACAGCTGGTTGCCATTATAGTTTAATTTATAGCACTCGTCAAACACCGACTTTCACCCGGGAGAACGGTGTTCACGTTCTGTAAGATTGTATAGCCAAACCCTGTTCTTTTTGCCTAAACCTAACCATGTGCGTTAGATGTTGGAGGAAAAAAAACATCAATTTGTGGTGTTATACCAACATAGTGCATTTATTTTGAGAGAGACCGTATGTAAACTGTACATTTCCTGTAAAAACAGAAGTGTATTTTTAAAGAAGACAATGCTTTTAACAGACAGAAGCTGACACGGTGTTCCAGAACGTCAACAACCAACACACCCAGGGTACCTTTCACGTCGTATCTGGACGTGAAAGGTCCATGACCAAACGTTGATACGTGACAAGGTCGGAGTGAGAACGTGTTGGTAGAAGAGGGCGCAGAGATAACATAATTAAGAGAGCACCCGTTAAACCTGAAGTGAAGAAATAGAGTTTTGAGCAACTAATATTACAGGTGACAGCCTCGTGTAAATGGTAATGACCCTGTATGCATACGCGTATTAAACGCCATCACGAGACAATGAAGAGAGCTTGCAGTGGTCTATGCCATGATCATGCCTCATCTTTTATTCCCTATATGTGTTCGCACTGCACTGTATTTACTATCTATTCACACACCAGATGTTTTTATTTTTATATTCTATTTTTGTCAGGGACATTAATTTGGAGTCTAAATAGTCACTTTATCTTAGCTCAGATTTTGGTCTCCACCATCTCCCGTAGGAAATATTCGGCGCTTTAGCTGCTAAATGTTACACTGTGTTTACTAGCTAGTGTTTAGATGCGTATATATCTGCTGTTTGGTGATGAGCTGGTATTGTACTGCAGGTTTTTAGGGTTTTCTTTGCTGGTATCAGCTGCCTGCTGCAATAAAAGTGCAAAATGACTAAAGAAAAAAACAAGAACAAAACGAGCCATTTAAAGCTACACAAAGTTGAAGGGAGCTGCAGATTCAGATGATGATTCTCAGTTGGTTCATCAATACAAGTGACTACTTTCACACTATCATTTGATACTTCATCATTATAAAGATTTTGATTATGGTTGTTTAACTTCTCACCTTGATGCAGTGGTGTAAAAGTGTACTCCAGCATGTGTCAGCTTTGACATCACTGTTGGGTTGAACCCACCAATCAGTGATGCTGGCATTAACTGATACACCTCACCAATGTGTTTTATCTTCGCTGACACCATCATACTGACCTTCCCACCTTGTCGTCCCTCCTCCTGCAGAGCCTCGCCACCTGGGTGTCGGAGAACAAGATGTACTGTAAGCAGACTCTGGTGGACGGTGACGGCCCCAAAACCTACTGGACCCGAGAGCTGAATGGCGATGAGCTCATACTGGTGAGCGCAGGGCAATGACTCATCGTCTCGCTAGAAGCCTCTTAATAGATTGCTGCTTAAAAAAAGACAAAAGAAAAGCTCTGAAGTTTACTAGATTAATGAACTCTCATTTCCGGCTCAGATCAACAAAGAGAGGACAGACAATAATTAAAGTGTTCATTGTGAAGTGTTATTTTAAGCACAGAGAGGCTATGATCTGATGGGTAGCTAATCTGTATGGTTCGTTCGTTACGTGGCTTGTTCTCATGGAGACTCAGGAGACAGCAGATGCATTAAGATGGGATTTTAGAAGAGCAGCCAGTGTACTCTGTTTGAGAAATGGTTAATGAAACGAGGCAGGGAGTGTATGAAGTCACCCTGGAGATTCATCCGTAAAGGAAATGAGAGAGGCCGTTTCCCAAGGAGCCGAGCTTTCATCCACCCCGCGGAGAGATGCTGAAAGGAGAACAAGAGGAGCTGCTACGCTGACATTGCAGTAATACCCCCTGTATTTAGCCAGATTAATATGGGCAGAAGTCAATGGGTCTAAAGCCCCTCCAACGATGTGCAGGGGAGCCGTCCAAGACCAATGGACCGGACGAACAGTTCTCAGGGACTCAACAGCTTTCCTCTCTCAACGTTCGACGCTCCCACGCTCTGCTTTGTTGTTCCTCGAGTGCTTGTAAGATGAATGTCCAAAAGGCTAAAGCTTGAAACAATATAGAAGCTTTAGATGCTGAAAAAGTAATCACAGGATGTTTGCGTAGCTCAAGAAGCAAGCATTGAGAATAAGGATATCTTCAGTGCTTCAACAGTGTCTCAATATTCCACTAGAAGCTCCTCATTATTCAGAGGGAGGCAGAACATATTAAATCTCTTCTAATGTTTGGGTGATGAAGCAGAATGTGTTGCAGCGCCTGCCACTCTGGTGACACTGGCCCAGCTGCCCTGGAGGAGCTGAAGCATCCGTGTACTAATGGAGATTGATCTGGCCGAGCTGCGACAGCATCGTGTGTTCCTCTGCTCTTCTCGCCTCAGTCCTCCCTGCTGTCACGCCATCATACAACCCGCAGACAGACCACGTTTACAGAGCAGCTCGTAGAGTCTTTTTCTGTTCAGTGTTAACAGCGAACAGCCGAGCGGAGCCACATTCATCAACCATGCAGTTGAGTTTACACGTAAGGATTCGGTAAACTGTATGAAATTAGTTCTCAGTGTACGCAGCTTGTATTTGTTGCCATGACAACACTAACAAGTAAATCTGGTCATCATTCACCTGAGACAGCTGCCCTAGTTTTGGTGCTGCAGCAGCTTGATAGTGTTGGTGTTAGCATCAAGGATGCTAAGAAACAACTGTGGAAAGAAAGCCAGATGATTGCTTTCACTGGTGAAGTGAAAGTGAAACCCAGGTAGCCAGAATGACCTGGCCCAGAATCGGCCTGACCTCGGCATGTGGGATGAAATTAGCCGGGCCGGGTCCGGTTGCCCGACTCGCCTGAGACTCAAGATGAATCAAGCAAAATCAACGGGCCTGTTTCCAGCTGCCAACACTGCTGTCACTGGGCTGTTATCAGAAATGACCTGGCCCAGCATCGGCCCAAACTTGGCATGCCAGATGAAATTAGCAGGGCCGCATCCAGTTGCTTGACTCGGCTGAGACTTGTTATGAATGACGCCCCAGAATCGGGCCAAATCAGCTGGCCCAATTCTGGCTGCTGACACTGCCAACACTGGGCTGTTATCAGAAATCACCTGGCCCAGCGTTGGCCCAAACTTGGCATGCTGGATGAAATAAGCTGGGCCACAGCCAGGTGCCCGACTTGGCTGAGACTTGGTATCAACAACACCTGAAAATTGGGCCAAATCAGCTGGCCCAATTCTGGCTGTGGACACTCCCAACACTGGGCCGTTATCAGAAATGATCTGGCCCAGCATCGGCCTGAACTCGGCATATCGGATGAAATTAGCCAGGCCACATGCGGTTGCCTGACTTGGCTGAGACTTGCTATGAATGAAAACCCAGAATCGGGCCAAATCAGCTAGCTTGATTTCAGCTGCCAACACTGCCATCGATTGACAACACTGTCAAATAGAAATGACATTTTTATATATCCAACATGTTCTCAATCCAGCTCATCAAATATCAAAGCTTTGTCTGTGGACTTTCATGTCGACATATGACGCATTAAGTATCTCTCTGCGTCTGTTGTTTACGTTTCAGGACGCTGTGTCAATTTACACTTGTTAGATGCATTGCGTCTTTTCAAAATACACTTAATACACTTCCGTTTTCACAGGAAACGTATAGTTTCTGCTCGTTGGATGCATAAACAAACGAGTAAGGGTTAGTAAGGTTTAGAAAAGAACGCCATGGTTAGGGTCAACCGTCACATGGAAAGCAAACAGCAGGCTCCTGGATAAAAGTCCAGGGTTTGATGGAAGCGAAAGGTGCCTTTGTGCGTCAGTATCTAACGCTCAGATCACTGACAAAGCGGTGGTATTTGACGACTTCAGAATGAGAACAGGCTTCACTAGCAGGTTGATCTACATCTTACCATACTTATTCCAGGTATTTTTATTGAGCCAAAGATGAAATTACATATGTCATGTTGCAGTATCAGCGCTTATTTTGCTTTACATAGAAGAGTTTTTAAATAATAACTTCACAGACTCAGGACAACATGAACATGAACATGGAAACAAGACAAAACAAAGGTGCATTAAATGTGCAAAACTTAAATATAGGAATGAAAGGGGAAAAAAAATCAACTAAAATGAAAAACAAAATCGACATCTTACTAAGATTTGGCCTGGAAAAAGTCTAGTTTTAGAAACACTGACTATTAGTACCACATATTAAACAAAGCATGGCATATTGGAGAACAGCTGTACATCTTGTTTAATTTGGATAAGACTGAAGCCCAAAACAGCCACGAGTAGTTTCTTAAAATTAAAACGTCACTGTACAAGTTTTGTCCAGTCTTACAGTATCAACCAGCAGAGGCTAAACTGCAACACATAACATCTTGCGACAGTATTTGACTGGGAATGGAACTATTACACACCTGCACGTGATTAAATATGAAGTGTAATTAAGCACTCTGCTCAACCAAATATCTTGGGATCAATAAGAAAATTACATCAATGCAGTTTCACTAACATCTGCTCATAAACGTCATGTCTATTAGAGTATAAAACATTAGCAAATGCAAAATATCCCTCCAAATATTTTAAAGCCTCTTTATAGAAAGAGAGACGTGAGTCATCTTTGCAACCAGACAACCTCTTTCTTTTGGGACAAACAACTGTAAACCCAAAACAAACACTGTCTAAACTGTGAATCATATCACTGTTTCCAAAAAAAGCCTCCAGACACAGAGACAAACTAACAATTGCAGAGCTTCAGCTGGAGACTCAAAGGAGGACCAGCGATCATAAAGCAGTGGTCTGATTGTCTGTGGCAGTTCACACTGTAAGTGGGGCACATTTCCATACGATTTGCATGATCCGTTTAATTGGTTTAGTCTGAAAACACTGTAAGGGCAGAGTCGTGTGGATTTTCTGCAGCTACATCAGCCTGGAATAAAACGAAAAAATGACGGCACATCAGAGGATTGGACTCAGACACTTCAAGCCTGTGAATTCCAGGGACGCATTAATCAGTTATGAAGCAGTTTCTTTTGGTTTCATCATCAACAGTTTGCACCATGACCTAGATTGATGGCCATAATTTTGACTGTGATGTTGTGACACATACATCATTGCTTTATAGGATTTCCTTGACATTAATAGAGCCCTTATTCTGAAAATAATATGATAATACTGTCATAAACCAACAATCTTTAAACAAGTTGTCATCTCAAAAGTGAATGCAAAGATGACTTTTAAAAAGGTTTCTGAGGGGAGACAAAAAAGAGTCAGACTTGTAAGAGTTCAGTGTGACTGACACAAAGTAAATCGTACAATATGACACTCAGGCCTCGTCTACAGGCAAACACACTACCTAATTTCTCTCCAAAAATTCAAGAGGTCATTTTGCATGTCTTTGTAGTCTTTGCATAATAGTTAGTACAAACGGCGGAAAGGCCACACACTTAGACCATCACTACTTGAAGGCATCCAATGTGTACTTGACTGTACACACAAAATGTGGGAGAAGTAATTATGTAAAATGAAAACTGGAATTATCGCCTTGCTGTTGCATGCCTCTGCCATCCATCCTCCAACCTGTCCAACCTCATTCTAAAGTCGTCGAAATCCAGCGCTCAGGCAGTGACATGCGGCGTCAGACACTGATGACACTGACAAACACCGACTTTCACTCGGTGAGAGCGGTGTTTGCATCCCGTAAGATCCTAAAGCCAAACCTTGTTGTTTTTTTCCTAAACCTACCCACGTGCTTTTGTTGTTGAAGGGAAAAAAAACATCAATTCACATTTATTTTGTAAGAGACTGTGTTCTGCTAGTGTTCTTGTCACTACTGGTAGCATGAGGCGGAACCTGCAACCCAAACAGGTTGCACAGGTAGGAGGAGGAGGAGATACCAGGAGACCAACTGTTACACGAGGAAAACTGGACAGAGCTGTAGAAGGAACCCAGCAGGAAGACTGGTATCTGCTCCTTTGTGTGAGGAGCCCTACAAAACGACCTCCAGCAGGCTACTGGTGTGCATGTTTCTGACCAAACTGTCAGAAACAGACTCCATGAGGGAGACATGAGGGCCTGACATCCTCTAGTGGGACCTGTGCTCCATGCAGCTCAACTGACATGTACCAGAGAACACTTAATCTTTTTGAGCAGTGTACAATATCTAGGTAGAAACTAGGAGGGTTTTGTTGTCTTTTTACCCACCAACTGTATGACTAATAATCATACAACCCTGACCAGCTGGAAAACTGAAAGAATGTATCATCTTCGCATTAGTTCGGCTGAGGAACAAGACCTTTTAGGTGTGCACCCACCCTTAAACCATCCAACAAATACTTGAGGTGCAGTAGTATGCTGCACCTCAAGTATTTGTTGAAATAAAACAGCAAATCTGCCAGCTGACTGTGAGGGCAACTCACCACCAGTTGTCTAAAACACACACTTATGTTTTTGTTTCTTCCAGACTTTCGGGGCAGACGACGTAGTGTGCACAAGGGTCTACGTCCGGGAATAAAGCTCTGCAACCTTCATCAGGACGAGACAGACACCCAGTTGGACCACAACAATTCGTTTAAACCCAACAACACTGTGTCACGCTAACACGCTAACGCATTTGCAAAGTATCCTGTGTAACCTCTCAGCATCAGTCTGCATAGTCTCCACAAACAATAGCAGTGTCTCTGTAATCTGGTTATTTGTAGTGAGTATTGTGTCTGCAGTACAGTAGCTGGATATCTCAGTGTCCATATCTGCAACCCTGGTGTCAGCTGTGTATGTAGCATTTAGTCATCAGTTGCATTGATTAAGTATTCATGTTCAATGACAGGAAACAATAAAAGATGGAAGAAACAGAATCACAGCCTCTGTCTTCTTTATATGATTTTATATCAGAGGTAGCCTTTAAATATTTAGAACATGTGTTACTTACATCAGGGCACATCCTCTTCTTTGCCTATTTTTGATGCCCCATCACCATATTTCTATATTACTGCCACCAACTGTTGATCAGTGGAACAGCATGGCTTGCATGCATTGCTCCATGGCTCCACTCATGGTCAAAACTCCACAGAGCCTATCCCAGCTGACACTGGGTGAGAGGCAGGGTATACCCTGGACAGGTCACCAGACTATCACAGGGCTGACACATAGAGACAGACAACCATTCACACTCACATTCACACCTACGGACAATTTAGAGTCACCAATTAACCTGCATGTCTTCTGGACTGTACCTACTTCAGTAGGCTACACACTTGAAAAGCAACACCTGGGAGAAGATCAGCTCTGAACTCCAGACTTCTGGTAAGCGGGCTATGATATGGTGCTAGTTAAGGTAAGTTACTAACATCATCACCGAATCAGGGACTAATTTTGTCACAGAGTTGGTTCGTGTTCTCACGGCAGCATTTACAAGCAGACCAGATCAAATGCCTTGCACCAGAGTTCGTTTGTAACCGGACAACCACCTCTTCAAGAAGGTCTCGGTCCGGTTGTTTTGGTGTGCACCTGAGTGCGATTGCTGTGTTCACACCTGCCCAAACAAACCGCACTTAGGGGGCAAACAAACTTAAGTTTGATTGAATGGAACTAAACTGGGCAGGTGTGAAAGCACCCTTAGAGTCACTACAAGGTACTTTAATTTTGTGTTGATTTTGGCAGCCCCTGTGAGTGACTAACAGACAGCTACTTGATAAAGACGGCAAAGTAGCTTGATGACATGGTCAAATGCAAGTATTAAACTGAACTTTGTGGCACTAATGAGAGGTGAAATCTGGACCCCGTGGCTGGACCAGTTGGAAACCACTGCTTTAGCGTCTGTATGAGATGCACCATAAACAGCTCATCTTACTCATGGATGGTCTTGTTTGCTTATGTACGTCATATAGAGGTATCAGTATTACACTGAAACCATTCCAAAACTATTTTAAAAAACTCCTTGTAGCTGCTTTTAACACCCTAAACTTCCCCTTTAAAAAGATTCTTTGCTTTTAAAACCCCACATCCCGTCATGCTCCAGCCTCCCACTCCCCGCTGCCATTCGTCACTTGCTCTGATTCTTCCCAGACACTCCCGAGAGACACGTCTTTGTGTCTGATACAGTTCTGAGGCAACAAGATTAAAGACAGAGTGGGGCGGCGAGATAAGACCAGACAGACTGGAGCAAATACAGTCAAAAGCTTCCAAGCAGGGCCCTGTCGCTCCAGCATGACTAACGCCACGGCTGCACATTTACATGAGTCTACTATTCACGGAGGCAGGCGACATTAAGAGCTTTCATTCTTCGCAGAGGGTTTTAAACTCGGAGGGGCACGAGGAGGCATTTGATATTTTTTGCGTGATGTGTTTTGGAATTCAAACAGAAGTGTGAAAAGAGAAAAACTGTCCTCATGTGACTTTCCCTTCAGGGTCCGTCATGTGGAGGAGATGTTATTGGAACGAACAGACACAGTAGCGTTGTGGTCAGTTTATCTATCTGACCTCTTTTGCTTCACTGGCCCCTCTAACCTGATTGTCCAGCAGCCTATGCTTCCCTTGTTTTTACCGACAAGGTGGTCAGAGTGAGACAAGAATGTTAAAGTCAAAGTCCAGTGAACAGAGAGGCAGAAAAGAAATAATGGAGGCAGATTTTATGGAACAATGGAACAGACTAACAGTTGAGACAGTGTTGATATTATACTGGGACAATTACTGGGACTGGGGGAGGATTCACTGAAGAAAGTTTCCTCCATCTGCAATCTATCTGCATAAATGATGTGTAACAGCTCATTATTTAACTTTACTACATTTCTATATTTCTATATATATCTTTACTATATTTCTATTTAACAGCTGACTGTAGAGAATGATATGCAAAGGGATGGAAAATCTTAGGACCTGACGTAACACCAAACATGGGCCCCAAGGTGTGTTTGGTCATTCAAGGTGGGCACTGGAATCTACATTAGGTATTGATGCAAATATAGCATAATGCAAATACGTGAAAGAACCAAACTCCTCAAGCTCTTCGATGTGTGACTTTTATTGTGAAGAATCCATAGGAAATGAAACATGTTATTACTGAGTTACTTGTTAGCAGCTTCTCTTCAATAAAGGCTAGTCTTATAATACAGCAGGGAGGAAGAGTGAAATCAGAAACAGCCACAGTGAGATGTTGATGAAGAGCTGCAGACAACAGGCTCTTACTGCACCTCTGCAAACAGCTCACCTCCAACAGGTTAACTTCTTCTACCTGCCCTGCTGTGGACAAACACATGCAGCAAAGAACAGGGGACATTAGCCGTGGATCAGACCGCTGCTTTTTTCACTCAAGACAAGCCGTCATCAGTTTAAGACACACCTTCAAGAAGGTAGCCCTGTTGTCATGGAAATGCGAATCCCTGCTGTGCTGGGCTGACAGTCCGAGCTTAACCACGCCAAGCCAGACCATGACTGTCAAAAAGGGGTATATGAGAAAATGACCCTACTTCTCACTTGATTTATTCCCTTGGTGAAAATGTTCCCTCAAGTGCTAGTTTCACGTCCTCTTCAATACAGTATGTTGCTCATTTTGTAAATTATGGTCCCATTCAGACGATAGAGCAGAGTATGCTTTAAGGTGTGGCACCTTGTGATAGACCAGTTGCTACCACAGCGGTGTCCTCCAGTTCTCAGTCAGATCAACCCTCTCATCCAAAATTTATGGTCACTAGTGGCTCCAAAAGAAGATGGTGACGGCCAAAATGCCAAACCAGAGCCTTAAAAACCTTAAAAAGCCTTGAAAAGTGGCCCACAAACCAATGGGCTGTGTCACAGTGGCTAAAGACTTTGCTTTCATGAAAGGCCTGAGGCTCACTCATGTATCGTTTTTAGAAAACACAGTGTGAATATTGTTATCAACTACGGGTATTTAAGCTTTCCTTTTTGTCTGCTTGTAGGAGGAGTACTCCCTTTTTCTTCCTTTGGTGAGCGGCGGCTGTTTTTCATTCAGCAGAAAGGTTTTTAATGCCAAAAGCTTGAGTCAAAGAGAACTGGCTGACTGAAATAAATGGACCTATTTACGCAGGTTGGCGTCCGTGATCCAACTGTTTCAATCGGATGAAGATGGTGAAGTGACTATATTTCATTTTCTTGAAATCTGGGTTTGGACTCTTCTGCTGGAGAAATAATTAAGCTTTTGTATCAGTGTTCAGTCAGTGCTGCTCTGGAGCTAATTTACTGTCACTGGTGCATGAGCCAGGCGGAGCACTGCTACCATCCAAATCTCTCAACTGGAAAAACCATTGAGGAACTTATTCAAGACACTTCCCCGGAGCAGGTGCACGACACATGAGTGTGTGATCCGCGCCAACAGCCTGACTGCAGTGAACTTTGTTGCAGCCACAGCGGCGGTCAGAGGACTTGGCCGTGGACTACAGCCTTGTCCTCGGGGTGGATATGGCGAGAAAGTGGCACAACATCAAAAACAAAAAGCAAATCTGTCTCTGTCCTTCACGGCTGCCAGGGATTAAAAGGTTGTCCTTTCAACACTCGGCCTCGCGAGGACTAACACAGAGGAGCGGCGACTGTTCCCATTCCTCAACGCCAAGGCTGCTGGGACGAGTCTATACCACCCCTGCTTTTTGACCTGGTATCCCCTGAAAGAATGAGTTTCCTCCTGAGTGCACCACAATGCTCCGGGAAGCAAGGGCCAGGGCGCTCGCCTGCTGTGATGTTAATTTAATGACAAGCTGCTGTTCAGATGGCAGGTCCAAACAGCTGAATAAAGGGATTGTTGTGTTTATGCTCCATTTTGTCAGGAAGGGGCCCCTCCGCCTGTCTTACTGCTCTCCTCTGGGCACCAAACAGTGGAGCCTCTGTGAGTACAGTGGAGCACAACGCCGCTTCCTAAAGACAAAAAAACAAAAGTTTCCCTCCTCATCTCCACGTGGTGTCCCACTTTAGCTCCTCCCAGGGCCTGAGTAGGTTTTGGAGTTTGGGTATAAGGCCCATTAAGTGTCCTGCAAAATTAAACTTTAGACTAATTAGTGCATTCCAGTTTTTATTTAGTTTTGGCCGCCATTCCTATTTGTAATAATACCATTTGTACACACACAGTTAGTTGATGAGAATAAGGAGGTCCAATGACGCAAGCAACACAAGCAGACATTTTTTCAACCCGGTCTCACTCTGAAGTCATCGAAAATGGGCACTTTAGCAGTGACTACCAGTGTAAAAAAAGATGTCCTTTCACGTCAGAATGATACAAGACCTGTTGCTGTTACTGTTTAACAGCGCCCGGTGGCGTCACGGGGAAACACAGCGGGACAACATGAAAGTTAAGGCAGCTGAAGTCCAAGTAGGGCGAACAGGTCCAAAAATCACATTTTCACCCAGGACGATGATGTTCGCCTCCTGTGTGACTGTAAAACCTGATCCTTTTTTCTAAACCTAACTACGTGCTTTTGTTGCCTCAACCCAGCCATGTGGGTGTGTACGCAAAACGTAACCATGTGGGTTTGTTGAAGGAGTGTTTTAATAATGTAGTGCATTTAAAGAGACTGCATGAAGACTGTACACGAACGAAAGTTAAGGTGACGAAAGTCCGAAGTGGGTGCGCAGGAGGGATGGTGTATGGGTCCAACAAACATTGACCTTCACCTGGCAGAGTGGTGCTCGCGTCCCGTGAGATTAAACACTTTTTTTTTTTTTCAAACCTAACATCAATTTGAAGTGTTTTACTGACACAGTGCCTTTAATTTTGAAAGAGACAGTATGCAGACTGTACATTTCCTGTGAAAAAAGGAAGTGTATTCTGAAAACAGAAATTGACATGGTGTCCCAGAACGTCAACAACCAACGCACCCAGGGTACCTTGCACGTCGTATCTTGACATGGAAAGTCCATGACCAAACTTCCTTCAGCTAGAATTCCTTCAGAGTTTATCGTTCGCGAGGTTTTTATCATGAGCCGAATTATCTGCAGAGGTCTCCTCCTCTCCGAAACAAACAAACCACGTGATTCAAACTGGTAAAACCACTGAATAAAGCAGCTTCATGTTACAAATCCGTGTTTCTTCGATGCTGTTTGGCCTGTCAGAGACAGGCTGCTAGCCCAGCACCTGCTAATGGTTGCTCACCTTGATAACTGAAGATCCAGACGTTCAGGAGGTTTTTACTGGGAGCTGAATTATCCATAGAGGTCTCTTCCTCTCCAAAACATGGACCTGGTGATTTAAACTGTAAAAACACTGAAAAAAGCTATTTAATGTTAAATAAGTCTGTTTTTCCGATGCTGTTGTCATGTTGGAGCTGCTAACTGTGGTGGCCAAAGCAGAAACACAAAAATGCAAATTGCCCTATTTAAAGCTAGTATTTGGTTTGTCTGTTCTGGGCTACTGTAGAAACATGGTGGTGCAACATGGTGACCTCTGTGGACAGGGACTGTCTCCCTACACAGATATAAACTGCTCATTCTAAGGTAACAAAAACACGGCAGTTCTTATTTTCAGGTGATTATACACTAAGGAAAATATACTTATCATATTATATTCTATTTCTACTAACATGTCCCCCTGAATCCTACACACTGGACCTTTAAACAAACATCCACATTAGTCAGACTAATGTAGAAAAGAAAATGAAGACAAAAAAGCAAAATACGGCCCAAACTTCACCACCCTTCATCAGAGTTTAAAGAAAGACTCCTTGATTAAACTTTGAGCTGCCGTACTTACCACAGTCGTGAGCTCACTCCGTCTTCTTATTCATGAGGGATTGTTAGTGACATTACTGCTCGTACCAAGATGGTGACACCAGCTTTGTGCTGTCATGACGCTCCTAAAGTTATACAGCACAGGCCTCAGAGATGTCAGGAAAATGCTAACGAGCGCACTCGTGTTTAACCCTGGCAGATGGTGCTGACTAACCCTCCACCCTGGTGAAGGTGTAGAAGGTGTAACATGCAGCACATTAACGTACATGTATTGGATATGAACACCAAGGGAGGAAGGAAAAGGTCAAGTTCAGCCAAGTGTGTGTGTGTGAGCGTGTGTGTGTGTGTTTGGGGGGGGGTTGCTGTCACATTAAATTACCCAGCGTGCTTTGTGCCTCTGACGTCCCCGATGACTTTCATCTTGTGATATATTTAGTCACGCTTAGGTCTCAATAAATGGCTTTCTCAGAAGGGGACACGCACATACTCACAGCTCTCTGGCAACTCTGCACAAATGTCTGCTTGGAGAGGAGGAGAAGAAGAAGACAGGAACAAACGTGATGATGAAAAAACATTTACATTTTAAACACACTACTGATATTCTAACTACACAGCAAACACGTGATTATAACAAACAGTAAATTCATTTTTTAAATTTGAGCGTTAATAGCATATCATTTTGGAAACTGTTATTATTATTATTATTATTATTATTATTTATTTTTTTTTTTTCTTTTCTTTTTCTTCTTTTATTTTCTTTTTATTGTATTTGGATTTGTTTATATATGGTAATTGGATTTGTATACTGTTGTGTATTGTTGTTTGTATTGTACTTTTTAAATAGGACCCCAGGAAGACTAGCCTGGCGTTTGTGCGTCGGCTAATGGGGATCCTCAATAAACATAAAACATAAACATAAACATAAAACATAACAGTGGTTTCATAGTGGTTTTAGCCCATTAACTATTATTTTCGCATACTGCAGATCATTCACATATCGTTGGTAAATATTCTAAATGCAAGCTCCACATTTTCCACAGATTTTAATCTGATTTACTGCCGTCCATCTGAGTTTCTGTATGTTTCAGCTGGGAATGATGACCAACCTGCAGAAACTTGCTTTACATAGTTAATTTTTCACATTTTCTGGACTTTACTTTTGTCATACTGTAGTTATTTTGGTCGCCCATGGAGTCGTTCATGGAGGTGCATCCAGGGACAATCTACATTATCGACATTGCGATGGTTGGTATTGTTTTCACCTTTTGAGTCTGTCTCTGTGTCATCATGACGAAATGTGATCCTGGAGGCACCAAATGTAGGGGGAACCATGCAAATGCAGTCACAAAACCTGACAGCTGTGTAGCTGAAATCAAAGTGACAGCAGAGTTTGAGGATAGGTGCGGTCAGAGCAAAGGTGCCGGAGGTAGGGGGGGTAGGAAGTAGAGAAGGCGGCACTGGAACATTCACTTTACGTACGTGGCTCACAAAACTTTTTTTTAACAGATATTTGTTTGGACTTTAATGGTCGGTGTTCTATGTAGTGAACCACAATGGCCCCTGTAGCTCACGAAACTTAAGGTGCCGTACACATGCCGCGTCTTTAACCACTTGGAAAACACGAGGTTGGGCACTGGGCGCTACTCTTGTGCCTTTTGTGTCAGCTTTCAAGGGCACGGCGGCAGGTTGCGTTTGAGGTTGCTACCATACAAAGCACCATATAGCCCGTTAATCTGAAATCCTGATGCCGGGGCTGATATTCTTCCAGGAGCTGTTTATAAGTGTGTAGGCCTGTCACCTGTGGGACAGATGTAAAGCTCTGGGTAGCCCTGCACTAACACGATCAACTTTTCCAGGCGACGTGCGAGTGTCGCAATGATGTTGCTCTGGCGTTTGAGCGCGCCTGCTGCTTGTCTACATTGAAAACAATTAATCTGAGGGTGCAAGAAACACGACTTGCACGGCCCCTTACAGGTCTTTATCCGAGCTCAAAGATGGGTGTGGTCCAAGCAACCCCACCAGTTTACACCTCTGGTCCACATTCACTGTAAGTCTCAGATTGCTGGATTCCAGCTGAAGATTGTCTCTAGTCACAGAGTTGCAACCTAACAGCAACCCTTTTAAAGTTATGACACGTTTAAGTTCACATCATTCATCATGTTCGCTTATTGTTTGTCTTCTGGTTCTGTTTTCCCGCACCCATGCACTGCTTTAACTTGGAGACTTTCCAATCATGGATTTTGAGGCATATTTTTCATTTTCCCTCCCATAAATTCCCTGAGTCCATCCCAGGATTCAGACTGCGGTTCATTTTGTAAGCCTGCATTTTTTAAGGTTCAGTTCACCCCGATTTTTTTTTTCATCTAGTCTCTGATGATGTCTAAGCACACAATCACTTCTGGTTTTATGTGCTCCAGTTTTGTTTCTAATATTTCTGCAGCCACAACAACACAAGGAAATTTCATTAGAGGAGCTGAAACCCTTGAAAAATAACATTAGAAAAACTCAACAGCAACAACGTCTTTTCAGAAACTGTGTCCTTGTTATACTCAACACGACCAGAGAAGAAGCGCCTTTAGCACCAAAAATTAGATTCACTGTCTCAGAGATAGATATCTGAAAATATAGACAATTAAAGCAAAACTATTAGGTACAACAGGGGTAAAACAATTAAATGTTTGTGTCTGTAGAGAATTTATCTTTAAAGCCGTCATGTTTCGCACTGGAAAACTGAATGTATAATTATCATGTAAAAAATTTGAGATCATGGTCAACACAAGTTATTTTTTTTCCTCTTGTCTTTCATTGTTTTAATTATCTGCTGTTTTGAGAAAGCGACACACACTCTGCACTAACCCTGATACAGTGGCACACAGGGTGAGGACAGGTATAAAGGCCCACAGAGGCTGAAACTCATTGCAGTGATGTAGTTGTTTGTTAACAGTTGTCATATAAACACATCTGATTTTGATCTACGTGTGAGTAATTTGGGCAGAGACACAGTAAAACGGCTTCGTTAATAAATCTGATCATGAGTCAGTAGTAAGTGTTCTGATGTGATTCAAACCACATGTGTCAATTGGTAACGATTCTAACACATTAAATCATGTGAGAAGAAAACAAAGTTGACAGTAATTTAGAAATGACACGTCACAATTATATCTGAGTCACATCAGCAACAGTAAAGTCGAAATTTTCTTTGAGAGCAAGTTCGTGACGGGCAGAAATGGACGAACGAATGTTTCTGAACGACTCCTTCTAGTGTACGATATGTACTAGTTCAGCCTGTTGAGCATCCAAGTCCTCATGAATCCCCAACTTTTCCCACTTCCTGTTTTTAATGTAGTGCAACAGCGACACTGAATGACTGAGCGAGGATGCCTAATGCCTTCAAGTGTTCCTCAGGTGGTTATTCTTCCGCTTCGATGTGTTAATGAGCTTCAAGTTGTAACATGGTCACAACATGGACGCTACAAAAAAGGTCCTTACCTTTAAAAAGCTTACAAAGAAATATCTTGCCAAACAACAAGATAAGCACCTAGTGCTATTTAAATGTACATCCGTTCTATTATTACTTATGTTTGTAGTGTCTTTTCTTTCCACTGCTATGTTGAATTATGGTTAAGTTATGATTACAATTGAGTAACGGTTTGGTATTTTAATTGTCTTCCGATCTTAATTTGTGTGTATTCCTATTTTATGTTTGTACTCTATTTTAATGTGAAGGACCCCAGGAAGACTAGAGGCACATGATCTCATGAGGATCCTTGAATAAACAATTAACAAAAAATTAAGAAAATGTGTCGTATTTTCTAATTTGCTCAAAGCAACAACAGTCAGTGAAGAACGAAGGAAACAGATCAGGTGAGCCACAACGAAGGAAAAACTTAAATCCTGAAGTAAACATTTTAAGGAAACCTTAAGAAAAAAACTTGATGATTGAATGTTTTGTTCATCCTATTTTTTCCGAGTAAACCTTAACTCGGACTTAAAGGAGAACCTAACTTATACCCTTTCTCGATTGGCACTCTTGGCCGCGCTGGGGAAGGACTTTCTCAGGAGAGGTTCCAAAAGCTGGGCTGCCCGCCCTCAAGCAGGTAGCGGTTTACGTCTCGCCGACCGCAGCCAACCCTTGTTTTCCCCTCCAAACAAGCGTGAGTGATGTGACACTCTACTCACAACTGTCTGCACGGGGCCAGAGAGAAAGACATTTTTAGAAGTCTCTGTGTGTTCAGCTCTCAGTACTTTTGTAGCTTCTAACTGAATCTCTGTGGTTTGGAGTTTAGTTTCTCTCCTGTGTCCTGTTTTTACTTCAGATATCTGCTTTATTTTACTGTTTCATGTTCGCTATCAGCCGTGTGAAGTTGCTGCTCGAAAACTCAACATTTCCTTATTTTGCAGCTTCACAATAAAAGTTTATACATAACAAAATAATAGGGGACTTTTATTTTGAAAAAGCTATAGGAAATAAAAAGTGTTTATCACTGAATTAGCAGAACTTTGTTAGCGGCTTTTCTTCAATTAAAACAAGTCTAATAATACAGCAGGGAGGAAGAGTACGAGCAGAAACAGCCACAGTGAGATGTTGCTGAAGAGCTGCAGACAGCAGGCTCTTACTGCACCTCTGCAAACAGCTCACCTCCAGTAGGTTAACTTCTTCTACCTGCCCTGCTGTGGACAAACACATGCAGCAAAGATAACAGGGACTTTAGCCGTGGATCAGCCCGCTGCTTTTAAACGTCATCAGTTAAGACACACCTTCAAGAAGGTAGCCCTGTTGTAATGGAAATACAAATCTCTGCTGTGCTGGGCTGACAGTCCAGTCCAAACCAAACCACGCCAGACCATGACTGTTGAAAAGAGGTATTAAGGTGCTTTGTGCAACTGGCCCCTGGGCTTTTTAGAAAACATTCAGAGCTGTCACCTCCCTGCTCTGCCTCTGATGGTGGCTCCAGAGGGAAAGTCAGGAGATCACTAAAGATACTATGATTCATCCTCTGGGAACCATGAGCGTCTTTAAAATGTCATGGCAATCCATACAATAATTGTCGAGGTTTTCAGTTTTCAGACAAAGTAAGTAAAGTTGACTGACACTGACATCTTCATCTCTTGAGCCGCGTCACTACCACAGCTTCAACCTCTGGAAAATGTGAGAGCCGGTTTAGTGTTCTACATTTCCCAACACTGCAGCATGATGCGGTCTGCAGCTCATAAGAACACAAGACATCCATCCAGATCGTGGCAGACTAGGATAAGTGACGCTCAAGAATTAACACCTCGGCTATAAAATGGCCATTAAAAGGTTAAAACAGTTGGTAGAGTTTTTTTCCCCCTCGTCTGTTTAAGTTGCTGGAGCCGAGCACGTATACTCGACTGTTGAGCACAGGAGCTTGCAGCGGTTATGTAAGAGTGCCAGACTTCACTAATCCTTTTATAGGAGGAGAGGAGCCTGCAGGGTTTCTCATCATCAAGACAAATCAGCCTGTAAAGCAGAGACATCTCAGCTGGGCTCGTAGAGACACAAACTGCCTCTGGATGGTAGAAATCACCCATGAAGCTGTGAAGACAGATGACTTGTGAGAAGAATGATGAGTGCTTTGTGTTATTTATAGCCGCTCCGATTCATGCTTCTTATTCTTCTAATCCGCCGCTCTTCAAAAACCGTTCCAAAAATACATCATGATTTTGGATTATCTGCCCTTATTTAGCAGCACTATTGATGCCTTGTGCACACAGAGAGTAAAAAACCTGCCATCATCCAAATGCTGTAAACGTCTTGTCATGGTTGCCGAAATCGTCCGCTCCACCGAGGAGTACAGGACAAGTATTCAGATGTTTTGTGTCTGTTCTGTGCGACTGAATGTGCCTGATGAATTCTGAAACACAGCAAAAACTGCATAAAAACGCTGCCAAACCCCGTGCAAGACTAAAGAAGAGAGCTCTACGTGGTCTCTCTCAGTGAGTTAATTGCTCTGCATTGTGAGTGCCAAGGCCTCCAAGCTTGAGGGACAATACCAGCTCTGTAGTTGTGACAATAACTCCGCTCTCTGAGTCAGAAGTTGCGGAAGCGCCGACATTAGTGAGCTGAAAGCTGTTGAAAGTTCAGGAGCGTGCACTCCAAGGAAGAAATCACGCAGAAGAGCTTTGGGGGGGAGGAAAGAACTCCCCCTCGGCCGGTGCTGCCTTTGAGGAACTCATTGTTAGCGCTGCCAGTGGGAGGCATGGAGGGCTCTGCTGGCATGTGTCGGCCTCACTCCTCATCAGGGCCTCAGCACCGCCGCGGCCAAGTGGGTAAAGGGTGTGTGTGTCTTTGAGGGTTTTGTAAAGGGGCTGAAAGCTGCAGGTACTGTAAAGGAGGTGACGTTTGGGTTTGGGGACATGTTCGCTTCTCTCGCTGTACAGTATGTGGGACCACCCACAGAGGCCTGACTGGAGCCGGGCCAGTTTCCCAGTGGAGTTCACTCTTTGCATCACAGAGCAGATTGTCCCTCATCAGATCTGAATCTCACACAAAGCTGCCAAGAGACGTCTGCCCCGTCTCTCCCAGCAGTCATATCTCATCATCTGGCACGTCACTAATTAAAATTAGTGAATTAAACTAAATTAAAGTAGTAAAGAGGGGGGTGGGTTTCACATTCTGAACATTTTGATCATTTGGAAGTATGTATGGTTTGACTTTCTTTTTTCAGAGCCTTTTTAGGTCACGTTTCATTAACTGACCTCCCAAAGGAGAGAAGTTTGGTGTTTTAAAATGGGAACACCACCTAATTTAAGAACAGTGATATGCTGTTCCATGGTTTAGAAAAGGTCATTCAATATTTGTGAACATTAACTACTCTCTCTCAAAGCCAGAAACCAGAAAAGGCCCCAACACACCAAGCTGACGGTCAGCTGTTGAGCAGTCAATGTCAGGCCATCGGTGAACATCTGTTCCCCTAGCTTCTGCAGTGTGCCCTGCACTGTCGGTCTTCGTCAGCCCCTGCCAGCTGTTTTTCGGCCGATGGTGGAGCCCAACGGTGAATGAAACCACTTTGATTGGTGGTTCAGCTCAGCGCACGAGAAAAGAAACGGATGTGAGGAAAGTAAACAAACTGCAAAGGTCATCAGGGAGTGAGATCCAAACAAACTGGAAGTATGGTAGGATTATGATTTTTAAGCCATTGAGCTCTTCAGCAGAAATAGTTTGTAATTGTTTTTATTGTTGGCTAGTGCACGGTAAATATCCTTTATTCTGTCAACAGTTGTGTTGTTAATGAACAAACTGGCTAACTAGAGCCTTGAATCCGTCATGATGGTCTCCCAGTTTCCCTTTTTGAATAATGAATACAGACTATCACCACCTGCTGGTATGGAGAGATATTTCCTGTCACGCAGGCGCAGAACGTACGAGCTAGTTGGCCGTTGGCTGTAGTCTTTGTGGTGTGTTCAAGGCCTGCAACAATACATACAAATTTTAAAAAGCGGTTATTCATTTCCATATTCTTTTCTGTCAAAGCCACAGGGAGCAACTGGAGCTGCGGGGTGCCTACCCCTGTCACAGGGTATAAAGTCTAGAGCTGCTCCATAGACAATGAATGGAAGCCTGATATTTGTGCCCTTTTTTTTTTATGAAAACAAATTAAGCTTTATTCTACTTTATGTTTAGTGTTCTGAAGCAGAAGATGTCCCCATATACTCAGAACATTGCCCGTACTGCTCTCAGTGTCATCTAGAGCATATTTCACCATTCATTGTGAAATCCAGTATCGTAGGTTCTTAGTATATCCCGCAGTGCTCAGGTGAGGTCGGGGCTTTATTTAAAGGTAGTGACCAGGTGCCTGACCATAAGCAGCAAGAGACATAGTGCTGAAAACAAAACAAATATAGTGAGGCGAAATGCCAAACAAGAGTGAATCTAGGGTTACCTCTTACTTTCACGTTCTCTGGTGAGCATGTTAGCAAACAGTGACAGTGACAATCCTGCAGAGTAAACCTTAGAGATGAAGACAAACAACATGACACAGAGTACAGTTACACATTTACATCCCACAGTGGGACTTTTGCCAGTTCCTGAACAAGTAAAATAAGTGTTTGCTGGGAGAGAAAGAAACTTCAAATGTGAAAGTACTGAGGGGATATTATCTGTAGTTTTCAAGTCTCATGGTTATATGGGAGTTCAGTGATGAACCAACAGCTGAAATACAGACATCACAAGTTTGTGTCAACACTTTCAGTGTCAGTCACCCACTACTGGAACAGTCTTCCTATTGAATTAAGACAGAGCGCTAATTTCCTAAATTTTAAACATAAACTTAAGGAATGGCTTTAACAGGGTGTCTACAGGTATCAGACAGTTAAATTTAATGCTTTTTAAAACCCCTTTTAACCAAATTTAGGACAGATGTTTGGATAAATCATGTTTTACTTACTTCAGCATCGCAGTAATCCATTTTCGTAACCACTTATCCTCTTGAGGGTCGCGTGGGGGGCTGGAGTCTATCCCAGCTGACATTGGGTGAGAGGCAGGGTACACCCTGGACAGGTCACCAGACTATCACAGGGCTGACACATAGAGACAGACAACCATTCACACTCACATTCACACCTACGGACAATTTAGAGTCACCAATTAACCTGCATGTCTTTGGACTGTGGGGGGAAGCTGGAGTACCTGGAGAAAACCCACACTGACACGGGGAGAACATGGAAACTCCGCGCAGAAGGACTCCCTCCTGGGATTGAACCAGGAACCCTCTTGCTGTAAGGCATAATAAATTCATAATATAAACACATTAAAAAAAATAAATTAGTATCAGTCCTCAATGCCAACTATTGCCTGGAGTTTAAAAACCGATGCTGGTCCAATAATCATGAAGGCAAGAGATCAGAGTAGGTCATGATCACATTGGAAAATTAATTGACAATAACCTGTTAATGAGCACTTTAAAGCTGTGATGAAATCAAGACATTAAGTGCTTTCAATTCCTCTCCAAAGAACATTAATATTCACCCATGTGAAAATCACAGCACTGTATCTGCATGATGCCAGGAGCTCTTCATGTTGGTGGACAGTTCAAGGACTCCCTCTACAGGATTTAAAGGGAATACATCACTTGAACATTGGGTGGGGGTGTTATCAGAAAACAAATTTGCACTGATCATTACTTGCTGATGCATGTTGCAAATTATTTTTTAAATCAACTGTACAATAAAAGATGTTTTTGGCACATATATAGACGAGGAAAGGTTGTGTTAGGAGTGCGCATATTTATTTTGTAGCACTGGGTGGCACTTGGACTGTAAATAAACTGGGTTTATTACTTATTTATCTAACTGGGTGGTAAATAGACTGGAGATAGTTGTATATCAAATGTGGGACTTTGTTGAAATAATATGAGTTAAAAGAAGTAATGTAAGGGTTAGGGACATGTAAGTTGTGCTTCTACCTACTCCTTTTCGGACACTGTTATCTTTGTCTTGTTTGTTTTTTATTATATTATTGGTTCAAAATGAAGTCATTAATTCATTCAATCATCTCTACATTAGCAGATTTTAGAAATGAAATCAGTATTAAATTTAAGACCTTTTTAAAACCACATGAATGCATTTAAAGACCCATTTCACCAACATACAGACCAAAGCATGAAAGTCAGATGGAGAACCAGCAGGGACAACATGACCTAGAATTGTTCATTATTATGTCACGTTTCACTTCCCAGTGGTACGTAGCTATAATTCCTAACGATATCCTATATTCAGTTAATGTGACCTGGATCTGGATAAACTTTAATGGATGAATGAATTTACTAATTAAATATAATTAACTCATTTAAATGTCTTGTGTGTTGGATTTAGTGGCATCTAGTGGCTGAGGTTGCATTCAACCAAGCATGTAAGAGAGCTACGGTGGCCGACGTGAAAGTGTGAATGGTCCTGTTTGGAGCCAGTGTTTGTTTTGTCTGTTCTGGGCTACTGTAGAAACATGGTGGACTCTGTGGAACAGGACATACTCCATATGTAGATACTAACGGCTCATTCTAACGTAACGAAAACACAATTCTTAGTTTCAGGTTTTTATACACAAAAAACCCATACTTTTCTATTATATTCCATTTCTGCTAATATATCCCCTTAAATCCTGCACACTGGACCGTTAAGCTAAGGGAAAAATTGACTCTTTCCTATTGTACATGAAGAGCTTCCTAGCTAACAGTAGTGTTAGCTACAGGTCTGATGGTGCTGACTGAAAATCCTGCGTTCATAATTAAATCTAAATGCTCCTACTTTTGGTTTATAAGTGTCTAATATCTACTGAAAGCATAGAATCAAATACAACAATATTTTATGACTAACATTATTGTCTACAGCAGGCAAGAGGACGACATTCAAGACACTAGTGACTCAAATGTAAGACGTTTAATTCCTTCTAAGGCCTTTGAGAATGTGTTCTCAGTGTGTTTCAATTTTCAAGAAAACTCAAGTCCCTGTCCTGCAAAATCAAAGCCTGTGGGTCTGTTACTAATCACATACTTTTTCTTTTTAGTTGGTACTGCAGCTGTCCTTAAAAAGTACGTACTCTTGCATGCAGTATGCACACAATCAGGACATACTACTTACTCATACACTCCACCCTGAACTTTGACCCATTTGCTTTTATATCCGTTGCCTTGGAGATGAAACAAAAAGCCACTCAACAGGTTCACCAGAGACAAAGATCAACCCAGAGAGCTCTGCTGTTGTTACTTTGCAATGTGTGCAGTTTGACTTTAAAGTTACAACTGCACAGACTGAAGATTCAAACATGTTATACTTGTGACAGTGAAATTACATCTGCAGTTTTCTGTCGTTATTTTTTTTTAGTTATGTCTGTAATATTTATGATTATTGTGTCCACTTTATCAATATTCCTAATATTACTGTTCAACCGGTCACCGGTTAGTTGAATGCGTTGTCATTCACCATTGTGACTTCTGCCAGATTTCAACTAGTTGTCAAACTGTCATCTGTTTGCGGCTCAGTCGATGTGATGTATCGTCTGCTGCGCAGAGGATTGTGGGAAAGAATAGCCAGAAAAGCATACTGGCTTGCATACTACAAAATCGGACCGGATGCAGCACAACATCCTGGTATTTTTGGCATACTGCATTTGACAGACTATGTATTGGAACATACTAAATCTTTTTCATGCGTACTACATAGTCTGGTAGTGTGGGTATTGGAACGCACAGTATGTAAAAGGGACAGCTGGCAGGACAGGACAGGTTTGATGTTTTGATGACGTGTTACGTGTGTGACCCTCCACCAGGAGATTAAGACAGCAGCTAGCAATAGTTAGCAGCTCACTCAAAGAAGAACAGTGGCTGAAAATGTCTGTAAAATGGGACAACAATGAGGCTGGGAGCTCTTACAGCGGAGGACGAGATCAGCCGATACAGTATAACAGAGAAGGTAAAGGACTGTTGCTGTCATGCCCGTTTTGATCCCAAAACGTCGGCATGCTATCTAAAATCACATGCTGGAGCATCATGGTTCCACTGCTGTTTGGTCTTGTGTAAAAAATTAAATCCGGCATATATGTGTGTTTGATAAACAGAAAAGGTTCCCCTTTTAAACATAAAGGTTAGTGTAAAAAGAATAAATCACTCAACAACTCCACAAAGAGCTCCGTAGGCTACAAATGTCGTTTTTATTATTACTTTAAATAATGTCTAAATAAAGGGACTAAAGACATGCTCGTGTGACTTCTTCCATTATCAAAAATATGGTTGTGGGGTGATGTTTGCAGCAGAAATCTATCCAGGGAGGGAAGCGTGCATCACAAGGTGAGACCGTTGTGGAGTCCATTCATCTGAAGACAAAATGAAATGAGTCCCACCATCACCACGGACGGTGTTGGTTGTCAAAAGAGGGGGGGCAGTGATTTCTTTCTTTTTTTTTAACCAACCAAATGTCACATTCAGAAGAAAAAAAATCTCATATATAAAAACTGAAAGACCTGGATACATTTCTACTTTTCCACATGTTTTTTTACTACAGAAATTAAAAAGAAAAGACATAAAGGAACACACAAAGGGGGGAAGAAAACAGCTATTTTTATAATCAACTCCCTTTGGTAAAAACTGTAATAAATGGTCTTGCATTTGTCTTTTTCATATACATACTAACTTTAGCCATTTATCACTAAAGTCCACAGTAAGCTTGGAAAGTATTACTAGCACAACAACACGGATCTGTCATAAAAAGTCTGAGACTATATACAGTGTATTTACAACGTGAGCGGCATGTGGACAGTCCTCCCAGAATGAGACGAGTGTTTGTGTATGTATGTGTGTGTGTGTGTGTGTACAAGCTGGTGTATTGGCGGAGGGCGTTTTAAAAAGGTTGACATCCAGGGCGGCGAGGATCATTTGTGTTAATAGAACTATATATAATATATATACACAACACATACACTGGAATACATGTCAGTATCTGACATTCACGAGCTATACAATTTTACAGTCTGAGACCAAACAGTGTTGTGAGGCTAATTTTTTGTCTTTTTTTATTTCATTTTTTTACATAAATGCAACAGTGCTTTGATGTTAACCCGACAAAACTGTTTGGGGCTCAGGCACAGTTTCTAATAATGCTGCCACGTGTTCTGGAAAAGGAAATGTCACCCTCTTTCCGTCTAGTGATAGGTACATAATTGTGATTTGGCCTTAACGCAGGAATGTCTGAACCAGATCTCTCAGACTTTGTTGTGCTCCCGTCCAAACCTTCAATCTGGGAAACAAAACCTTCTGAAACGTGTTCCTCTTTCTAAATAAGTGCACTTGTCCACCATATTGTTTTCCACGGATAACACTATCGTAAAGAAATCCCTGTATGGTTGATCTCGATGGAGCTCTCACTCTTGATGGCTTCAGACAAAATGGTCAGTCGGAATCTAAAACCGAAGCTCAGCTGTGATAAAGTACAAAAAAAAGCACCACTCTATCTCTCACAGGCTCGCCGTTTAAGTCGCTGAGCCCCGTAGAAAAAGGCTCAGGGAATTTGAGAAGTGGCTCCGAGTGCTGGTAAGAGCTCAGGTCTGCGACTGGATCATGACGATTCCTAAGTTTTGGCACCGAAGGCCCTGTGAAGAAATGGGCCCAGCTAAAAACGCTGGTAAAAATCAGTAATCCTGCCGCCCCGGGTGCAACGTACACGGTAGCTAGCTTAGTTGTGCTCCCATGTCGGCCTTAAAAACACATTAATAAGCCCTCGTTCCTACCTCTACTCCTGACCTGTTTGACTTCAGACCCCAACACCCCCAGAATTCAGTCTCTCTCTCTCCTGTTTCTCCTCGGCTACGGCGCCTTGCTCGGCGGGCCGTATTTGACGCGGTACTTGTTGATGTTCATGAAGTGAAGGATCTCAGGCTGGCGGCTGGTGGTGCAGGGTAATAGGCCGTCACGTGTTTCGCCCATCAGCCACTTATTGGTGTCGGCACTCATGTCGCGGGTGACGTGCTCCTTGGCCCACGCGTCCACCCAGGCCTGGAAGCGTTTGTGCAGCCGTGTGCTCACCCGCTCGTGTGACTGAGGAGAAACCACATGATGTTAAAAAAAACTCAGCAGACATCAACACTCTGAGGGTTAGGGATGTGAGTCTTCAGTGAACAGAGATGGTTAGTACCTTTTTTATGACGCAGAAAATACAAGCATTTTAACATAGCTACCCTGTCACCTGCTATTTAAATTCTTCTTAGGGTTCTTTTAATTATGCTAACATGCCTCCTTGCTTCCCTCACTTGCTTCCTCGCATCTTAGCTCCTCTTAGTGATGGTGTGAGAGAGATGCTTGGAAGAGACTAATAGGATACACCCGTGTTTCCTTGCTCTAAGCTCCTAAAGGAGTCTCCTCTCTCCTCGAGGTGCATTTATGAGATCTGAAGATCCTCTGTAACGGCGAAAGAGGAAAGATTTCTGGTTTGCATGGTGAAAAGCACCCTTACTCACAATGAGCTCACATTTATAGTGAATTAAACAGGAAAAATAAAGTATTTCCTATTTTTCTGGGGACCCACTGGAAGCCATCAGGTTTTATTTAATCAATTAATAAATCAAAGAACAAATCACTGAGCACTTAAGCTGAACTGAATGTACCGAGTCATCAGCGGCACCATCTCAGGCTACATGCACACGACAAGCAATAGTGCCTAGTTCGGACAGTGTGGACGCAGAGTCGTAGCCAGGAGTAGTGGGATTGTGACATGAATGGCTTCACTGAAACACACCCTTGATAGGTCGCAGGTGACACCTCACTGCTCCTCCACTGACTGCCTCGATCGCAGCTGTCTTCCTTGTTTGTATTCACCAAGTGAGTCGTGACTGAACTGTGATAAATGTCTAGCTACAGATACAGAGAGTCACGTGAATTCTGACATGACTGTTTAATCTGAAGTTGCAACGCAAAAAAAATCCCACCTGTACCTGATTTAGTATCACATATGAAAGTGGTTCAAATCAGAATTGAAAATATCAGACTCACTGTAATTTGTGCTGTTCACACTGTTGTGAAAACAAACAGGGCTGAGTCTTTTATAAGCAAAAATAAAAGATTTGAGCCACCCCTGTCTGCAGTCTGAACATAGCTTGAGCAGTGTTTTGCATTAGAGCTCCCCTCACTGGTGACTACAGCCCCAACATTCAACTGTCAGCTCAACCGTTACATACTGTGTGTTACGCCCCTCTGTAATGTCTATAAATAGTGCCTATGCAGGATCCTCCTGGGTGCCTCCCATTAGAGGTGTTCTGGGCACGTCCCACTGGTAGAAGGCCCCGGAGCAGACCCAGAACACACTGGAGGGATTACATATCTCATCTGGCCTGGGAACGCCTCGGGGTCCCCTAGGAGGAGCTGGAAAGCGAAGGGATGCCTGGGGTGCTTTGCTCAGCCTGCTGCCCCTGTGACCCGGCTTCAGATAAGCAGTTGTAGGACTAGTTTGTACTTAAAAAAAATAGTTTGATTTTGGTAAAGACTCTGCGTTGCCAAAAACAGATAAAAACGAGTGATATCACACCCACATCCCCTGTTGATGGTCTTTATGCTAAGCTAAGCTAACCAGCTGCTGCCTCCAGCTACATATTAACACGTTTACATATGACAGCAGCATCAATCTTCTCATCTAACGCTCAGCAACAAAGCGACTAAGGGGATTTCCCATAATGTCAAACTGTTCATTTAAACAGTCTGAACAGGAAACTGAGTCAAACTGAGCTGAGGACAGTCAGTCTCACTCATTAATTCTTCAAACTGAAAGAAATTATTGTAATTAGCTAAATGATTTGTAATTTCCACCCCTGCCTAAAAATGTACATTTAAATGCTTTGACAGTTTCAACAGTCCATAAGGAGCTGTAGCACAGCCTGCTGAGCTGCTCAATGTTACACTCAAATACTGGGTTTCAAACAATTGAGTCAGTGATTTGTGTTTGACACCCTCCATTTCACAGGGGTTGATAATTTAATAATTATAAGCCCCTACCTACCTCTCTGACCTTATCCAGAAATACACCCCCTCCCGCTCCCTGCACTCTTCCTCTGCTCATCTCTTGACCTTTCCCACCTCATGTCTCAGCACCATGGGTGCCAGGGTTTTCAGCTACACTGTCCCCAGGCTCTGGAACTCCCTACCTCCACACATTCAACAGTCTGACAGCATAACAGTGTGTGTGCCCAATTCACGTGAGGTGACTTTGGGTGTTTTGAAAGACTCCTCTTAAATAAAATGTATTATCATTATTGTCATTATTGTGACATGTTGTGAAAGTTACAAACATCTTAAATCTTATGTTAACTTTTAACGTTTCACAGATCTTTAGGAAACCTTTGGTCGTTTGGCTGATGCATTCTGAACTGTTCATTTTTAATAAAGGCAAATAAGTTTTAACAAAGGCCGACTTTCACTTTCCTATAACCTCACAAACTCAGAGACGTAACTCCCTCACTGCTCCGCCTACACCTTAAACACAGTAAAGGGGACCTCACACTATCGTGGGGTAACTTGCCTCCTTCCAGCAACTGAGGGAAAGCAGTTTTGGACATGGTGGTAGGGGCATGAAGCGGCTGCTGCGCAGAGTTCACCGTGTTGAACTTCTAGTTGTCGCCACCTGACTTTGGCCGATCAAATAAAAGTAGATGGGTATTGCGGAAGCAGAGAGAAGACAAGATGGAGCTGATAATGTTTGTGTCTGATTACCTAGAGCTGTAAAACACTGTGCTAGAAACTTATGAGGACAACCAGAAGAAAAACTGGGAACACACTTCCACTAAACTTCAATTGCCTAAGCTACAAGTTAACTTGAATTTCCACCAGTGACACTGACCGAAGCACCTGCCTGTCATTGCGGCCCTGGACTGTACCAGCAGCCACTTTAAAAATGCTTTTGCGGGTAGGCGGTTATCAGGGAGCTTCCTGTGCGGCGGCATGAAAGCAGCTTAAGGAAGTAAAGGAGAAATCTATTTGGCAGAGGAACTAAGTCATCTGGAGGCCAGTGGTGATAGTAGCAGGAGGAAGCAGCGAGTACCTGGTGAGCTCGCAGCAGGGCAGTGCGTCGGTACATGTAATCCTCAGACTTGAAGACGTACACCATCTTGTACGAGTTGAGCTTGAACATACACTCCATTTTCTCCTTCTCCAGGGATTTCTTGCCGCCCTCGCACGCCTCTTTGTCCAGCTGCTCGCGGCCCTTCTGGTACTTCCTGATCCGCCTCAGATTCCTGGTTTTACAATCGCAGAGACAAACGTGATGAGAGCGGCTCATTAGGGGAATGTGTCGGAACAAATCCACTGGAGTTAATTTAATCAAAAGGATGTCATGATTCGACTTCTGCATTTGACTTTCATCAGAGGAGATGTGTTCAGCTTACTGAGCAGGATACTCTGATACTCTAGTAAAAAAAAATCCTTACTATTAACATCACCCTATTCAAGTCAAAAAGAAATTACATTCACAATTCAAAAAAGGATTGACCTGATGTGACGACTCACCTGGGAAGAAAAACTGGCTTCTGAGCGAGGTGCTCTCTTAACTCAGGTGTGGTGGAATCTGGGTTTAAGTAGCGTCCGACATAATCAGACCAACGCTGCAACCAAACGACAAGTGTAACACAAATTTAAGAGAGATTAGGCAGACACTGTACACCACTACACCAGGATTACCAAAAGGTTGGCAACAGGTCCTTACTAGTGTTTCCACTCCAGCTGGAAAAGTGGACCCTCTTACTAGACAAAATGTAAAAACAATGACAACTTTTATTTGCATTCATTCAACAAATATTTAGTTCCCTCATTTAATATGAAGACGACACTCAGAGATGTTAATTATTGTGACATTAACAGCCAAATAAGAATCATTCACTGTCGCTAAACATCAGTGTGAGAATGTGGGACGAGTTAAAAGCTGAACACTGCGGTTGGGACTTTGCACAACTAATTTTTGCGGTTTACCAACCATCACATCACACATCACTATTTGAGTTAAAAATCCGACTGGTTTGTAAAAATAGTCAAAAAAAGAAAAGGCTTGCATATTTTTTAAAATTATTAAATTTTCCCTTTTTACCCACGAGCCAAACCTTAAAATCATCCAGTGTTAACGGTTTCTTACCTCGGCCTCCATGGGCTCGTCTGAGTTCTCCTCCTCTGTGTCGAGCAGCTCCACTGTGAGCTGCACCTGCCCTCTGTTCCTCGAAAACATCACCTGAGAAAGAGAAAGAGACAAAGCAATTGTGAAGAAAAATGAAAGGTCAGCGTGTGAGAGATAACAAGCCCAGTTGAGGTGAGGACTCAGAGGGCTGAGGTGAAAAGCAGGTAACTGCAGGATCAACATCTTAGGCTGGAACCAAGAATCAGTGCTTCGACTTATTCTTCTTCTGAGGGTGTTTTCATACCATTTTAGGTACTTTATGAGTGACTCTTACCATGCCTGAGTACGATTGCCCACCTCTCTACTCAGCTTCTACATTAGTACACTTACATAATCATAACCTCAAATGTTTCCAGAAACGTATTTTCGGGTGCTTTCACACCTGCCCTGTTTGGTTTGGTTCAATGGAACTCACGTTCATTTGCCTCCTAAATGCGGTTTATTTAGGCAGGTGTGAACACAGCAATCACACTCAGGTGTGCACCAAAACTGGACCCAGACCTTCTTGAAGAGGTGGTCTCAGTCCGGTTACAAACGAACTCTGGTGCGGTTTGTTTGTGGTGAGAACGTGTTTCGACCTGGATCTGAACCAACTGCAGTCACATGACACATTGTTTGGGTTAAACATGAGCATGTTACAGTCCTGGAGGATTATTAATGTGCGCCTCCTCCTGTACTGCCTTAATATGCACATTCAGCACATCCAATGCATCAAAACATTGTTTTCTAGTTGGAGCCGCGCCTCGTTTTCAAACTGTATGGTTTGACTCAAATGAACAATGACAGCAATATAGTCCACGATGAGCAGCGCTAAAATCAACCTGCGTAGTTGTCCCTCCATTGTGACATTAGAAAGTGTCACATTTATCTTGCAAGTGTACTCTTCTTCAACGTTTTGTTTACTTCCTGGATTTTTCCCACATGGAAATTCTGATCAATCCAGAGCAGCTTTCTCGCACAAGGCATTTGATCTGGTCCGCTTGTAAATGCTGCTGTGAGAACATGAACCAACTCTAGGCAATTATGCAACTTTGCAACAAAACTAGTCCCTGATTGGACCAAAACGAGACAACTCAAGCAACTAAAGAAAACTCATGTTGGCCGATTCTGATGGTTCATTTTAAAGTTGAGAATGATACCAATCACACACCAATATTATCGTGCATCCCTAACTCAGGGAATAGATAATACAATAAGCAGAGAACAACAAAATGTACAGTTTTTAAGCTGTATGTTGTTGAACGTCTCTCACTTCACTTTGCCATCTAACTAGAGCACACAATTGGCTGATGTCATTTTAAATATCTGTCACTGCAGGGTTATTTTGTTTTAAGTCATCATTTCAACGTTGGATTTGTAATTTCTCTTTTGACAAAATTGGATAAACTTGTGTGAACCGAGCAGGTTATCAACAGTAAAATGAAGCTTTCAGAGTACATCAAAAAGGGAATTTGCTTGTGGGTGGCAGGTGGCCTTAAGCTGCTTTTACACACTGCCAGTGCTCCATGAGAGCAAGGATAATTTTTAAAGAATGATATCAACTTATGATGTTTGGTAAGCTGCAGACAGCGCACTCATGTTTGCCAGGCCAGCTGATTTGTAAACTTTAAAGACCTCATTTTAGACGCTTTAGATGCCAATAGACTCCTAACAGAGCACTACGCACAGCCACTTTTAATGTATTACAATGCTGAGAAGCGTGGAGAAGATTTATTGGTTGTGAACACACCCGAGAACAGAATTTAAATCAAAAACAAAACCAGAAATCCTCACGGTCTCCTTTCCTCTGTGCAGTAAACAAACTTCCATATCTGGATTAATTAAATCACCCACTCCTGCAGTCTTGTGGAAAATTAGTCAATTTAAGTACTTCTCCTTAAATTAACTTTAATTCAACTAATTTCCATATTTTTTTAAACTTCTGCACAATATTTCAACGCCTTTCATCTCATCTCATCCACTTGCATCATCTCTACAGTTTTCTAATGACTGTAGGATCTTTGTGTGTTTACCTTGAAGCAGTTCTCATCAGACATGAGCTGCTCGGCTTTCCGCTGGTACATGGCCTCCGCTGAGCTCCTCGAGGACTGGGTGGACATTGTTCCTCCGCTGGCTCCGTTAGCGCTCTCTGAGAGGTAGAGGTCCGTTACCTGGACGCAGATCTCGTCACTCACGATGTGTTGAAGCTGGATGGAGAGAAGTACTTGTTTGAAGTCAAGAAAACAACAGCAGTTCAACAGTGTCAGAGTTACGCTCATTGTGCTGACGGGGGCTTAAAGGGATAGTTTGGATTTTTTAAGTGGGGTTTCATGAGGTACATATACAAAGTTAGTGTATTAAATACAGTAGATGGCAGCGTACATGACCCCAGTTTGGAGAAGCAGGCAGGAGTGCCGACACAAAAGCCAAGCAATGCACTGCTCTGGACTGGGGAAGCAGCAAAGCGAATTTTAGCCACCTAAAAAAATCAATATCAGTTTATGTGTACGCTATATTTAGAATATTTTCAGCGCTTTACCGTGCCGTCAGACAGCCCTCTCTTACAGGGAACTGAAGCCATTATATCCTTCTCTTTAAAGCCATCAGTCTCATTAGCAAAAACAGAAACTTTCCCTCACAGCTCACGGGATTTCGGCACCTAAGGGCCCACCTGGGTGAGAATGCTGAGTTTACATAAGAGGCGAAAGTGCCGCGAAGCATCCTGAAGCCTGGAAGCCAGCCACACTGCTCTGAGGCCGACAACAGAACTTTTCAAAGCCCCCGGGTTCAGCTTAAGACAGGAAGCATAAGTGTCCTGAGGACAGGAAGCTGGCCACGCCATGGAGCTCCACAGCCGCTCAGTTGCCTTATTAGGGAGCCAAAACTATCACTGCTGTGTCAGTCTCTTTTGGCAAGACAGTTTTGGCGTCTGGTCTATTTTCTTTTCTAATTTATTTTAGTAATAGCCTGGTATGAGCAAACACACGTACACACACACAATCAGACAGACAGACAGAAATAAAAGATTAGCTCTATGTGTGAAAAGAACCGAGCAGAGGAGTGGGACTGCAGTTTAGTCTCCTGACTCACCCCTGCATTTTGTTAAAAAATGGGTTTATATTATTATAGAGTAAGTCAAGTACAGAAAAAAAGCTACCTGTATTGAATTCCAGTTACCAGAACCAATTCAACCTTGTGTGACTCTAGTAAATCTGAACTACCCATTTAAAACACCAAAGTCACAACTCCTGAGCGTGCCTGAGAAGGACTAAATGCACAAACCTGCTGTTTTTAAATATCCAATCGAGACAAGTGTTTGTTGGAAACGGGGCTTTGGACTAATACTGCTTTTTTTAGGTGATCAAAATACATTTTGCTGCTGCCCCCCGTCCACAGCAACACATCGCTTTGCTTCTGGGCGGTCCTCATGCCTGCTTCTCCTAACTGGGGGCATGCTGACTGACACCTGCTGTATGTAATACTCAGCTATAGATCAGTACCTCATACAACCTCACTTCACAAGATCTGAACTAACCCTTTAATGTGACCACCAGATGAAATGAGATGACAAACAGTTTCTTACCTGCCGGACGATGCTTTGGATGAGCTTGTCCATGGTGAAGGCGATGTAAGCGTGAATGGTGAACATTTCCCTCAGAGAATCCTCATACTGAGACGCCTCCATATTTCCGTCCAGCAAATTCCTGACCATCTCCAAGAAGGCAGAGTAGTAATCTTCCACCTCGATGTCCACTGGAGAAAAGAAATATTATAAAGGAGAAATCAGATGGCTGAGTGGATCTGCACATGACAGAGACACTGGCGGCATTTCAAATCAGTCGTCTTTGGCAAGCGGAGCTCATTTTGGCAGCGGTTTAATTTTCCAAATCAAGTGATTCCCTGATTCACTATACAGTAAGTATTTGTGTTTTCATTCATTTTTAGTTTTCAGTGTTTATTTGTGTTATTGTTTAATTATCAGTTTCAGTTTAACTTCTCATTCCCTCTCTTGCAGTGTCCATTGTTTCCAACGAGCCTCCAAACATTTTTTACATACTTCTCTCTCGGAAAAAAGAAGAATGTGAATAATGTGCGAGAGAGCAGGAATGTGGAGCAAAAGTCAATGGAAACAGGATTTATGGTCTGTCCTCGACAGGATAAGCAAACAAACATAATACAGCACGGTTTAATTAGGGACATTAAACATGTGAGGGTCTGTCTGATGTTACTCACTGGGCTCCTTCAGTCTCAGCTGGATGGCTGGATTGTCGTTCTTCTCCTTCTTCAGTCCCAGGACTTCCCTCTCCCAGTCTCGTTCTCTGACCTCCTCTTCGATCTGCCGCTCCGCCTGCCCGTACAGCCGCAGCAGACGCGAGCACAACGTCTGGTGCAGTCGCAGGAAGATGTACCAGTTGTTGTTGACGTAGAACAGGTTGTAGGCGTCGTCGGAGCCGCGCAGCTTCTGCACCGCCGTGTTGCTGAACAGCAGCTTGGACTTGGAGGGGCTCCCGCTGCCGGGGACGCCGTTGTGCTTTTTAGAGGCGCCTTCCTCCAGATCCATCTCCTCTTCCTCCTCCTCCTCCTCTACTTCGGAGAGCTCGCCCCGCTGGGAGAACAGCATGTCGGGGATGAAGTGGTAGATGATCTGTTTGATCTTGTATTTGTCCTCCTTCTGAATGCTGGTCTGTCGCTTCACGTGGTGGATGATGAGCGCCGCTGCGTCCTCCAGGATCTGGCTGTCCTCGTACGCCAGTGTCAGGTGGGGGCCCGTGGGTGGAGTGGCGTTCTCCTCGGACGCCTGCTCCTGGCGCTGCACAGCAAGAATAATTCAACGTCAGCATTTCGGATACACAGAAGATTTGATTTTGTGTGACCCTGAAATGAAAGTTTGGTTCTACAGTCTGTTTATTCCTGTTTCAGCCTCTCCAGGATGTTGCAATGTCACGATTGAGACAATGAACACAAATTCCACCAATCCCTGTGAATTCTGCACAACATGACTATTTCTTTCCAATCCCCACAACTTTTACGCCCATTTTACCTATCACCGAAGTTTCCCGCAGGTTACCACACTCACTTCCTTATTTCTGGTGGTGAAGACACAGACATGTGCGAAATGACTGCCTTACATTTACCAACAAACATAACTGCTGAAGGCTGTGCAAAGCATTCCCTGATGTTCTGCATTAAAGCCTGGGTAAACTGTTTTGCACCGTGTAACACTGAGGTGGAACACGAGGGAAATTCATCGATTGCCAAACACTTCTATGGCAAAACAAACCTGGCTGAAAGAACATACAAGATAAATCACCAGGACAGAGGCTGTTGCATTCACATCTATTACATGTGCTGAAAGAATCGATGGGAGTTACATTAAATATGCATGGGTGGTGGTGACGTTAGTGTAGTATAAATCACACAGTGATAGAGGCGTGCTTGCCTGCTGCGTGACAAACTGGAGCTGGGCTGAGTGCTGAAAGTGACCTCCTCTAACACCACAACTATTATATGGAAACAGTTCGGACGTTTAAAAAACGACGAAGCTCAGGTGAGCCAAGACGGGAAACACAACAAATTGAGAGTTACAGATGTAACTAAGGTTCTATGATTTCCGGAAGGCCGCCAGTTCTATCACATGTAAAGGTAACATCACAGCGACCACACTGTTGTTTTGTTCAGGCAGATAAAACATGTTTGCAAAGTTAAATGTTTACATTTAGATGTTATTTAAACATTTTTTAACGCAAATCTATCCCAGCTGACACAGAGGCAGGGTACACCCTGGACAGGTCACCAGACTATCACAGGGCTGACACATAGAGACAGACAACCATTCACACTCACATTCACACCTACGGACAATTTAGAGTCACCAGTTAACCTGCATGTCTTTGGACTGTGGGAGGAAGCCGGAGTACCCAGAGAAAACCCACGCTGACACAGGGAGAACATGCAAACTCCACACAGAGGGGCTCCCCCAACCTGGGTTCAAACCAGGAACCCTCTTGCTGTGAGGCGATAGTGCTAACCACTGCACCACCATGCAATTGCTTAGGAAATTCTGTTGTGAAATCAGGCATTTTAAGTTGCAACAATCTAAAAAAAAAATCCTGCAAAATCCTGGAGGGACTCTAATCTGAGATACAGTTTCTTAAAGCACTTCATGTTATATATAAAAACATGACATTATAAACAAATGCTTCACAACAGCATTTTGTAAATTCAGATTTTTCTATATATTTTGTGTTTGCAGTGGTACCATACTGAGGTAGAGAGGAGAGAAACTTACCTCATCATAAATGCTTTCGATTTCATTCAGCAGGGACTTGGATCGAAGCACTTTGGTGTCATTCTGTTTGAAGTTGATGCCTTGATGGTCGAGAGACTTGAGGTAATACTTCTCATTCTGCTCCCTCCAGATCTTGTTGAAGCCTCGCTGGGCTTCCCGCCACTCTTCCTCCTTGGTCTTTAATCTGGTTAGAAGAGAAGGCGAAGTAAAGTATGTGATATACAAACACAATATCTCTTAAGAACATTTGAAACCAAAATCTGAAACTTTCACACAACAGCAGCAGGTATCAGAGCGCTTTTGTTACTTCACATCATCACAAGACACAAACATCTGTTGCAACATTTATGTGTTTCACACAGGAGCACTGAAGTGAGATAGTGTTACAGGAATTACTTCTTTTCAAATCCTTTCACAGCAACAGAGAATGAAGTCTATAAAAGCACACGTTAAATCTCAGGAGCCATTTTTAAATCCACCACTCCAACATCATATTGGCTTTTCCTCCCCTGTGTGGATTAGTGGGTTTATAAGCTCTGGTTCATAGCCTCAGTCTGGCCCCAGAAGAAGCTGGTGTACACACATTCACTGCACCGTGTAAACAGAGAGCTTGTGAATTGTGCACGTCTGTGTTTGCATATGTATGCACCTCACTGTGTCTTCATCATATCAAAAACTACATGGCAGAGCTCCAGTTAAAGAACAATCCTTCAATTAAAAAAACAGCGTCTGTTTCCAGATACACAGATCAGATGATTAAAAAGGAAATTAATAATCATTCAGGTTTCACTCCCACCTCTTTAACACGATGGGGACAGACACAGCGGGGTTTTTCTTCAGGCCGTCGATGATGTCAGGCGCCTTGTCTCCGTATATCCTCTGGATGGCTTTGCGGTGTACGACCTCCGAAGAGCCGCCCAGCGTGTTGTCCAAGCGGAACTTGGCTTGCTCCTCCGCTGACATGCGGGACAACTTCCTCTGTACCGTCTCCAGGACTCTGATGGTAGCCAGGTTTGTCTCCAGAACTACATCCAACTGTGGGCGAGAAAACACAGAGGTTTTAATATCCAATGCTGTGTGTGCGTGCCCTTCATCTTTAATTTAAAAGCTCATACAGCACAATATTCTCATCTACTGCTGTTCACCGCTGAGCAAATTCACTGTAGTAATTCAGAAGTGTTTGTTCAGAGATGTTTTAAAACAAAGATGAGAGTGGAAAGAGAAAACACAACATCTATTGGAATAAAATAATTCTTCACTCCAGTGGTGACATCAATGTTTAATGTTCCTGCTCACCTCAAAGCGTTCGTCCTCACATCTGTAGATGTGCTCCTCGTACTGAGTCTTCTTGGAGCTGACAAACGTGGAGTCCTCAGACCAGGAGGGGAAGGAGACCCAGGTGTCATTTAAGACCTGGACACAGCAGAAACAAACACTGTGTCATCTATAAAGGTCAAAACTCTTTTCAGTTTTTTAAGTTTAAGTCAAATGATGTCGATGAATATGAGACACCTACACAATAATTGATCTAAATAGGAAAAATGTCCCATTCCAACTATTATTCACATGTACTATCTGTGGTCTTTAGGGTTGGATTATACCATTCACATTTGAACTGCTACCGCTACTGGTACTGATACCCAAAGCTTCCTCTATTTAGTACTTTTCTGTATCTGTAGTAAGAACAGTAGAATTTCTGAACGAGCTGCAGGGTGACAGAGTTTCAGTGTCTCTTTCTTTCTCTCCATACTCCAAGCCAGTCAACAAGGGATTCTGCTCCTCTGCTCTTTCATTATTATAACACGAAACTTAAAGCTAACTCTCTGTCTGCTTGCTTATAACCCTGTTTCTGCCAAACACTTAAAGTATGTTACCTCGGGAACCAAAAGTAACCCTTCAGACATGGTACCTAGACCCTAATGTTTCCACCGCTAACAGTACTCTTAAATGTGGGCGGGGCTGTTGTCACTCACTGCTCCGTCCAGCACTCACTGTATTTCCTCCTTTATCAGACTGCACTTTGTTTATCGTGTTTTACAAACTGGATGCATTTTGAAGTAACTTGTGGTCCATTAGGAATGGACCTGTGACCCACTTTTGGACTGCAACCCACCACTTGGGAACCCCTGCTGTAAACTTTTCTTACCTCTTTACAAAGTGGAGTTCTGCCGGTGCATTTGGGCTGTTGGTAGCTTTTGGGCAGAGCTCTGTAACTGGAGCCGAGTCTCTTACAGGAAGCATAATCAATCTCCATGGCGATGCCCTCGGTGGCCCGTTCCTTGGGGTATGTTTCGATGTGAGACATTTCCCGATAACCCAGGAAGTTTTTAAACCAGTTGAACAGCTCGGGGAATTTTCTGTACAACATAATTCAGCGTCAAAAACATGTACCATAGATACAGTGTACTTGTGGGAAAAAAGTAAGATGTTTGCCAGGTGAGACGACACTGAGTGAGTACTCACCCTAAAAAGGGCAGCACCAGCTGCACCAGTTCAGCCCTGGAGATCACCTCCTGATTAAAAATGACCAAACATCGCAGGAAGTTGTCGTAAGCCTCTGCACTTCGCAAGGCTTTGCGCACCTGAGGTGAGAAATAAATGTTAGAACCATGTGTGACAGAAAAGTTTACCTAACTGAAGTAGGGATGTTGTGGTGAGGAAACTTTCCCACCGGTAAATAAAGTCAAGACTCGCCAGTGTTACTGATTACACCAGAAATATTACGAGGAAAGTTTCTGCTACTGCAAACCAAACATTAAATACTGCTGCACCTTCACATTAAAAGTGAAGTGGCAAAACATCAACTGACTTTGATTAAACAGTTGTTGCAATAAATGCAATGGGTCTCAATCATGAAATGTTAGTGAATCTGTGAGTAGATTTGCAACTGCCCGGTGTGAGCAGAGCCAGATGCCGAATTGCTTTCCCACCAGTATTTTTAAACCAAAACTCATTCTGAAATAATGTTTAGGTCTCCCATATTGTGTCTGTGATAATTAAATTAAACAAGAATGACATGCAGTCTGGGGTTGTGGTGCGGACGGAGGGAAGGGGAGGAGGATGCTGGCTTATTTTATTTATTCAGAGAACAGCGTTTTACAATTTTGTACTACATTAAATCAAATAACCTTTTCTGTTTTTAAGGAACCCAATCTAAAGCTTAAAACCGCCAAATACCAACTAATTTAACTAAATGTGGTACATTTCTTATCTTTTGTCATGTTTAAGTTACGTGTTTCAAAGGTATCTGCGTATTGTGAACATAACAGAGCACAAAACCAATTAAAACTGTAATTTCTAATAATGACAATCAATATTTTTGTGCAATATCTTATTTACACAAGCACTGCGAGCAGTCAGAAGAAGGTGTAGATTTTGTTAGTACTTACGAAAAGATTGGAGCTATTAACATTGATAAAAGCTGAAATACATATAAATTTCCTTCTGCGAACAGTTTACACACAAACTTGTTCTGCTCACGTTTTATGAATGAGACCCAATGCGAGATTAGCACTACTGCTATCTAATCATTCATCAAAAATGCATCTACAGAACATCGGTCATTTTTGGCATTTGTTGACAACAGATTACTGTCAATTATTGCAGGGGGTAATCAAACAAGAAGAAGCAGCCATATCGAACTGTTAGATAAGGTGCTACAGGTGACAGGCTGCAAATCTGCAACTTCTTACCTATGTATTTAACTTCTTTTTCTTCAGTCATGTCATCAGGTTCCTGTACAGTATTAGTTTAAATCTGATATACTGCCATAGGTGCTTTTGCGGGAGTAAGAGGGATTTTTTTATTACTACTTTATTACTTATTTTTATATATATTTATAGAGTGCACCTGGATTTCGTTGTATGTTTGTACAATGACAATAAGAAAGCTGAAATCTGAAATCAAAAATGGAGCTCTCAGTTTATAATTGTAGCGTGCGCTGACCAACTAAGTATTGATGAGGTAAAGCGAAACAACGATGGAGGCAGCGTAAGTAAGTAACGTAGAGTAATGTAACTGATGTATGCCAGAACACCGTCTCAACACCAGCTACCGTTTCAAGCCTGTACTGAAGTTTTACATTTTATTACAATAATTTAACAGCTTACATGTTAAAAATAAATGCAGCAGATTTTTTTCTTATGCATTTATTTGATAAAAACAAATCAACATCAAATCAGTACCACTGTCTATCGTTCAGAGGAGTTCTTGCTAATACGCCTGAAAACCTCTGCCTTGCTTTTGCTGCGATTTTAAATTCTATCTGCGTAACTTACTGATTGTTTTTCTTCCTTCATATCCTGTGTCCTTATCCTTTCATCTAATGGCTGTTTACTTTACACACAAACAAACAAACAAAGAGATAAAACACAGCATACTAAAAACGTACCTTCTCAAAGAACAGAGATTCTGTGCCGACTCCATGCTTGCTGGCCTCCGCCACCGAGGGATCTTTCAGATTCAGTAACTTGGGCTTCTTCTGTTCCAAAACAGCAGATGAGAAGACATCGGTGCAATCATTACAAAAACAGATGGGAAATAAGAAGGAAGCAGGAGTCGACTAAAGCTTCAGCACTATGTGAGGATGCATGCGTGTACCTTGACCGGGGGTGTGGACCCTGGAGTTGGATGACGACGGATCTGGCAGCCGTTCTGATTGGGCCTCTGTTTGTTGTTGAGCTGCAGCTTTTTGGCCGTACCACCGTGGTCGTTCCGTACAGACTCTGCCTTCTCAGCTGTGGTCTTATTTAACAGCTGTGGAGAAGACATGACGACACAACGCTGATTAAGACAAGGGTACATGAATACGCTCTCTTCAACTCTGGATCTCCAAAAGTACAACGGGATTTTTCCAGCAGGTTATTGTTAAAACAGTGTGACTGTTGACTGTATAACTGGTGTTAAGTATCTAAATAAAACACTCTTTGACTCCATACTTGAACTTAGTGCTCAGACATCTGCACTACAGTGAAAAGGAGGGTCTCTGCTCACCACTGAACTGTTGGCATCAGGAAGAAATTGCCCAAACTCTGAGAGCAGGTCCTCTTGGTTCTTGAAGAGCCTGGCCACCTGAGCGTACACCTCCTGCTCCGTCAGAGCCGGCGTGTAGTTCCCACCAGCCTCCTTAGCGTTACGCTGCTCCTTCTGTAACAGACAGACACAAGTTCACTGTGAAGTTACTGCTGAAACCTGGAGTGATATGAGAGGTCACAAAGGCCACCCATAATTTTAAAATCCACTTCTAGTTTTCCTCATTTCAGCCTGCAAACTCCACGGGGATGAAAAAGGTGACATTTCTGAAAAATAGGGTTGAACTTGTCGCTGTGCTGCCGCTCCCGCAGGGCCAAACAAAGCCAGAGCAGTTGAGCTCACTTTGAACAAGGTTACGTTACTGAAAGAGCAACTGGAAACAGTTTCATTACAAACATGAAGTCAAGCAGTCTTAAACAGGAAGTTCACACTAATTTGTTTTTTCACAGATCCTTCACAGATTTAGATTTTTAAAGATAATCACATAGATTCTTGTCGGCATATGATGTTAATGCAGATCAATATATGGTGTTTTCCACTCAAAATCAGCTTGTGTGCTGGATTGGAAAGTTCAGTACAGCTAAACTATGGTAACACTGGGTCAGACTCTGAGGTCTCTCTAAATATATATAAATGTATTTAGAGCTTAAAGATATAATGTGGAACTTTTCCACATTTAAGAGTCTAATATAGCACTATCAGAAATGTTTCCAACAATGTTCAATCCCAGAGAAATCTGTTGTTTTAATCAAGGACTGGATCCGTGTTAGATGGTCACCGTTGCCTGCCAGAAGCGTCAAAATCCCAGTTTCCACTAAGTGGTACGGTACAGTACAGTTCAGTTTGGTGCGCTTTTTTTCTGTTTCCACTGTGAAAAGTTGTGGATGGTACCACTGGAACTATTCCTTACTGTCCCCCCTCTGCTGGGGTACCTAGCACACAGATCTGGTACGAAAAGGTGGAGCTATGAACACTGCAGTCTGTTGATTGGTTTATAGCGGACGGTCAAAAAAAGCGTTGTGGATCATTCATTGTTCCTGTGGGCTCTGGCCGGCAGAGCTTGCTTTCGAAGGACTAAATGCACAAACCTGCTATTTTTAAATATCTCATGGAGAGAGACTCTCACTGCGGCCTGTTTTATTTTGTTTTAAAAATGTCAGCGTGCAGCCTCATTCTGTGGATGAGAAATTGGTGCAGACTTCCCTCTGTGTCACCGGTAATGAGGAAATACAGCAAGTACTGGAAGGGGGATTCAGTGAGTGACAACAACCCCGCCCACATTTAAGAGTACTGTTTGTGGTGGAAATGCTAAACAGACCTAGGGTCTAGGTACCATGTCTAAAGGGATACTTCCTGTTTCAAAGGTACCATACCAAAAGTGTTTGGTGGAAACGGGGCTATATTCCCTTTGTGCATGTGTCATGGTCGGAGTTGTCTGCCAGAAGCTGCTATAAACTGGCGATTTATCCAGTTTTAAGCCACATATTTATGATACACTTTTTAATTCTTGGTTGTTTTAAACCAGATGAAGGATTTTAGTCAGCAAACGTCTTGATCTTAAGTTATCAGAAGAACAAGCTGAGCAAATGTTAGCAGCAGCTCAGCTCCAGCCCCTGCTGTGCTGAACTGCCTTGGAGCAACACTGAATTTTAACATGACACTGCTTTATTTAGTGTTTTTACCAGTTCAGATCGTTGACTTTAAATTGCTGTTTGTTGTGGAGAGGGGATTCCACTCCCAGTAAAACCTCCTAAACGTCTGGATGTTGGGCTTCTCCACAGAGAGCCGAACAGCGTCACAGAAACACTGATATTTAACGTCTTTATTCAGTGTTTTTACCAGTTTTAATCAGCAGGTCAGTTTGTATGTTTCTGAGGAGGAGACCTCTGTGAATAATTTATCTCCTGGTGAAAACCTCCTGAACAATGAACACTGAAGGAATCCTAACCAGGAGAAACTAACTGCAATGACAGCATTGCTCCATCTTTCGTTATTGTTTTGATCTAGAGACCCCTAGTGGCAGGAAATTAAATACTGAGTTTTCAGCCATGTTATTTGAAACTGAACAATTTTATATTAGCAAGTAAAGAATAAAATCTTTTTAATAGTGTTTTTAAAGTGTCACTGAGGTTTTCAGTTGCGGTCGCTGACCTGGTACGTGTGGAGAATCTCCAGGAAGGCTTTGTAGATGTCGGGCTGGCCCTGGAAGCGGTTTTTGATCTTGTTGACGTAGTTGATGGCGTGGTTGAACTCCACAGGCTGGTTGTTCTGCATGGGTGGCCCAGTGGGGGTCCCGCTGAGTGGCGGGTGGAGCTGCATGGGCGGGGAGCGAGGAGAGGTGTACGCAGGGATGGACGGATTGCTCTGACTGCTCGGTGTCAACGCCTGGGGCTGGAGAGGCTGAAAAGGGCCACGACATTTAGGGTTTTAGAGGTGTTTAACCAGAAGCTGTCTCACACAGATTTCTTTTTTACTTTTTGTTGAGATGGGAATAACAGTATCTTTTTTTCTCACCTTGCTCATCTTAGCTTGGGTGGGCTGCGTCAGAAGGGGCGGGGCAGTGGTCGTCGCAGCAGATGGGAGCTGGGGCGGATGTTGGGTAGCTGCTCCTGTTATGGGGATGTTCTGGACTGAAATGCCGTGCGGGGTGATGTGGTGGATCTGACCAGGCGTGGTCACGTTGACCAGGTCGTTGGTCTGGACCTCAATCTTGTAGCCGGGTGGCAGGAAGGTGTTGAAGCCCATGATGAGGTCGGGGTGACCTTTGAAGAGCTGTGACACTCTGCTGATGACCCCAGGGGTGTCAATACTGCAAAGTACAAAAAAAGACAGAGTTAAATCAAACCTACCACAAGTGTCATCCTGCCAATCACCTTTGAAATTAACGCAACAATAATCGTTACATGGATATCAATAACTCTGACTTAACAAATGTAAGTTTGCCTTTGAAGTTTTGTTGGTGAGGGAAGAGATGATAACAAAATAAATGAAACACACAGTGTAGACGTTATTTAGAGGTCATGAAAGTATTTGATCGTCTAATCTATATTCTGTCATTCACTTTGTACTGAATCAAACCTCATCAGCACCTGATACGTGTAGGAGAAAACACAAACCAACCAGTCCAAAAAGTTCTAATAAACAGTCACAGTTTTCAGGAGGTGCATGTCAGCTATGGTGGGACCATCTATCCATGCATTATGGATCCAGATGCTCGATCCCAGTGACAACTTTAACCTTCCACTAAGCGAAGATGCCAGCGGCCTCGGCCAACGTGACTGTCTCTCATCAGCTGGGTCAAAACTAGTAAAGATACTGGTATCATATGGTACTTGAAGACCTAAGGAATCCAGTGGTACCAACCATGTCATGCTAGCTTGTCAGGAAGGGAGGAAATAACTCTCCAAAGACAGGCAAAATTTTTGGCAAGGGCCATTTTCACAAAGGTCCCTTGACCTCTCACCTCTAGATATCTCAATGAAAAGGAGTCTACACTTTAGAGACATGTCCATTTAATGGACGCACACGTGCAGTTATGAGCAAAAAAACTTGTCATATTTTACATGCAGTACAACTGTCTTATTTTTGCCTGAATTGGATCTGACTGGAAAGCTGAGACTATTGTGATTTCAATGACACAAGATTTATTCAGGTGTGATGAGTCCCCATAGCAGCCATTTCATTGCAGTAAAACCATTTATTTTCAAACCTAACCTCACTGTATAAAATGACCTGCTGTGACCTCTAGGATAATCACAGCCTCGTGAAACTCTATAACCACAAACTAGAGACCTTGGGCATTCAGAGGATGTATGGCTTTCATTGGCGTATTGATAATAAAGGGTTTCTGAGCAGTTTCCAAAACAGGAGTGCTCACCATGCAATTGCCAAAAATGCAATTCTTACAGAAGTATCTAAATCAAAGTTTTTGATAGTGCAAGTGTGTGTTCCACCAATCAGTGTTCTTCAGCACACAGTCCCGCCCCTCAAGAATTCGGGGAACCTGAAAAGTCCTACCCCCCTACTAGGTACTTTTTTCAGGGAAAGTTTGGGGTTGAGGGAAAGTTTTTTCCTTGGGTAATTTCAGTGGAAACGCCAAGGTTTTCAAAATCCCAGGTAAATAATAAACGTTCCTGCGGTGGAAAAGGGGCTAATGTTATGAGTTATGACTTAGAAAACTTGTCACACAGCGCTGAGCTGCATCTCAAATTAATCTTCAGGTTCCCAGCTTTCAGATGATGTATACCTCTTTGGTGTGGCATATACTGTTGACCTGCTGTCTCCCCCTAAAGATCCCATGTCCCCCCAATGACAGGCAAAAATGGGTCTATATGAGGAGAGGTGGAGTGGAAGCAGTTAAATATGACTAAAAATTAGAGGAAATTCTCAAGCTCAGACAAACCCTCTCAGCAAAACAATGCACTCCATAAATGCATTCACAAAATGGGACAATAGTGGCACTAACTGCTGAATAACAATCGCTGTCTGAACAAAATTGTCCTTGATGAACTGTCTGTGGAGGTGTAGCGGGTATAATACTTACATATGAAGTTGTTTTAACGTTATGAGGTCTTTCTGACTTATGTTTCCACTTGAGAAATAAATTTACTTCCACTTCTTAGTTGTATCTCTATAATTCAGTCACTATTTCATCCTCGTTTATCTTCCCAGTCGGACGGATGCGACTGCAACAGTCTTGCATCAGCCGTCATCCTGCTATACCTGGGATGTGACTCAGGGTGTATTCAAGAGCTGCCAACATTGTGGGGCGTTAACAGTTTCCCCAAACTAAGAGCAGCTCGTGGTCTTTGAACTTTAGATTGTTCTGAGCAAATGCCAACTTTTAGCTGCCATCTGTGACAGAAATAACGGACCGGTCATCCTCAGCAAATGAGGTCACTGTCGGTACACTAATTATCTTTATGAAGGCAAAACATGTCCGATTTTTTCAGGGTTGAAAGACTCGTCAAAGACTTTTCATGTCTTAGGAACACGTAGGAATTGTTCAGGTTAGATAATACTTCAATATTTATATGAAATATACTTTAATATTTTACAAAAAGGAAATCTGAATGAGATTTGTGACCTTATCCTTCAGCTTCTGTGAGTTTGAGACAAGGTGGGGCGAGTAAGAACTCCCCATTTGGGACAAAAAGTTGGCCGACTTTGTGTTTGCCTCCTAATAACTCACAGTATTTTTCTCTAAAATCACAACAGCGGCCTCACCTTTGAGACTTGAACTCTTTCATTATGTCCAGAAAGTCATTGTAGACCTGAGGCTGGTTGCCAAACTGCAGCTTCACTTGATCCAAGTAAGACAAAGCATCTTCCACCTTAGGGACAGAGAAGACGGAAAGTCAATTTCATCAATCTGGCTGCCAATCTGCTTTTTTTATACGTACACTTTTGGCAGCGGTGCCCTGTTTCTGATATTAAACGCCAAACATCCATACAGTAAAAGAACTACAGCTGACATATAACAAATTAACAGTGACCGTTTACCCCGGCATTGCATTTCAAAATCTCGACAGACACTGGAGAAAAAGCAGTAAAGAAACAAATAAATGAAGCTGTATATTACATTTTGATTAAAAATTCTCTACAACAGAATGATTTTGGCTAAATGTTTCCCTGTGAATCATCTGCTTGGCTCGATACAACTAGGGTTAAAGAGAAACATCTGATTTCTCATGATGAGGGTTAAGAGGCCGTTTAAATAACCAGACAAAATGCACAAACTACCAGCAACCAACAAATCAACTGAACATTTATTGGGCTAAAAATATACCCATTTCACTGTATAAATTATTTTTCACTAGCTTGGCATGAACACTCTTTGTTTTCTGCAGCGTCACGACTGTGAAACCTTTTGAAAATAAAACAAGCGCACTAACCTTGAGCCTCTGAAACTGCTGGCCCTGTGCAGAGGCTTGAGGTGCAGCTGTATGGCTGTGCCCTGACATCACTGAGGGCCCATGGGACTGGACTGCCGGGCTGTGGTGGTGGGACCCGCCATGGACAGCTGGGCTCGGAGTGTGCCCATGCCCGCCACTGTTTTGGGCCACGGTGGGAACCTGGGAAAGCAGAGACACCTATAACAATGATGGCAAGTTGTTAACGTCTGTGTATCTGTGAAGATATGTGGTGGATAGCACGACAACCTTCTCTTAAAAGGATCGTTTAAATCCCCACATACAGTAAGAGTACAGCAATTTATCTTCATTGAAAGTGAGACAGCTTACAGGAGGAAATAAAACAGAGTTTCAGTCTCTGACAGGCACCACAAGCTGACGGGGTTAAACTGACAGGCTGAGTTACAGTATGAGCGATGGGTGGCTTAAAACTGCTGCACTTGACCTACTTTTAAATCTAAAAGTCATCTTTTAAAAAAAACAAAAACACTGCAGTGGACAAGCAGAGTATACCTGGTATCCCTGGGGGACGGAGTACTGGACGCCTGCTGTGGGCTGCATGTTGTCAGACACGGCCTCATACACAGCTGGAGCCGGAGCAGGGGCCAGGACACGATGCTGGAAAGCCTCCGCGTTGCCAGCGAGGCGCCGCTGCTGGGACGCAAAAACCGTTTCCTGATCCTCCAGTCGCCGCTTCATTATGAACTCATACTCGTAAGAGCTGAGAGACCTGCAAATAAAAAGCATATGGACCCTATTTCATACAGGCAGGTTTCTGTCAACTTATCAGAATCCATTAAATCAGCCTCCTGATTTCATTCAGTACTTCGTTGAGGAGCATATGGCAGTAATTTTTTACTTCCATCTGTGAATTTATGGATACACACACAGTGCCAGCGAGCCACTTCTGTTGTTTGGCTTGGGAAGGAAATTATTACATGGTCTCTGACCATATAGCCAATAAAACACACGATGCTTTTAGTGGCATAAGGACGCCTGAGGGTTTACAGAGGTCAACGACGTACAATGTATTGATTTACTAAATTGTGATAGCACATGTCAGTTTAATGTTGTGTTATACTTTTGGGAGGGTGTTTTCCCTGCAAACTGGGTCAAAGTTGCACTGACATAAGATTAAGTCCCTGCGTGTCATTGCAGACTGGCTTCAAGAGTCTGATTACACTTTTGTTTGAACTTGCCGGCGTCCCGAGCCAACAGCTCCATGCCCAGAACTGTATACACAAGAGATGTGCGGATCAGCCTCAAACCTGAAGCTCCATCGAGTTACATACGTAACAAAGCGGCAGCTACGTCACTGAGGGGCTGTCGCACAGATGGTGCAGCAAAAGTATGAAAATGAGAAAACTTTGTGAGTGCATGAGCAGATCGGAGGAGGGTATTTTGGGAAAAGTAAACAGTGAGGGAGGGGTGGAGCACCCTGAAACAACAATGTACAGCTTTACTCTTATATGGAACATCTCTGTTGTTTTATTTTGTGAATTTTTATGTAAATAATCTCTTTCATAAGCTAATAAAGTTAAATTTGACTTTAAAAAAGGGAACAGAGATTCCACTCTGATTGTTATAAAAACAGTGTCATTCACTAAAAATGTGTTTTCTGCATTAACTTGAATCAAATCTTCACACTTCACACATTAACACAAATAAGAATAAAAGCTACCATTTTCCCTACAATGCCTGTCTTGTGCTGTCAACAAAGTGAGGTGCTCTCTCTCATTCATCTCTGTTCATTCAGCAGTGAATACTGAATAAATGCTGCCGACTTGCACTTGCACTCAAAAGCAGAATTAATTTGACTCTTTTTTGTATTTATATTCTGTGTGTGTGTGTACATTCACGGCTTGATTAACTATTTGGATGCCCCTCGAGTACAGCGCAGTATTTTGCACAAAGCAGTGGAATATTACCTATCCCTGAGTTTTTTGCAGGTTAGTCAGTTTTTGTTAAATTGATAAACAAATAAATGTATGAATGCACCATGTGAGCATGATATAAACTAAACAATAATAAAGGTTTTAAAGCTAGATTTTTTTTCACTAAATGTACAAGCTGTGTACCTGACAGTTATGTTGCCTCTTATGTATGCATTTTATTGCTCCTGTACAGCACTTTGAATGTGCTTTATAAATAAATCTGAGTTGAGTTGAGACATAACTTGCAAAAAAACCCGTGTATACGTTTGGGGTTTATATGAGATAAAGAATAGGAGCATACTGCATTAACACAAATAAGAATAAAAGCTACCATTTTCCCTACAATGCCTGTCTTGTGCTGTCAACTGAGTGAGGTGCTCTCTCGGTGCTGAAGCAATGCATCTAAATGTTAACATGCACTGAATGTAAAACTTGCAGCCTCCGCAGCCAATGAAATACAGACAGCCTACGTCACCGATGTAACAAACAGGTGCTGTGGGAACGTGGGAGTCGGTCTGCCATTCACAACTTCCTCAAGACAGCAACAACTCCACAAGCATCTGAATGAAAAGCGTTAAAGACACACAAAGCCAAGAAAACCGACCACGGGAGAACAAATTACGTTTCAAAACCCGAGTGTGGAGCAAAAGTAGCACAGCGAGTGTCAAAGTGAGCTGTAACTAGCAACGCTTCCGACTGTGGAGCTGTGCAACAACTAAATTCCCCCTCAAACAGCCGCTGCCACAGAAAGCGAGGCTGCAGTATTTATAGACGCCTCAACTTCACTCGGTGTGGCGACGTTAGAGTCACATAGAGGCGAATACAGCTGTGTCTGCTAGCTACGTGCTAACCGTTAGCACACAACAGCGCTTCACCATCCCCTTTATGGCCTGGCAACACAAGCACCGACCTCGAGTTACAGCACGACGCTTTCCCCCCACGCCCGCCATTTAGAGCGTGGCGCAGGAGTGCAGCAAATTACACTCCATTTCAAGCAGGTAAGCACGGAAAGTAGCTGACTTGCTAACCGCTAACCCCTCTATCCTGCTTAAAAGTATCCGAAAGCGGTTTTTTGTGTTAACTGCGCCGAGAACTTGTTTTGTCGACAGGGTGCTGAGAGCTGCCAGTTAGCTGCTAGCTAATGTAAACAACACTGAGTAACGTTAGCCCGACACCGAGCGCCGTCCGGGGCTAGCGGAGGGAAGCACATGCAGCTAAGCGATCTGGTATCTACTGCTAAATCTGAAGCGAGCGTTTAGCTATCGATTTATTAGAGCACTCATATCGGATCTGAGCACAAGTGAGTGACATGCAGAGAAACGTCGATTAACGGTGTGGTGTACTTATAACGTCTGCTAACGGTAGGTATGTAGCTAGCTGTGTTAGCATGCTGAATGAATTCAGCTGAACTCACCCCTCTCCCAAATAGCAAGCCGAAGATCGCAAATGATGCTTTGATAATCCGTTATTTGTGGGTTAACCGCTACACCTCGGGCCGGGGAAGGTACCAAAGTGACGTATGTGCTGGAGACAACTTATCGGTGGCGTGTGTTTTTAAAATAATTCAAGCCAAAGGCTGCAAAGTGAAAAATCTCCCCGGAGAGGAAAACAATCTCCGCTCGGTTAGCTCTGGCGGGGGGCGGGGTTTCAATATATACTCCCGCCCACCGATAGTCGCCATTGGTCAGAACTTTGTGAGGATACGCAAGGGGCGGGGCGAAGAAACCCGGGTTGTGAATCCAGGCTGTCAATCAAAGATTTATCGCAGTTACCATGCACGCCCATTTTGAGTTGAAGCGCGACAACACAGCGGTGAGAGGAGTCCCGCCTGTATTATGTGCACTGTTCAACATCTGAGGTGAAGTTAAGATCTCTAACAATGCAAATGTATCTTGAAATGACACTTTTTGACTAATAAAAGTGACATGCTTCTTTGTCCTGCAGCTCTTCATCCTGCACATCTGCACACAGCAACTCCTTCAAGACTCCTTCACAGCTGCAACATACTCCTGAGGGACTTTTTGTACTTCTAAATTAAAAAAAAAAACATTTTAAAAAAGGTTGCATTGTGTATGGTGAGCAACACTGCATGAAACATTTAATTTGTAGATTACAACTTGACTGAAAAAATACATTTTCACTTTATTATGGGGCAGCCATGTTGTGTTTATGGGTGGATTATGAGACAGTAGGCACAGATGTGCAAAAGGCCCCATAGACTTTTCTACACAGGAGCAGGAAACACAGACTTTGTGGTTGTTTGGGCTCTTTTTTGTTGTTTTTGTTTTCCATCTTTTGAGGTTTTGAAGTAATTTTATGTCCTTTTTGGTTGTTTTATGTCTCTTAATAGTCATTTTGTGTCTCTTTGTGGTTGTTTTGCCCCTTTTCATAGTTATTTTGAGTCTCTTTGCAGTTCCTTTGCATCTTTTTATGGTCATTTTGTGTCTCTTTGTGGTTGTTTTGCCTTTTTGTGGTTGTTTTTTGTCTCTGTGTAGTTGTTTGGTGTCTCTTTGTAGTCATTTTGTGTCTCTCTGTGGTTGTTTTGAGTCTCTTTGTGGTTCTTTTTCTCCTTTTAATAGTTATTTTGTGTCTCTTTGTGGTTGTTTTGCCTTTCTGTGGTCATTTTTTGTCTCTATGTAGTTGTTTGATGTCTCTTTGTAGTCATTTTGTGTCTCTTTGCAGTTCCTTTGCATCTTTAAATGCTCTTTTTGAGTCTCTTCCTGGTCTGTATGTGTTAATTTGAGTGACATGTTGCAGGCAGTGTGTTGTGCCTATAGAAATAAAGTGAGTTGAAAGGACGTTTTATATCAACAGTTGTACCTTATCTCCCAGCATACACAAACACACACACTGTATCTGTGTATTAATAACAATAGTAATAGTACTAGGAGTAGCCCAATGCTTCACAGTCAGATCTTCAATCTGACTGTGAAGCATCAGGCTCTTAATTTTCCTTCACACAAATATTTTCAAGGACATTAATTATATCTTTTCATCTCTGTTCATTCAACAATGAATACTGAATAAATGCTGCCCACTTGCACTTTCAAAACTTAATTAATTTGACTCTTTTTTGTATTTATGTTCAGTGTGTGTGTGTGCACATTTACGGCGTGATTAACTATCTGGAGGCCCCTCGAGTACAGCACAGTATTCTGCACAAAGCAGTGGAATATTACCCAGCCCTGAGTTTTTTGCAGGTCAGTTAGTTTTTGTTAAATTGATAAATAAATACATTTATAAATGCACCAAAAATAATAAGCTAGATTTTGACACATGGCCCCTCTATATACTTGTGGCCCTTGGTGATCCAGCCTGGTGTATGTTACATATATATGTGTGTATATATAGATCCACTGTATAGTTACTTTAACACTCATTTATTAAACCAAGCACCTTGCCACACCAACACACACAGTTCATCACACACCAGGCACTACCATTGGATATATTTAGAGTGTCAGTCCTATCTATCAATCTATTGGTCCTATTATCTACACATCTCGCTACTTCCTGGAGTTGAGTAACACGTGACTTTGTAGGAGGGAGTTTGCTTTTGCACTCGTGTCCCTCCTCTTTGTGGACACCTCAGCCAATCAGCGCGTGCAACCGTCATTACAAATCCCAAAAAGGTGGAACTTCCAAAATAAACCATCGCCCACGACAGGCGGAGCTGCAACACCAGCCCGGGATTCCTCATTCCAGCCCAGGCTGAGGCTTCAGCAGCAGCAGCACACACATATATAGACACACACACAGAGCTTTCCACGACCATCCCGACTGGCTTTCCCCCATCTTTGCAAACGATAAGCTCCACACTGAATCCAGCATGTGACAAAACACACACAAGTGTTTTCTGTGCAAAAGCATTGCGAGCCATGGCAGTGCGGGGCTGTGGAGATCCCCCACACGGTGAAGGAGGATCAGCCCCTGCACTCAGCGTCGTGTGTGCGTGTGTGTGTGTGTGTGTGTGTGTGTGTGTGTGTGTGTGTGTGTGTGCAGGCTGCAAACAAAAGACACTAAAACGCATCATCTGCCGATTGACGCTTTCTGCATGATCTCCGGAGGAGGCACGGGGGCAGCGGGGCCTTACAGGCGGGCTGCATCTCTCCTCAGGAGCCCATCCAGCTGCCCTTACCAAACAATGCCAAAGTCAAACGAAACGGGAACTACGGCGTCGCTGCGTGGAAACATCGGCACGGCTCAGCCACGCCATTCCCTCCCGAAACAACACGCAGCCCCATTTTCCTGCCTCTCGTGCACAGACAGACGGGACGAGCGCGCTCCTGACAAATCATATTCTTTGTTTACTTCACCAGTCGGGAGTAAAAATGTCTAACCTGTCTGAGCACAACAACTCCCTCCCCCCTCCATTAGCGCGACATGCTCACACAACGCTGCAGACAGCGGGATGCCTCACATTAGCAGCACACACCCGGAGGGACACACTGTTTACTCGCAGACAAAATGACGTCCTGCAGATGTTGCCATCTATCGCGGTGTGTTTGGGGCTATTCTCTGAGTCGTCCTCGTCCATAAAAAGCCCCCCGCGATTCATTTAAAGACACAAAAGGCGCCAGTGAGCATTACCCGCCCCCCTCCCGCGTTACACACACCCTTCACTCCATATAGTAACAATACTGTTCATATTATCGAGTTTAACCAGCTGTTACATACCCAGGAAAAAGACTCCTTACTCCGGATTCGTGTTTGTAACAAAATAGTTGGAGACGCCCCCCTCCGCTGGCATTGGCGCACACTACGGTACACGTCACTTTATTTTGAATATCACCCGCTAAAACCTCAGAGAGACAACACTGTGTCCATTGACTCCCATCTGAACTCTGCATCAGCACAGAGGAGGGCAATGATTCAAGTAATCAAGTATATGTACTCAATTTATATACTTGAGTACCTGTACTTTATTCAGAGTGTAATCTTATACTCCAGTATACTTTTTTTTTTCTTAACAGGACTGTCACATTCAGATTTTACACATAAAACATGATCAACAAATAATGCATGATGCATTCTTATTATTAAATCAGCACAGTTTAAGTGTGTATATGCTGTTATTATACACATATGATAATTATTGTCACATACATATACTATCATATATTAATATATACCTACAACATATGCCACCACAATTACCGTAATTATTATAATAATATTGTTACTAAAATTAATGTTATTGTAGCTGTTGTCATCACTGTCTGCCCTGCATCTCTCTTTATGTCTCATTGTGTCATATGGGTTACTGTTAATTTATTATGTTGATCTGTTCTGTACAACATCTATTGCTCGTCTGTCCGTCCTGGAAGAGGGATCCCTCCTCAGTTGCTCTTCCTGAGGTTTCTACTGTTTTTTTTTCCCCATTAAAGGTTATTTTTGGAGTTTCTCCTTATCAGCTGTGAGGGTCCAAAGGACAGAGGGATGTCATCTGCTGTAAAGCCCTCTGAGGCAATTTGTGATATTGGGCTTTATAAATAAAATTGATTGATTGATTGATTGATATATAAGTTGATTAACCTTTGTGCTCTACTGAGAAAAACAACCTCCTAAAAATTAGTTATGACCAAAGAAATTGTCTAAGGCCACATGTGCCACTTTTTTTTTCATCAGTTCCTCTAGGGTTTTCATTTCATTCTTTTTATTAAAATGTTTTAAATTAGTTTAAGTCATCATGTTATCAAATATGAACCCTTTACATTCCAGTTCATGTCATATACCACTAATTTGCATTTGTTAAAAACACATATATTGACACATTTTCAACATACATTATTCTACTAATGCATATATATACATTATTCTACTATTATTATCCCAGTCTGACAAGACTGTGATAATCATACCCCACAACACTGATTTTGGTGCATTATTTTATTTATTTATTTATATTGTTGCAATGTCTGATTTTAATAAAAGTTTTAAATTTCCTCCTATGACAAAAAAATGCATCATTCCACCCATCGCCAAGTAAAATTATGATTTTTTGATCAATTCCTCCAGGGTGTTTCAATTCATTCTTTTTTGTTTTAATTAATATTGTTGTTTAATTGATTTAAATCATTATTTAATCAAATATGAACCCTTTACATTCCAGTTTGTGTCATATACCACTAATTTGCATTTGTTAAAAAACACATATATTGACACATTTTCAACATACATTATTCTGACATGACATTATTCTACTATTATTATACCAGTCCGACAAGGGTCGATCATACACCACGACACTGATTTTGGTGCATTATTTTTCATTATTTATTTATTTTTTTCAATGTCTGATTTTAATAAAAGTTTTTAATTTCCTCCTATGACCAAAAATGTATCATGCCACCTATCGCCAAGTACAATTATGAATTTTTGATCAATCCCTCCAGGGTTTTTCATTTTATTCTTTTTATTCATTGTTTTGTTTCATTAATGTTGTTGTTTAATTGATTTAAATCATTATTTCATCAAATTTGAACCCTTTACATTCCAGTTTGTGTCATATACCACTAATTTGCATTTGTTAAAAAACACATATATTGACACATTTTCAACACACATTATTCTGACATGACATTACTTTAATATTATCATCCCAGCCTGATGAGGGTCAGTCATACACCACAACACTGATTTTGGTACAACATCAGATTTTAATCAAAGTTTTTAATTTCCTCCTATAATGAATTTTTGATCAATACCGCCAGGGTTTTTCATTTCATTCTTTTTATTAACTGTTTTGTTTCATTAATTTAAATCATTATTTAATTAAATTTTAACCCTTTACATGCCAGTTTTTTTTTTAATTTTAATCATACACCACTAATTTGCATTTGTTAAAATGCAAAGACGTTAATTATCCGTGGGCTAATGATTAGGATCTAGCCGACTACTCAGATGAAATGAGTATGTAGTACAGATAATGTACTTGTTATGAGTACAAGTATCATAGGAGTAAGATGTGTCAGTATCTGTGCTTGTGATCTGATGTTCAATTCTGAGGCTGCTCTGTAAATACTTTTCTCATAAATAATAATTAGAGCATTGTCACCTCCCAGCGAGAGGCGTTCCTGGTTCAAACCCAGCCTCTCTGTGTGAGGTTTCTCGACACTATCAGGAGTGTAAGTCTGTTCAGTGGGCCAGATTCTTCTTTATCTACTTCTTAATAGATTTTTCTTCTCATGCTCATCTAAACAAATCTAATCTCTCTTAACTTTTCTTTACTTAATGTCACTGTCATATCGTAGGTGAGAAAAGTTTACACCTATTAGCCCAGAACAGAAGAGAAAAGGCACCATTCTAAATGTCTTCAGTAAACCATTAGTCACTCTAAACAGTGATAATTGCTCCGGACTCTTCTCATTTAATTACAGTTGCATCTACCACCCACTGCCTCACTGCTTACAAAGGTCTCTATGGGGGAAGATTATTTAAAGAGGGTAATAAGAGGTGAGATTAATGTCAAGAAGTAAAATATTTTGGTGTACGCAGGGGTGAAGGTGGGAGTTGGCAGGTGGGGGAACCCTGAGATCAGATGTAGTGGTGCAGCGGGGAAACATAACTCACCTCAATAAGACACTCAGATTGATTTGTACTGTGAGCTGTGGTGGGTTTGTTTTATATGTGATCAGCGGACCTTCTTTAAAGGCTGCTGTGCCTCTGGATGGTACATGGGATGTCATACTATCATGGCTGCTAGACACAGTATAAAACAGGAAGCATCGTCGGCTAAAATTCAAACTGATGACTATGACTCTTGACTCATTTTTTAAGCTAGGTATCTCATGTAGTGAGGGAACTTCAATGAAGAGGTCAGGAATTTAATATGGTATAAAAATGTACAAAGGCTTTGGTCAGACTGAAGCTACAGGATGCTCTGTGTTAGCACGAGGCCAAAATCTGACAATGAGCCATTTACTAGTCTGGTCCGACCCACCTGCGATCAAATCAGCCTGTATGTGGCCCGTGAGCTGAAGGTCTACGGATTCCTCAAGTGTAAGACCAAGACAAGGAGAAAACCATGAATTTTAAGTGAACATTTTAAGGGAACCTTAAGGTGAAGACTAAAGGGTGTTTTGTGCAACGACTTTTACTTGATGGAGCAGCTCCATTCATGTGCAGACAGCCTGGTCTCACTCCGAAGTCGTCGAAATCCGGCACTTGGGTGGTGACTAGCGGCGTCAGAAACCAATGAAAAAAGGCGTCCTTTAACGTTAGCATGATACACAGCAAGTTGCCGTTATAGTTTAACAGCACCTAGTGGTGTCAGAGGGAAACGCAGCGGGACAAGAATGAAAGTTAAGGCGGTGAAAGTTCGACTACGGCAGGTGGGAGGGGTGCCAAACCATGTTCTTTATTTCCTAAACCCAAACGTGTGTTTGTTGTTGAAGGAGAAAAACATCAATTTTTGGTGTTGTACTGATGTAGTGCTTTTATTTTGAAATATTTTTGTATGTAAACGGTAAATTTCCAGTGAAAACAGAGTTGTATTTTGAAAGAACGTCAACAACCAACATGTCGGTGAAGGTTCTCAGTCCTCCAGGTCATGGTAATCATCATATATCGTAGGCAACTGGACTTGAGAGACAAAACGTCTTCAAGAAACACAAGCAAGTCCAGTTGCCTACGAGTCAACAACTAACGCACCCAGGGTACCTTTCACGTCGTATGTGGACGTGGAAAGTCCATGACCAAACGTCGATATGTGACGAGGGCGGAGTGAGAATGTGTTGGTGCAGAAGGCTGAATTTGTCGCTTCCTGTAGATCCAAGAACAGATGCTCCAGGGAGGGAAACTTGTTCACGGCAGATTTGTCCACGATTAAATAAATGCTGTTTAACTCTTTATATTTCTGCCTAATCAAAAATTCTCAAGAATTCATGTTGGTTTTTACAAGGCTGTTCATAACTATCACATTAAATCTCATGTTAAATGTTTAGTTTGAGAGATTTCCAAACTTCCTCTGTGTGCTTGGTCCTCGCTTGACGCAGTAAAATGCTGAACAGTAGCGACACAAAACCGAATTCTTGATTCAACGTTTGTTTTCTCGGTGTCACCATCTTTGTTTGATGTGGTGAAAAGCATGATGAGAGGTCTCGGATCTCAAATGAATCGTTCTGTTTTAGTCTGTATGACCATATAATCAGGTGTCGGATTGAGGGCCTGTGATACAGTGACACGTGTAACACACGTGTAACTCCATTAAGACATAAAGGTTTAGGTAATGTCATTCTTAATGTTGCTGAGGACTTAAAACAGTGCAGACACAAAGCATATATTCAGCTTCAACACATGCCCACACTGACTCTCCCTCTCAATAAGCTCCATGCTGCAGTATACACAGAGCACTAATTTGCCCTGGGGACATCCTACCACACCCAAAAATAAGCATTGTTGAGAAAGACATACCCACACGCTGCTCAACTCAGCTCCCAGCATGCTTCACGGCTGCAGCGTCTCAACGTATTGGGAGTACACATGATATTGTGGGTATTCCCTTCTCGACGCTCCTGCTTACACCGCTCACTTTGTTGTGGTGGCAAACCCCACAGTCGAGCTAAGTTCACTGTATTTGTAGAGCGTGAGCAGCAGTGTAGGAGTGTTACTGAAACCACCAGCTCTGTATCTCAAGAGACAAGTGATGTTTGGACCTTCAGCTGTCAGCTGAGATGACTGGTAATCATTACCAAGCCTTGTAACGTGAGATTCATTTGGTTTATAGGTTAGATTCAGTGTAGGACGTGTTGACAGGTTGAATCCAGAGACTGAAGTGACGAACTCTGCTGATCTGATTCTTTAAACCTGCACTAAGTGATTAGTTTGGCTGTTTAGGAGCAGCAGATCAAGCTGTAAACTCAACATTAACTCTTCATGAAGTTGTTAAGGTGAACATGTTAACAGTTGCCCATAAACACAACAAGATCCAGAGCACGTTCATTTGAAGTCATGTTTCTAAATGTGTGACAAACCAAAGTCCAACATTAACTTCTTTTTGCTCTGTTTTGGTCTCCAACAACTCTTGAGGGAAATATGCACCTTTCATAGCTGGTGGACTATTTTAACCTTTTTTTCTTTCCCAACTATTTGCCTCCAAGAACACTGCAATCATCTGCTGCTGGTGTACTGGAGGTTCCCAGCAACAGCCTGAAGATCGGGGAAGCAGCCTTTGTCACTTACGCCCCAAAGCTATGAACACACTCCCTATAGATATCAGGGAAGCTAGCTCGCTAAATATTTTTAAAAGAAAGATAAAGATGTATCAGCTCACTTTAGCTTTCAACTAGCTCTGACTTCTTGATACAGATCTTTCTTTTTACATCTTTACTTTCTATTTACGCCTCACGCTGCTGCAACTCTTTGAGAATCTGACTTGATTTTATGATTCATACTGTTTTTATGAATCAGTTGTTTTATGTTCATTCTATTTTCATGTGAAGCACTCAGTGCTTATACGGCCCTTATTGTAAAGAGCTTTGTGCTGCATTTCTTGTATGAAAGGTGCTATATAGATCAAGTTTTTATAAATATAAATGTATTTATTCTACTGAAAAAGTTGCCTGCTGCATCTGAAAATGAGACGGACGAGTAAGGATCTCCGGGGAAAGTCAAACAACATTTATCTGCACACACTGCGATGACACACAGCTGGTTGAATATTGGCAAAGTTTCCCTGCTTCCCTTCACTGGTTCCTGTACAGCAGGGTCGGTCTTTGTTTCACTGTTATAATCATTACAAAGCAAAAGCAGCATGTGTATACATTCAGTAGGCTATATCTTCAGTAGCTAGCTAGCTAACCCTACACTTTTCAGGGTTTGATTTTGGTTTTGGAACAGGGAAGATACGTATATCTTTTTCCAACCTCTCCAGGTAACGAGTATCATTAATACATGACGTGCCCCAGGCACAACATTTAGCTCCAAATCCACAAAACCAGCCTGAAAATGAAGGAAATCTGAAACAACTGCATTAGAGTCAATGGAGCACAGCTGTGTTGTTGTCGGACCCTGGTCTGAGTCGGCCTGATGCTACGTTATGATTGGCCAGTCTGTGTCTCGATTTATGGCGCAGAGAAAGTGCAGGAAACAGGAAGAGGAAAGTGATTTTGTTTTCCCAGGTAGCTATCAGCAGCTAACTCCAAGCACCAAAGAGTATCAGTGTAAGGTCTGTTCAGTTACTATCCTTAGTGGCTGAAATAGAAGATGGTGGAACAACCAAAGTGCCTGTGGAAACTGTGGTAGTTGCTCGACTCTGAGGAAAATGGAAAGCAATCCTGTCCCTGCTGTCTCTGAGACAGCGGCGCCAACAATAATGTCACATGGAAACACTACAGGGGGGAAAGTTGAAAAGTCCGATATTACTTTAACTTATCTTTAAATATCAGTGGATGCTTTCTTCACGTTTTATTATTCTTTTTTTCATATACTCTACTTTTAGAGGAGTTTTAATAAATGTGTAATTGCATGAAACATTCAAACTGTGACCGCCAAATAAAACACAATCATCAAACCCTTGATTAGAAAACAACAAACATCACATACATTCAATAAATCAGCGTAGGAAGCCAAGAAACACCCACCTTAACAAACGTGTACGTTGACATAGTTTGTATTTAATACAGTATAGCTTGATTCAATAGTCATACGAATGATAAAGTAACAGGTTATAATAGAACAAATATAAAATTAATGTAGATAACTGTATATCCTGGGTAATCGTATGAAAACAGTTGTTGAATACAATAATAGAAAAATAAAACAGGGCACATTTTGCGTCCGTCATTGAAAGGAAAAAAATAATTCTAAAATCAGAGTGCATGAGGATGGCAGACTTAAAAAATGCTTCACTACAAGCAAATTCAATATGAATTCTGTAGCAAAGAACACGTTTTTGTTTTTTTTTCACCCAGCAACAACATAATGCAACGTATGACACACAGACACTCAGGTTTTGTACATGTACTCTATAATAATGGCAAGATACTGGGACCAGATGAAAGCACGGATTACAACCACAGTCTGTAGAACTTAAAAGTAACACAATACTAATGAAAAATACACTTCAGACTCTCAGTTGCCCAAGACGGACTCTAAAGGGTGTAGGCACAGAGTTGTGCTCGCTTATTCAGCTATTCTATCGTTAATTTCTGGCGTCCCTGTAAAATCCTCTTGATTCGTCCCAATAAAGCTCTACGCAGATGTTTACAGTCAGGTCAAATCGTCTCTGTGTGTTTTTAGCATGACTAAATTTAACAAGTTATCCCAGCATCGCATGAAGACCTACAGAATTAATTTTTAGATGTCGTCCCATCCTATCACTACGATGACTAATCTCAGAGCACGTTGGGAATAGTTATTTAAAAGTGCTAAGACGTGATTTGTGTAAAAGGAAACAAACAAAATAAAAGAAGTATTGCACTACTCATGAGGTCTTAACCGATGACTTCCACAGATGTACACAGATGTACGCGTCGATGGCATAGTCACTGCAGACTGCTCTAAATGTGTGCGTGTGCATGTGTGTGGGCGTTTAGCGATACATTCCCACAATCACCGAAGCATGATGGCACTGCTAGTGAGCGAAGGCGGCCATAGACACTGGTCATTGTCTGTGCTGCGAGTCAGGAAATCTCAGTATTCAGGTGAGATGGAAGGTCAGGCTGTCTGGATACATTTGGAAAAACAGAAAAAAAACTGAAGAGGAATTCACATGGAGAGCAATTTAATGATCACAGAGGGGATGTAACGGCCATTTTGATCATCATGGAGGTGCTTCACTCCTCTTCACTAAGGCAGAGGAGAGTGCATCACACAACCTCAGAAGAATACAACAACCTCTTGGCAAAAGACTGTAACTAAATTGTTTTTGATAACAAGACGGGCAGTTTCACCTCCTTGTGTTCAGTATGACACTCCTGAGACTAGCTCGTACCATCTACGTGACAAATACCGTGTGCTAAAAATGCACTAACGCAATATTTCCTGGACACAGGAGGTGTAAAAACTATGACCTGACTAAAACCTATTATTGTTGCATAACAGTGGAGATCATTTGGAATTAAAATGGTGTGCTTAGTTATTAAAGGATCATTTCACCCCAAAATGAAAATTGTGTCAGTAACTTGCGTCTTGCCCACTCAAGCAGGATCGCCTCTGCGTCGACACAGAGCCTACACCGTAGCCTGACGTGCACCTGTAACTACACGTCGCGGTGATGCAGACCTCTTGTTTATTTCTGTAAGCTGAAACCATTTCCCTCAGTGGAAATGAAGATTTTATTTACTTTAATTTCACAGATAAGAAACAATAAATTGTGAAGACAATAAAGCCTCCACAAAAATAGCATTTTAAGTCTTGTGTGTGATTTATCCTGGCTTCATATGAGCAGAGGAAATCTCAGCTAGCTGATAGGCTAATTTATACAATGTAAAATGCCATAGGCTTGTGCTAATAATGTTAGCATGTTGTATTTGTGAGGAAAATGTGTTTAGTATAAGACAGTTGTTTTGTTGGTGAACCTTGTGAGTTGTAATGGAGCTGAATTTTAAAATGTTACCTTATTAAATGTTGCTGTTGTTCCTGGTTTCATATGATTGGAGGAAATCTCTGCAAGCCGCTAGGCTAATTTATTCAATGGAAAATGCCATAGGCTTGTGCTAATAATGTTAGCATGTTGTACTTGTACACAAATAAAATGCCTTTCATTCTTGCTTCATGCACCTGACCAAGATATTGTCCCTGTACAGTAATTATGTTTATGGGACAATTATTTGACTGCAAAAAACCTTCCACAGCAGCTGTGGGGTAAAAAGTAACAAGCCTTTTAGGCACACAACGGGCATTTTAGCTTTGTCATCTTCACTGTTAAGTAGTCCTACAGACTTAAGTGACGTTTTTAATTGACATTGGATGAGTGGTTAATAATTGAATTTTTATTTTGGGGTGAACTGCTCCTTTAATGGTCCCCTAAACCATCAGTTTAAAGTGTGGAATAAATAAACAAAGGTTAATGAACATTTCCTCGATCACTCCATCCAACATGTCTGACCACAGAACTGCACGACACAGGAGCAGTTTGTTCACACTGCCACGTATTGTCTGAGATATGTTCGGCGTAAACAAAATGTCACATTGTTGGAAGCGAGAATGTTATCACATTGAAACATCATAATGTCAACACTCAGGCCTTTTGCTCGTCACTGTCTCATCTTGGTCTGGCTTGCCAATGAAGGATGGCCTAGTTTCAGAAGTCAGCCTCTGTGAGGAAGTTAACTTTCCTGGGCTCACGAATTGGTCACACAACACAGCTCGGGGTTAACAGATTGGCTGCAGAAATCTCAGGGCTCATGGATTAAATTGGGAAGTCAGGGCTGAAGCTCACTGATTGGCTGGGAGCAGGCCCTGCCGCTGGGCGTGCTCCAAAATGGCATTGTAGCAGAAGTAGTACTGGTCCGGGGTTTGAATGCTGAAGGCCCTCTGTGTTCTCATGCGTCGCACCGTCTGGCATACATTTAGTGAGCCTACGTCCTGTAACTGGGACAGACAGATGTCCAGGGCACAGAAGGTACCTACAAACAACAGGGCTCGTTAGCAGCAACACTTCATAGGAAATTATTATTGATAAGCACAATCATTAATAACGTTAAAGGTGTTCTGTGTTCAAATTTTGTCTAAATCTTTACAATCTCATCCACTCTGTGTGAACCACATTACCTGAAGCTCATTATATAACTTCACAATTGGCTGTCTGACAACTTTCAGCCGTTAAAATATGTGAGTTTTTAAAAATAAATATTTTATACTAATAAATATCAGCGCTGAGTTGCGGCTGGTTTCAACTTTATGTAACCACTGTTCATACCGTGGCAAGTTTTTCATACGTTAGTAAACTATAAGTATGAAATTAAATGATTTAACACTGTATATGAATTTAATCCGGTTCATGTTAACCGTGTTCTGTTTCCTCACTGGGCAAAAAAACAGTGCCGGGGCGTCATTTTGGTGCGCTCCGGCAGCACTACACCCCAGGTCCTGCCCGACAAGGACTCAGTGCACAAACCACAAAACAAATATTTTTAATATCTCATTGAGAGAGACTCTCACTCTAGCCTGTTCTTTTTTGTTCTGAAAATGTCGGCGTGCAGCCTCGTTCTGTGGACGATACACAAGGTGCAGACGTTGTTCTGCATCACTGAGATAAAATACAATGAGAGCTGGATGAAGCAGTGAGTGACAACAGCCCCTGCCTACATTTAAAGCCCAGTTCAGACCAAAGATTTGCGACAAGACGAAACTGTTTTAGAACGTTGCAGTGGTGTGAACTGGCCGTCTGAGCTCAACTCAAACTGGTTGATGGTGTCACCTGCAACTCAACTAGTCAAATCACTGGCAGCTGGTTTTAGAATGTAAAGCACGTCACCTGTTTCAACAGCCAGTTGACTTGTCGTGAGGTCTGCTGGTCAAGTCAAAATGTCTGTAAATGGCTGCAGCAGGTGCTCTGTTCCCGCTGAGCCCTTCCTTTCTGTTCTCATGTGTGCTGGTGTGGGTCGCTGCTGCTGCTCGCTGTATGTGTTTATGCCCCCTCACACACACATTCTCACTGACTAACCAATGGGCGCTGCTTACTTGTATTATTGTGGTGTATTCAGTATGAATACAGTCCATCTGATGCTCGTTTTGTTTTTGTTATTCGCTGTTTCATCACTACTACAAATGCAGCTGCAGCCAGTATCTCACTATCACTGTCCTCATTCATATTTTAAGAAGCTACAAATTATATTCAGCCACAAAATAAGCCTGAAAAGCTGCAAATCAGAACAGAAGTACAGAAAGTTGTTGCAGAGAGATGATACACCGTCTCGTGTAGTTGCATTGGTGTGAGCCGACAGGTTTGTAGAATGTTGCAGAATGGCGAATTGCAAGCGGTTGCCTGTTTCAAGTCGTCGTTGGTCTGAACTGGGCTTAAGAGCACTGTCTTTGATGGAAACGTCTAGGTTTTAGGTACATGTCCGTACAGATTAAGCAGTGACTCTAAGGGTACTATGCCTCAAGTTTTTGGTGAAACACAGCTGATGATATGTGCCAATTATCAGATGTCAAGCTTTTATTCTGAAAAAATACAATCTCAGGATCTCACCTGTCCTCCCAATCCCTGCACTGCAGTGGACCACTATCGGGGGTCCCTGTGGGTGGCCTGCCCACTGAAGTCCCAAAGCCTTCACCATTTTCCTCTGTTGTCTCTTCACAGCTCCCAGGAAGTCAATGAGAGTCACTGCCGAGGTGGGAACGCCGTAGTCAGGCCAGCTGAGGTACTGGAAATGACTCACTTGTCTCTGTTCACATGTCTGAATGGATTAAACATATTTTTAGTTACATGCTTGTTGTACGTTAGGCTCTAGAAATATGGCACCATTAAAGGGACAGTTCGATATTATGGGAAACAAGCTTACTTGCCAAGAGTTAGATGAGAGGATCAATACCACTCATGTCTAAGTCGCTATATATAAACCTGGAGCCAGCAGGTGTTAAGTTAGCATACAGTAAAGACGGGAAACAAGCTTGGCTCTGTGCACATGAACCTGCACCTTTTTAATTTTACTAATTAACACTTTGAATCTAATTTATTTAAAAAGGGCATCTGGGCTACATTTCTTATCCTGCTGCTATCTGACCCAGATAAAGAGGGGAGGATGGATCTCACTACAGCCAGCCAATATATCCGACTCCACTGAGCCTGTATGCACCAACATGCTTTTTGTTGTTCTCCTCCTCCTCTGCAATACTAATCCTTGCAGTGCTCCAAGGTTGTACCTCAGTGTTGTGCAGTTCGAGGGTGGTGTGGTTGTAGTGGGTGTGGTGATCCACCCTTTGGTTAACCACTGCCATGTGGCCATAGACCTCCTGCCCCCCTTCGTCCAGAGGCCAATACTGGCCACACTTCCTCCGACTGCCCTCATCTGTCCTGCAGAAGAAAGCCAGGACACACTTGATGAAACATACATTTAATGAGGAACTGTTATGCTTTTACGTAGTGTGTCTTATATATAGTGTTACAGTGAAGGATGTTCATATAGTACCCTGAGAGCAAAACCCTCTACTTCCACTGTGATTCCTTCTCCTCTGGTACGACGCCAGTGTGCCTGATTTCTTTATATGGTCATCTACTCCAGGAACACTACTGCAAGTGTTTACACTACAGACCCTTTAAAGGGCTGAGGTCACGATGACGTCATTTTAACAGCTGGAGGCAAAACACGACTCTCCACCACAGGGCTTTAGGCTACATAGGAGTCTTAAAATGTCATCTTGTTGTGTTACTGGGAGCCAGAATAGAAGGAGTCATGGCTCAAAACTGAAATTTGAACGCATATCAGCTGCCACTAAATGAGATAAGACGAAAGGACTGGACGGAGGCGATCATCAAAAATGCTGGGAAAAAGTACTTCCTGTTGTAGGGATGAATAACATTATGTGTATTAAGGGTTATCATGTCCACCTACTAAGAAACTGGGGAGATATTAAGAGGAATACTGGATTTCTCTGTAACACTAACTTTTTCGCGCATTAGCTAACATTAGCTTCAATACCAAAACAAACTGGAGGAAACTGTTTAAGCGCCGTTCTCCTTTGAACGACTGGCATGGTAATCATCCACAAAGCCGGCCATTGTTTTGCCTCCAGCTAAGCCCCGCCCACCAAAAAAACATCATACTGTTTTACTGACTGTAAAGGGTCTATGGAGCCTACAGTGCTAAATGAAGCTACATGCTAACATCAGGCAAATGTGTAATCTTATTTTCTGATGTTAAATTATTCTAGATTTTGGATCAGATTCCTACTGGAAGATGTCTGGTTGTGTTAAGAAGTTTTTATTGGTGATTTTTTGGAGTAAAAAGGTGTCGCTATTCTCTGTTACAGTAATTTCCCAGCTACGATGATGTCAAAAAGATACTGAGATGTGAAAGACCCGGAAACGCTCAGCAGTCGGAGCAGACTGGGCTTTTTCAGGAGGAGGGCACTAAAACAGAGCTTTTCAGACAGAGGGAGAACACAGATGTTCCAGAAAAATATTCTTTTCTTGACATTAGAAATGTGTAAATATTTTCAAGTATAAGCCTTCAATAAAAGTATGAACCTGATAATGAGCACAATAGGTCCCTGTTAAGTAACAGATTTAATCCTGACTAACCTTAAATAAAAAGGTAAAAACTGGCATCTTCTTCTGACTCAACAAACAAGTATGATTTTTTTCCCCCCATTTTTCTACAATCAGCTCAAATTACCTGGTTGTCATGACGATAACAAGCACGTTTTGTTCCCAAACCATTCTCCAGAAATCACCGTAGGTTTTTTCCAGCGGTCCTACAGAAGAACAGAGCACATTAAAAAGACTTCAGTTCAGTCAGTGATCAGTGTAATGGAGCACATCCATTTGATTGCTTGGAATAACAGCAGCCTAATTAGCTCCACTCGTACCAGACGCTAATAAAGAAAACAAACTTGAGACCTCTCGCCTGCTCTCAGCTCTTCATTTACTGCTAACGATTCTTTAATCACAAAATTAACCTCGGAGTGTGTTGTTGTGTGAACATCCAGCGCTTGTAGGTCCAAAAACGTATTCTGTCAGTGTGAGGAAGTCTCCCTAGGTACTTTCAGAAAATTCTGCAACATCCTGCCTTTTTGACCTCGTGCCAAATGGCCCCACACTGCTGTGCTTCACAAATCAATTCCTAACACAAAGCTTTACTTTTGAAGAGCCGTTTCCTGCTGTAGAGTGAGTGACTAATGGACAGCTACTAGACAGAGACAGCAAACTAGCTTGACGACATGTCCAAACCCAAGTATGATGATGAATATATTAAACTGTGTGGACCTTGGCCTAATGAATGAGGAAAAACCTGGACCCCAGGGCTGGACCAGTTGGGAACCACTGTTTAAGGACGCATTCACACTGGCGCTATTTGGTCCACTTTAAACGAACCCTGGTCCGCTTCCACAGATAGTTTGGTTCGTTTGGAGTGTTGTGAACGCTCATTCGAACTCTGGTGCGGACCAAACAAGCGAACCCTGGTCCGCTTGAAAACTGAGGGTCTCGGTACACTTGCAAGCAAGCCCTGGTGCGGTTCGCTTACAGTGGGAAATGCAAACGGATTATCCAGCAGACCAAAGAGAGGAAGCGAACCAAAGAGAGGAGGTGACGTAGATATTTGATCTAAAAACGTATAAATCCTTGCAATACCTTGTTCTACGTCTGTTTAACCACAGCAGCACGTCGTAGTCTCTCGCCCTTTGCTATCTTTTTCGGTACTGCTGCATTTGTCTCATGTACAGAGCAACATGCTGGAGAGCTCGCTGCCTCGCCTGCTGCTCATACTGGGCAGCTTCTTGTCAAAAAACAATTAGGTTTGAACACCAAAGTAAAAACAGAAAATAATTTGGTGTTGCTTCATTGTTTTTGTGGTGACCAAGCCGACTGAAGGGGATGGATGTCCGTTTTCGGTCCTGGCCAATCGATGAGCCTGGTTTTCTTCTTCGTCATGCTTTTTTTCTTCCTGGTCAGTGGTCGTTTCAGGCAATACCGCCCCCAAACGAGCAGTGACGTTGTCCAGGCGGTTTGGTCCGCTTTATTAAGTGCAGTGTGAAAGTCAACCAAACCAAATGAAGGTGTGAAATTTTTCAGCATTCCCCGCCCAATCAAACCGAGTCCCTGGACTGTGCTGGTGTGAATGCACCCTTAAACTACTTCGATAATCCAGAAAGCATTGACTAAATGCGTCAGTTGTCATACCTTGAGTACCAATGTATGCATTCCTCTGTTTGTATCCGTCCATGAAGCTAGCGTTGATGTAGTCTGATCTCTGTGGGAACATCAAAGCTTTGTTACAAAGATGAAAGTAACCATTGTAAAAATCAAACGTTTATCACGTCAGTTGAAGGAAACACTGAAAGGTGAATTGTGCTGTGCTGTGTCATTCGTCTACATGGGTCTGATAGTGTATTCAGTTATTTTAGAGGAGTAAACAGAGCAGAATGAAAATACTCTGGTTACACTTTCTGGACAAATATCAGCTTGTACATCAGAACACTGGCAGCGTGGCAGCCGTTCAAAACGCTGAAGCTTGGCACGTTACTTGGCAGCGGAGGATGATGATGAATGGAACTGGCAGTCTTTTTCTTTTCATATGAATGACAACTGTAATGTGCAGATTATTAAAAAGCACTAACCTCGTTCCTTCTGGCTTTCAAACGAACTCTTGTTTGATCAAGGCACAGCACGTCTCCATAGCGATTCCTCTCCTGATTGTAGGCTGATCTGAAGGCAATAATACCAAAGATTATGAGTGACGCTAAAAGCTGCAGCCAGAATCCACCGATGCTGAATGGGAAGCCTCGGTATTTTTCATCCTGGACTGTTTTAATCACATGTTTCTGAGTTTAATTAACTCACGCAGACAACAATTTTTGAAATAGGTCCAGTGTTGACAGAGACTGCTGCAACTGCGGCGGTGAAACAGACTGCAGTGTGACCACTTGGGGCATTTGGCACCATCAATGGAAGTCCACTAAAAGCTTGTTTTTGCCACTGACAGGGTCAGATTGTTATTATGAGTGTCTGACAACATTATGGAAAGGATCCCTACAGAGAAATGAAGTGTTTTTCCTGACCTTTCACTGGTCTGTTTGTTTTTGTGTGTAACCAAGTCTCGCTCAAGCCAAAGTCTCCTTCTTAAATCTTGCAAGAGGTGATTTGTTGCAGGAAAACAACAGTGGAAACGCTAGCGAGTTACACCCTTTTTCCATTGTCACTGTTGGCCGCACCGAGTAAAGCCATGCTGCGCCAATTTGTGTTTCCATTGTCAGTTTAGACGCGCCGTGCCACACCAAGCCGAGGAGATTAACCTCTCAGGAGACCTGAAGTGACGAGTCCTGTCGCCGCTACCCGCTTCTGTCCTGAAACGTCACACCTACCGCAGCCAACCCCCGACGTCCCCCCTTCTCCCTCCCCAAACAAGTGTGTGTGTTGCCAGACTCTTATCACCTCCATCTGCAGGAGACCAAAGAGAAAGGTGTTTTTAAAAGTCTCTCTCTGTGTGTTCAGCTCTCAGTATTTGTGTGGCTCCTGACCGAATCTCTGTGGTTTGGAGTTTAGTTTCTCTCCTGCATCCTGTTTTTACTTCAGATGTCTGCTTTATTTTACTGTTTCATGTTCACTATCAGCCGTATTAGAAGTTGTGTGAAGTTGCTGCTCAAAAACTCAGCATCTCCTTAATTTGCTGCTTCACAACAAACGTTTTTACATAAAATAATTGGGGACTATAAAAAATGAAACGTGTTATTACTGAATTACCGTGGTTCAGCCCGCTGCTTCAAAACCTCATCACCCAAGACAAGCCATCATCAGTTTAAGACACACCTTCAAGACGGTAGCCCTGCTGTATTGGAAATGCAAACCCCTGCTGTGCTGGGTTGAGCCAGCACATGACTGTTGAGAAGGGGTATTAAAGAGAGGAGTGCGAAGAGGAGTTTGTTGTGTTGGAAAACAGAAAAAAAATCTAGCTTAGTGTTATCAAAAAGATTTTCAATGTCACGTTTGAATATCTAGCTGACTTCCACAATGTGGAAAAGTCTGAGATTTCAGAACGAGACTTCTCCCTGAGTGATATTGGTTACACAATAACAAACAGAACAGATCAGCGAAAGGAGGAAGAACGTTTCATTTCTCTGTCGGGTCTTTTCCTTAGTGTTGTTGGATACTTCTAATAACAATCTGAGCCTGTCAGTGGCAAAAACAAACACTTTAAGTGGACTATAATTGACTGTGCACAGTTGCCTGTAGGGATTACATTGCAACCTTTTTTGCTATTTTGGCCGCAGCGGTGCCTCTGAACACAGAGACAGCAATTTTTGAAATTGGTCCAGTCAGTCACCTCGACACAAAAACATGGGAAAATCCACAATTAGCGAACCATGTGTCCCAGGTTTGGATAAGTTTTGTCCTTAATTCCAAAATGGCATATTCAAATTGTTTGTTTTACACAGTCAACAGTGGAAAATTCAAATATATTCTGTTTACTTTATCATACATTAAAACACAGACATCAAATCATCACATTTGAGAAGCCAAAGCATTAAGCTGTTGGCATTTTTTACTTGACAAATTACTGAAGTTATTTATTTTAAAATAAGTTGTTAATTAATTTTATTTTTATTTTTTTCTGCAGTAATATGTGTAACAAAGTCAAACATACATTTGTAATATTAAGCATTATAATTACACTAATTTTTTTCAGTTGTTATTACCTGACACGCTTAGACCTCCATTGTCAATATGTGGAATGTTTGTTACTCACTCTCTGTACCCCTACGTTAACCTTTGGCTATACACCACCTGTAAAGGGGTGTCTACCGCCTTACCTCCACCTTTTTGCTGTTGCACTCCGTGGGAGAGGTCAGCAAAATTACTCTTGTAGTAATCTCTGGGGTTTAGCGCTGTTAATGAGTTAATTTTTTAGCCTAAACGTATTGTTTAATATGCAAACATATTCCTGTGCAGGGGCTCGAGTTAAATGGTCATAATTGATGGAGGATTTTGTTTTTACCTCTTGCGGTCAGGTGTGTTTTCTGTGTTTTGTCGTACAGAATTGAACGTAACATGGCCGCCCCTTATGCTGTATGCTGTTGTACTTCATGGGAGAGGGGCTCGGATTTATATGGACTTAACTGACAGAGGATTTAGTTTTTATCTCTTTTTTTTGTCAGGAATAAATGGGGATCACGTCTAAAGAAATCCACTATCTGGGCCTCTTCATATCAACACCACACAGACAACACTAGAGTCCACTGGTTACATATAGACTAATCAATTTACACTTTCACCTCTAAAATACTGAGTGTCAGTTTGTTTGGCTCTGCTAGTGCTGTGAACTTAGATCAAAATTTGTAACTCAAATTATTCCTTACATAAAATTGTGTCCGGGGAGAAAGCAAACAAATTAAATACGTTTACAAAAATAAATATCTAGATAAATGTGGAATAATCCCTTGTTTTAAACAATGATCTCATGTTTGTAATGAAACTCTGATGCTTCAAATGTTCCCCCTGTAGTATTAATCAGATATTTATGTTTATATACACAAAATACTTTGCTGCAGTTAACTCACTGTGCACAGTGGAAGGTTCCAGGCGGCGGTTCTTTGCGGACCTCCTCATACTCTTGATGGATGCCTGAGCGCTGAAGCCTGCCGAGGTGCACCAGCAGCTCCTGTGGACGCATCGACTCGGGCCCGGGGACGTGAATGGAAGCGTCTTCCACTGGGATGCCCACCAGTTCGTCCACTGGGTCCACCCGGCCGTTCTGGCCCGCCAGCAGCTGCTGGTTCCAGCTGTACGACTCCAGAGGCAGCAGGCCGCCGAGGTGCTGGGGGAGACAGTCTCTGGGGAGGTGCTGGCGGAGTTCGGCCATTTTCACCATCTGGACCTGGAGTCAGAAGAGAAAATTCACTTCGTAAAATATTTAAACTCCTTTGATGGAGGGCTGAAATTGCTCACAATTTTTTCTATTTTTATGTCAAGCAGTATTTTTTTGTTTATTTATTCTTGATTGCAGAGCTATAACTGAAGCACAGTTTACATTAGAGCGTCAGGTGACTCTAAAACAATCCATACTAATGAAATTCTTCAGGGACAGTGATGTGGCAGGGTGATCGACCCCTGTGATTCAAGCATTAACATCCGGTGATATATGAGGCAGCAGGGAGGATTAGTGGCTAGAGAGAACCCTCTAATCAAATGATCACCTGCAACAATCAATGACACTGAAGTGCCTGCTCAATGCCACTCCAGATAAACTAAACAGAATTTTCCCAAACCTTTTAAAAGTATCATCATAAACATGGAGACAGTATCAGAAAATGAGCTCCTTTATTTACCCTCTCCCTCAGCTTCTCCTTGAGCAGCAGGCTGAGCAGATTGTAGGGCACTCGAAACCAAACGGGAGCCCCGACAATCAACACCTTCTTCAGCCTGGCAGGGAACGCCCCCTGGTGGAGAAAGACAGCACAACTTCAATGGGATTAACTTCAGTCTTCTGTGAAAGTCATGACAATCATGTGCTAGTATGTCGGGTCTCATCCTCCAAACACTTGGACTCGGACAGCGCACTCACAGAAACTCATCCTCTTTCATTTATCATTTACTTTATATTGTGGTACTGCTGTTTACATTAACTGAGCACAGCTCGACTACTACAGTCAATGTTTAGATCAATATGTGGGCACAGAACACATGCCGCTGATGCTGATGTGGCTGCATAAGTGTCTGTGCTATTGACTCCAGATGACATACTACTACATCTTTAAAGCACAAATCACACAGAGCGGTGCTTATTTTGGCAGGTACCTGCAAGTATGCCTTCATCTGAGTATTACACAGCCAAGGTGTATGGATCAAATAACTCTTATGCTTGTCATCTCAGTCGCTGAGCCGTTCATCTTGCCCTTTGGACGAGCACTAAATCCTGTGATGATGCCAAACCCGTTTTAATCAATCTGCTTCTTCACAGGAAGAAGGGCATAACTCAACAGTTATGTATTAACCTGGCCCTGGAAAGGAGTGAATCAATTTCAACAACTGTAGAAATTCAACCCATTTCCTTCCAGTTTATGTGGGAGTGTTTACAGTAAATTTGCATCTGTTCTTGTCAATATTACACCACAATATTACACTGTTTCTTAGGATCATGCATCTCATTTTCTAAGATGTTTGGCATTTTCTGTTCATGTATTAAAACATTTATGCGTCTGTGTAAAATGCAGCACTGTGAGTTTACCTTGAGCAGATTGAGGATCTTCTTGCTCAGGTCCAGCTCAAAGTTTGTGTAGTTGGAGCCCGCCATGTCGTAGATGAACACCAAGCCATTCCTCTGGGTCTCAAAGCTGCGGGCAGACAGACGTTCAAAGGTAAGCTCTGTGTTTTCCAACATGGACCCTGTTTTCCCATTTTTTTGTATCTAAGTGACTAACAGGAACAACAGCTTTTGAAATTGGCCCAGTATTGAGTGAGACTGCGGCAGAGAGCAGCGTCAAAACAGGCTGTGATTTAATCGTTCGGGGCATGTGTGCACCGTCAATTTATGTCTATTAAAGGTGCTTGTTTTTGCCACTGACAGACTTAGACTGTTATTTTAAGTGTCTAAAAACCGATGGACAGGACACCTACAGGAACAGACCTTTTTGTTAAAGAGTAAGATCTTTTTTGTTTAACCAGAAACAGCCCTGAAATCGCAATCTCAAATCCACCAGACTCCATTCAAATAAACAGTAAAGGCTTTTGCACACTGAGTCCGTTCTTTCGGATGTGTTTTTTTAATCCATCGTCTGAAAAAACTTGTTACGCACACTGATTCTTGATTATTGTTCTATTTGGTGCGAAAATTCGCAATACGTGACAAAATAAAAAGACAGACATTGCAGCCTGTATATCCCTGCTGCTCTGTCTCAAGTTACAACGGAGAAAGCTGTCTTTAAATATTCACATTAAGTATTATGTGTTCCAGATTCCCTCAAGGAAAACTGACCCACTTGGAGATAAATTGGGTGATATTTTTGGTAAGGTTTCTAGTTAAAGTAAAATCTTGCATCAGATTCCAAAGCTAAAGCTGAACAGATAACATCATGCTAATAACTAAAAAAAAATGTCTCTTTTGTTACAACTTTTTATATTCGGGGAAACAGCCTCAAACCGCAGTCCTCACCTTTCCACTGCCCGATCCAGGAGGTAGAAGAGGGCCTGAAGCACCACATGGTTGCCTGTCTTGTTTGGGTGATGAAGTTTGGCTGTGTACAAGGCGATGGAGGCCCCTGAAGGATCCCGTACACTCTGGAATACACAACACCAACACGTTATATCAGCATTCAGCCTGGTGTGACATGTTTACCCCCTTTTCACTATTGACACTGGATAAATTCCCCTCTGTGCATCCCTTTAGCAAGGCAGCTAACCCTGAGCTCCACATTTATAATAAAAACAAGAAACTACAGTTTTTGTTTTGTATTCTGGAGGCTGTATTTTTCTGCATCTCCAATGACTACCACTGGATTTCTTATTAGATGCATGAATTATGATTTCTGGGAAGCAAATGTTACCAGTGGATCGACTGTGAAGTGTTTTTTAAATAGAAATCATGTGGTACTTTTAGCCACTTGTTTACTGGGGCTGGTTTAAAGTGTGACAATGAGACAGCCAAATGGAAGCTCTGCAGAGATGAAGGATGAACAATGACCACAGGGGGGCACTTAAGTTCATATGCTGGTTACGGGCAGGCTGCCAAAAAGGGCTGTCAACAATTCAACAGGAGGAACAATTCTTCAGTAATGATGCTGCAGGTCTTACAGCTCTGTTTTCACCCTGACAGGAAAGCGGCACATATTTCTCATATCAAACCTGATGGGTGTTCAAGCTGCTGGTGTCAAAAGAGCCAGAGTGTGTTCACTTGAAAGAAGCTGCTGACCTGAGATACTACGGAACCGTCCTTTGTAAGCAAATAAGCCTGTGTTCTCGGGAACGGCGGCTAAAAATACCCCAGGCAGGATATGAAGCCCGCTGCTGAGGCTGGAGACCTCCGACGTCAGACAAGAGGATGTGCAGCATCAATGCCACTGTGGCACGTCAATGGGGAAGGAAGAAGGGAAACTCAAGAGAGTGTGTGTGCAACTTTGTCTGGCAAAGGAAATCCACTTGGCACACCAGTCGGTCAATAACTTGCACCCCTAAAGGATCTCTTAAATCCTCATTATAAAAGCCTGCATTCAGAGTTTGTAGCTTAGAACCTTGTGAATGAAAAGTGAGCTCATTACATTAGCAAGTTGGGATCCTTTGAGGTGTGAGTTATTGATTTATTGATCCTAAAGCCGAGCTACTCCCCTGACAAGTCAAGAAGAACTTAGGTTTCTGAAAGGTGACACAGAGGGAAGAGGAAAAACATCCAAAGCGAGACAACTCAACAAACTTCACATAATAAAAGGAAGCATTTTGTTTGCCTTGTCACCGACAGTACAGAAGTGAAGCATGTTTCATCCTCTGTCATCCTGTCAGAACTCCCATCCCTCATGAACTGTCCTAATTTTCATTTCCAGTCTGGGTGACATTACAAACAACATCTGCCTGTTATTTTAAGATCCTTTTATTGGTTTATAAAGCTCTTAATGGTCTTAGGCCTACCTATTTATCAGATTTTCTTTTATAGTATGAACCCTCTAGAACTCTCAGGTCCTCTGGTAGTGGCCTAAAAACCCACGGTGAGGCATCATTTCATCATTTCCACATCTGTGGAACAGCCTGCATGAAGACCTGAGGGCCGCAGGGAGTGCTGATGTTTTTTAAAGCAAACTCAAGACCTACCTTTTTAGCCTGGCTTTAAATTAAATTGTCTTTTAATTTATTTTACTATTATTTCTTATTTATTTATTTATTTATTTATTTTTTAATTATTACTGTGTATTACTTAAGTTATTTTTATTATTTATTTATTTATTATTATCAGTATTATTATTTTATTCTATTTGTTTTAACATATTTATTTACTTATTAATTTACGGGGTATTGTATATATTATGTTCTCCCCATGTCAGCATGGGTTTTCTCTGGGTACTCCAGCTTCCTCCCACAGTCCAAAAACATGCAGGTTAATTGGTGACTCTAAATTGTCCGCAGGTGTGAATGTGAGTGTGAATGGTTGTCTGTCTCTATGTGTCAGCCCTGTGATAGTCTGGTGACCTGTCCAGGGTGTACCCCGCCTCTCACCCAGCCTCAGCTAGGATAGGGTCCAGCATATTGCGACCCCTAACAGGATAAGCGGTTACAGAAAATGAATGAATGAATGAAAAAAGACCTCATTGAGAGTCCAGCATCATGTTTACTGAGCATCTTACCAATGGAGACTAACGTGTCCTCAAAAGTGTGTCCCTGTGTGAAACTAGCCCTCATCATAGTGAACAGGACAGCGCTGAGACATTGGAAGTCGAAAGAGAAAACCAGTCTCAAAGAATAGAGTGATGATCTGGCGCAGATAGCTTCTTTTGGGCAGCTTATTCACAAAGTTAATAATGGTGTAAAGGTTTTCAGAAATATTTGGGGTCCCTATCTGGAGATGTTCGGTAAAGATGATTAACATGTCAAAGGGTATCTCAGGGTCCTATCCTTGCTCTGTGTGCATTAATGTGTTCATGCTAAGTGGAAGAACATAACCTGCAGTATGATGTGGTATAAACGTTACACAACAGCCTGTGTTACACACTGCAAAGAAGAATGTGCATGTCCTTTTTTTTCCTTATTATTTTCTTTCAAGTTTGAATGTTGTTTATACATCTATAATGTACTATCTGTTCTAATGCTGTTTGTTTCTTTCATGTCCTGCCTGTTTATATATATATATATATATATATATATATATATATATATATATATATATATATATATATATATATATATATATATATATATATATATATATATAATACTTTATTATCTTATGTGATATTTTATGTTTGTCATGTCTGATGTATCTTAAGAACATTAAGTTTAAGCTTGTCATATGAATTGTGCTACATAAATAAAGTTGACTTGACTTGTCTGTTTACAGTCAGCTCTGTGTGCTGCTTTATGAAGCTATCTTGCTGCAAGGCTGGGGTACAGATGCATTCCCAAAAGAAAAGCCCATATTTCTGGTCATGGATATCAAGAAGTTTTTGGATATGTACAAAAATTGCAACACACAGAAGAAAAATAGCACAAGCGGCTCCAGTTGTTCCACTTTTCCACATTTTAACGTGATTAACGACATGTTGATGGGAGTTTGCACGGCTGCATGTAAATGTTACATTAGTGGAATCTTCATTTTCATAAGCCATGTTAACAGCTTAGTAGGAATATTGCCTTTTTTGGTATAAAGGAAAACCGTATATTTTGTACATGTTAATGTAGTCACTGTATGTGAGATTAAAAAAAAAGAGAAAAAAACAGCAGCAGTATTTATCATAATAATGAAAGAACATGTCACAGAGCAACAATCTGTGTCATTGTTTAGTGTTTTCAATAGTTTTTTGACAACAATGGAGGTCTCTGGGACAGAAGAATAACCTGTGAATACACAGACAGTACTTGTCAGGATTAATTCAGTACTGGTTTTGGTCTTTTCATCTGATTGGTTTATATAAAGGAATTTACAGAATATCTCTTGCCTTATCCTTTAATTGTTCTGTATATGACATCACGCTGGGTTTTTCCATTTAAGAAATGCCAACCGTAGAGGAGATTTAAATTACTCTTACCAACACAGTGAATTTTCCACTGAGCAGCTCCGAGCGCAGAGGTTCTTCCTGAGGCTGAAGTCTGACGATTCCTTCTTTCAGACGTGTTTCCTGAAGAAAACAGATCACAGCAGGTGAAGCAAGGCTGCGGAGTAACTATAACAGGCCGTCACTTTGAGGTGAATTGCTCTTTGTGAACAATGGAGAAGTACCCGCCTGACTTTCCTGCCAGGAGGATCCCTCTCAGCAAAGTTTCCATTCCTTTTTTCCACCCCCCGAGGAGGGTGTGTGGGAGTTTCTTGAACTCATTCTGAGGGCCGAGCATGGGAGGTGTCATTTCCATTTACTTTTGTATTTACTGTTTCTGTCTTTTTAATAATGCGGGACCTTAACTGTGAATATAGGGTATACAAATAAACTTCAGCAATAACCAGTATTAATACAGGATGAACCTACCTGCAGGAGAAGTCATAGATCTCAAAATATTTTCCTCGTAGTTTCACTTACACTGATTTTAAAAGGGACAGCTCACCTAAAAATAAAAAACACATTATTCCTCTTACCTGTAGAGCTGTTTATCAGTCTAGATTGTTTTGGTGTGAGTTGCAGAGTGTTGGAGATATCAGCTGTAGAGATGTCTATCTTCTCTCCAGTATGATGGAACTATATGGCACTCAGCTTGTGGTGCTCAAAGCTCCAAAAAAATACATTTAAAAACTTAACAGCAACGTCTCCTTCCAGAAATCATGACCTGGTTACTCAGGATAATCCACAGACCTTGTTGTAAGCAGTTTCATGTAGGAACTATTTTCTTTCCACCAACTGTATCACAGTGCAGAGGAAAGCGTAACTACTCATGGACAAGAGGCTCATGACAGAGTGAGCTGTAACATTAGCTAGCTCAGTGGTGCTTAGTGAGCTGGCAGTAGATGCACACTTCCTTCTGCGTGGTGACACGGTTGGTGGGCACAGTTCGATAGAAAGTAAACAGTTCCTACATGAAACTGCTCACAACAACATCTGTGGATTATCTTGAGTGAGCAGGTCATGATTCCTAGAAAGAGACATTGCTGTTGAGTTTTTCACATGTACTTTTTGGGTGCTTTGAGCACCACAAGCCGAGTGCAATCTAGTTCCATTATATTTGAGAGAAGGCAGACATCTCTACAGCTGATATCTCAAACACTCTGCAACTCACACTACAACAACCTAAATTGATAAACATCACTACAGCTAAGAGGAATAATTCGTGTTTTTTTGTTTCAGGGTGAACTGTCGCTTTAATTGAGAGTTTGGTTTTCATAGAGGCTTCTTCATTTGATTGCCAAGACATGATGGAAACTTAAGCGGTCTTATTCCATGTTTTTTTTTTTTTTTTTAAACAATCATGTGTTAGTGGTCATTGGAGACAAATATAAAAGAAATATGTAAAGGTATAAGCACTTTAAAAAATATAATGGATATATTATGCTGGAGGGCAGCCATGTTCTAAGTAATATAAATACCTTACTGTAAGATTTGAGACTTAATGTCTGAAGAATGATTGTTGTCACTGAAACAAAGGCAAATGTTTGACAAGTGGACCCAGGACCAAGGAAATCTACCCACCAGCCCCTCTTAAGTTCACTAAATCAACATGTTATATCTTAGTTGTCTCACCTGTACAAACACCAAAGTGTAACAAGCATGAATTTGCAATTGCTGCAACCACGTATATGCATACATCACCAAGTTGCCCCTATTTGCCAACTGACTGTGGCCGCACAAACAACACACCAACCACCCAACCATTGGAGTGAGCTCAAGAGTTGCTGGTTGCAGCTAAAAAATTACATGTTGCGGTGTTATGAGGGATTATGTGCTGGACTGTCTCTTGGTAAGGTGCAGTAACTTTCTGGAATCTCTACCTGGAAGCCTGACGATGACAACAAGACTCTAAGAAGTTACAGTTACGCTTAATAGTTTAGCTAAGTGCTTTGATTCGTTAAAATACAGCAGGTCTGGGCTGAAACATCTCACGCAGCAGTTTCAATACATGGTGCAATACAAAAACACTGTTTTTTCAATGCCAGGTCCGACTCACACAACCAGCCGCCTCAGTCTGAATGCCAGCTCGGCCTGTTTGTACATCCCCCTCGACCAAACAAACACTTCACTGGAAACTTTCCCTCTTAGTTTGTTCTGACAAATTACTTGTCCCCAGCCTCTGTCCTGGCGCTGACGCAGCATTAAACCGAGTTAAATGAACTGTGGCATGGCAGGGGGGAGACTAATCCCTCTCAAAGTCACAGTCAAGGCATTCACAAATGAGTCGTGTTTATGCGGGCCAACTATTCGTTGCAGAAATAAAAAACCCACCTTGGTGATTGAAGAGTCGTTACCAAAAGGTAGGTGGTAAAAATCCTGCCACGTCTCGGAGCTATGCAGGTAATTAGAGTCTGCCAGAGACGTCTGTGAACTTTCCGTTTGCTGCGGTGGATAAACCAGAGCAGATTTGAGCAGATAAACCCCGTTTTGCATGTTGAGATTTGGCCGGGATGAAATTTACAGCAGTATAGACCATTTAGGGAAGAAAATAAGACATTATCCTCGACTCCCTGGTAGTTATTACGTGGCTCGGAGGAGAAGGCCTTGATTATGTTATTATCTAGATGTTATTTTCAGGTCATAAAGTAAATGAGACCTGCAGTCTGATCCGCTGGCGCTGCCCTGGAGGTTTCATCTTGATCATCATTTTCCGGTTTGATGGTAATAATATCACCAAGGTCACCAACTGCTATTTCAGTGATGTGTAGTGAACAGACACATTTTCTCTGCTACGCTGTGGCACACAGTCAGGTGGCCTCTCAACGTCCCCTATAGCAGATACTTATAGACATACAGCTGGCAGCTATAGGTAGAGCATGTTTTTAACTTGGGCCACTTTCAGTTTACTGTTCTTCCTGGTAAAGAGCAAACAAACAGGAACAAAAAGTAAAAGCTTTGGTCAATAGAGAGCTGTTGTTTGACTTTAATGTTTAAAAAAGAGCTCCAAAATACCTCAGAAACAACTTATTACACATACGTTAGAGATATTCTATCGCTGTGTTTAATATTGTTTGCATGCAGGCCCAACACACCCTTCCCTGTAAAACTTTATGGTCCTCATTTAATCTAACCTCATAACTCATAACCTCAGCTGTACCAACTGAATAAGCTTTTCTGACGACAACGCAACACTTATTTCGTGATAAGCTCAAAGCTCTCTGGAAAGCTGAATAAGCCTGCATGCTGCGTCTTGAAATATCCCCCCAGTGTATAATTCAGTGTGTGTGTGTGTGTGTGTGTCTGGCCCCAGGTTTTTGGTGCATCTGTTTAGGCGATCTCTCTCTTGGCTTGGGCTTCTGAAGACGTTTGTTCAATGAAAAAAGGGCCTTGTGTTACTGCGCTGTGGGTGTGGTGAAGAAGCTCTACACGACCTCCACCTTTCTACCTCTGGGCCTTTTTAATACATCTACATGTTCTGATTTCATTCACTGTCCTTTAAAACATGTCATCGGTTTATTTCTTTCCATGTGAAGTAATCACAAAGGTGATAAACTGCAGTGATGTGTCGGAAGCGACTCGTTTCAGACCCTCCAGTCGTGTCATAATCATCCAAATAGAGCTTAACATGCTGTAATACAACTGATTCTGTGGAAATAACGGCTGATGTTCAGTGTAATGAGATAAGATTGTTCCAATGTGGGTGGAGATTCTTACGATAATGCTGAAACAGAAAAAGTGTTTAGACTGAAGAGACAGAAATATTTTTAAATTTAGTTTGCAGATAAGTGGAAAATATTTTTACCAAAATAACCTTAGTTCCAATAAACACAAAGCTCAAGATGAGTCAGCAACTGATCTAAAACTATTATCTTTACATGATGACATTTGGCTCCTCTGGCTCTGTTACAGCTTTATAACTGGCCAATGATGTTAAAGCAAGTGGCTTTGGGTGTTTGTTAACTTTGGTGGAACCTGTTGACAGCGTATGTCACAAACATACTGTCACAGGCGTCTCCCTTCATAACCTTGAGCCGAGCTGAGAAACAGGTATGTGCCGTATCATATTGTTCAGGTGCAGCTGCTCTTGAAGAAAAGGGTCACTTAATTCAAATGTTCCTGCTCCATACGTGAGTGCCTGAAGTTCATTTTTTCTTCCCATACAAAAAAATCATATTGTGATCGAGGCAATATTCCGACTTGTTGACATAATGACGACAGCAACAACCAGGACAGCTGAAAGCACAACAGCCTCAGGCTCCATGCTGGAGGAGTTTTGTCATAAGCCTGTTGTACTGTAAGCCTGTGTGAAGCTTGACAAAAAATTTAAAAAGGTGTGAATGTGCGATAGTCTTCGTAGAATAACAGCATGTCAGAAATAAATACAGGTGTGTGTGCAGCGGGGCTGACTGTCAGCGCTGAGTGACACAAGTTAGAGCAGGAGGAGTGGAGGAGAAATGACAGAGCGTACAGCGTCTTTTTGGATTTTTAGAAACAGAGGGGACAGTAAGAAGTTAGCCTCTGTAGTAACGTCTTAATTATGGTTACAATTACCGGTTGATTTATTTAATAAAGTATATAGATTCAAGCGCACATTTTTTGTATTTGGCATCTGTTTAGATGTTTACTTTAAATTTGTGGTTGATTTTATTTTGTTGCACTATTTATATTTTATACCGAATCTCACTCTGAGTTACTGTCGTGTTTACAAACTAAAGAAATTAGAGATATTTTTCAGTTTTTACTGAATATTTTAAGGAAAACTATTACATTTACACTTACATATAATAATCTAACACTTATTATGTTGCTCCTGTATGTTATTGGAATTAATTCAAAAACATTTTTTTGTATTTTTTCATTTAATCAAGAATGTAATTATTGAAAAAACACCCTAAAATATTGTGATATTATTTCAGGGCCAGAGAGGACAAAGGCAATTGTCATTCAGGTTTGCACAGTGTAGAGTGATGAGACGAGCTAATGTATTTTTTTTTTCTGGCTGTATAACATTCATAACTTAAGTATGACAGGGGAATTTTAAAGGACCAGCGTGCAGGATTTAGGGGGCTATATTAGCAGAAATGGAATATAATTTAATAAGCATGTTTTCTTTACTGCATAATGACCTGAAAATAAGAATGCTTGTGTTCTCGTTAACTTTGAATGAGCTGCTAATATCTCTATGGAGCAGGCCATTCACATTTTCGCATTTGCCACCGTAGTAAAAAGCCCCACTACTATGACCAGCGCCTCTGTGGATAATTGGGCTCATGGTAAAAACTTCCTGAACGTCTGGATCAGAAAAACTTAAGCACACATTAGCTTTTGAAAGAAAAGGAGGGAGCGCACAATAGCACTTTGTGGGTGAGCCACAAGTCTCTGAAATGCTGCAGCATCAACAGCGTCGAAGATGCGCTGATTTGTTTTATCAACTCCTTTTGTTTTTAGCTGTTCTAGTTGCCTGGTCTGTTTCTCTTGGAGAGGAAGAGACCTCTGTGGATAATTCGGCTCATAATAAAAACTTGAACGATGAACATTGAAGGAATTCTGACCAGGTGAAGTTTTAACCGGTTGCAATCTGCATTTCACCGCTAGATGCCACCAAATCTCCCTAAATCTTACACACTTTATCTTTAATACTTTAAGAATACAACCGAATTGTGTTGGCTCCGTCAGGTATTGAAAAGTCCCCAGTGTTTCAAGTTGCCATCAAATGATAAGCTTGTTTGCTTATTCTATAATCAGATATCTGGATCTAAATCAGGATCTTTTCTAACCTTGTATCAAGGCTAATTTCTTCATTTAACACTGGCGCCTGAAGTAGTTTCATCCAAATTTATTCAACAAAATAAGGGTTCAAATGTTTATACATGACCAACTACTACTACTAGTGTCATTTGCAAATTTCAGAGTGGAAAATTCACAAAGAAAATATTCTTGTAGCTAGCCTAAAAGTTGATAATACCAACTGTAGCTCAGACTAAACTGTGTGACGTGATGTGCCGTTCATATGTGTTTATACAGAGACAGTAGTGTGAACAACAGTGTGAGCTGCCCACTGGGTTAGCTAATTAATAAGATGACATTAAACATTAAATATTAGTGGCAAAATCTGATGGTTTGTATTTAGATGGACAAGATTTTCAGCTGTGCATAACCACTGCTTAAGAGATATGGATTTCCAATATGGCTACCAGAGTGCACTACGTCACACCTGCTGTGCTGTTTTGTTTACACGAGCAGCTGCAAGTTATTTTCAATCTAAATGACTCTCCTGTCTCTTCTTACCCTGTAGCTGTGGAATAGCTCAATGGCTCGGAGGACGTCAAACTTGCGAGCCATGAGGAACTTGACGGCCAATTCCCTGGACAACGGTGACACTCCATGCTGACTGGTCCATTTGTTGATTTCCTCCAGAAACTGCCTGGTGGCCTGAAACAGACACAGATGTGGTCACAAACTTTGTCCTCCCACAATCGAAGGGTCAAAGAGAAAGGAAGTGAAACTGGGCTTTAAACTTGATACATCCTCACAGGAAGTGCTATCTACAGCCTCACAGAATATTTGACGCAACTGTAAGACGTCCATGGTAGTGTTTCACAAGCTGCTGTGTAGTCTGCTGGCTGCGTGTGTGTTTACAGAATGTATACACACAGGGAGGTACAAAATTAAATGTGTGAACTGTAATTTGTGCAGCCAACCAAGACGATTGGTTTTACACAAGTTATTCCTCAGTTTTGCTGTTTCATCTCGTGTGTTAACCACAGCTATCTTGGGGCAAGTTCTGGCACTTTGTAAAAAGCTGTGAAGGGACAGAAACATAAAAAAAAATCCAGTGCATAGTTGAGATAAAAAGAACAAGTAAAGGAGTGATGTATGTAGCGTGTAGATAAACAGAGAATTTGTTAAGTTAAAGAAAACTTCACTTAGTTTTTATAAAGTGAATGTAAGAGCATGAGACGGGGAAGGAGCTGGAATCCTGCTGAACTGGTGTTTATGTCATGAAGCTGCAATAATAACAGGGCAACACAGTCGGACTTTTAATAGCACTTGGCAGCAAAGCCAGTCACATGTCGTAGCCGAGTGCTGAGATAAAGCTAATAAAACAGTTCTTCATTGATAACAAAAGGATGTTTGGTGAGAGAATGAAACTAACGACAATAAAATGATGATGATGCTTTCAGGTTTGATTTGTCGCCCGAACCCAAATCTGGTTCTCTCTTCCGCTTCACCAGGGAGAACGTGATTAATTGGCCATCACACTCTGTGATGGTAAAACTTACACATGTGCATCTAACATGTTTCAGGATGCAGATGCTAATTAGTTTCTTGTGAAATCTGGCTGCAGCCACAGAAAAGAACCCCGGAGGAGCGGAGTGGAAAAGAGCTAAAAATGACGACAGACATGATGATGGATTACTGGTGATTACGTGGCACTAATCAGACCCACATATTAAAAAAAAAAATGTAGTGAGACAACTGAGTGTTTGTTCTTTAGTATTTTGTTCCACATTTAGTCTTACTGAGAGTAAAGTGTATTACATTCTTTCAAAGTTTTTTTAACTTTGCATGGGGTATTAACAAAATCAGGCATGATGTCTATAAAACCTTCAATAACAGATTTGTTTTAGCCTGTTGAGGAAAAATAACTGATGTATCAACTTTAGGTTGTTAAATATCAGTGTTAGGAAACATTTGTTTATTTGCAAACACATTAGGCACAAACTGGTGAATTCAAGTCCACTACTGACTCTACTTTTAGCTCCATTTTGGTCTCCACCAACTCACCAAAATCTAGCTCTTCAGCCACTAAATGTCCCTCTGTGTTCACCAGCTAGTTGCAAACTGTGTCCGTCTGCCATTTTATTCTAGAAGGGTCGTGTCAGTAGGTTTTTAGAGCTTGTCTCCTAAAGACAGCGGCCTGCTGGGGCTGAAAATCCACTTTAAAGGTGCAGACACACCAAACCGTCACCAGTTTCCTGGCCAAAAAGCTGCACTTGAACGCATCGCAAATGCTACAGCTAGCTGTCAACAAGCACATATGTTCTGCGCCTGTGTGAGAGGGAATAACTCTCCATACCAACGGGAGGCAATATGCTGCATTCAAAGAGAGTTATGTTTACCGTGTTCATGGGAAGAGTCCACATGAAGGCCCCCTTGTTGTCGTAATCATGACCTTTTAAGTGGAAATTTCCTGAAAGCTGCGAGTTCACAAGTTTGTGTTCACGACTTCCCACGTCATAAACACACGCTAACGAGATCCATTTATACGCAGCAGTAGTCTGGGCCTAATTCAAAAAGGGAAACCGGAAGACTGACAGGACGGATTCAAAGCGCTAGTTAGCCAGTTAGCATGTTAACGACACAACCTAATGTTAAAGGTTTTTACTGTGGGTTTCTGCTAAAGAGCTCAATGGCTTAAAACATGATCGCACCTAATTGGACGAGTTTGTTTCGATTCCACACCTTCCTGACGTTCGGCATTTGTTTGCTTTCCTCACTTTGTTTTCTCTACATGTGTGCAAAGTAAACTGCCAATCAGAGTGATTATATTCACCGATGTGTTCCGCCCCTGATTCATCATGGTAAATCAGCCCCAAAACACCCAACAAGGGCTGACTAGTGCCAACGCAACAGGACACACCACAAAAAGTTGGGTGACATATGACCAACGTTTGACTGTCATTTGGTTTGTCAGGGCTCTTGAAATAACAACACTTAATTAGAGAAAAGTAAGCTTACAAAATGTGGGAATTATTTTTACAGTTTTTTACTCAAACACAATGTTCAGTAACTAGTTCACATCTAAAAAGAACCAATCGAATTCATCTCAAACTACGAAATATAGAAATAAAGGCCTTCCATCCATCTTGCACATAACATCCATTTTAGCCAGCAGTCTTTCAGAGACTTCCTGTCCTCCCCTCTGCTCTTATTATACCCTCCCTCAGGAACCCACCCCCACCACCCTCAGCACCCGCAGAGTTAGCGAGTCAGCACCCAGTGAATCGTCAAAAGGCGACACAGGAGGCAATGAAAGCTCACACTTTCAAAACACAGGGTCCCGCTTCTCTGGTAAAGCACAGCAGTGGTGGGGCATGCATGGGAGACAGGAAGTCAAGTTCTGGGAGTCCACGGCTCTTCAGGAATACAAAACGATCACTGACGAGCGCTGAGCCTCGAGACAGGATGCCACTGTCTCTCCTCAGGAAAGCCTGCGCTTTCACAGACAGGAGGGCCTGCAGCTTCTGCTCTGTTCAGATGCCTTAACATGCAAGGGATGAGGGATGATTGCACCTGACAGGGCTGAGGTCGTTTCATATCCGATTCTCATGGGGAGGGGTGGCATTCTGAATCCTGAGCTCTTCAGTGCAGTAGAGGAAAGATCTCTGATCATTTTGAACAGATTTTACAATACTTGCACTGAATATTGACAATTTAAACATGAACTAAGTAGTACATGTTTCAGACCTCACAATTAAACAATGAACCACACATTACCGTCCTATAACGACATATTTTACTGGGAGAACTGGGTGCATTTCTACGACAGAACAGCTCCAATCAGAACACTCTACCAGTGCTTTACTGTGTAAGCAGGTTTCTCATTTCAGTCCAGTATAACTTCACTAACTTTGAATTAATTTTTGACATTTGGGAACAGCATGTGTAGAAAAGTCTTTTTTAGCAAGTGGAGCCTTGTGACACTGACCAGTCAGGGCACCAACTGGAAAAGGGTCAAAGTCAAAATCAATGAGGTCATCCACATCCCCCACAGATTGAACCTACAACCAATAAGTATTCAACTTTAGTCCTGCAGCTTAGCCAGCTCCATTCACTAAAGAAGAAGACCACTGAGAGGTGAAGCCATGTTTCACAAGATGTATTTAAACATGTCTGCCTTTTATTACATTTTTTATTGAGGCACTGGGAGTTTAGTGAGCGTGCAATTAGATGGTGCCATTAATCTGGTGGAAATCACGAAGATGATGATGACTCAGGGCATCAGACAATTGACGACAGTGGCCGACTTCCTGACTGGAGTCGTGTGTCCTCTAAAAGTGGGTTTGGTTCAAGCTGGTTCAAACTGGAATGGTGCAAACTCAAGCTTGGCTAACTTGATAAACAAAACAAATAGGAAAAGATGGACAAGGAAAGATATTGCATGGTCTTATTACAAGGGCTGAGTATCGTATAACTAAAATATCCTGATGTCAATACTAGGGATGCACGCAATTAGTCGTCTAAATGATTAAACCTCCACCACCTTGCTAGTCGGCACCAGAAATATTAGTCGGTTAAACCAATTAGTGTTTTATCCATGTACAAGGCCACTTTACTGTCATGCAGCTGCCTGCCACTAGTGGGTGCTACAGAGCTGCTCCCCGTGGCAATGCTCGAGTTTCAAATGGCACGGTGGGAAACTGGAGAGATGTCCTCTCACCAAACCAGCGTGGTTTGGCAGTACTTTGAGCCAGAAAATGAATTGGGCAGCAAATTATATTTTTTAAAATGTTATATTATTTGTTAACTTTAAGATAATGTGTTTACATTCATACTGCACGGAGCAAAATGCCTCTCATTTCAGCTGAAATTTAATTATAAATTAGATGTTTTATTAACTTAAAAGTGAACTGCTATCATTTCTGTCAGACAATCTGCCAGGTTCAATGTGCCCCACATTTCAGAGGCAATTTCTTTATTTCAGATGTTATTTTAGTGGTTAACTTTTGACTGAGTTGCCGTCATGTTCACATTCATACCGCATGGCGTACTTCAGCAGCATTTAAAATTCAACATGGTTGTTGAAGATTGTGATTAAAGGCTTCAAAGGGCTCTTAATGTACAAATTTTTTTGGGACAATGTTTCAATTCTTAACAATAAATTGTGCCAAATTTTGACTGTGTTCTGAGTGTTTTCCTTTTTTAGACTAGTCGACTAGTCTTGATTACATTTTTTGTAGAGTCGACAGGGAAATTAGTCGCCAGGAACATCCCTAGCCGATAGCAGTATCCTTGAAAGTGACAGAGTGCTTCATTTGATAGCTTTTTTCAGAACTTTATTCGGCACCAATCATGTGACCGGAAGTATTAAGTTGTGCAAAATGCCACCACCACTACTTATGAGCCAAACGATTTAAAAACCAATACATAACTGCATAAACAACTCGGTTAAATACACTGCAGTCAACTTCACCACACCTCAGACTGTATGGGTTGCAGCTGCTGCAGTAGTGGGCCAATCATGTCGCAATAAACTGAAGAAAACTTGTGGTAACTGGCTGCGAGCAACACCATAGAAATAGTCATTTTATTCTAGATCTGAGCACAAAAAGGGACTGATGCCGGTATTGTTAGGAGAGGTTTCGGTTCTACTTGATACTGGCTTACTTCGGTCGATACCTTAAAAAGTACTGAATTCTAATACCCAGGCCTCTGTAAAAAAGAAAACAAACAAAAAAAACAACAGTTTTAATGCAAAAAGATTAGTGTTCAGGCTGACTTAAAGTTTTGAGTTGACTGAACTTGAGAAGACAAGTTGAGGTATTTTTGTCTTCTTAACTTAAATCAACTTAAATTTTTAAGGCAGCCTTTAAACAAATTTTGTAAGTTAAAACAAACAGTTTTTTTTTTTTTTACAGTGCATTACAAATTATTGACAGAGAAACCTGCAGTAAAACTAATATATAATGTCAACAAGACATAAAACCTGGAGCTACTTCAGAAAATGTTTTTTTGTGAAAAGGTCAACAAGGGTTTCCTCTGAGGAAAAACAGTTTTGCTTGGATGGTTTTCAGTTCTGTTGATCTACAAAGTCAGTGTTCCAGTTTTTGTCACTATTTTAAAGTTGTTTATGCCTATAAAAATGTTCTGGAGTGTTTTATCAGAGGAGTAATCAAATTTTGTGGTACCGCCCTTTAACACAAAGTCCACAAGTTCCACTAAATGTGGGCCGTCTGCTCTTTGTTGTTGCACTGTGAAGCGTTAATCCGTCGGTGTTGGCCAAAGACAACTTCCTGTCAGATTGCTGTCAGGTACACTCGGGTTTCCAAGATTTCAATGGTCTGACAGCTGCTCTTTCTCTCTTAGCCTTTTAAGGAGAGCCTGCCAACTCCAGGCAGTGACCCTCTGTTCCTGGAGAAGCCAGTCTTGTTTGGTTTTTCTGCACTAGGGGCCACATCCGCCAGAGTGGAATTTGAGGATGAACCAGTTTGTTTTCATGATAGCACACCAGACTGCATTGGACGACTCGCTGCGGAGGAGTGACTTATTCAATTCCTGGAGGATGCATAAATATTTGCTTGACTTGCTCCAGTTCTGATATGGCAGGCGGTATCTTCCTCGAAGTTCTTGAAACACTTAATTCTGGCTTAAACTGCCTGACGTGAATCTAAACCGACTGAGAAGTCACCGCAAGTACAGAATTAGTCTTCATTTTTTAAAATCTCTCTGCTTCAGCTGTCTTCATGTCCTCAGCTTGTCATTCTCAAATGCTGAGTGAGACATTTTAAACAATAAACAGCTGACATTACATAATCCAGTTTGTTGTCAGGGGGTGTTCATTGGCGGTGTTGACAATGACTGTCAATAGCTAATTGATTATGTTCACTGGGGTAGGAACATGCTGTGCCGTGAGTTGGTGGATGAAGTTGTAGTTGGTTCTTTGCCAAACAGCCCTGAAAACAAGTCCACGAGTCCAAAAAGGTTGGAGACCCTGACCCTGAGGACTATGACATCAGAGAACAATTACTGCCACAGAAAGACAGCGGCTGCGTCTGAAATCAATCTCGTGGTACTAATTTACCACCGACCAGGACATTATAATAGATAGAAATCTGCAGATTGCTTGTTTTGTCTGACCAATAGTACACAACCCAAACATATTCAGTTTTCAATCACAAACCAGCTATTATTCATACCAGAGATGTCAGAACCAGTGAATTTTCAGCATGTTTGCTCATAAAGCTAACTGTAAATAACTCCAATTAACATTGTTGCCAATTCATTTAAGTTGATTTACTTATTATTTGACTAATTGTGTCAGCTCTACATGATCTGTCAAACATTTTTATCACTGGATTAGCTGAAAACAGTCTATAAAAACAGTTTCTAAACTGAATTTCCAGAGGGTTTGTTTATTCTAATGAAAAACTACCTATACTGTGATTGATAATTTTATCCATGCAGCAAACTACTAATATAACTTAATAGACTTGTGGTTCTCAACCTGTGCTGTGTCAAGGACCTCTAAATTTATTCACATTAGGACTGCCTTTTTGTAAGAATCCTCCTCTTCAGGGACCTTCATCTGAAAAGATTTTGGTTGTTAGATATGATGAAGACCAGAGTTCCACAGCTGTCAACTACAGCTGCAACGATATGTCAACTGACAAGAAAATTAACTGGCAACTATTTTGATAATTGAGTAATCATTTTAGTAATTTTTTTAAGCAAAAAAGCCTAATATTTGCTGGTTTCATTCTTCCTAAATGTGAGAATTTGATGCTTTTCTTTGTCCTACATGATAAAAAAGGCTAAGCGACACGAGAGAATAAAAAATCACAATGTTCTGACCAAGTATCAGCATTGCGACAATACTGTAAGGTTGACCACTGATGCTTTTGCAAAAATATTTACACAGTAAGATTTTTGATAAATGATCATCAGTAATGTGGAAATAATGACTCAGTCAGTGAAGGCAAACAGTCTGGAAACTTCACAAAATGACATCACTTTACTGTAATTAGGGTTGCAGCAATATGCCAGTTTAAGGAATACCATGGTATTAAAGTTGATGGTTATCATACTGTGAACATTTGCTTATCTATGATTTTAAAAAAATGCACCTGGATGTTGAATCTCCCATTTTAGTTATTTTCTTAGGGAACATTTTTTACACATTCTTCCATTAACAAAATGGTTTCAAGTTTTAATTATAGTAATAAAACGTTTGTTCAACCAACAATAACCCTTCCTATTTAATTCCTTTAAGGGTCATTCTGACTGATAATAATATAAATTCTGTAATACTGTGATACCGTGAAACCGAGAAATATTTTTTGAGATGGTTATTGTACCACGAAAACTCAGACTGTTGCAACCCTAGCTGTAATGCAGCCTTTAAAACCAGGAAAAGACAACACTTACAATATTTCGATCAAAATTCTAAGACAATATCTAGTCTCACGTCACGATATCATTATAATATGAATATATTGCCCAGCCTTACTTGATAAGAAACTCAATTGCTTTGGATTTTCAGATAGTTTCATAAAAAAACCATTTAAAGACGTCTGGGAAATTACACGGGGCATGTTTCACATTTTCCAACATTTAATGGACGAACTGATAAATTGAGAAAATAAAGGGCAGATTAGTCAGTAATGAAAATCATCATTAGTTGCCGCCCTATTGTGAACAACTGAGGAGATAACCGTGGTGGAAGCGAGACCTATGATCATAATGGTCACTCTTATGACTCTTACTAACATCCGGCTCCCTTCTACAGTGAATTCAAGGAGAAGTGTATGTGATTCAGAGGCATCTTGCAGTGCGGACTGCAGATTGCAACCAGCTGAAACTTCTCCCATGTGCCTAGCGTGAACTCCTGGTTAGGATTCCTTCAGTATTCACTGTTCGGGAGGATTTTAGTGGAAGCAGAAACATCCGCAAAGGTCTATCCCCCTCCAAAACAAAAGGACACCGTGATTTAAACCGGTAAAAACACTGAATAAAGCAGTTTCACATAAGAAAAATGTTTTCTTGACGCTGTTCGTCTCATTGTGGATGGACTGTCCACTATAGTGGCTGACGTGAAAGCATGAATAGCCCTTTCTAGAGCAAGTGTTGGGCTACAGTAGAAACATGGTGAACTCGGTGGATGAGGACCCACTCCCTATGTAGATACAAACGGCTCTTTCCAAAGTAACTAAAACATGACAATTCTTATTTTCAGGTGATTATACACTAAAGGAAACATACTTACTATATTTCAATTTCTGACAATATATCCCACTAAATCCTGCACACTGCACCTTTAAAAATAGTGAAAATAACTACTCCTAATGTTTCTGGGGACCTCCTGGAACTCCCTCAAGGACCCCTGGAGGTCCCCAGACCCCTGGTTGAGAACCACTGCTAATCTCATGGTGTACATTTTGGGTTGTTTCCTACATGCGTAAATCATTTTTATTAATAGCGGCATTTCATTTAGATGCATCAGTGCCAGGGAAACTGTATTGTACATTCTGGTTTACTGGCACACAACTGGATTTGTTTTATTGTTTTACTTACTACCATCATGATCCTGCGTTACAGGAACTGGTCATTAATGTCTGAGTATAGACATAATGTCTATTGTATTCACATTCCAGCCAGGAGGAGTCATACTGTACATGGTGACTGTATTAATGTCTCAGCAGAAAGAAACTCTATTAAGAGGTTATGGAAAGTAGCGGGGGGTTACTGCAGCGTCATGATTACACCTCCATCCTGCAGACAGGGCTAATGCATTTCTTTATCATTGTATTTTAAAAGGATTCATGGCTGCCCTTGACATCGTCTTTCCAGAATCTATCTGATTACGGATGCCATGCTAATCTATTTACAAATGTAGCGCTGCTGTTGCCAAGCGGCTTCGCTTCACTTCAGCGAGTCCCATTTGGCACGAGTCAATACCAAAACAGGAAGTCAATGACGTCACTCTCTCCCTGTTCCCCAATTTCTCTCACTCCGCTGCTTCCTGGGAGTAGACTCGACACACACAAACACAGGCAGCACAACAACACACACATTTTCTCTAAAGCACATGATAGACACACACAAACGCACTCTGTAACTCATAAACTCCCCCCTTCCCCCGAGTCTAGTGGAAATGCTTTTAACAGCTGCCTTTAGAATGAAGTTCCACTACACCCGTGTATGTTCCCGAGAGAGCCACCCTGCAAAACACACACACACACACACACACACAATCCACCCAAACACCCCCCACAAGGCTGTGGATGTAATGAGGGCGTCCGGTACCCTAGCGGGGGCCCTGGCTCACACAGGAAATGGAGTAGCCAGATAAGGCTTTCTGCTGGCCAGATGATGAGAGGAGGCAGTGGGAAGAGAAGGCACGCACATGACCAAAGCACCACAGAAGAAGAGTCGAAAAAAATCTTACATAGATTCAACATCTAGATACTGAAAACTGATTATTATTCCCCTGCAGTACCTGTTTCTGCACTACAACACTGACTACAGTCTGTTTGCTCACATTGGATTTTGTATGGTTTGGTTCTGTTAATGCCACTACAGCCAAGATAAATGCTATAATGTCCACTCAGCTGCCAGTTTATTAGGTACACCTCACTAATACAGTCTGATACAACAGTCCTGCAATAAATGTGACATTCACAGAGGTTGTAATGTTCAGTTTTTGTTTTAGAGTGGTGTTAATTCATCTTTAAGGTCTACCCTCAGTGATATAAATGAGGTGTACATAGCATTACAGACACCTCTCAATATGGCACAACACAATTTAGCAACACTGAAAGCTACAGCCTCCAAAATGACCCTTAAGTTGGATCAGCGCAAACAGTATCAACAATTAAAACTTTCATTAAGGTTGTATTAGACAGCTTTAGTCATAGCTAGGTGCATTTTATCAACTTGCTACTTTGTAGATTTAGAGTTCACTACTAAATACAAGTTTAGCTGGAAAGATTCAGATATAACAGTTCTGCAATAAATCCTACATTCATGAAGGTTATAATGCTCAATTTTTGTAGGAACTGTTTTAGAGTGGTGTTGATTTATCTTTAAGGTCTACCCTTATCAATATAAATGAGGTCACACAGAAAGCTAAAGCCTCCAAAATGACCATAAAGATGTATATGCACAAACAGTATCAGCAATTAAAACCTTCATGGAGGTTGAATTAGGCAGCAATATTCATAGCTAGGTGCTTGCTACTTTGTAGATTTAGTGTACACTAATAAATACAAGTTAAGCAAACCAGGTTAAGCTGGAAAGATTCAGGTTTGGTCATTTAATCCAAAAATAAAGTCATGTCTTCAGGGCCTGAATCCATGAGCCATGAAGCATGCAGCCTAGAGCTGAAATGATTATTCACCCAACTGATGAACAGATATCAGTTAGTTTGCAACACCACTAACAATTGAGTAATCAGTAAAGACTTTTTCTCTATTTTAACGAAAGAAAGACCACAAAATTCCTTATTACAGTTTCTCAAATGTGGTTATTTGCTGTTTTTTTACTTTGCCAGTGAACAAATGAAGCATATATAACTTACAATGAACAGAGCTTAGTGATGTGATGACTTGACAGAACAGTGTAAGATCAAAAGCCAATGGTATATAAAGTATTTATACTAATATCTTTATATGCAGGGATTTAACAAAGAGGGAAACTTGTCAAAATGAAGTTTACAGCTTTTTAGGCTAACATAAAGTATGCCACATTATAGTAAGTCGAGTGAAACTCATGTAGGCTTTGATAAGACCCAAAAAAATGAAGGAAAATGTGTTTCTTATCCGTGGAATTGGATTAAATATGTGAATATATGTCCGTTCTGTCAGTTTCTCAAAGCCACATTACAAGCATGACAGTATAAACCAAGTTTCTACTGTATACATTCCCCGGAGGAGCCAAATGTGGAACCAGACAGCGTTTCCAACTCTCCCCAAAACCCTTCCCCGGTGTAATATCACGGTCTGTGCCCACAAATGAGCAACTCTTAAGACCCCAGAATGACTATTTTACATCTGTGGAGGCTGATAAAGGCGAGCTCGGCCTATTTCGCAACACTTGAGCTCAGCAGCCACCGGAGAGGAACTGACAGTGATGCAACGAGAGCAATAAAGCGCCAGAAATCGATACAATATTTCCGCTCCGCATTCAGGACCATTTCGCAACAAATCCATTGCGCACTGCCATCGCCACTCGCTGCGGTGCGCACACACACACGCAATGCTCAGGGCCAAAATACCTCCAGGTATAGGGCCGAGGCTGGAAACATTCAGGGCTGTGAGACAGAGAGGAAGAAGTGTAAAGCATAAAGACTGTTCAGGGCCTACCTGTTCTTCCTCCACCGATAAAGTAGCTGCCATGGTCCCCCGTCGGTTCTCTGATCACCTTTTACCGAGACGCGTCCTTCTCATGAAGTGGAAGATGACGGAGATGTCTGTGTGTCTGTCCCTCGTGTAAAAACGGGGTTTAGGGGTTGTCCCTCTCGCTCGAAGTTGAAGGCATCTGAATCGCTGCAGTACGAGCTGAATGTTTCTTCTCTCTTGGTGCTGTGTGACTGCGAAACATGCAAGACAATTAGCCTGAATCTGCCACACAAAACTAGATGAAAAACCCCGCTGATGTTGTGTCGGATTTCACCGAGGAGAAGAAAAAGAGGACAGGGAAGAGAAAAAAAAAAGAGGACAACACTCGAGCAGCTAGACGAGGCTCTGCTTCGGCTCGATGATAACTGGGTTCAGACCATGATCTGCTGCCTAACCACCTAACCTTACACAGATCAGAGGGCTGCAGCTGCCCGCTGACTCCTCCATGCCATGAATTGCAAGTTTTAAGCCGTGAACGTCGCCTTTATGTTGTGAGAGACACATACACACACGCACAGCCCCGGACAGCGAGAGAGATTGGAGGCTTTTCTTTCTGCATGTTGCTCTACCCCCTGGTGGCTAACACCAGAAAATGACTAAAGCTCACGACCTCCGCCTTCATTCATAAAAATAGGAAACCGAACAGGAAAATCACCATTTTGAGTGTCAGTTTGCAACTGAAGGAGGCATGAGGGGGGCTGTGAAATACAGGACGCCATGTGCATACAATTAAACGAAAATAACGGACACTAACTGCACTTAACCCTAAAACCCTCATACCAAAAATATATTACTGATATAACTATCATATAGCTAACATTATTTCACTTGAATGTTTGACTGTGTACAGAAGTACAGACTGATGTAATTATGTGCAGAGTTTAGCCTTACCTTTAACTAGAAGTTAAACACCTTCTTGCCAAGAGTTAGATAAGATATTTGTCTGTTAACATCACTTAAATGTGAAGCTAACTTAGCTACAGCTAGCAGCCGGTTAGCTTAGCGTATAGACCGGAAACAGTTAGCCAGGCTCTGTCAAAAAGCAAAATAACCGGCGGTCAAGCACTAATAAAACTCACTAATTACTATTAAACATGTCGTTTGCATTATAATGTGATAAAACTGAAATATAAAAACAACAATTCGCAATTTTACGGGGCTGTGTGTCGTAACTATTTCTTCTTTGCCGAAAGTAACGTTAGCAACTTCCTGTAGTCTTCATTGGTTGCCTGGCAACAGCTCAGAGTCAAGAAATAGTCCACCACATAACCCTGAAAATTTGGGATTGTTTCAACACTTTGGTTTTATTACAATATAACACAAACTAAATATATTAATTTAAGAGTTTTCAAGGTCACTGACAGAACCAGGATAGTACTATCGCTGTTTCCAGTCTTCATGCTAGGCTAAGCTAACTAGCTGCTGCTGCTATATTTTCATATTTAAAGGTCCAGTATGTAGGATTTAAGAGGATAAATTGTTAGAAATGGATTGTAATATCCATAACTATGTTTTCATTCATGTATAATAACCTGACTATGAATCAAGTTTTCATTATCTTAGAATGAGCCATTTATATCTACATACAGAGCAAGTCCTCCTCCACATAGTCCACCATTTTGTTTCTACTGTCGCCCAGAATGGACAAACTAGACACTGGCTCCAGATAGGACCATTCAAGCTTTCGTGTTATTCCGTCAGCCATTATATTTCTCCTACGGTAGAGGTTTCAATTGGTTGCAGTCTACAACCTCACCGGTAGATGCCACTAAGAGGTCTCATTATAAACATTGTGTACTCACAAAACAAGACCTGAAAGAGGCGTACGGCACTGCCCACGGAAACGTTGTGATCTATAAAAACAGACTTGATGGGAGGAACTTTGAACCATGCTTACAAACATTTTGGAGACAGGAAATTGGCGATGCAGATGGTGAGGTGGAAACCTGATTGTAGAAATTGTCTAATATATTTTTGCGCACACCATTTTTGGCTTTGGTCCGTATGTACATTTTTAGTATGGATCCTACACACTGTTTTATAAATGAGACCCCTGGATAAAGCATTGGAGGCCAGACCCAGTTCATTCCTACAGTATGAAAGTTGCTCAGTGGCGCATGAAGCCAAAAAAGCTCTGTCTCAGTGGTACTAAATTACTATATAATAATCGACGCTGCTTCCGCATCATTGGACCCATTGAGCACTAGAGACTAATGCTACGTTCCATTTACCTCGGAAGTTGGGAGCCGGAGCTGGGAATGACGTCACAGCTGAGTTATCAGCGTTCCGGTTACAAAGTCGAAAAAAGTTGCCAAACAGGTAGAAGAAGTCGGAAAACAAGATGGCAACGTCTACAAAAGTTATTCTTGCGCTTGCTTTGTCCAAATATTAGTGCGACAAACACTAGTCAGAAGTGCTAATAAACTGAATATTACAGGAGCTTCTACTTAACTGTTTACACCCGGGGCAGCCATCTTTGATTGTCAACTCGGGGGTGGTGAGGATTCTCCGACTTTCCAACTCGGAATTCCGACAAAAGGGGTCGTTCCAGTTGAAATTTCCCACTCAGAACTCGGAAATCCCGACTTCCCAGTCCAACTGGGACGCAGCATAACGCCAGCCAAGCCACCTACGTCTGGTTAGCACTTCGTTAAACGTCATGGGGATAAAATAATTTAATCTTACGGCTTTTCTGGTCTTTCTGAATGTTATCAGACAGAATGGATTGAGGGTTTTGGCCCCTCAAAAAATGTATTCACTTACTTACAGATCTTCCTTTCAGTATAAGTCTATGGGAATAAGTGTTTTGGGGCCCAATTGCATTATGTGTTGGACACGGGAATTGTAATTCCACTGTACGGCCACTACGAAAATTGGTTCAAGGCATGGCGCACTTCCTGGGGCCAGGCAAAGACATGCAGAAGGCCACACCATTTCCTGAACATAGGAGCAAGACAAACAGATCAGTTGCTTTTTTCTAGAGTCTTTTTGTTGTTTTGCGTATCTTTGTAGTTGTTGCGCATCTCTCTGTAGTTTTGTGTATCTTTAGAGTTGTTTATATCCCGTCATAGTCGTTCTGTGTCTCTTTGGGATCATTCTGAATCTCTTCCTGGTTGATATGGATTTCTACAAGTAATATTTTGTGGGTGAGGGCCAAGTGAGCCCCTGGGCCTGTGCCCAGTAATCCATCCATAGCTACACACTAGACCTTTATTAGGCAAATATGAAAGAAGTATCAATTTTCTCATCTAACCTTGAGCAAATAAGGTTATTTACACAAATGTGCAACTGTTGCTGTAAGTCACAGTTAAAGGAATGAAGTTACAACCATGATTTTCTGAGATCACTGCAAGTTTGGAAGCCAAATGTGGTCAAATATGCAACTTACACAAGTGTGATGCAGACATTTGAAGCCTCATGTGCACATATGAGACCAGACCTGTAAGTAAACAGCAGTGAAACTTTTGGAAACTAAACATTTTTGCATATTGAGATTGTTGAAGGAGAACAGGTTAGCTTAAACATATTAAACAAATGCATTTTACATCTTCAAACACATCAGGAAGGGATCTTTGATGTATTGCTTATCGGCCACTGTATATCTATATTTACAACAGACTGTTTGTGTGCACATCTCTGCATTAGCTATAAGTCTACATCACAACAGCACTCTCCAAATTATCACTGCACATTACTTATGCATGAAATAAAGTGAGAGGAAATAACTAATAATAGGAGCAGGCCCTTCCGCAATAGTTGGTTGCAAGAATAGCAATTTAATTAGTGAAACTCTCGAGTCATTCATCCCCCCCAGGCTACATTATAATCTAGTACACTTTACAGGAATTGCATGACATCATAGGAAACAGAAAATACCCAACAGTACGATAAAGTCGCTGTAATATGACCCACAAACACCCTGCAGGTCTCAACAGAAATATTACATGCTGCTGATATATGTCAGCGGGGAAGTTAGTTCAAGTGCAGAGAGGAGATTGCATTTCCTGCACGACTATTGATGGCCTTCAATTCGTACCTTGATGTGTTTTTAATGAGGTTGTAAAAGTAATCTGATGCAAAACATCGAGAGAGTGTGTGTGAGAAGTTGGTAAGATTTCTAAATGGTGTGTTAACCTTCACATTGCAGGTATGTTTTTAAACCTGCAGTTAGAGGAGAAAAAGTCAGGCAATTCATTTCTCTGACTTCAAGTGTTGTTGTAAGAAAAGGTTGGAAGTTATAGGTGCATTCACATGTTGTTTATATTTTCTCTCCCCACACACACAAAAAAGATCCCACAATAGCCGAACTGTAAATATTAAGGCGTGAGAAAGTCTGGCTCAAAAACTAAAGGGGAAAAGGGAGTGGACAACAATGGACTTCCTGTCAAACTCTCTGACATCATGTCATTTGGGAAAATGTGATTGGTGAAGCTGTAGTCCTGCCTGCGTCATGTCAACTCTGACAAAAAGTCTCCGAGTGGATCAAACATGTAAGAGATGAAGGCCTGATGGAGCTCACTGTGCTGGTTAGTGAAAGCTGAGGAGGAAGATAAGTTATTCACAGCTCAACAAATAATGTACAGAGAGAGTGGATGCCTCTGGTTCAACTAGAGCCACTGTCGGCACCGTATAAGTCTAAAAATATTTATGCCAAGGCTGCATGAAAATCACATTTGACTGAGTTTTAATAAGAAACGCAAGCTAAACATTATAGACTCAGGGCCATGCAGCTATCAGAGGACAAGGAGGAGGTCGTGTCCTCAGCATGATGTCTGAGAATGTGGGTTTTTAAAGAGGATGTCAGACTTAAGATGCTTAAATTTAATTGTTTTCAACCAAAATGTAAAAAGCAAATTTAGTATTACTCCCCCAAGAGTGTGAGGAAGGCTTTGAACCAGTCATCTAGCTTTCTTGCCAAGAATTAGACGCAAAGATCAATACTAATCTCATGTCTGCACTTAAAATATAAAGCCACACTCAGCAGTTGGTTAGCTTAGCATAAAGGTTGAGAGAAGGGGGAAAAAGCTAGCCAGACATTAAAGTGATATCATCTTCATTACTGTTTAACCAATATTATAGCATGAGGTGGTGCCTCAGTTCTTATTCATTCATTCATTTTACTGCTTATCCTCTTGAGGGTAAAAGGTGGGCTGGAGCCTATCCCAGCTGACACTGGGTGAGAGGCAGGGTACACCCTGGACAGGTCACCAGACTATCACAGGGCTGACACATAGAGACAGACAACCATTCACACTCACATTCACACCTACGGACAATTTAGAGTCACCAGTTAACTTGCATGTCTTTGGACTGTGGGAGGAAGCTGGAGTATCCGGAGAAAACCCACGCTGACACGGGGAGAACATGCAGACTCCGCACAGAGGGGCTCCCCCACCCTGGGTTCGAACCGGGAACCCTCTTACTGAGAGGCGACAAAGCTAACTGCACAACCGTGACAACCTCAGTTACAAAAAAGTCTGGCTACATTCCTGTGTGAAACTAACATCTTACTATTTTCTGTTTTCAGACATTACCCCGCAACCATGTGGTGTTGGAATAATCCGAAAAATTAGATTCCAACTGGGAAAATTCACACGAGCGCCCCCTCAAGTTGAAAGAACAGCTAAGAAAGTTGGTGAAAATTTTGGTACATGAGCTTCCAAGTTGATGTAACATAATAACATGGTGGACAAGCGTTATTGTTGGTTGATGTCAATACATTTTTGGCAGACATTAAAAGGGAAAACCATCTAAATAAAGAATTCCATTGTTATTTCCATGGTCCAGTTAAATTCAATCAGTATTTGTGAACAGAAGCTCTTCTCTCTTAGAAGGTAGTCTAAAACTTATTTCATACAGTATATGGTCTAGAGCTGCTCCATAGACAGTTATAGTAGTTTTAGTGGACGCACTGGTGCAGCAACAAGTCTGAGACAACATCACTTTGTAATATAAAACTCCAAACTGTTAGCAATGTGTCATTTAAATGCTCCCCTGAACCAGTCTGCGACGGCCCCTGCACACAATGCATCAGACCCTGATTCCAGATTCCCTGGCTCCATGTTATTTGTTCGGGCTGAGCCTGACTGGGCCTCATGGCCCAGGACCCGGCCACCAGACACTCACTGGCGAGCTATCCCTACAGGTCTGGCTCCAGGGGGAGGGCCCCAGTGTCCGAATTTGCCAAGTCATGAAGGTTTTCTTGAATCCCTCTTAGCCTGGTCCCTCCTCTTGGGAGACCCTACCAGAGGCCATCAGCCCAGGATCATGGGGCACGCAAACCCCTCCACCACGTTGAGGTGGTGATTCTTGGAGGAGTAGGCGCTTCTCGTTAGAGGTGTTGTAGGCATGACCCACTGGTAGGAGGCCCCAGGGCAGACTGGGAACATGCTGGAGGGATTACATATCTCGTCAGGCCTAGGAACACCTTGGGGTCCCCCAGAAGGAGCTGGAAAGCATCTCTGGGGAAAGGGACGTGTGGGGTGCTTTGCTTGGCCTGCTGCCCCTGCGACCCGTCCCCAGATATGCAGATAAAAATGGAGGGATGGATTTAAGTGCTCTGAGCAATAAAACAAAACACATCCATGCATACATCTTCTTTGTAGGGTCCGTGTTGTTTCCACATCATGACTTAAAGCTCATGAACAGATTAAAGTTGAGAGTTAGGACCATACGAAGAGCACGTGAATGCAGCATTAATGCCTGGAGTGTTTACCAGCCATGTAGGCTAAACATCGTATGTCTGACAGGTGCTGGAGAGTTACAGGAGAAACACAAATCTGCCTCCTTAGAAGGTTTGAGACGGGGCTGTCAGAGATCAGAGAGGCCTAAGGTAGCAGACATTATACGTGTGTGTGTGTGTGTTTGTGTTTGTGTGTGTGTACACATACTTGTGTGGGAGACAGAGCGTTCTCTGAAGAGTGTAACTGAGGACTGACAGGTGCTCAGTTCCTGGAAAGTGATCGGTGCTGCTGCTGACTAATAGCTGAATTCTTGCAGTAACCACACGCCTGACTCTGCTCTCTTTGACAGGCTTCTCGGTTCAGCTGTGACTGAATGTGAAAGCAAGAAAAAAACATCCAGCTGTACTCGATGAAATGCATTTGTCAAACATCTTGTTCGCAAACACTGTAAGTCTGGAGGAGGAAAATACTCTGGAGCTTTTTTAAGAAATGTGTATTTGCACGTTTTGACCACAGACACATTGAAACAATGGGAGATTATAAAACCACAAGGAAACATTGCTCATATTGTTTTCTAGAGGAAATTCTACTACTTTAAATCTGATTTATCACAAACTACATTAACAGTTTATATCCTTTAGCACTGCTTTCCTTCTTTACATTTAGTCTGAGCTGAATTCTCACCAGAAAGCAAATAACCTGTTACTAAACTGTCTACTATGACTGCTACAGATGAGTCTGATGTTCGATGCTTTCCAGGAGTTATCGCGTGATCAGATATTGTAATTGTGGTATGCTGAGTTTCCTTCGGTTGCATCGTGCACCCTCTTCTACTTCAGTCCTACGTTTCCCAGAATGTGTTACAACAATCCCCCACAGAGGGGGGGTGAACGTGTGATTTTCACCTGTTGATGTGACGTGTAGGTGGTGAGAGCAATAGTGATACCAGCGTAACAGCAAGAACAGAAGAACACAAGATTTTTTTTCTTTCCAGGGTAGAAAATATGAGTAGTGGCACAAACACAAGACACAACGTGTCTTTTAGCTGCAGTGTGTTTCAGTGAATGTGCCAGTGGTGAAAATAACTCTGCCTTTTATACAATCGTTTTTTTACTGTGAGTTTTGGACATTTATACTGATGTTTTTAGAAGGAAGAGCATACACAAGATCCTGTACTGTTAAACCAGCTTCAGTCTTTACACTCCATTGATAGCAGTGTCTTATCTGTAGTTAAGAAACAAAATATATCTCTAAATGACAAACTAAGCCCCCAAATGATTTGTTTAAATTCAGAGAATTTTAACATGACTAAGAGTCTACAGCTGACTAAGCAGCTCTTTGAGGTTGTGTTTGAGCTAAATGCTAATGTCAGCATGTTTACACGATCACACAGACAATGCTAAAATGCTGATGGTAAGCAGGTGTAATGTTTATCTTAGTTTAGCATGTTAGCAATGTTATCATTTGGCCTTAAATCAAAGCACAACTAAGGTGGAAGGACATGTCAGTTTAGCAGGCATTTGCTCAAAAGCCAACATTGGTGCTGGATAAAATGTAAAACATGGCTGGGTATTGTTTAAAAAACTTCAATACCAGCACCCAAGAAGTCAAGATGGAATGAAAAATGCCTTTTTAACCCCTTTACCTCACGTTCCTGGTCGTAATGTACACCCATTTAACAATATCTGTGCACTCTAATCCCCACACTACCATACTATATAGTATGCCAGAAAAATACTTAGTATATCCCAATACATGGTATGTCAAATGCAGTATGCCAAAAATACCAGGATGTTCTGCTACATCCGGTCTGATTTTGCAGTCTGCAAGCCAGCATGCTTTTCTGGCTCTTCTGACCCACAATCCTCTACATAGCGGACGATATGTCACACTGACTGAGCCGCAAACAGATGACAGCTCGACAGCTAATGAACGGATGACAGTGCAGGGATATGAATTGTTGAAGTGAACATATCACAAACAATAAGACATAACTATAAAAATAACATGGTTAATGCTACCGAATGGTTATTAATGGGTTTAACGAGAGAGTTGAGCCGTTTCAGTTACGGTGTGAGTTTGTTGGGACCATTCTGGGCCTTGGTGTTGGATGTGTTAGCTCATGCTAACAAGGCACATTGAACTTAAGGTTCACCAGGAGGGGAGCTGCTGCGGAGACTGCGGCAAGAGAAAGTTTACTTATTAGGGGGAAGTCAGGACGTTCTGGGATCAGGACCCTGGTGCATAAGGGATCCATGCAGGTATTGTTAGACTGAAGACATTTTGATACTACCTGGTTATTTAAGTCAATACCGATACCCAGCCCTTATGTTAGGGGATCACTCAAGGGATTACAATTCATCCTGTGGGGAACATGAACGTCTGTACCAACTGCCGTGGCAAATCACGCAACAGCTGTCAAGACATTTTACTCAGAACTACAAATGTTATGTCGACGAAAAGTCAGGACATCACCAAACAAAACATTTGTGCAAAAATGGTGCCAATTCCATCAAGCTGATGTGGAGTGATTTTACAGAACAAGTGGAAACGTTGATCCACTGATGGCACTAGAGGAAATGTTGGGGAATACCAAAGTCTATAGGCTTTATCTTCTGTGGACCATGAAAGTCTGCACAAGATTTCAGGGCATCCTATAGTTGTTGATATATTTCAATCAGGACCAAAGTAGTGAACCGACCAACAATGTCATCTGTAGAGCCGTGCCACTACAAAGAAATACAATGGTTTTGGGTGAATAGTATCTTTAAACTTACCACTACTTCCTCAGCTACTTTCAAAGTCATAATACTAATGCGCAAAAATAGGCCTCAGCATGTCGAAAGTGGACACAGATTCACTGAATTTAAAAAAACACACACGTCTGATTAGAACCACAAACACCATCTTGAGTTCTTGACTATTCTCACTAGAAACAGGGCAACAAAGGGGAGAAAGAAAACCAGGTTGCCTCCCTTCCTCAGAGATTGTAAACTACTTCATACAGCCCAGATCTGATAACCCGAGGCGATGGTCTTAGGTGTTCTCTCTCAGAGGACGTGTTGGCACAGGTCGCCGAAGCCTCACAAGTTCACAACCCTGCCAGACACTTTCACGTCTCTTCCTGTTTCCGCCCAGCTCTTCACAGTTACGCAAATGGCACAGTAAGCTCAGTACAGAGGGGAAGAGGTGCTCGCGAATTCTGCTGATGAGCTCTGGTATCAGCAGTATGAGTCACATCTTACCATAGGCTGGAACATCAGCATGTACTGTCAAGTCTGAGGTGTTTCAAGAGGGATTTTAAAATCGAATTTCAAAGGATTTTCTTAACTTAATTTCCACTTAACTTTATTGTATAAAAACAATGCAAATTATATGAACTGTAGTTTTTCCCTGCCTTGTTTTAGAGATCAAACTTTGCTTTATCACCTTGGACATGGAACAATCCTCAAAAAGATATAAAATCACAAACACCTATATCCATTGATGAATTTAAGGGCATCATAAAGAATGTGGTGACAGAGACATGTGCTTGTTTTACTTGAGAGGCCAGTGTTTGAATAGCTGTTGTTTTATTGTGGATTTTTGTATTATATGTTGTATTTGTTGCACTTTAAACATGTTTTGAGTGCCCAGGTTTCTCTTGTGAAATAGATTTTGATCCTCAGTGGGACTTCCTGGTTAAATAAAATAAAATAAATCACATAATCATCATTTAGTAATGGACTTGATAGACCAAATCTACATGTTCATTCCTCAACATTGATATATTTGTAATTGGTTTAATACTTTTAACTGCATCCAAAAAAAACAAGAGGCGAAAAAAACAGATGTCCAATTAAATGAGCATGCTACATTCTTTTTAACAATTTTCTTTTAAAGTCTTTTAAGTATTTTCAGAGTTAGAAACACAAAATCAGCCGGGAAATTTGCCAACAAATGCCAGATAATTCCCCAAAAAGTCATGTTTTATGTTCCAATAAACATTGTGGCAAAACTTATCCTAATCATAACCCTAAAAGAGACTTAAATTGGTCTTAAATTTCATTCTGAGTGGCATTAAAAGTCTTAAATCTAACTTGCTTTAAGCCGTAGAATCCCTAATGGACCCTTCAAAGAACTTGGGGAAACAGTGTGCACAGTGTATGCCAATAAAAAAAACATTTATTTAGAAACATACGCTTTAAAACATCCTCTACGCATTTTCAAATTTAACATTAAATTGTAAAAGTCCATGTCACTGCTGCTGTCCGGTATGATCGCAGCTCACAGGGTCTGACCAGTCAGCAACACCTCACCTTGTGTGCAGCCCTCACTTCTGTTGCTTTAAGTCACAATTTGTTCTGAAGTTCAGTATTTCTGTTGAGTAAGCAACAATGATTGATGCAGAGAACCTGCAAACAGCTGATAGCAGTGAGGATGTTTGGTATGTGAGATGTGTTTAAGTGCAAAAAGTGCAGAGCAGTAAAACAACACTTCACCACAACATTTACCGTGCTGCACTTTGCAGTGTGTCTCCCATGTGAAACCTCCCGTCCTATTTTTTGATCGTATGTGACTGCCTATGGTGTTATGTAAGAGACTGCAACAGACCGTGACTGAGTAATTGCAGCGGCCAAACACTGTGCAATTACTCTCAAAGACACTGATCTGTTTCGGAGATCTGCAACAGGTACATGATGAAGGTGACACAGATTTTAGCCATTTAAAAACACATATAGGGGCATGGCTCTACTAATCTGCACTCTGAGGGCGTCCTGTGCAGTGCCGGATTAGAATTAGCCATGCTTCGCAATTGGTCAGATCTGCAAAAGCATTCAGCAGACATTCTAAAGAGCCATATGTGGGCCGTCGCCACTCGGAGTTAGCGATTTGCATCTCGTTAAGCCTCCCACTCAGATCTCCATGTGTGCTTCCCTTATTGGCTTTTGATTTAAAAAGTTCAGAGTGTCCCCACCGTCCTGGGTCGGGGTGGACAGGTACTCTAACTCGTAACCTCCACTTCTGTTGGCAGGGCGGACTTCACTTGATGTTTTTTTGTGCTCCAGGATCTGCTGCAGCTGGTGGCTGGCGTACTCAGGCTTGGCTGTGAGGGCTCCGACGGGAACCTCTATGCCCAGGATGTCGGAGACCATGTAGGGGCGAAGCCAGCCCACCAGAGGGGTGCTGCCGGGGGTGTAGTGAGTCTGCCTGTGGTAGAAGAGGAGACCATCCACCTGCAGCAGGACATTCAGAAGTAAACTAATCACAGCCTGATGTGTGTTTCATAGAATAGATCAGTTATCTCCCAAACACATCATTACACCTGGCGTTTTCAGCGTATAACACCACTTGCGGTGTGCAGCAGGGAGGTGTTAGCAGAAAATGGATGAAGAAGAGGAGAACATTTCTTACGCTGAAGTTGTACTCGGCTGCCAGGGCTTTCTGAATCAGCTCTGCTGTGCACTCTGTACTTTGGAGGCTCACAAACCGGAACTGTTGGACCAAACAAAACCAGAGCACCACGTTGTTAGTTCCAAACACAATTTGTCTTCTTGTCAAATGTGAGAAATTGCTTTCCAATGGCGAGTTTACTCTACGAGGACTAAGCCTGATTTAGCTCCTGCTGGGCTGTGCCGCACAAACACCGAAGATTAAGAGGTGGAACTTGGACTCAAAGTTCACCCAGGCTTCCCCAAAGCACCATAATCTTTAAGATTTGTGTGTAATAATCACTTTAGTGCACAATTAGTACCAAAGACTGTAATGGAAGTTTGCCTTTAATTTTCCTTTGTCTCATTTCCCCCTGAGGACGTTCATGTTCGGGACTTTATTTGTACCATATGTGGAAATAAGGTGCAGCAAGGCATAAAGCACAACAAACACTAAATGCAGAAAACCTCAGATTGAACAAACATGTTGCAGCGTCTCAAATAACAATACTGAGCACTGAAAACTAGGAGGGACAAAATGGGGCATGAAGAGGCTCTGTTCCTGTAACTCACGGGGTTGCGTTTGGCGATTTCTGATAGGCCGTCCGTCTCCTGGACTTTGGACTGGAGCCAGTAGAAACGGAACTCAGTCTGTTGATGAGAAAACAAGTACTGTAAACAAAAACCTCCTTTTCGGATCCCGAGCCAATGAGATGGGCAACGTGGCAAAAAAAAGCACATCTGTGGCCCAGACTTTGCTACTTAAGCAATTAGACAAGCATTCCTGGATCGCTGGAGGATTAGAAGCCAGTCTTACCGGGCAGTCGTAGACCGGGTGGCCTCTCCAGCACATGACATCCAGGATGTAGTACGTTCTGTCCACCTCGCTGTAAATGCAGTCCAGGATCGTGTAGTCTGCACGGGGCACATACAAAGGGCCAGACACACAGAATACACTATTAGAAAACTAATTTATAATCACAACTATTTATTACTAAACAAAAAGGCAAAAAGACGACACAGGCTTTGGAACATAAAAAACAGCAAAAAAGTGTATGATGTATGATTGTAACAAAATCAACTCTTCACTTAGTGTCTGAGTCAGAACTCTGCTCTAATTCACCCCATTAATTTTCAGTTTTGTCCTTTTAATTCCCCCTAAAGCCCGGGTAATCTGTCTAATTTTGGGGTCTTTGAGCAGGAATCCCATAATAAACTTTGAGCATATTGTAATTCGAGAGGTCTGAGAGAACACAAGCTCTGTTTTCAGGCTTCAGACGGGAGACTTTGGCCAATCACAGAGCATTTTCAGAGCGAGCAGCTGTCAGTCATGTCAGTCACTGTTCGTGAACTGTCAAACTGGGCAGCACTGATCAAAGATGAATCAAGATTCTTTTACTACATTGACTATTTCTCCCCTCAAATGTTTCAGAAACGTATTTTCGGATGCTTTCACACCTGCCCTGTTTGGTCCGGTTCAATCGAACTCAAGTTTGTTTGCCTCCTAAGTGCGGTTTGTTTGGGCAGGTGTGAACACAGCAATCACACTCAGGTGTGCACCAAAACAACCAAACAGAGACCTTCTTGAAGAGGTGGTCTCAGTCTGGTTACAAATGAACTCTGGTGCAGTTTGTTTGTGGTGAGAACGTGTTCCAACCTGGATCTGAACCAACTGCAGTCACATGACACATTGTTTGGGTTAAACATGAGCATGTTACAGTCCTGGAGGATTATTAATGTGCGCCTCCTCCTGTACTGCCTTAATATGCACATTCAGCACATCCAATGCATCAAAACATTGTTTTCTAGTTGGAGCCGCGCCTCGTTTTCAAACTGTATGCTTTGACTCAAATGAACAATGACAGCAATATAGTCCACGATGAGCAGCGCTAATATCAACCTGCGTAGTTGTCCCTCCATTGTGACATTAGAAAGTGTCACATTTATCTTGCAAGTGTACTCTTCTTCAATGTTTTGTTTACTTCCTGGATTTTTCCCGGATGGAAATTCTGACCAATCAAGAGCAGCTTTCTCACACAAGGCATTTGATCTGGTCCGCTTGTAAATGCTGCCGTGAGAACATGAACCAACTCTAGGCAATTATACAACTTCTGATTTGGACCAAAGCAAGACAACTCTAGGTCTGAAAGCAACTTAAAAGTCCAGTTTAGCTGTAAAATGAGAAAGCTCGTGACATGGCCGCCATGCTGAAAACAGTTGAGCAGAAATGAAGCACCGCCCAATGGCCAGAGCAAACGTTCTCATCTTACAACTAAACAGTTCACTAAAATATGTATCTGAAAACATCTGAGGAGAGAAATAGGCAGCACAATGACATAATCTTGATTCATATTTGATCAGCACTGCCCAGTTTGACAGTTTGACCATAGTTTGTAAGCAGTGACTGACATAATTAACAACTACGTTCATGATGCCATTTGGAGCTCTATGAGGAGGCAGAGGAGCATGATTATCTACTACCTCGAGGATATAGTGACAGTTATATAAAAAATATCTTTTCATATTTGCTTAAAAAACACCAATTGTAGCTTTAAGTATTATTACTATTATTATTATTATTATTATTATTAATAAAAACCTCATCACTTAAATCACGACTGCGTACGCTACAAGTCACAGAGAGTCTATGGGAGAACCTACAGCTGGTGGACCACATGCTTGTATTGCTAAAATGAACCTGAGTGGCCACCACAGTAAACCACTGTGCTCCAGATACAACAGGCCCTCCTACCTTTTCCCATGGCTGAGTTGTGTCTGTTCCCACCAGGCAGCAGGGAGGGGAAACGGTTCACACAGTAGCCGCTTTTGGTGTAAGCTGCAGTGGAACCCTTTAGAGGAAAAACAAAAAAGTCAAACTCAGAGGGGATACATGACTCCGGAAACAACTCCTGCCACGTCAGCCACTCTGTTATTTGAACTATTTGACAGAGTCTGACATTTCTTGTGCTCGATGTTTAAGTACTGGTTATATCAAAAAAGGCGACAAAGAGATCAGACCACTGGATGATTTGTTTTCTTCTGCTCGTTGAATGTATTTCCTACATCAGTGGTACGTTTTTAGTGATTATTTCAAACATATCCACCCACTGAAATATTTTTTTTTCAGTCAAGGACCTCCGGACTGAAGAGTTGTTATCAACGCATTAAACAAATTAAAAAAAAAAAAGACAAAGAAAAGAGTGACTGAAATTCATAGGACAGCTAGACGATTATTTTTGCTGGGGTCGCGAGAATAATGGCACCTAAAAATGGGGTCAGATCACAAAAAGTTTTTTAGGTGTAGGTGGGCCTAACACTTATCAAACCCTTGACTCTAACTCTTGGCATGAGTGCCTGTAACCTCCCACAGAGCGTCTCAGGAACTTTAGAGACGATCTGAATGTCACACTGTGTAACTCTGACAAATAAATGTGAACGCTCACAGGCAGATGAAACCTGTCTCTTTCAGTTTTTCCTCGAGCAACGGAAACCATCTGTTGCTTCTGTTTAATAACGAGCACTGTGCTGTGGTGTTCCAGAGATTTGTCGTCAATGAGGTCAAGATCTGAAACAATGAAATGAGGAACCAGATGACTGTCATTATGATAATACAGATGGTTGCATCACAGGGTGTGGAGTGACACTGCTACAACAAAGGTCTGTGTGTGCTCACAGAGGAAAAACTGCAGTCTACGGCCAGTATGACTGGACGGGCATGTTGTACCAGAGTTACCAGTAATCTAATGCTGATAAGCATTTCAACCCTTTTCATTACTCATGAACCACAGAACTGTTACAATACCTGGTAAATGAGGCGACTGTTTTACATTAACACCACCACAGAAACACACGCGGAAACCTCAGGTTTATTTTTTAACAAGGAGGTATTTGACAGCTAATTTCACTTCTAATAACTCATGTCATGATGATGATTTTGAAACTACTCAAAGAGGGGGTGTTGGAGGTGCATCTAGTTTGACTGACAGGTTTCTCATGATGCAACACAGTCGGTATGAACTGGTTCCAGTTGAGAATCGGTTTCAAATACTCAGATCCATCTGAACTGTGTTGATGAGCTTATCAGTTCCTTTCAATGGTGTCATGTTCTTCTAACAGCAGCACACTGCAAAACAATGACGTCAATCCCATGAGTCTACGCTGCTAGAAACATGCAGTCATGGAGGAAAAATACTCCAAACTGTGGCTTAATTTCATGAGTAACAATGACAACAATGCTGCTTGTAATGTTTGTAAAATGATTGGGGCTGCCCCGACTAAATATATTCCTAGACGACTGGTCGCCCACATGTTTACGATATTAATTTAATGATTAAATGATATATTTTGGGTGGGGCAACACAATGGTTTGAGTTGAAGGTGTGAGAAAGAATAGTCTCAGTAACATTGTTAACACTGTGCTACATTACAGAGAAATACAAACCGTACTAATGAACCTTCATTAATATAGGCCTATATTTTATCTACAAGTGCACGTCACACACTGAGCGAGCCGCCTGTTAATGACGCTGTGGGCTAATGGGCATGTAGCTACTTCCATGTTTCAGATGATACGTCATGTTTGTAGTCGACCAATGAAGATGAGTTTACATATCACCTTGGGTTGGTCCTTCACCTTCTCAAAATGATCCCACACTTTGGATTTCCTGCCCGACATGTTATTAACTAGCCTGTGGAATAACAGCATGTACCAGCCCTGGAAATTGACTCCTGTCTGACTGCTGAGTGTGGCCACTTCCTGTGTCTGTCCTTTCAAATTAAATTCCCACATGGTCCAGTCATATACGTTTTGATTCATTTTGACAAGGCACAGCTCCTGATAGAGTTTCACGATAATTAAATAATAGAAGTAAAATGTTTTGAGGGAACTCTGAAGCAATCTCTCACGCTCTCAATCCTTTTGTTTTATTTGTATTCATGTTAGCAAGATTCACTATAATAATGTAATACAAACAGGCAGACTGAGTAGCTAAGGGCTTGGAGTCCGGAGGGTCGCTGCTTCAAGTCTCCGTGCAGACCAAGTATGGGCTGTGGACTGGTAACTGGAGAGGTGTCAGTTTGCCTCCTGGGCACTGCTGAGGTGCCCTTAAACAAGGCACTGAACCCCCAACTGCTTGCGGCACCCCTCACTCTGACATCTCTCCATTTAATGCATGTGTAGGTCCTGTTCGTGTGTGTGTGTGTATTTCAGGCCTGTGTGTATATGACAACAGAGTGAAAAAATTGAATTTCCCCTCGGGCATTAATAAAACATATCTTCTTCTTCTTCTAAGTAGGTGATGAGAAGCTTATTACCTCGGGTACTGATGACAGTTTAAATCTGGTATCCCTATTAGAGCTTCAATCATTAAGTGATTCTGAATTAATTGGTTACCATTTTTAATCTTCTTTATTTAACACAAATGTCAAAAATTCTATGTTACTGTTTCTCAACTTTGATGATTTGCTGATTTTCTTTTTGTCCTTCATGCCTGTTATTTGAACATCTGGAATATTACAATGTTAGTCAGACAGAACAAACACACAGTGACTACAATTTTGGTGAAAACTGAGTCATGATTCAGTTTAAGGGTTTGGATGTCTGTTTCATCTTGTGACAAAATTTCCGGGTTCAATCTTGTTCTTGAGAAAACAGGGAGTAAAAATGGCAGTAAATACAAAACCCATGCTGTAGTCTGTATTGGGTAACTGGAAATTTGGGATTCTATCAGGCTGAGGAAAATTCCAAGTAAGCTCATTACAGCGAACGGTGAATGTGGAAATGAGGATGATGCGAACTACAAAATAACTGATGACGTGACAATGACCATAGCAAGATCAGTGATGAAGATGACGATTGATGTCTGATAATCCTAATTTATGTAGGTCAATCCTGATGAAATGAACATTACTACACAATAATACTGGGGGGCTGCTTAAAATGTGCTCTGTTACTACCTTTGCATTACATACAAAGCTGTTTAAGATAATAAAAAGGCAGAATACAGTAACTATAAAAAGTGCATTTTTTGGGTCATAGCTCAAAGTAATCATTAAGGTTTTTAAGCACAAAAATTACTTTAATAATACCAATTTATTAAATGCATTATCACTTTTCGACCTACAGCACATTTGGCTGTACAGTCAAAAAATGTTTAAGCCACTGCAGTTATCAGAATCAGAATCGGAAATACTTATTGATCCTTGAGGGGAAATTGTGTTTCGTTACAGTTGCTCCGATGTAAATAACAGAGAGTTATAAAAAGTAAGAATAAGAGTATGAAATAGAGGTGTGTAAATTTAAAGTAGTAAAATAAAATAGAAATAACAATGTGCATTTTGCTACAATGTTTAACACTAATGCTTAAGATAATCAAAACAATAATATACCTTTGTAGGGCAGAAATGGTTGATCAAAAATAATTGTATTTATAATAATATAATAATTAACTATAATATCATTATAATCATATAAATAATATAATAATTGCAGCCCTAATGATTGTGTTGTGGGTTTGACAGGGACAAAGGGAAAAAAATGCAGGACAGACAGAGCGTGTAAAGTTTAAAGAAATTACTGCACCAATATTTTATGTATTTTTGTGAAAAATGCTGGCTCAGTGCTCGGCAGGAGACTGGACCCAGTAAGAACTGTGGTGGAGAGGGGCACACTAAACAAACTGACAGCTATAATGGACAATAGCAGACACCCTCTCCACAGCCTCCTGGTGCGACAGAGGAGCAGCTGCAGCAGTCGGCTCATCTCACTGCGTTGCAGAACAGAGCGTTTCAGGAGATCCTTCATCCCCACGGCAATAAGACTGTTTAACACCTCCTGAATCCAGTCACACACACTTAAACACACGTCACATTAGCCACAGCTGGCTGGACTGGGAAATGGACAATTTTATTCTATATTTGTGCACTTATTTAAATGTATTTTATTTTGTTTTTTGTCATTTATGAGCTGCTGGACAGCTGATTTTCCCTTTCGGATAAATAAAATTCTTTCTATTCTACTCTTCTATTCTATAGTTGTATCATTATTATTCAGCTATTATACAAAATTACATAATTTCCTTGAAGCCCAGCTGAGCTCTGAAGCTCAGTGTCGGCCCTCAGCCCTGAGTTTGGGAGTCACTGCTTCAGATACTACAGCTTCAGATATGACAAAATAACTTTGGTCTGTTGGCTGAATGATAAAATATTACACAAGTGAAAACTTTCCAGCACAGAAACAGAAATTCTTCCCTTTCTGATTATCTTTCTTTTTGTTTCTATATTACAATCTAATGACATAACTCATGTTACATCAGCATGACGAGAACTTCTCTTATTTCCACATCAATGATGAGACACACTGCGGCTAAACACAACCGGCGTTACAACATTTGTGTTGCTTCTGAGTCTGACACAATGCGCCATGGCTACTTCTTGTTTTTTTAATTTTCTCAACACTTCTTTGGAAACCCCTCTTTGTTTCTGCGTGTAGTCCTGTAGCACAGCGATGTTCCTAAGTGTTGAAAACAGCTATATGCCAGGGCTGCATATGCAGCTGCATTACTTTATTGTAATGACACTGCTTCACATGGCAACTTAGACTCTAAATACATAAAAAAATAATAATGTTATGATTCATACCATACTATGAACGCATATCTTTACAGTTTCATAATGAAATCACTTCCTGCTCACTGCTCTCTCCGACAGGTTCAGGAAAATTCTTCCGACATTATTCATGATGTGTAGACAGGCTGGCTCGTCTTACTCACAGGCGCAACTCATCCTGTCCTCCACCCGATACCAGGAATGCAGAGCTGAATTTACAAGCAATAAATGCAAAGTACAATAATCCTCTCATAATATTGATTCAGCGCAGTCGTGACAGTGCATTCAGACTACAAAATATCCTGACTGCTGTTGTTCATGCTAATCAGGTTTTTGAGAGTGGTGAGGCTTTCCATCAGGGCTGGAAGATGACACATCAAAAACAGCCAAGATGGAAACCAGTTCAAAAGCCAGTAAGAAGCAGAATCTCATTTGTGTCTGATTGACAGCTTTTTGGTGAATTATCAATGTGGCGCCATAAAATAATCATGTTCCTCCTCACTGAATACAGAAATTCAGGGGCTGCAGTAACACATCATAGAAAAGCAGTGACAGGTTCTTACCTTGGAGGCAACGATGAGAGATCTTTTCCCCACAGGACAGACCACCATCAGCCAATCAGTGTCCAGTTCTGATGGCACGTCCACCAGCCACTCTGACAGCATGAGCTGAGGAGGAAGAGGAACTTTGTTAATAGCAAATCTAAATTTCATCTTCATCAACACTGCATTAAAAAAAGTCCAAAAAGTGATAATGTCCAATCTGCTGCCATTCAACAGGCTTGCTGGGCCGTCATTCTGTAAACTCATGCTCCCTCTGCTGGCTGACACGAAGACTGCAATAGAAAAGTACATGGCCTCCTGTGCTGTCATTACCCCATTTTATAGTGTCTAATCAAGGCAGAAATGTTGTGCCGTTATCCTGCTTCGCTGTCCTGTATAAAAGGTACAATCATGGAATGGGGGGTCAGAGTTGTTTGGCCTTTAAGCAGGCAGCAGAGGAAGTGACAATGCAGAATCCCTGTCTGTGTAAAAGGGACAGCCAGCAGGACAGGAAGAGTGCGAGGTTTTGATGACATGTTCTGCGGGATTTATACTTGTGTGTCAAACCTACACCGTAGCCTGACGTGCCCTCCCCAGAAATGAAACTACACGGCACAGCAACACAGACCCCCTGTCTATTTCTGTAAGCTGAAACCATTTCCCTCAGTGGAAACAAAGCTTTTATTTACTTTAATTTCACAGATAGGAAACAATAAATTGTGAAGACAATAAAACCTCCATAAAAATAGCAATTTAAGCCTTGTGTGTGATTTATCCTGGCTTCATATGAGCAGAGGAAATCGCTGCTATTTACTAGGCTAATTTATACAATGTAAAATGCCATAGGCTTGTGCTAAAAACGTTAGCATGTTGTATTTGTGTGGGAAACGTGTTTAGTATAAGACAGATGTTTTGTCGGTGAACCTTGTGAGTTGCAATGTAGCTGAATTTTGTAACGTTACCTTTGTTAAATATTGCTGTTGTCCCTGAGATATGAGAAGAGGAAAAGATCGCTAGCCGCTAGGTTAATTTATACAATGTAAAATACCATAGGCTAGAGCTAAAAACATTAGCAGGTTGTATCTGTGGGGAAAATGTGTCCAGATAAAGACAAGTGCTTTGTCTGTGAAGTTATAGTGAAGCTGATTTGTGTACTTGTGTTTGAAATTGTTGCTTTTAAGCCATGTTTAATGTGTGTTTAATGTGTGTTTTTAATCAACTAAACTTTACAGCGCTTCACAGAAACCTCATTGCCGACTAGTGTTTTGAAGGTGTAACTGCAGAGTGACAGAAACACCACAGCACAAGTATAAATGCTCACAACAGCCTGGGCCTCACGTGTAGGCTCTACATTGAGCTGACACACAAGTATAAATCTGCTTTATGTGTGTGACCCACTGCCAGGAGATTTAAAAAGCAGCTAGTCGCAGTTAGCAGCTAACTCAAAGAAGAAGAAGAACAGTAACCTAAAATGTCCGCAAATTGGGGAGAAAATGAGGTCCAGGAGCTCCTTACCCTCCTAGCAGAAGATGAGATGTGCTGCCATATAACAGTGACAGTAAAAGACTGTTATTGTCATGTTATTCCATTGTTATCGTTTTAAAGCTCTAACTGAGGCGTATGTTACACGTCACACTAGAGGCTGACGCTGTAGCGTTACACATCTCGCCTCTTTTGCTTCCAGAATGCCAACATACTATCTCAATATCTCACACTGTTGGGGCGTTATGCCACCACTGTTTGTTTTCCGTATTCTCTATAAAAAGCTAAGCCGGCGTAATAAAGGGTCTCCGTTGCAGCCCAATCGCAGGATCTCTGCGTCAAAAAACAATAATATCTCTGGGTAATAACACATCAAACACTGACCTGGTTCGCATAATGCTTTGGCAGCTTCCTCCTCTCGATCTCCATCCCCTCTTCCTCTGTGGTGCCATCTTGCTCCTGTTCCCCCTGCTCTTTTTTCTCCATGTCCTCCTCTCCATCGCTGTCTGCCCCTGTCCAGTCCCCATCAGCCAGACGCCGCGCATGGTTGACGTAGTTTAACCTTTTACTGAGATTAGTGATGGAAAAAAAGGCTCATTCATATACGTGTGTCATTTCAAAGATATAAACGTCTGTGTAATTTACCTGCAGACAAGATATGTTGGTCATTCACACACTATTACTGAAAACAGTAGCAGAATCATAGAGATGATTTGGGATAAAGTTTTACAGTACGTCGCTTTTTACTATTCAGTAGTAGTGGTCGTGAAAATGTGTTCATGGTGCAGTACAGACGTACGAAGGTCAGAAAACCATTATATTATGGATTACAATAAGATTAGATTAGAGAGATACGGTTTAGAGTCGTGACTTGAGGTTGGAGAAATCCTAATCCAGCAGGGACACGCTCCTCCATACTGTGAACTAACAATGGAAAACTCCACAGTCAAATACTGAAATATAAATATAAGGATGTTTACCTTTTCTGCAGGTCAAGGAAGCGCCGCCGTCGCTCGCTCTGCTCCAACACACTGTACTTGCTCTTGTACTGGGCCAGCCGAGGGTGGGGGGCAGCTGTGCTGTTGGGCTCCTTGGACACAGCAAAGCTGGCCGAGAGGGCTTGGGTCAGGTCATCCATGGGGACTCTGTTAAATCAATACAATCAAGTAAGCTTACTTAGAAAGTAACTCCGTTGCCCTGCTTATACTGTGGGAAAAGCCAGTTGATGAATTCAATTAAGTATCACGCAATTCTGAATCTGAAAACAGAGCCACAGATCATTCGTAATCTTTGGGAGCACCATCTTGTGAAGGAGTTTATTGCAAGGGAGGGATTATCATCTGTAGAGTGTTGACCTGATGAAGAGGACCTATGTCTGTTGCAATGCATCGGTCATTTTAAATACAAATTGCCGTTTTAATTTTGCACAAACACTTCAGGGTGCCTGTGATTGTTTTTGTAGGAGCTTTGCATTTTATATTTTTACTGAGACCATATTCCACTCGTGAAAGCCCTTCACAAGATGAAATCTACTACTTTGAATTATGCACAAAAACAATCAGGATATAATGAAATGTATGTACGCGGGATAAGATGAATGATATTGCACTATAATAGTGATGTTGTTTCTTTTGAAGCACCAATACTACATTGAGCTCTTTAATGATTACGAGGCAAAGGTGTCATTATCTGTAGGCAGTTCAACTCTTTGTCAGTCTGTTTGAAGTTTTTGTGATGGCACACATGTTCATGTTTCTATGTGTGGTTGATTGACGCAGTCTCAATGTACTTTAAACTAGGGATGCACAATAATATCAGCACCTCATCAGTATTGGCCAATATTAGCTTTAAAATGAAATAGTGGAATTTGCCAACATGTTGATTTCTGCCGATATGACAAACCATTTTTTCTTTTTGCACTGACCTTAAAAAATCATTGTTTACACTTCTAGCAAAATAATTTTTGCCCTTTTATAGTTTTCTTCTTGCCATGGATGACCCAAATGTATGAATCAGGGCTGTGCTGTATGATTATTTACCGATTGATCTGATTATTATGCTTCATATTTGTCTAGTTCTTGAAGAAAATATGTGATTAATTCCCAGAGTTCAAGGTGTTGTCTTCAAACTACTTGTTTTGCCAACAGTATGAAACACACTTACATTCAATTTACAATGACACAAAAAAGCAGACTCTCACATTTAAGAGGCTGAAGCCATAAAAGCTTCATAAATTAACTGAACACCTGATTATCAAAATACACACGGTCTGTTTATAGTACTCTTTAGTGGGTTATATCATCATTTCATTGTGAAAGTAACACAGCGAAGTTACTGTAAGCATGTAAACACATAACCTCTCAGTCAATGACAACATCTGATTGTGTGCTTATAGAATTAATGTTTATTATGTCTGTGCCCTCCACCAGTGACTCCTCGGATACAGTTTAGGCACCACAGAAGAAGCAGAGGACTTCACCTGGTTAGTTAGTTTAAATGCTAACGTTACACTGAATGTTAGCTAGTACTACAACATCATGTAACCATTATCGTAATGTCTGTTGACTGGACGTTTTAACCACCTCATGTCATCTGTACACACGTAAAACGCAGAGACAACAAACGTTTTCTAAAGCGGGTGATAAAAAAACACAATAAAAAGGGACTCTTCTATGACAGACTGCTAGCTAACGTTACATCTCGTCAGTCATCTTAGCAGCTAGCATCATGCTAAACCTGCTAGCATACAGTTAGCCGGCCAGTCGTTAGCAACACTGGCGTTACCGCTTCAATTTCCAGCGTGCTACATACAATTACGAATCCCAGAGTATGTGCTGGACGGCAGATTGGTTCAGATGAAAGCATTAATAACATCATTAGTTAAATAAATACCTTGGACAGTCAGGGAGGCTGCTGCTGAAACGTCACGCTGTCATCTTTCCCACCAGAGGCGACTTTGAGTTGGCCGACTGCAGCAAAGAACTATCCCGGAGTTTGGACACAACAAACCTCTGCAGAAAAACTGGTTATTGGTCATTTCTATAAAACAGAGTGTTTATGTCACATCTGTGTGTGCTGTGTTGGAGGAAGTATTCAGATCTTTTACTAAGACAAAAATAGCAACATGACAATGTAAAAATATTCTGTTACAAGTAAAAGTCCTGCTTAACTACAAGTAAAAGTCCTGCTTAGCATCAAGTATTATGCAAAGTTACCTTTATTCAGAACAACGCATATTACATTGATGGATATTAGGATCACTTTGATGTTGCAGCTGCATTAAGATGGGACTCATTTTAATTACATTATATTAGGGGTGTCAAGCATACAGCCCAGGCCAGAACTGGCCCCCTAAAGGGTCCAAGCCGGCCCTCTTAATAACTTTGCATACATGATACTGATGCTATTGTGGTCATATTTAAAGATAGTGAACATTGTGCAAAGTATTGTCAATCAGCAGCTTCAGTAGCTTCCACTGTTGCTTGGTGAGTTGATGCCAGCATGTTTACACACAGCGGTGGAAATATATGTACAAATGCACATGTGATGATACTGACTGAGTGTGGAAAAACTTGGATATGATATGTTAAAATTGCACTTATTTTTCTGAGGACATATCAGGCTGTTCATCATCTGGTCGTTACTTGATATTTTCACAATGTACTTGTGCTTCTTTGCAGCAGAACAAAGGGAAAAGTTTGAAGGTGGTGTCATTTTTAAGTTACTATACAATGGTCTGACTGGTCTGTCCCACTTCAGAAGAAATTGGTCTTCATTTGGCCCATGTACTAAAATGAGTTTGACACCCCTGCTTTATATATTGTAGTTTAACTTATAATAATGTGGCATAATTTATTAGTTTATTTACATTTTGCAAAGTAACTAGTGATTTTAACTCTTTTATATAACCTACTGTTTGACAGTTTAGTCCAGTGGTTCCCAACTGGTCCAGCCATGCGGTGCAGATTTCTCCTTGGTCATTAGTTTAAGGTCCACAGAGTTAATATACTCAGCGTTATACTTCCATTTGACCATGTTGTCGTGTTAGATAGATGTCTCCGTCAAGTAGCTGCCTGTCAGTCACTCACTCTGCAGCAGGAAATGGCACCTAAGAATAAAAGCTCTATGCCAGAAATTCACTGCACTTCAAAATGAAGTGTTTTTTACAAACTTGACATGTTTGCAAGTCACGTGCAGTCCATTCAGAATGGAACCGTGACCCACTTTTCGACCGTGCCCCACCAGTTGGGAACCACTGGTTTAATCAAGAACAATACATGCATTATTAATTGTGATAATAATTATTATGAACTGATCAGATGATTTGTAAAAACTTGTTCAATGAATGTAGTGGAGTAAAAAGTACAGCGTTTGCCTCTGAAATGTAAATAAAAGAGAAATACTTAGGTTAAGTACAAGTACCTTAAAATGTACTTAAGGAATCTACTTAGTTTAATTGTCCTGTGAAGCACTTTGATTAGCAATACAAAACAGTGCAATATAAACAAAATTTAAAATTAATTTTTAACATCTTCTGTTCAGAAATATCCGTTTAGAATATGAAGTATGTAGCCTGTAACTTTGTATGGGTATTATAATGGTGGATTTCACGAAAGAAGTCAGTTTGATTCAGAATCAGAATCAGAAATACTTTATTGGTCCCCAAGGGTAAACTATGAATAATAAAAATAAATATTATTTAAAGGGTGCCTTCCAAAATTCCCAAGTATAAAATAACATGTAGAACAAGAGATGCTAATTGGGCGCACACACACACACACACACACACACACACACACACACACACACACACACACACACACACACACACACACACACACAGTGATATAAATCAGATTGTTAAATTTGTTACAGTCGCTCCAATGTATAAGAAGAATTATAAGAAGTAAGAGTAACAGTATGAAATAGGAGTATTTCAATATAAAGCAATAAAATAAAACAAAACAGAAATGAAAATGCATAAAAATAAAATGTGCATTAAACTAAAAGTAAAAGGTGCATGATGCTACAGTGTTAACACTAGTAATATAAAATATATCATCACTGTATACTGTCACTGTGCTGACGCTGTAAGTGTGAACAGTAACTACAATATGCACATCAACAGAATTAAACAAGAATACAAGAGTAAACATAAGACATATGTACAGTTTTCTTTTCTATTTTCCTTTATTACTTCATCTATTTCATACTCTTATTCTCACTTCTTATAATTCTCTTTTCTTTACATCGGAGTGACTGTAACAAATCATTATTCCCCCTTCACAATCAATAAAGTATTTCTGATTCTGAATCTGAATCAAACTGACTTCTTCAGTGAAATCCACCAATATAATACGTCAGTTTCCTCAGTTATAAGTTTAGACCTTACCGTTACAGTGTCTAAAGTTATATATGCGTGTGTACACTCTTTTGTATGAAAAATGCTGTATGAATAAAGTTGAATTGATTGATTGATACAGCTAAAAATCACCAATCCTTATGCTCATCATCTGCAGCCTGAGTGTCCCCTGTATAATCTGTCTGCAGGCTGTAATAACGTGTTTGTCCTGTCGGGGGCGGTGTTGAGCCAGCCTCTCCTGCACAATAAAGGCGCTGATGAAAAAAAGGCGAACTTGCCTTCAATTGTTGAAGCGTCACGTCATGGAAAGAGTTACTTTGTTGCAGCGCGCACAGGAATAAACCCAAAGAAACAATACAGAGCCGTGCTGCGTGTAGGTCCTCTGAGGGAGGACTCTGTCTGGATGCTGATTCTGCTCTTTATTTGGACCGACTGAAGATGCGCAGGAACCTGTTTACAAGGAAAACGCAGCAAGTTTCAGTCTGAGGGAATGCGGAGCAGGCTCACAATGCACAGGGATACCATTACTCATCCCTCTGTTTTTCTCCACACCGGACCACTTTGTCTTAAAGATATCTGCACCGAGGATCATTTTTAGGCTCCGGGATGAGAAACAAGTGTCCGATAAAGGAACAAGGCGAGGCTGCAGTCCACTTTGTGAGGATTAAATCCACCCTCGGTGCTTTTGGAGGAGCTCTGTGGTGAAACCAGTTTTGTTTCTGAACCTGTTGTGTTAGGAAGGGAGGAAGCGTCCTTCTGTTATGAGGAAGTTTGTGTGTTGTAGAGCGTTTATAGCCTGAAGTTATTGTTAAACTTTTACGCACAGTAGACAGTAAGACATCAGAGTATAGTCTCAATGGGCTGAGGATGATACTGGGCGCACAGGACTCTGTTTTTGGTGTAATAGTTTTACGTAACTGTTGACTTCTCCTGTGTTTACCAAGTGTCAGATCATTAAATTTACAAAAGTCATACTCTGCTGTTGCACACCTGATCTGACAGCTGCCATGTAACTTGAGATGAGTTTAAATATTACAGTGAGCTAGTGTCAGATGTTTCCAACACAGCATGCACCAGGACAGCAGCATCATCTAGGCACTATGTGCATGTAGAAGTTTTCTTGCTTTCCAACCCACTGGAGTATCAAGATGTCAGTGAAAGCCAAGGCCATCTACACTTTTCTGAGTGAAAACAAAGAGGAGATCAGCATCCAGGAGAACGAGGAACTGGTTATCTTTGACGAGAAGTCGGTGGACGGCTGGTTTCAGGGGGAGAACAGCCGAGGGGAGAGGGGTCTCTTCCCTGCGTCCTATGTGGAGATTATTCGCACTCGCTCCAACTCTAATGTGACTGACTGCTCCATAAGCCCGGCGGGATCTTTAGGAAACGACTCCTCCTATTTCCCTTCAACCCCAAACACTACTCTGCATTTGCAGCAGAGTTACTATGACGACGATGATGACGACTGGGACGACTGGGACGACAGATCGACGGTGGTGGACGATGGTGACCACACAAGGAGCCCAGGAGCCAATGGACATGCCCATCAGAGCCCGCTGTCCAACAACCCCAACGTGCACTACCGGGCCAAGCCGCACATGGAGCGGCAGGACAGCATCTCCAGCTCGAGGAAAGGCAGCATGGTGGGCAGGAACTTGAACAGATTTTCCAGCTTTGTCCGCTCAGGGGTAGAAGCGTTCGTGTTGGGCGATGTGCCCATGATGGCAAAGATAGCCGAGTCGTACACCATCGAGATGGGTCCCGTGGGGCCTGTGTGGAAGGACAACCCGCAGCCTTTCTCCTGCTCCATCGAAGACCCCACAAAACAGACAAAGTTCAAGGGCATCAAGACGTACATTTCGTACCGGGTCACGCCGAGCCACACGGGGCGTCCCGTCTACAGGCGCTACAAACACTTTGACTGGCTGTACAACCGCTTGCTGCACAAGTTCACTGTGATCTCCGTGCCTCACCTGCCTGAGAAGCAGGCCACGGGGCGATTCGAGGAAGACTTCATCGAGAAACGTAAGAGGCGGCTGATACTGTGGATGAACCACATGACCAGTCACCCAGTCCTCTCCCAGTACGAAGGCTTCGAGCACTTTCTGATGTGTGCCGACGACAAGCAGTGGAAACTGGGCAAGAGACGAGCGGAGAAAGACGAGATGGTGGGTGCCCATTTCATGCTGACCCTCCAGATCCCCAACGAGCACCAGGACCTTCAGGATGTAGAGGAGCGTGTCGACACCTTCAAGGCCTTTGCTAAGAAGATGGACGACAGCGTGATGCAGCTCACGCACGTCGCCTCGGAGCTGGTGCGTAAACACCTGGGTGGGTTCAGGAAGGAGTTCCAGCGGCTGGGGAATGCCTTCCAGTCCATCAGCCAGTCGTTCCAGCTGGACCCTCCCCACAGCTCCGAGGCCCTAAACAACGCCATCTCCCATACAGGCCGCACCTACGAGAACATTGGAGAGATGTTCGCAGAGCAACCTAAGTATGACCTCTTCCATATGCTGGACAAGCTGTCGCTCTACCAAGGCCTGCTGGGCAACTTCCCCGACATTATTCATCTACAGAAAGGTAAAATCATCCACCGGTAGATTTAATGTGTGAGATTTCTTTGACGTCATCGTGCACGCAAACGTCATTACAGGGAAATTATAACAATAACCATACTAGTAATGACATCCATAATCAACACAGATGTTTGGACGTATCCTCAGCCTCCCATCTGACTTTCATTCCTGCAGCTTCATTCATATTTAAACTGAATGTCCAAGAACAGTTCCCTGTTTTAAATTACAAAACTTTTTCCAGCCTTTAGGCAACATAACGAGCTCTACATGACACAGCAGTTCTAAGTTATCAAAGGGACAAGAAGGTTATAAACGAACCACCAATAACACCTTTGTAATGAGTAGCATCCTACAGTCGAGACAAGCAGCAGCTGCACTAGTGTTGCAAAACCTTGAACAGTTAATAATAATAATATACACAGTGTCTGCTAATGGGAACAAACTGAGCTGACCGTCCGTGATCATGTTTTGCTTCTCAATCTGTGCTATTTATTTTATCATGGATGACAGATCAGGTCAGGTTTTGCCTCCAGCATCAGACACACACACACAGACGTACACCATTTGAATGAAACATAGTGTTAGTGTGTTTTATGTGTCAGTATGAGTTGAACATTAGGTCAGAGTGTTTGCCTGCAGCATCTGAGGTCACCTGCTCCACCTCCCTGACCTCTTTCCAACCACACAAACACACACCCTCAAATACTTGTGTAACAATGATGGACTTTGACTATGACTTTTTGCATAAATCAAGCTTCAACAGAAAAGTGTAAACTTCAGTTTTAGGGATATACAATCCAAACTGTCTGTATCAAGGAGGTTACTTTTTCAGAGTAGGTTTCCCTTTTCATATCAAAATGACAATACAAAGTCAAGTTGTCGGTCCAGACTGAAAATACTTCAAAAATTTACCGAACTAGTGATGCTGCAAAACTACTATCGGTATTCTGTTTAAAACTGGGTGCATGTTTTGTTGTGGGTTCACCTTAAATAGCTCTGCGTTCTGCTCAAAGTTTGATGAGACAAATAGGCCGGCGCTTTGTTGTCGTGTAATATTACAACCATCAGCCATGATGTGACAAGGACACCTGAGTAACACGGGCAGGGAGTGGCTTCTGTATAAGTGATATATTATCAGCTTATCTTAACCACTGTGATGCTGGCGTTGCTCAGAATATGTGTTAGTTCTCTAGGTTACAAATGTCATTGAATATAGAGCATCACATCACAGCCTTCTGATACTTCATGGGGATATATAGTATTTGACGGTATTTGTTGGGGGGACAAAAAGCCTAACAGGCGAGCTGCTGGTGATAGAAGTCCTTGTTGGATGTGTGACATTAGGCGCTGCCCGACTAAATAGTTCTGCGGACTTCCTGAGAGGAACTGCTCACTGTGAAGCTTCCCTGAGAACTACATACCATCAAAAGTGTTTTTTTCAGTTTGATTTGCAACGCTGAGATGATGTTAGCTGGCTGGTGATTAGTATTGCAACATATGAGTCAAAATTAGGTTGTATTTCCCTCGCAACATATATGTAAAGCCAAAACGTAACTGTCAGCCCATTTGTCCTTGTTTTCAACCCTTTTTTTTCCTGTTACGAGCTGTTGTTTGTGCTTTGTGTTGGCTGTTTACACCAGTGGATCCCAACTGGTTGGTTGTGGGTCTCGTCTGAATGGACTGCAAGCGACTCACAAATGTGTCAAGTTTGTAGAAAACACACTTTATTGTGAAGTACAGTGAATTTTCAGAACAGAGCTTTTATTTTGAAGTGCTGTTTCCTGCTGTAACGGACAGCCACTTGACAGAGAGAGCAAACTAGCTTGATGACATGGCCGAACGCAAGTATGACACTGACTATATTAAACCATGTGGACCTTGAACTAAAAACTGAGGAGAAATCTGGAGCCTGTGGCTGGACCAGTTGGGAACCACTGGTTTACACCACTAACAGTTGCGGCGGTTGCTAGTGCTGCATCCTCTGTTTTTTTTCTTGATTCTTCTTGTGCTGGGAGAATACGTACTCTGAAAGAGGAGCTAAAGACATCATAAGAACTGCAATCATTCATAGTTCTTCCCAGACACGATTAAAAGGGGGATTTTTACTGGCGCTGCCCCCAAACAGTTGACCAAGTGTTAGTCGACCAGAAAGGTCATTAGTCAGCAAGATTTCATCGGTCGCTTGCAGAAAACAACAACAACAAAAAAACAAACGTGAAACTCTATTAGGAGCTGTGCCTTGTCAAAATAAATCTACTCAGAGCTTCACATCTGTCCCACGGACGACAGGCCTACAAACTTATAAACAGTGTCTGGAAGAAGATCAGCTGTGCACTCAGGATTTCATGTAAATAGGCTAAACGATGCTTGTTATGCTTAGCAACCTCAGAAGACCTACCGCTGCATTCTTGAAAGCTGACACAAAAAAGGCACAAGAGTAGCGCCCAGCCCCTGACCCCCCATTTTCCTAGGCGTTTAAAGACACGGCACGTGTATGGCCCCTAATTTCCAGGGCTGGTACCTGCGGTTATTCCACAGGCTAGTTAATAACATGTCAGGCAGGAAATCCAAAGTGTGGGATCATTTTGAGAAGGTGAAGGACCAACCCAAGGTGATATGTAAACTCATCTTCATTGGTCGACTACAAACATGACGTATCATCTGAAACATGGAAGTAGCTACATGTCCATTAGCCACTTAGCACAATCATTACTGCTTTGCTGACAGCGTCATTAACAGGCAGCTCGCTCAGTGTGTGACGTGCACTTGCAGATAAAATATAGGCCTATATTAATGAGGGTTCATTAGTACGGTTTGTATTTCTCTGTAATGTAGCACAGTGTTAACAATGTTACTGATACTATTCTTTCTCACACCTTCAACTCAAACCATTGTGTTGCCCCGCCCAAAATATATCATTTAATAATTAAATTAATATTGTAAACATGCGGGCGACGAGTGGACTAATGGCCCTGAATGACGATTATTGGTTGACTAGGAAAATTCTTGGCTGGGGGCAGCCCTAATTTTCCTCTCAATCACCATTTTTCTCACCTTGGCTTCCTTTTCCACCATGGGAGACTGACATCTAGTGGCATGTTCTGTGCGCTACAATACATCACCTCAATACAGCATGTCTGTATCAGTTTAATAGAAAGACTAGTGACGGTAATGAAAATCAAACCTTAAGAAATTTGAAACACGATACTGCCCAAGCCTTGTAGTTGTCTTTAAGATAGCTTTTTTCATTTATTTTGGTAACACTTTTGGTGCTCAGCAGTCATTCCTGTGGTCTTTTAATTTGGCGGTCCTCAGAGGCAACTTTCTTGACATCTTTATCTTTCTCCCAGTGGTTTTATCGTCAAGACGTACTGTAGGCCAACTACCCATTCTGTCTTTTATTAACTCCAAAGACATATTTTGGCAGATGCAAAGGTTTATATGAACTGAGTAAGAGTTCAGTTATCACTTTTTTTAATAGGACAATACAGGTCACACTGGAGTCTCCAACACTTCCTTAAAACCTACTTTTACGATCACACATACCTCTCACATATAAATATGGCAAAGTAGAGCTAGATGAAGCTTCCTTTGGGCATTACTATTATCAGTACTTACATCTGTGAATGACAGTGTTAATTCCACAGTGACATTAGATACTATAAGCAGCTAATGTTGGAGATTCACTGCTTATGTTAGTTGGAAACTGTTGCTCCACCACTGGGACCATTGGCTTATTTTACTCTCATAAGCACATCAGTGTTTAATCAGTAATCAAATCATAAAGCACAGCATTTTCCTGTAACTGTACATTCCTGATTTGAATACTCTGTGACGGTTGTGTTTGTGACAGCTGATTTTCATAAACCTCATGGTGGAATATTAGTTCTGCCTAAGCTTTTTCCTCCTCTCAGCCTTGTTAGATTGGTCCATCAGAGCAGTGGCATACCAGCGTCCTTTGTCAGCTCTCAGACAAATAACCGTATCAGCTGATTGGAGTTAGTTACAGAGGAAGGAAAGGGCTGCTACCAGTGGTAAATGTTATCTTCCTTCAAACAGCTGGCAAACATTATCACAAAGGTCATTTGGGATACAGTTCAGCTAGTTACACTCAGTTACTCCCACCACAGATAACTGAGCAAAACAAAGCCATCTGAATGATATTAAAGGCTCAGTCCGCCCAAATCACAAAAAAGTGAATGTTATTATTCAACCTTGGTGGTGTCAGGCTGTGACTTGCCAAAGTTTTGAGATATCTGGCTCTGAAATTTAATTTCTGAATGCTTGGAACACCACACAGGAAATTCCAATCGTTCTCGTTATATTGGGATGACAAAGGTGGATATCCCAAAAATATCTGCTTGGCTGTGCACCACTGGGTTAAGTAGAAAAATATGTCTCTCTTTAATTTTGGCAAGCTGACACTTTGAAACAACACAAACTTTTGAAAGGAGAAACAACATGTTCTTTCTGTTGCAAATGAAAAGTTCAGCTCATAAGCAATAACACTTGCTCAGTTCAATATAGTCAAGCCTATGGTGGCTAATGTTGGTAAACTTAAGTTGGAATTTGCTGTGTTACTGACATTACTGAGCCTGTTTTACCATTCACTCAGTCACTTAGCCACTCTGTTCATCAAAAGTCACATGGCATCGCTTAAGGAAACATTATAAAAAGTAGGAGAAAGAGAAAAGAGAAGACACATTTTAAAGGAGATGATCAGAGATATCGCAGCCTAGTTGCCAGAAGAAAATGTTGGCATTGTACGTCTTTGCTGATCACAAATACATTGCATTTGTATGTTGCATACACATCATGTCATTCAGCCTACATAGTGTACACCCTGGACTATCACAGGGCTGACACGTAGAGACAGACAACCATTCACACTCACATTCACACCTGCGGTGAATTTGGAGTCACCAGTTAACCTGCATGTCTTTGGACTGTGGGAGGAAGCTGGAGTACCCAGAGAAAACCCACGTTGACACAGGGAGAACATGCAAACTCCACACAGAAGTTCAAATCTCCCACCCAGGGTCCGAACTAGGAACCCTCTTGCTGTGGGGCTACAATGCTAACCACTGCACCACCGTGCCTCCATCGTATCACATAAATGTTTCTAAAATGCGTAGTATATTAGCAGACCTTGTCATGGGGAGGTGGATGACGTGACACATGCGACATGCCTCCCAAGCTGCAGACAGCAAAACTGTTTGTTCTTTAGCAAGTCATTGCTGTGTTTCCAGCAGCTTTTTGGCCATCAAACGTGGGTGTTTTTTAGGAACCTGTCACTCTTTTTCTACTGGGGATAGTGCCACGTAAAGCGATTGTTTTTCAAGAGGCATTGCTGCATTTACAGCTGTGATGTGCCACCAAAATCAGAGTTTTTTTCCCCAAATATGATCCTTTCCTAACCATATCTATGGTCATGTTTTTTGGGGGTTTTTGTGCCCAGCCACCAGTCAACACCAGTTTCAATGTATCGGCACATTCGAACATTTTTTGCTGCAGATTGGATTGTACGTTGTGTGTACAGGTCGATTTTGTGTTTTATGCCAATAAAACAAAGGGATTGTTTGCAACATCTACTATCTCTGAGGACCTTGAGAAAAGTGGACTTAAGTTTAATAAACAAGGTTGTCTTGTGGCAAATGCTGTCAACATAGTTTCATGCATTGCTTTTTTCTTGCATTCATGCATTTTGGTTCTTGCAACTTAGCTGGCCAGTACTCCATCCTAGCCTTCCCATGTGCTTGCCAAGAGTAGGGCTGTGTATTGAACCTTGATACTTCCCTGAAAGTTGGCATTCATTCATTCATTTGGTCATTACGTTGGTACTGAAAGTCAACAACAAATGCCTTGTAGTCTTGTTTACTTACTCCTTAATCAAATAGATCCTAGTTTAAATCTTAATTTTGCCAAGTTTAGACTATTTAAGGTAGGCAATACCTTGTGCAACTGGCTGTGTGTTCAGACAAAGCTCGGCCTTGTATAAAATGTTTATATTCCTCAAAGCAAGGTGTTTAAGAAGGGTATAGTTTTGGTATCTGGACTGAAGCTATTGGAAACAGTGTAAGAATTTGTATAGGTATCGAACCTTAGCTAAGAGACAACAAATACTGTGCACGAGGAGGTTGTGCAGCAGTGTTTTTGTGCAGTCAGAGACCTTTTCCCTCTGCTGAGTCTTCCCTGCCGATCCAGATAACTCCCCTTGATGTGACTTGTGTTCTGCTGAACCAGATACAGCTGTGGCAACACTCAGAACACACAGAACTGAGGTCAGCCTTTTCCGGTGCACTCCTCCTCCTCTTCGTGTCCTCATTGCTTCTTTCCTGCCTGATTTTTCCCTTCACTGAGTTCTATAGGAGCTGATTTTTTTGTTAACAGTGATCCTGGTGAGCATGTGAACTGCAGGAATGTTAACTGTCTTTGAGCTGTGGTGCTGGGCAGGGACTGCATGTGGCCTTGATAAAATGGATCTAGGGAGGAGAAGGGTTTGGGGTAATGTCAGAAAAATGTCAGGGTGTGCTTCATACATCTCTTCATCTCATTTTCTTTGTCCTGTTTTAGCTTTTACTCTGCAGATCTTTGAGTTTCTTCTCTTTTGGTTTCTACTGTTGCTCAATCTACAAGTCTGTCTGTTTCGTTATCCTCCTCACGTCCTTCTTCTTTTCATCTTTCCCCCTCATGTTTCCCCCTAAAGACATCCACATCACAACTGTCTGTCTGGGCAGCTGCCCTGGTTTCAATAATAGAGAAAGTAAATCTAGTCTGGTCCAAAGGCGTGGACTCTTAGCAGTGCTCTGCTGTACTCTGAACCTCTGCCAGACCTAATCCCATAGACCTTGATCTCATTTGAATACAATTGAGAGTCTTGATCTATAGGGTTCATTACATAGCATTGTTATGGAAAAAAGGGCCTCTGATGCTATTCAGTGTGAGAAGCAGATGTGAGCACTGCTTGCTACACTTGCACTGCCTGTTACAATTACTCATGGGTAATCCTGATCTCTGAAATTTATTGTGCTGACTCTTTTACATTGTTGTATACATGATCATAAACTGAGTTATGCTGTTCTGGTACAGCCCTGTTGCCAGAAAAAAATGATGGCCCTGTGCATTTCTGCAAACCACAAATACATTACATGTGTATGTCTGTACATATCAGATCAGTGTTGCTAAAGTGATGCAGTAAATATGCTGACTGTCATATCGAGGTGGAGAGGATGGTGGATGATGTGACACTAAGGTGCAGACCACTGTTCAAGACCAACAAGCAACAAAACTGGCTGACATCTCCTCATTTTCAGCTGCTTTTTAGCCACCAAACATGGGTGTGTTTTAATTGACCTGTTGCTGTTTTTCCAGCAGGGATAGTGACATGAAAAGCAGCTGTGCTTTACCGACATCGCTGCGTTCCCTTCCAGGATTGTGCCACCAAAACTGAGTATTCTTAGGGCTCGACACACTAAGTCAACAGTCGGCCATCAGTCAGTGTTGGGCCATCAATGGTCAACTGTCGTCCTAGTTTTGCAGTGTGTCCTTCACCGTTGGCAGTAGTCGACCCTTGAAGGCTTTTCTTTGTTCAGTTCAGCATCTTGTATTGGCATCAGGGATGGCGGAGCCCATTGGTTAATGAAATCACTCTGATTGGCTGTTCAGCTCAGTGCACAAGAAAAGAAACAGAGAAGAGGAAAGTAAACAAGCGGCTAAAGTCAAGAGGGTGTAATATCAAAACAAACTCATTATATTGGGTAAGATTATTTCTAAAGCCCTTAAGCTCTTAAGCAGAAGCAGCTTGAAACTGTTTGTGTTATTGTTTGCTAGCACACGGGAAATATCACTTGTTCTTTCAACATTGGGTTGTGGTATTAATTTGCTATGTGGCTAACTAGCATCTTGAATCCGTCCTGTCAGTCTGTCGGTTTCCCTTTTTGAATGACTTTTGTTTGGTATGCATTTTTAATTTCCCCAAGTTATTTGGGATCAGTAGTACCCGATGAGTATAAAAAAAAACTAAACATTGTCAACAATAATAAAGTCCCAATGTCCTCAAATGAGACGATAATAAAGTTCTAATGTCTTCAAATGAGTACATCCTAATTAACAGTGTCTTATCTTGTCACTGTTGCTAAAATTGGTCATATTTGTTGCCATATCAAACTACAAACATTATTAATCATAAATAAACATGTTTCAACCATAAAATGTGATCAGATTTTGGACCTTGTCCACTTTTGTGTCGAGATCAGCTGCAGACGGACTTGACAGAGATGGCTGCCATCTTGTTTTTACATGGATTAATGTATTGTGCTCTTGCTACCACTAGATGGCACAAACAAGTGTCCATGAACGAGGACAACAGGTCTGAGTTAAGTAGAATGAAGTATAAGGTCAAGTAAACCCAGAATGTGATGTCCTCATATGAGGGCACAGGATCTCAGGAGGATATAAAAGAACTTTTAAGAAAAGTTTGACAGTGCCAAGTACTGTTGTGAGGTTCATACTGTCTGGTTTAAATTTACATTTGTAGGACTTTTCAGCTTTAATGCCCAGTTTACAACATTTGTTAGATAAGTAATCAAAACATAATCGAATATAGTAAGTTACATTACTTTGATGAAGTAATTAAAATAGTTACATTACTTACTACATTTTTAACAGGTTAACTAGTAATCTGTAACCTATTACATTTTTAAAGTAATCTTCCCAACATTGAATACAGATTACGCAGGCACAGGCGCAGAAAGTATGTGCTAGTTGGCTGTAGTCTTTGTGGTGTGTTCAAGTGCAGCTTTTTAGCTAAGACACTGGTGACATCAAGGAATACAGCAGTCAGCCTTTGTCGCCAGTAGTTCTTTGTTGTGGGTTTGGTGTGTCTGGGATTTGGGCCAAAACATGATTTTGTCCTTGCCATGATCACGTGCTTACTGTGTCTAAACCTAACCACACGTTTTTATGTCTCTGCTATATAATAACGTGCAAATGTATCGTATCCGTTGTCTGGAATAAGTCTAGTCTTAAATATTAAATGTGTATTCTCTGGCTGTAAGGTTACATTTACATACATTTTAACGTGTCAGCTAATCATGAGAGTAAAGCAGATATCATGTTCTCTAGTTTTTGTACCTGGCAACAACAGAGGCACAAATCTGAGACAAAACCACCTCATGAAGCTTTGAATAAACACAAAAGGCTTCACAATAGAGTGAAACCAACCCGCCCTGCAGTGTGGGTATCAGTCTGATCTGATCTAATCACACGTTGTGCAAGATGAAATCTGAGGCGTTTGCTCTGCAGGAGACCTGGATCTGCATCACCTGTGTCCCCAGAATGACTTGTTGAGTCTTGAAGTTCACTTTAAGAAAGTAAGGCAACAATTGTTAAATTGTTGCGGATAACTCAAAGCAAGATGATTAAATTTGAACTTCAAGTTGTGGGTTAGCTAGAGAAGGCCACACTGGAGTAATTGCAGTCTAAAATCTGAAGTACAAGGTCATGAGTGACATAAAACCAAAACAAAAGTCGTGACAAATGTGCTGTGGTAATCTGCAGTGCATTTTTTCGAGTATAGACAGTGTGGTCTTTCCCACTTCAGCTTTTGCTGATAGCGGGATAAAACCTTCTGTGATCCAGACCAGAGCATTATTCAGTTTGAGAATGAGCTAGCTCCCCTGGGACGCCTCCAGCGCGCCAGCCAGACTTTTAATCTGGACAAGAGGTTAGTTGTCCTCCATATGGCAACACATTACAGCACCACATGCGGGCTCTATCAGTTTGAAGGAAAAGATTTTCTGTTGCCAGCTCTGAGGAAATGTATGTGTCAAATGTCCCCTTGATCTGCGACAGAGGCTCGTCTTACTTTATGTTTTGGGATTGTGCCTACATGCAGTGACTTTGTATGTTTTGACTGAGCAGCTCTCAGTATCGTTTAATATTTCAAAGTGCTGCTGTATTTATATTGTCAGACAAACATGCTACAGATTAACATTCCATACACTGGTTACCACACACAGGAAAATACAGCACTGTCAGCAGGAAGGCTGTGAAACCAGTCGAGGGTTTCAGGAGCGTGCAGTGGCCCAGTTATGGCACCTTTTGAACATTGATTGTATGTTATTTTGTTGGCTGCAGTCCCTGTCTCTGTCTGTGGTGACTATGGAGAGCAAATGTTTTCTCTCTCCTGTTTGCGTACTCATAAATCTTGACAAAAGCTAGGCCCTCTTCTTCACACACACTGTGTATCCACATGCTTCTGCATTCCTGTCTGTGTTGGCCCCAGTGCACTGCTGTTTCACACTGAAGGAGATTACAGATGTCTCCAAGAACTCGGTCTTTACCACCGCTGCCTCTCTCCTCCCCTCTAAGAACCACAGATTGTGAGGTAAAGTGTCATTAGACTGAAAGAGGCATGAGGTAAGAGAGGAGTTAGCTTATATTTGAAAAGACTAATACCATAGCTATTCCACTTTTTTTTATATTCTGTCCTGCTCATGAACCTGAACTGGACAAAAACATTTTTACCTTTCAGCATCACCACAAACTATGACCTCAGTCACAACAGGGTTGAACCTATTAGTGTGTAGCTATCAAGGCCACGTCCGGACAAAGAACAGCCCTGGGTTACACATGCAGCCTCCTTGTTTATTTCGATGGGACGACTGCGTTGGTGCCTGAGCCGTGCCAAGTTGAACAATGTTCAACTTTTACCTCAACACAATGAAATGTCATTTGGCATGGACTGAATTAGCCAATAAAGTCCATGTATGCGCCCATTCCTGGTAGGACCAGGGGCATTTGAGTGTCATGCAGCCGGCTACTTGCCCAGCACCTAATGGTAAACAGACAGTTAGCCACTAGCTGGTGAAAATAGTGGAGCATTTAGAAGCTAAAGCTAAGTTGGTGAAGATTAGGGATGTCAGTTTCAATTAATTTTGCTTTCGATAACCTGACACCCATTTACCATTAACTAATCTGTTAATTTGAAATTTTTTGTACGATTTTTTTTGGGTATTTTTGCCCCTATTTAATAGGACAACTAGTAGAGTAAAAGGGAGAGAGAGAGGATGAAATGCAGCTGTGCCTTTGTATGGTGGAGGTGAGGTGGGTGCCCCACTCATCTTTTAATCTAAAAAAAATGACTTGAATTACAAGAGGCCTTTCCTTTTGGGCTGGCGCCCAATCGACTTAGTGAGCTTTAGCGCTGCATTTCAAATTGCTATCCATTTCGAGGAGGTGAAATTTTAATGTTTGTGTCGTAAAACCCACCCTCTGGTCTCCGCCTAAGTAGCCTCATTGAGTAGGCGGCTTCATTTTGAGCTGCAAAACCTTTTAGCATCGTAAACTATGTGAGCACCACTAGCTGTGCTGACACTGCTAACAGTGCTAAAAGAGCTAACAATGGTGCTAACAGGAGTTTGCAGCTCAAAATGGAGCCTTGTTCTCACCGGGCAACCTTGGGGGAGAATGGGGGATGGGAATGAGATTTCAACAGCAATGCCATCGGGTCAGGACAGTGTTGCCAGCAGTAAACGCCCAATGAGTGGTGTTCTAGCCAGCACTTATCCTATCTAGCTGGTGTGCAAGTGCAGAGCGGTCGAGGCTAGCTAACCAATGGAGACTGGAGGGTGGGCAGGCTGCCAGTCAGCTAGAACTGAAGAAGCTTCTTGGATGAGAGGCAAAATGTCTTCAAGAAACGCAAGCAAGTCCAGTTGCCTACGAAATAGCACTTATGATTACCATGACCTGCATGACTGAGAATCTTCACCGATATGTTACTTTGTGTTAACACAGCTAGCTGGCTGTCTGTCTCCCACCATATCAAGGTTATGTGCAGTGCAGCAAACTGAAGAGTAGCGGAATTAACCTGAAGACCAACATGCATAATCAGTATCCTCAGCTGTTAAGCAATTAACAGTTTGCCGTTGACATCCCTATTGGAGACCACAACAGAGATAATGGATGCTACTGTTGCTCTGTGTCTGATGGATGTTTGAATAGATATACATCAGATGTTAAGTACAGTGGCCAAAAGATTAAGAAATGCAGCTTAAACACAGTGCTGTTTTCAGTCTGAGAGCCTGCTAAGTATGACATGGTCGCTGATGCTGCATTTCCACCGTACAGTACAGCACAGCTCTACTCAGCTCGCTCTTTCTTGGAATTCCATTGGCAAATGTTGTGGATAGTACCTGGTACTTTTTTGGTACCATCTCGGAGGAGGTTCCAGGTGAACTTAGCTGATACTAGAGGGCCGAATTAAAACACTGCATTGGTCAGAGAGAACCGTTCCAATATGGGACATCCTGCACAAACCTGTCATTTTAAACACCCACGCTACTGTCAATAGAAGCTGCAATTTTTAATTCACTCAAAACATAAAAAAAAAAATGCCACCCCACAGAACTAGTGTACACTAAGCCGTTCATTTGACAAAGTGCAGATGTTCCTCAGTTTGGTTGCAGATGAAAGTATTCGGCGATTCTCACGTTGAAGATGAAGTCAGTTTCACGCAGCGTCTCTATGGCAATAAGCCGAGAATTCCCCCAACACTAAGGGGGTACTAGGCTTTTTAACATTATCCCCACCACTTGCAGTAGCCATCTTTCTCAGCTCAGCTGATTGTTTCAGAGACTGACCTCTGGTGGTGCGTGCTGTGCACTACAATACAATAAATACAATACAATTATAGAAAGACGAGCGTTTGTAATACTTTGCTACACCGCATTGTATACCAGGGTATTGGAAACATTGTGCCCACTGCCCATCCTCTGGTCTCCCCTGGTTAGCTAACGAGATAGTCTTCGCCTCTCTACACTGCGCACCACCCGAGTCAGGTGGGAGCTAAGTTAGCTAGCAGCGCTGCTCACTCGTGATAACAGCTGATAATGCTGTCCTGGTGGCAGGTTAGCAATGCTGCAGAATCATGCTGGCCACCTTCCCGTCTCACTTGAGGTCGCCTAGGTGAGTAAGCGGCTTCATTTAGAGCTACAAAACCCCCTTAACACTGCTGACGGGATTTACTAAAAGAGCACCAGTGCTAAAAGTGAGTTGAGTCAAATCGAGATAGACCATGCAGTGGAAATGAAGGATTAGAAGTCAGTACTATGTTATTATTGTTTCTCTCTGTGTGAACAGATGTCCTCAGGCCTAAAGAAATGCAGGTTAGGTCAACTGGAAAACCTGAAGATGCTTTGCAGATGTGAACATGTTTTTCTGTCTATATGTTTGTGATAGACTGGCAACCTGCCCAGGGTGTACCCAGCCTCTTACTCAGTGCATGCTGGGATAGGCTCCACTCCCCGTCGATCCGCCAACAGGAAAGTGGTTTTGGAAGTTCACTCTCCAAGTACTTGGATTGTTATGAATAAATGGAAAATAGAAGTCATTGGCATCTGTATTTATTCATGTTTTGATCAATCCATTTTTTGGCATCAGGTTCACCAGTTAGCTCACACATTAATTGTTTTTCTGGCTCTGTCCATCGAACTCCAGTGCAGCTAAAATAACCCCAAACTAAAACTTCTTCTTCTTTGTCTCTGTCTCGCTACAAGTGTCAAGTTGAGAGGGAGTATTTACGCCACCAGTCTGCTAATCTTTTCCCTCCCTCGACAGGAATGAAGCTTAAACTGTCAGAGAGAGGGTCTGGGTGTCTGCCAACATAGCTGTAGTCATGGTAGCGCTGACACGATGCTTGTGGTTGGCATGGAGACGCCATCCTTCAGAGGAGAGCATTGTTAGCTGTTGCATTCTCTGGTCTTGTGTCATGAAAAACACCATCGTAAAAGTAAGGACAATGGAAAAGCCTTGTCATTTGACCGAGTGTTTCATTTGTTAGGACGTGTCAGTTGAGGTTGGATATCCACATCGCACTGTGTCGCCAATTACAGCTAACATTCTGATCAGCCAAACATCTTTCACCAGAGGAACATCTTGCATTTTTCTTTATTTTACTGCCTCTCTCCAGTTATTGCAACACTCCTCAGTTAGACATAAGTTACAAGGCAAACACACAGAGGAAATGATACATCTGCTTCATAACAAAAGAGTCGAAACTGAAATTAACCAAACGTCCAAATCAGAAACAGAACGGAAAGCCTTAAGACCTGGAGCGATTGTAGGACATCACAACTCTTGTCTCACAAAGCTTAAAGTAATAATGATAAGTTATACAAATGGATTATGATGTCACAGTTAATGCTGACATGATTATTTCTTTTACTTGACATGTGATGATAGACTTTTTTAAAGATCTGATCTTGGTGAGGCTGGCTGAGTTTGAAAAAGCCTACATAATGAAGCTCATTTTGTTCCTCCGTATGGCAGCTGGAAATCCCAAATATTTTTATCCAAATCGAGTCCAACTTTTGATTTTACTGACAACACCCTTTTTTTGTACAAATGTATGAAACTTGAGCTCAAGAGGGATGAAATAAATCCCTTTGCAGAGGAACACTGAGATAAATACGGGGCTATTAGGGGTGATTAATAACACTTCCCTTCAAGATCAGAGCTGAGCATAAACAAATACATCTTGATAGGAACATGTCTGACAGGAGCGTGGATTTACAGCACCATCTGTGTGAAACTAAAGTATATAATAGTTTTAAATCAGATTCACTGTACATATTTAAAAAAGAAAGAACATCTGTTGAACATCTCTTTGCATGGCTTCAATTAAGAGCTTCAATTGGAGCTCTTGGAAGCTTCACGTCTTATTTCTGAGTGTTACAGTTGCAGTCACGGTCGAAGGAGTCATAGATGTGCACAGAAAAACCATCAAGCGTGCAGAGACAATTGCCCGATCACAGATTAAGCATTTCTGGTAACTAATTCTCCGTGCAGGCTTGAGAGGGTGGTGCTGTTTTGAACATTCCTCAACCCTGAAGTAATAAAAAAGAAATCAAAGAATTGGAAATATTTGTTTCAGTGTCCCGTAGCCAATTAGCCCCAAAGATAAATGGCCAAAGGATACTTGAGATGGCAAAAATCGGCTGGGAGCACATTCCAGCTCAGGACACAAACTCTGGCTCTGTTTTTATCTGTGTATCTGATTGGCTGGTGTAAACAATATTACTGTTAGCTTACTCAGCAGTGGGTTTTGTCATGTTTGTGTTTCCTCTGGGCTTTTAAGGCCCACATTAAACACTGGTAGATATTGCAGAGTCCTCTTGACCCTGTCATGCATTCTTGAAGCTGTGTCTCAGTTTTTCTTCCTCTCCTCTCTTCTCAAGCCTCCCTTTTTCTCTTTATTTTCAGATTTGCAGCTCCTTTGCACATCTCTTGCCCTGTTTTTTCCTTCATTTCTTTTCCTGCTTTCCTCTCCTCCATCAAGATTTAATGTCAGGAGCCTATTTACTTTGATCTGTCTTGTCTTTATAGTCTGAAAGCTCAGTCATATCCGCTTTTGAAGGAGACCTATTATGCTAATTTTTAGGTTCATACCTGTATTTGGGCTTCTACTAGAGTATGTTTACATGCTTTAAACTTCAAAAGACACTTAATTTTCCTTTTACTGTCTCTGCTGGAACATCTGTAGTCACCCCCTGTCGGAAATACTCTGTTTTAGTGCCTGTCTCTTTAAGCCCCCCTCTTGAAAAAGCCCAGTATGTTTTGATTGGTCAGCATTTCCAGGTCTTCCAGGGCTGCGATCAGCCCCAACAAAATGTTGCAAAATGTTCATTTAAACAGTAGTGGTGGTGTGTTGAACATCCTGTTGTGTTTCGAAGGCACACTGTCTTTTGTTACAGGGGGGTTTAATGAAGTTTGATTCAAAGCATTTTTTTTAGCATGGGAAACTTATATGTACATTGCCAAAGTGAGTGTGAAATAAAAACAAAACGTGTATGTATAATAAGTAGAGATCTATCAGAATTTGGCTTATGAACATGTCACTTCTTATTGGGTAAAGCTTTGACACATCCATCAAATAAGAGAAAATGTACCTCAGAGCTCATTGCACACCGTTTCATACTGTTTTGAGGAAAAATGCCATTCAATCTGAAAACCGTAGTAAAAGAGTACATACGGTTTTTCAGACTGAACATGCCTCAGGTCTTCCATGTCTGCTACATCACAGCTAAGGGAAGGACTGTAATGGTCATACAGCGGCCCTTTCTACTGTGAAAAAACACCAATAAAAGCCTCTAAATCTTCAATCTTCAACAACTGTAATATGATTTGACTTTGGGGAGAAATTAAAACCATTTGCCCCCAAGATTACATATATCGCCAATGTTAGCATGTAGCGACATGTAGCAGTGTACTTGCAGTAGGGAAATGACTGTAACAGAGTAAAGTGATACTTTCTACTGTGAAAAATCATCAGTAAAAGCCTCTTAACAAAATTGGACATGTTCTAGCAGGAATATGATCCAAAATCAAGGAGAAATGAACTACATCGGCAAAAAAGATTACGTGTTTACCTAGTTAACATGTAGCCAACAAGCAGCAGTGTAGGCTAAGTCATGTTAACACCTGCAGTAGTGTGCCTGGAGCAGATGACCATATAAAGACATCTGTCGTGAGCTGACGTCAGCTGAAAGTAGGGAAAATGTTTGAATCAGAGTTTTCAGAACAGTCTTAAATCTGAGCTTTTTGCTCATAGTGATTAGTTTTACATATATTTACCTCATTTTTTGAAACTTTTGCCACGGTTTATATGAACATCCAACATTGCAAGTGTTATATATATTACAGAAAATAACAGAAAGCAGAATAGGTCTCCTTAAAAGTCGCACAATTTTAGAGTTTTGTTGTGCCCTCCTCTTTTGCAATGGTATAACAGCATTGGACTGGAAAATCAGCACAACCTACTGCATCTTTAATGAACCACCTAGCATTACAGTAGTGGTTAGAAAAGCGCATTTTTTTCTTAGCACCTATTTCCCATAGATTCATGGATACATTTTTTGCTACTTTCTGCTTCAACCTCAGCTAAAGGAACATTTTGTATCACCGATATGGGAGTGTATCAGTGTTCCCCAGGTTCCCATGTTCCTAGCGAAATATCCTCCTGATCTGATGCACAAACAAGACCTGTCAAAGGGTTTATGCTCTCAAAATGTGTATTTCCCTGGGTCAGTATGTTGAAATCACCCACCTACAGCTCATAGCCTACTGATGTTATACTTCTTGAAACCTGCCTTCAAATTTAAGACAGTTGTCTTTAGATGTTGATATCTCTGTGGCTGAACAGTTACTTACCGTTTAAACTGCATTTGAAGCTTCCATCTCCCTTCATTTATCTGTTATAATGTTTATTTCAGTATGACAGGACCCTGGGAACACAGAGATGACCAGGTCAATGTGTTTCAGTAAGAAGCCTTTTGTTGTTGTTGTTGCTATTTCACTGACTTTTTTAGAGGTCAACAGAGAACAAAGGTCTCATCAGTTCACTGTGGTGCTTGACTCAGACGTCACACACACACTCACACTCACACACACTCACGGCCCCTTACTAATGGTCAGTGTTTTGTGGTGACAAGCCTCATTTGTCCTCAGTTGAGAAATGTTTCTGTTTACTCGTCTGTCCGATGCAAAAAAAACATCCACTAATCTTACGCCGTCACGTTAGCCCTTCCTGTGTTTGAAGTCTTTAGTTTATTTTACAGTGCGCTGACTCACTCTGATTACGCAAACTCGAAATGGAATACCCGACAACGCCACGCTTGCTTGTCAGTATTTGGACAATAAAGCAGTTTAAGGGTTTCAGACTTGCAGTATTTAAACTTGACTGTATTCTAGTGTTACAGCGTACACGAGTAATGGCTCTCTCAGTCACTTAGTTTACCAAACCATATCTTGTATTTAAAAGCGCCATGCCATTACCTGCCAAATATTTTTCCCTTTCACTTTTTAAGAGAGAAATTTAGCCCAGCTCCAAGTCTTGAAGGGAAAATAGGGGTGTTGTGTGTTTTGCGGTTTGCATTGCAGCGATGAAGTCATTACACACTAGTGGCTGTGCTTTCACATATTAGCCCTGCACTGTTTCACTGTCAGACTCACACACCTCGAGGGGACTGTGAGGCAAGAAGTAATGATTTTAAAAATTAGATATTGTATTCAACTTAATCTCTAAAGGGAGAGTACAGCTTTTAAAGGAGAATATCTTGATTTGTAAGGATGGGGTAAGTTAAGGTCATCCTGAATAACAGTTTCCTAATGGCTTTGTTTTGGAAATATAATCATTTTTGCAGGGAGAGGTTAGGAGGGCTAATTACTTTGCAGGAAAACAAACTAAGCCGTTCACAGCACTGACATGAGCTATTATACTGCAAGGGCCAACCAGTAGTCCTATTTTTAAAAGACATTTTTCATGTGGCTAGCTAATCTAACAAATCAAGGCCCAATTCCATTTCATATTTTTACTCCTATCCTTGTTTTCATGTGACACCTTGCCTCTTGGAACAGAGTTAGACACAGTAGTGGTTTAAAACTTCCCCTATGAAATGGGACGACCCTTTAAGACCCTGATATGTCATTGGTGTTGCTGGATAGTTGTGTCCTCCTCAGTGATTTCTCTTTAGTGGCATTTCTTCTGCAGTTGTCAAGGGTGTCAACAGGGATTATTTCTGAGCGGTTACACATGCCAATCTATAGGTTGCTGTAGGGTCTGGTGGGAGCTAGCAGGCGTTAGCAGCGAGGCTCATCCGGCCATTACCACTAGTTACACCGTCCCGATCCACCTGTGTTGCTGTGGAAACATGGTGCTAACCCTCAGGTCTCCACCCAGTTTGCCAAGGCGAGTAAGTGGCTCACTTTTTGAGAAGTAAATAAGGCAAATGTTGGCGATAATGCTCCACCATCCGTTTGCAATTCACCACTTAAACAGAAGATGATGAAGACGATGAGCGTGGTGAAAAAAAAGCTGTGCAATTTGAGACAACGCTACCCTGCTGAAATTAGTGCACCACACAAGAAGTATGTAGTGTACTACACTGAAGCGTACTAATGGATGTATGCAATTTGAGAGACATTCCTAGACTTGAACATACAAAACAGAGGAGTAAGGGAAGGGGCAAGGGGTGTATTGGGCACAAGCCATGTTACATGTGGCTTCCTAAACACATCCACTACAGTGAAGTCTCAAAACGTGATACTAGCACATGGTATGTTATGTGAACTGTTTATGTACATGTAATAGGGGTCAGCTAATGTATACAAACGAGCCTCAACTAAAGAGGTTCCTCTCCACTTTAATGACGCCTCCACTTCAGGATTAAACAGGAAGAATGATTTAATTGGCAGTGACTGGAAACAGTCCCAGATGAGAACGAGTTAAAATTAGACACGCTTGTCTTTAAACTGCTGTTGCTAAAGTTTGGATCTGAGAAGAATCTGCAGTCTGTGGAGAAAAATAATGCTGGCTTTGCTTAATAGGAGCTCAGCTATAAGGAACTGGGAAATGTCATCAACACTCAGTACAAGCACACCAGCAACACATGCTGTAAACACATACACACATCTTAAATGGGGACTTCCGTTCTCAATTTCATGTTTGTGTCTGACGGATAGGAGATAGATGAAGATGTAGAGAAGAAGTGCTGCATTTCCTGAACTCATCCCACAGTGACCTCGGGCTGTGGTAATGGGGAATTTAGCAGATGCCTGAGTTCAGTTCCCCGGAGGGTTGTGGCCATAATGACTCTCGACTGTCCTCATTCTTATTCTCCCCGTCTCTTACACACACATACTGTGTGACTTATTAAACTAGACAGGGTGTCTGCAGGGCTAAAAAGACTGAAAGCATTGAATTCACTTCCCTAGAGGGTATGAAAAAGACTTGAATATTTTGTCTTGCCTGACATAGGCAGAAATGTTTTTGTGCCCAATTAAATGTACAGACTTAAACTAAAAGTGGGATGGTAAAGTTTGAGTCAGCAACATCAGATCTGTACCAAACACTGTCACTACAGCCAAAAAGAAAGCTCAACATGTCATAATGCAAGTGTTGATTTTGGCAACAACTTGAAGGGATAGCTCGGATTTTTTGAAGTGGGCTTGTATGAGGTATTTTTCCATAGTCAGTATATTACCTAAATTAGATGCCAGTTGGCCCCCAGTTTGTAGAAGTAGGCAGGAGTACCGCCATGGAAGCTAAGCAATGTGCTGTTAAAGACAGGGGCAGTAACAAAACATATTTTAGCTGCCTAAAAAAAAGAGAATATCTGTTTAAGTGTAGGCTTTATTTAGAATATTTTCACCACTTCACCTTGCCGTCAGACAACCCTGTCTGATAGGGAACTGAACTGAGTGTAAAACTTATCTACGCTCTCTTCAAAGCCAGACGCCATTGACAAAACAGAGGCTTTACCTCACTGAACAAGGCAGCTACTGGTCTACCACTGCCTTGATCAGTCAGGCCCTGATCACGCAGAAAGCATTTTGTAATTGTTTTTAATGAGAATTAAGCTTTTTGCTTCAAGTTTTTGCGTTGTTATGCGCCTGGCGTTTCTGTGCTCTAGGCGCCTGGCGTTTTTCCCCCAAGCACTCTGAACTCCTTTAGTTGTAAAGACTTCAGCTCAGAGCAAAAAAAGCATCCCATGAAATCTCCGCTTTTTCCCATTGTTCAATCAGATGATTTGAGAGGCGGACCTTCTGTGGTGGTCATGACAACAAGTTTACAGTTGGTAAACAATGGAGGAGAAACTGGTGGTGTTTAGTCTCTCGGCAGGACCAATGGGCTCCCTGTAGTTAGTATTCATTTTTGTTATGCTAGGCCCGTCAAAAGACAGCAGGTTGTCAAACTGACCTAGTCATCTAGTCTAGACTAGTCATCCTAAAATATGCCTGGAAACAACCATCATCGAGGAGAAGCTCCTGGACCAACTGGTGGTACTCCCCATGATCCACCCTCTTTTTTAGGGTCTCATGTACCCACACAGATCTCCGTTTCCCTGTGCCCAACAAACTATTTACTGACAGCCTCTCACCCTCAACCAGAGCAATTTAGGAACTAGCTAATAATTACTGTGAAATATATTAAATAAAATAAAAAAATAAGTAAACGGTAGATTGATTATTGATGATTGATTGGTGATCAAGGCCTATTTTTGTTTGTGTTATTCTGAGACTTGTTTTAAAGGTTAGTTTACAGTCACCAAAGTCACACAATAACACAAACAATCTAAACAATCCAGGCAGTGTTAGATCAGCAGCTCCTGTGTTCAGTGAGGTAAAATTACTGTTTTTATCGATGGAGTCTGGCTTTGAAGAGAGCACTATAGTAGCTTCAGTTGCTGCAAAGGGCTGTCTGACAGCAAGGTAAAGTGGTGACAGTATTCTGAATAAAGCCTACACTGAAAGTGATACGGATTTTTTTTACGTTGCTAAAGTATGTTTTGTTACTGCCCCCCTCCACAGCTGTACATTGCTTAGCTTCTGTGTAGCTACTATCGCCTGCTTCTCCAAGTTGGGGCATGCCAACTGTAATTGACTGTAGATAATATACAACCCCACTTCAAAAAAATCTCAACTGTCGCTTTGATGAACATGAAGACATGAATCAGTTTTAATTCCTTGATCCATCCATTCCTTTGAAACAAGTCCAGGTTTCAATGATTTAATTAATTATATAATTAGGAACTACTTTACTGCTGGGAGGTACTGACAAAAGTGATATATTAATAAATAATTCTCGGCCATATTTTCCCCTCCGGTTTTCCATCATTCTTTTATACTTTGGCAGGTACGATCATGAAACGGGTATTAAGTATGCATTCTGTGTGGTTTTGACGAGGTCTTAAAATTAACTTGGTGAACTCTGCAGAAACTCTGCTAAAGAAACCGTATTTGTGTTTTCAGCTCCTCTGCACACTGTTGTCCTTTTCCCTCCTCTCCTCTCACTCCTTCCTAATCCCCCACACAGTGCTAATATCTTCCCAGCACAGACCCATGAAGCTGTCACATGTGAAATAGTTCAAATCTCTCTCCGGCCACAGCCATAAAACATGCGGTAGCCAGTCTGGTTGGGCAAGATAAACAAATCTGGTGATTTTCCAGACCACTGGCCGTGTATCATAGAGCATTTGTTAACTCGCTGAAAAGACGCAGGAAGCCTACAGTGAGACAGAGGGATTGGTTTTCAGGATTGTAGGAAACTTACACAGCTCGGTCACAGTTTTTCTTTTGGTAGCTCCTATTTTGCGGTTTTAATTGTATAGTTTTGCATCCACTCAGAGAGCAGATTTAGCTTCAAGGACGAGCACAGTAGGCTCTCTTTGTGATGAGATTTTGCATGAGCTGACTCAAACATGCTGAAAGAAGAAGTGGCTTTTAGAATAGGGGGAAACCTAAACAGCCTTGCTTCATATTTAACCACAGTTAGTATTTTTGTGGTGTGTATGTTGTGGCTGTAATAGTATAGCTTTGCATGAATTTCGAGAGCACATTTAGCTGGGAGGGGAGAGCACGTCAAGTTTTCTTTGTGATGAGATTTTTCAATAGCAGATCCAAAAATGTTGATTCAACCCCCTCTATTATTCCCCCGCTGCGCACACATACACACAACCATGAGAGCTTTTCCTTTATGTCCCACAGACATGCTATCTGGTGATGCACATTCTCCTCTCATGTGGAAAACAGAATACATGAATGTAGGTCACCGCCACAGACTGTAGTCCACACGCCTCCTTGCTGGAACAGACTGGAAGTGCTGTTCATGCTTTCCCAGACTTCTGCCAGGAATTCCATGAAAAATCCAGGGCGGCATGAACTCACAGATACAGTTAATGGATAAAACCTGAACGCTGCAGCAGATACATTAAAGAAATAACAACAAGATTGTGCAAACGAGTCCTGCTAGGTAGCTGATATGCATGTCTTCTGGTATCGAGCTCAGCTTGTGTGAGATCGAGACTCACTAATCTGATGGGAAATGCAGCGTGGCGACATGCCATTAGGCTGCCATGTTCTTCCTTGGAAAGTGACGTCATGTTCAGTCTGGGTGAATGTGGTTACGACATCATACTGAAACTAGACGTTTGGTATGCAATGAAACAAAAAGTTATTGTGTGGTCCAGCTCTACCTATAAAGTGTTCAGCTTTACAGTGGCTAATTTCTGGGGGAAAAGTTATGATGTTGGTCTTTACTGCTGAGAACCATGGTGGAGGTACTGGTATAACTTTACTGTGGCAGTTTTCTCTTTTCATATAGCAGAACATACATGAACACAGACCCACCCAAAGCCCGAAGAGCAATAAAAATCTGAGACTGTTTTTAACTATACTTAAATTTTATTACAACATTTGTTATAGGGTTTTTATTTTTATCCTTTTTTCACATTTTACAGCTTTTTAGTGACTCCATACATGAGCTCATCATCGCTAACATCTTATTGGGACGTTCTGTATGTTTTACATCACCTGAAAATAGTGACTGTTAGTTGATGGTGACATTAAAAGGTTTGTTCAATAATGTGCAAAAAAACAACATTTTTTCTAACTTAAATCTAGTTGTTTCAGTTGTACTTGCTTAGTTTATTTGTCTCTGTGATATCTATGAAAACAGATTTATGGAAATGTGTCTGTAGTGCTCAAAGCATAAAAAATGATATTTAAAGAATTCAGCAGCAGTCAGCAGCTGCACTTTCAGCAGCTCTCTGAAAGACTGTATTTCAGTAGAAAGTAGTCCCTTTGTAAAAACTGTTGACAGTGTGTTTTGTAGTTTATCCAGAACAACCAGGACATTATGTTTCTGTAAAGACCAGCAGTGCTGTTTGTGATTTAACTGTAGTTTTTTTCAGGGTTGTGACAAACAAACAGTGAGGATGGAGGCAGAAAGAAAGAAAGGAAGAAAAACTCCCCATGAAACCAAAACTGCATGCATGGCTATCAACTATGTGTAAATAATAAAATATGTCTTTGTTGTTTTTGGGTGGAGGCAGAAACATCAGATAAAATTTAGGAAGTAAAACCGAAACTATCTCCATCACCACATACCACTCTAGGTGAACCTTGTCATTTTGATGACCTTTAACTAGATGACTGTTTGTGCAATAACAGTTTACCTACTAAAAAGACACTCATAGAGCGCAGACCTCCGACAGAGGTTAAAGAAGTTATTCGGATGTATAAACTCAGGCTGTGTCCATTCCTTAATTATTCTGGAAGTTATTCATGTTCCTTTAGTCCATAAGAGGTCCTTAAGGTCCTCAGAATCAAGAAGGTTTTTCATAAAAATTTATATAAGTCGAGAGTATTGTTTCAACGTGATAAAGTGGTGTTGTGTCGGTATATCAGGTGCTGTAATCCTCACTGCCATCACTCACTCTCTCTCTGATGCTCTCTCTGTCGGAGCTACATCAAATGAATGATTCATATTTGATATATTATCTGAAGCCTAATTTTTACACAAGCAATATTCATACTGGTGTATGTAATTTGAATGTATTTTCTGATCTTTGGTGAGCAACTGTTTTGTGTGAAAGGAATTAAAGGCCTGTCCCAAATATAGCCCTGTTGATGTCAGTGATTTAAGCAAATAATAGCCCCGGCTCTTAATTCAAGTTTTACGGTATGTGTTTGCCCTGTGATTCAATCAAGCGCCATCTCACAGAACATGAAATGACCACTACCTCCGAGGACTATATTGCATGATGTTGGCACATATTGTGTTGAAATTATGCTGTGGCAGCACAGTTGGGTTTTGGCACCAAAACTACTTGGTAAGGTCTGGAAAAAGATTGTATTTTTAAGAGGATGTGGTGATTTAACATATTTCTGTGAGACGCAGTTGTTCGGATCCGCTTCAAAATTTAATGGGTTCTTCCTTGGCCAATGCTACAGCCTTCCAAGTTTCATGATGATTGGGTCAGTAGATCTTCTATAGTCCTGACAGACAGACAGACAGACCGAAAACTTAACCTTCTTGTTGGAGGTAATAATGACACCAATGTGTTTAGAATATTACAGTTTTTAAAGTAATCTATCTTTTTATCTTGACCCAGGTGCCTTTGCCAAGGTGAAGGAGAGCCAGCGGATGAGTGACGAAGGGAAGATGGACCAGGACGAGGCCGACGGCATTAGGAAACGCTGCCGGACGGTTGGGTTTGCCCTCCAGGCAGAGATGACCCACTTCCATCAGCAGCGAGAGGTGGACTTCAAAGACATGATGCAGGCCTACCTCACGGAGCAGATAGCCTTTTACCAGCGTGTTGTCCAGCAACTGGAGCGCACCCTGCGCATGTATGACTGTCTGTAAGGACGCCGAACTGCTGCCCAGTTCAAGATGCCAAAAAACCCCAGAAGAGACGGAAAAGGAGTAATTGAAGTCTTGACTCTTTTATCAAGGCGTTTTGTTTGGTTGAGTTTGAAAAGACTTGCAGATAAATGAAGCAGTAGTTACTGGAAAGACGTACAAAGCCGGTCAGTCTTTCACTTTGATGGATTCAAAGTTTTTGTTTTTGTTTTTTTTAAAAACCTACTGTACCTATTATTTCTGAAATACACATCACATAGGCAATGTCACAGCATATTGTTTATTTTACATAATTTAAGGTGTTTGTAACATTAAAATAAGAATATAGGTTTCAGATTCATAGCGAATCTATAGTTGATTGTTCTATAGTGTGACACCATGAAACGGGTTCTGTTCTGAAATTGTCCCCTTCTCTATAACATCATGCACTTTGGCTTCTCCTGGGACTGATTCAAGTTGCTTTTAAAGGAGCAGTGTGTCGGATTTAGGGGGATATGTTGGCAAAAATAATACAACAAGTACATTTTCTTCAGTGTATAATCACCTGATAATAAGAATCCTTGTGTTTTCCTTACCTTAGCATGAGCCGTTTATATCTACACAGGGAGCAGGTTCTTGTCCACAGAGTGCACAATGTTGCTCCATCATGTTTCTACAGTAGCACAGACAAACCAAACACTGGCTCTTGAAAGGGCCGTTCACGTTTTTGCGTCGGCTACCACAGCGAGCAGCACTTCAGCGATGAGCCAAACAGCCACAGACTTTTAACGTGAAACTGCTTTGGTCAGTGTTTTTACTAGTTTAAATCACCGCGTCCGTTTGTTTTGGAGAGACCTCTGCGGATAATTCAGCTCCCGGTAAAAACCTCCCGAACAATTAACACATGCCGCGTCTTTAACGACCTGGAAAACATGACGTCACGCGCTGGGTGCTACTTTTGTGCCTTTTTTGAGCCAGCTTTCAATAGCACAGCAGCAGGTTGCATCTGAGGTTGCTAGGAAACCTTGGGAAGCACCAAATCGCAGCCTATATACCTGAAATGCTGATCTTCCTCCAGGCGCTGGTTATAAGTGTGTAGGCCTATCGTCCGTGCAACTTTTCCATATTTATCACAGACTGATATTTACGGAAGAAGGGAAAGATATCCGTCGGCTGTGATTGGTTGTTCCTCGTCACATGACGTGGTGCGTGCTGCTGTGCTCCAAAAGTTGAACACGGTTTATCTTGGCGCGCAGCCGTCGCACCCTGAAAAAAAGGGTGCTCGGGAATGCATGTGCGCCACGATGGAGTCGTTCCAGTAGTTGAGCACGCCTACTGTGCATCTACATTGAAAACAATAAATTTGAGGGCGCAAAAAATGCGGCATGTGTATGGCCCCTTTATCCCACACAGTGGGTTCTTCCACAGAGTCTGCCATTTTGCTCTGCCAAGTTTCTACAGTAGCCCAGACGAACCAAACACTGGCTCCAATTCAGCTCCTGGTAAAAACCTCCTGAACAATAAACAACAAAGGAATCCTAACCCGGAGCTCATGCTTGGCATACAGGAGAGGTTTCAGCTGGTTGCAATCTGCAATCATCACCATTAGATGCCACTAAATCCTCCACACTGCTCCTTTAACGTGTACATTTCTAGAAAAAACACACAATATTCGGGTTACTTTAACGACATCCATTAAACATTCCATTGTTTTTTTTTTTAATGCAGCATTTTAGGATTTTATTGATGTCACAGATTTTACTCTTCAGACCATGAAAACAAAGTATGCACTGCATACTAAAGTGGAGTTTCACCATCATCTTGTTGAGTGCTCATCTCACTCAGGTGTTCACTGCTTTTAAAATTCACTTCAGTTTCTCTGGTATCTCTCAGTGCAAGTCACAGATGTCTCTCTTAACTTTGCACCACGTTGAAGACTTACTGATACCGTGTACTTCAGTTTAGTGACGTCTCTTTTTTTATGATTTTCACGCAGTAAGTGCCTTTAAGGATCTGAGGCATTCTGATGGAATATTTTAAATGGACCATTTGTCTGTAGCATGGCTTGTGTCTTATGGGGGAAATTATTTCGAATGAGTTGCATTTAGAAACAAGTTTGCACATGTTTTTATACACTAGTGGGTCATATTGTGTGGGGGCGTGTTTATGTGTGGGTGAGCAAGTGAAATGAGTCAACTACTGTGCTGATCAGTTCCCTTTTCCACGGTGGAAAACACAAAATGATATCTTTTAATGTAGCAGCAGGTTTATCTAGCCAGCTAGTGTGAAACGTAGTCGCATAGTTGAAGTGGTTTGACTGGTTGTGGAGGCAGAACGTCAACTTGGCATTTCAATATTTGTATTAAATCTTTTAGTTGACACAAGACCAAATTCTTCCTGGAACTAGAGTTTTGTGTTTAGTGTAGTCTGGGTCATATCAAGTATTTTAAAACAACTTATAAAACCACATTATATCATTCAGATTATCTCTGCACTGTACCCATAATAACTTTCAAAAATTGCTCTTACATTTTGGGAAACATGCTTATTAGCTTTCTTGAATATGAAGCTACAGCTAGCAGATAGTTAGCTTAGCTCAGCATGAAGCCTGGAGACGGGCAAAGCAAACCTGGCTCTGCTCAAAGCTTGTATTACTCACCAATTAAAAATGTTATATTTCATTTGCTTAATCTGAACAAAAACATCAATTTGTGGTTTTTCCTGGGGCTATGACTCACGACAGTATTACAGCACGTCACCTCCTGTAAAACCACAGCTTGTGATTCTCACACTTGGGTTTTTGTTTAGATGAAACAAATGAAGTATGATGTGTTAATCAGTGTGCTTTTGATGTCGTGGGAAGCAGATTTAGTCATGTGGACAGGGCCAGGCTAGCTGTTTCCCTTTGTTTCATGTTTTTATGCTAAGCTAAGGTGACTGGCTTTGTGCCTTAAATTTATCCTGCAGACACGGAGGTGGCAACAGTCTAACTCTCAGCAAGGAAGCGAATAAGCATATTTCCTAAAACTGTGGAACTACTCCTTAAATAATAATACGTAGCCTTTATCATGATGCTTTTCCTTCAGCTGTGATCACAGTGAAGTGTCACTTTTTACATTTTGTTTTCTTTACTCTCACAGGCGAACACACAAAGAATGGATTGCAGCACCATGAACTGCGCATCACTCGCTATCTGCCTCGTCTCAATGTCAGATTCACAAAAGATACAGTATTGTGCTGTGGATATTACAGCACACACTTTTGCAACTGAGCGCAGTTTGCCATTTTTTTGTGTCTGATTTTAGTTATCCATGTTGCAAAGTATAAATGCTGCCTTTGTGCCAAGAACACAGAAGGCAGACAGTAAAATAAAGCCCCTGGTCCTGACTGGCGAGGTGAAGAGGCATTCGTCAAAACTTTAAGCAAAGAATTTACATGTGAAAGACAGAAACTCAGTACGTTTACATGCAGCTTGAGAAAATCTAATTATTGGCTTAGTCTGACTGAAACCGGACTATCCGTAGCTCGACTAACACACCTAGATAATTCAATTGAAAATCAAACTATTGCTGCATGTATCCACTTAGTCTGACTCGAGTTGGACTCTGTGTTCTGTGCACGCACCACTTTTTCTTTTGTGGGCTTTCACCCGGAAAAAGAAGGAGATGACCAGAAAAACAAACAAACACCATGGCCACCGAGAAGCAAAGGACACACTTCTGGACGGACGAGGAAAGTACATTCACGCTCCGACAGCTAAAGGAGCTTCATGCGTCGTTAGCTTCCTCTTTGGGTCACCCGGAACTAGTTCAATACGCACTGTATTAAAAAGGACACCGCGCCGCCTGTCGAGGTGGAGTCAGACGTACTTGGTCAGAAATTCGATTTTCTCTTCTGCATGTATTCTCAGACAAGACGAGAAGTCCGACTTGACTGATTAGCCGAGCTATGTGCTCAGCTCGACTATTGCGTGCATGTAAACGTACTGACAGTATTTGGGTCAGTGCTGGACGTTGACACCCTTGTTAATGTAACCCGGTCTCACTCCGAAGTCATCGAATATTGACGCTTGGGCAGAGACTTCCGGCGTCAGACACCGACATTGATGTGTAATGGTGCCCGGCAACGTCAGGGGGAAATGCGGGGGGACAACAACATAAGTTAAGGGGGGCGAAAAGTCTGAGTGGGGCCAGTGGGGTCCAACATACACCGATTTTCACCCGAGAGGCTGGTGTTTGCTTCCTGTAAATTTGTAAAGCCAAACCCTGTTAGTTTTTCTAAACCCAGCCACATACTTTTGTTGCCTAAACCCAACCTCCTGCGTGTGTTTGCTAAATTTAACCACGTGCGTTTGTTGTTGGGGGAAAAAAAAAGTCAATTTGCAGTGTTATAACAACGTAGTGCGTTCATTTTTATGTATGCAAACTGTCCATTTCCTGTTAAAACAGAAGTTTCTTTTGAAAACAGACAATGCATGTAACAGGCAGAAGTTGACACGGCGTCCCAGAACGTCAACAACCAACACACCCAGGGTACCTTTCATGTCATATCTGGACATGCAAAGATGACCAAACGTCAATATGTGACGAGGTCGGAGTGAGAATGTGTTAAATGAGCTTAAGTTATCACCAACCTTCTGAAGATGCTAATAATTTCACTGTCACTGTGTGTGGCTATTAGCACAGATCTTTGTGAATTGGACTGTTTTTGCATTGAGGCTAATTTGTGTAAAAGGGGGCGAAGTTTGCACCAGATGTACAGATGTAGCCACCTAGAATTTCCCCGTCCAGCGAACCCTGCCAGTTACCAGTCAGCTCCCAGTCACTGAGAGTCTTCCCACCTCTTTCTGTTTCCCAACATCTCGTGACTAAATTCCACTGTAAACACGCCCATTCATTCTTAGGGTGTCACCGTGAGATGGCACTTCCTTGACGAAAACAAAAACCAGTGCACTGAAACTCTGATTTGCCTCGGTGGAATGTACAGAACAGCTGATTCATCAGCTGATTTCAGATGCAGTAATCCGCTTCAGCTTCCTTAATCACTGCTCTGCCTGGTGGACAGATAAACCATTGCACCACGTTCATGATGTGACAGTGGAAGATCTCATTCCAGTCAAGGACCTGCTAAGGTCCCAGCGGGGATACGTCAGAACAGGAGCACTGAGATGCTTTTGGCATGACAGCACAGTTAGAAGTGCATCTCGCCCTCATCCTGTCCAAGTGCTTTTAGAACTTCACGGTTTCATTTTGTCCTATTTGTTCAGGTTTAGCGGCCACAAAAGCAGCGCAATCCTCTTGTGAATTCGCCTGTGAGTGTATTAATTTTTCTACTCTAAAATAAGATTTTAGTGACTCTGAGGATTCGAGTCCGACTCTTCACGGCTTGAGTGAGTGTTTATTACCAAATAAGAGTTGTTCCAGTAACATTACTCATCCTGTTTAACAAGAGAAACATTTCATGGCAACTCGCGGTTTGACGAGACTATCTTTAGCGTCGTGTTAACTTTAGAGGTTTATGTGGAGTCTGCATTGCAGTTATATGCATTACCTCAAGAAGTGTAGGAAACGTTTTTGTGACTCTCTCCTCAAGCCATTTCCAGTGCTGATGGAAGAGGGTTTGATCTCTCAGTGGTGTGTTTAGGTGCGGGTTTGGAAATTTATTTTGTGACATCTCTGCCTGGTGTTAGTGAGTTTCAGAAATTGAGGTCGGAGCTGTATTATGGTTCTCCCATAACAAAAGAAAGTGCTGATTCAGATTGCAGGTTTCTCAGTAAACAAATGGTCCTTGTGTGTGTGTGTGTGAGTGTGTTTGTGCGTGACTCAGTCATGAGTGTCTCAGTTACTGGTACTGTTCAGTCCACATCTGCAGCCTTTAACTCTTTGCAGTCTAAATGTGGTGTTGTTTATGTTTATTTTTTTGAACAAACCTTTGCTTTTCATACGTCAGCATTGTCTTTGTTTTCATTTCTGTCAGCATTTGCACTCATCGCAGTTTCTCTAAGACCAAAGAAGTCAGACATTTTCTACCGGGCTTCCTTTTTTACTCTGTTTTGGTTGAAGTGAAATTGAATGTGCTCTCTGGTTTTGTAATTGAAGCTGTTCTACTCTGAGGAAAATGTGAAGAGAGCATTTGGAAAAACTAAAAAAAAAAACAAAAAACAACATTCCACAAAGAAACTACAAAGGAAACCAAAGGCAAAGACAGATTTTGGGCAAAAGAAAGGTGTGCAAGGTGCGACAGAGAGAGTGAGAAACCCTTCAAAGAGGTGCTTGCAGCCCTCGTCTGGTTTCCTCATGACACGTTCCTCTCATGTTCCAAAGCTGCATGATAAGTTAAATGCCAGGCATTTCACACAGGTGACTGTTTCTCAACATGGATGTGTGACCGGGTGAGTTGCAGGAGCTCTATGCTTTAGTTTCAGTCTCTGAAATAACAGATGGTGATTTTCCAGTAAGTAATTTGTCACTTGATTTAAGGGAAGGGGACCTAAAAATCGTAATAAAAGTAATGATGGTGATCGCCTACTGTCTTTCTCTTCTTTGTGGATTTGTGCAGCAGTGTTGTGAGTTACTTTCCATGCAGACAAATCTGGACCACTCAAGTATGCTGTTTTATATTTGGGACATGTGAGCGTCATATTTTATTTACAATAACCCACATGGAAGGTATAAAAAAAGCAACTGAGAGCAACATAGATGAAAGTAATGGGAACAACTGGAACACTGAAACATGCATTCACTTTATCCTATAAGCTGTTGTTTTCAGTCAGAGCACTGATGTCGTATTTTTTCTGTCCATACTAAAGGCATCAGGATATTTATTAGCAGGATGTGATGACACACACAAACAGTTTGTCCCGAACATAACTAAAACAAGGACAGCCAGAAGCTGTTATCCAAATTTCTGTGCACACGTAAACACTCTGACACGGTGACGTTACACCAAAATAAATGACACACACAGAAATGTACGCACATCTTGCTACAAGTCTGAGTAGAGCAGCATTCTTCACATCAGATCCAAGATTGGGTTGGAGGAGGCAATCTGTTAGGTCTATTATCTGTATGTTTTGACCAGGATGCATTTTTTACTGTGTTTGTAGCCATGGCAACACTGCGGCTGGCATCGCTCTGTCAGACGGTCGGTTCAGACTGAAATATCTCAACAATTACTGGATGGATTGCCATGAAATTTTGTACAGACATTTATGATTGCCACAAGCTGAAGCCGACAGAGGTTTGTGATCCCGACTTTTCCTGCAGTGCCACCAGAGAGGGTGACGGTTTTGGTTTTGAGTGAAATACCAAATTTGCTACAGATATTTATGGTCCATAAACAATGAAATCTACTAACTTACTTACAGTAAGTACTCCCTCACAGAGCTGCTAGCATGGCTGTAGACTCTTAAAAAGGACCTATTCAAATTATCTAAAGCGCATACACTCACTGGCCACTTTATTAGGTACACCTGTTCAACTGCTTATTAACGCAAATATCTTATCAGCCAATCACATGGCAGCAACTCAATGCATTTAGACATGTAGACATGGTAAAGACAACCTGCTGGAGTTCAAACAGAGCATCAGAATGGGGAAGAAAGGTGATTTAAGTGACTTTGAACGTGGCATGGTTGTTGGTGCCAGATGGGCTGGTCTGAGTAGTTCAGAAACTGCTGATCTACTGGGATTTTCACACACAACCATCTCTAGGGTTTACAGAGGATGGTCCCAAAAAGAGGAAATATCCAGTGAGCAGCAGTTCTCTTGAAGCAGATGGGCTACAGCAGCAGAAGACCACACCAGGTGCCACTCCTGTCAGCTAACAACAGGAAACTGAGGCTACAGTTCACACAGGCTCACCAAAACTGGACAATAGAAGATTGGAAAAACGTTGCTTGGTCTGATGAGTCTGGATTTCTGAAGATGAATCTAGGGCGACTTCATACAAATCAGGGGCGTCCAGCGTGACGTACAGCCTGTGGAAACTCAAGAAACTTCAAAATTTTGAATTAAACGTTGTCGATCTAAAAAGAAGACAGATTCAGCAACTGCATGGCTTACCACATTAAATGTTTTAAAAAAAACACATTTTGAAAATTTGAAATGTTTTCAAAATATAAGAGAAATTTCCAGACATGCCGCCATGTTAGTTGAGATCAGGGAGCAGACAGCCCATGGGTCCAGAGGCACGCTCATTAAGTGTCCAGTGCTGGGGAGCAGCTCGACCCCTCACATCAAGAAACACCCCTTACACTCAGCATGACAAGTAGAGTGTAAGCATATTGTGCAGCCGCCCATGTAGGTACATCTTACTATCTGAATACTGCGTCCTTTCAATAGCACAAAAATACTGCTGCATTCTGCTTTAAAATAGCAATAATAGTATTTCACGTCCAACACGCCCATGGGTGCACAACTGGGTATGTAGGAACTAGACTGTAAGGAATTACGATGTCTATCTAACCTCTGTTTATGATTTGTTCAGGCTGCACACGTTCTTTTGGTCACTTTCACTGCCGGTAGTAATCGGCACAGGAGTGGGTGTGGTTTTACCTTATTTTTCCTGCATTTTTTAATTGACTGGCGTGGCTATTTTTAGACAAAGAGGGTGAGTTTTTGGATCCAATATTTTCTGTTGACCGTAATCACATCACGTTATATCACAAGACATAATATTTTATTTCATCTCATTTAATAAACCATCATAAAAACGCATCTTTTGAACTTCAACATGGATTTCTTTGAGCCTACTCAGCCTCTTAGCAGCTTTTTACCATTGACAGTCGTCACTACAGGGTGTAAGCTACTGACACAATGTGGACGCTGGCCCTGAAAAATAACAACTGCATCAGTCTGAAACTGCTGATGACAGTTAGGCTGTGCGCTGCTTTGAGCCAGGTGTAAGCTCGGGCCCTTAGGCTTGTTTTGTTATATTTTCTTGCTCAGTTATTGTAACTCATCAGACAGCATGCGTTAGTCACTATTGTCTAAAAGCCACAGTATCTATTGTTTTGAGGAGATCTGGAGGAAAACCCTCCAAGAAACAGTTAACACCCATTCTGATATTAAGCCTAAGAAATTTTTATTGAAAATTTCCCTATATGAGTGAGGCCCTCCTGCTGCGTTAATTCTTGGAGACAGCCGATGGATGCCAAACTGTAGCCTAGCACAGTATGTTAAAGTGAAACCCCGGCTTTTCCCTTTAATCTGTTCCAGATGTTTCGGAAGCAAACATTTCATTTGGACAGCTCGAATCAACAGCTCTGTTGTTAAAGTGAATGAGGTGCTGGCATAGATCTCAATAATACGAAGCTCCCTCTTCTGTTTTAACCCTTACGACAGGTGCCTTCATACTGTTATCTACCTTTATAGTGATGATTCCTCTCATGTTGACATACACTGATGCAAAGCGACTGCAGCTGCTCCACTGTATGTCAAGAGTATTAGTGTAAGTTACAGATGCACTTGATGACTTCCAACCTTCTCAACTCAAAGAAGAAAAAAGATCCAGATGTTTCTATTTGAACCCAAAGCCTGCGTCTGATGGTATGTTTCAGACTCTCTCAGGTTTTGGTATGCAACTGGAGCGGCGAGGTGATGTCACCTTCATGATATGTGCCAGACGGAAACGTCATCAAGTTCACTGAGAAACCCAAGACTGACAGAGGAATGAAAATCTAAATTTGAAGCATAAATCACCGCACTAATTAGAGTGTTGAAAGCTGATTTAACCAGACTTTTCAGACTAATTAAGTTTGTCTGCCACACACTTCTATGAGACAGTATTAGTGAAGCAAAAAGGCCTCAATGGCAGTAAAATGACACCTTGGAAAAAAGTTCCAAAACCTTGAGGCCTTGCCAAAGTAATGCTAACAGTGCACTTCTCCACAGCAGCCCAATTTGTGTGAGCGAGGAAGTGGGGGAGATGAAAACCGGTCAACTTTGCCTCCTTTTAGGCTTTTTCCATCAGACACAGCTGAAGCCTGGATGAGCTAACTACCTCTTTTCCAGGAGAAGGGAACAGTTGTTGAAACAGGTCCAGCGTGGGGCGAAAATTGTTTAAAAAAAAAGCTCAAAATGTCCTGTTGCTACTGGTTCGGTCATGCTTTGGCGTCATGTTGCGAGTCACATTAACATTACTTAGCACATTCTTAACGTCTCTTCATGCCCGAAACTCCCTGAGCAACTCACCTGGCTCGTCTGAGGGAAAAGGATTTCGTCTTTCAGGTCTGCAGTGCTGCTGCAGGGGCACATGGTAAAAGCGTTACGGCCCAAAGTGCCAGCAGATGTCTATAAAAGAAAAAAAAAAAAACAAGATGGTGAGTGAAGGAAAGGAGCGTGTCTGCATAGCCTGGGGAGAAAAAGTGCGCCTCCAGCCCCTCGACAGGATACCTCAGAGGACACGACGTACCCAGAGAGCTCATTTGTTTCCCTTAATGAAAAATCAGTCTGAGCTGCAGAGCACAGAAGCATTTAGGTCCCAGCAGCAGTACAGCTGTCTGCAGACATGAATCACACAAGACTTTTTCAAACAACATTTAAACCTCAAGTTCCCCCCACTCTCTTGTATAAACTCCCGTGAAGTATGTGATCTGTATGTACAGCAGTAAAAAGGCAATCTGTCGTTGCCATCACTCTCATGAATCGGACAGGGCTGTTATCTCACTCCTAGAATGACATGGACTTGACCTCCACGGTGCAGAGGATTACAGCGTCCTCCTCCTCGAGCATGTGAAGGAAACAAAGGCAACAGATGGTCGCATCAGCACACATGGTGGGTTTGGTAATCCCTCCTCCTCCTGCTCCTGCAGCCTGCTGCTGGGGCCAGCGTCACAGCAGGGCCAAAAGCCAACATTCAAACCAGATTTGGGAGTTAGTTTTGGGGAGAGGAATTCTGACATTGCAACTTTTTGGGGGTAATTATTGTCCCTTCACTGAATTACAGATATAAGCAATCTATAATTGATCTAAAGTCTTATTTTGACTGTTCCAGCGAGGTCATGGTGAGAGTTTTTCTGATTCAGTTTTGTGCAGAAACACATGGGATTATCCAGACACCTCCTTACTGCAGACGATCCAAACTTTTTAGCCTCTCAGTTTAATTTGAAACATTTTTTTCAGCCTTGAAGAGGCAGAAATATTTCACAAGAAAAAAGTGATTTTCTGCAACAGGAGTGCTTCAATTCCTTCTTTTCTTAATTCTTCAGTATGTTTGACTTAAGAAACTCTTATAAAGTGCTGACCTGTCACTTGTGAAACTAATTTGAAACAGATCCAGAAAATACGAACATCTATTTATAAACTGTTATAAACTGACACATGTGTGGGGAAGTAAGTCTCTCAGCAAATGAGTCATGTTTCTTCTTAACTTGAACATTCATTCTTCATCCTGAATCAAAGCCCTTAGAGAATAAACAGTGCGCAGTATACAGATGTAGCCCGTGTAACTCATGTTGTTTAAATCCAGTCAGCGTCAGCTAATAGTTTGATTAACAGATGACAACAACACGGATAAGGGGATTTTTAACTGATGAAAACACGGCCACTGCAGAGCTGAGATGTGTTTTTAATAACTTTTGAAACACCTGTAGAGCATTGAGAGTCATTACCACTTACCCATGTGCTGAAGCCTCAATGTAATTAGATTTTTTGCACGAGCATTGACTAACCCAGTTCCTCTTTTAGGTGCTATATCTGACATTCAGAGGCTGTTTTTACACAAACACTGCACTATGGGGCTGATACTAAGTCCTGTCTTTATGCCACATTAGCATTCTCACACAGAACCAAACAATGGCGTCATCATACCACTCCAGTGTGCAATTTCACACAGCATGCTAGCATCACAGAAGCAAAAGAGGAGTAACAGACGTGACATGTAACGCAACAGCATCGACCTCTCGTGAGACATATAACATGCGCATGGGCAGCACTGTATAAACAGTAACAACAACATAACATGGCAATAACAATGATTTACCATCCCTATTATATGGCGGCTGATCTTATCCTCTGCTCCAAGGGTAAGGAGCTCCTGAACCTCATTGTCGCCACAAATTGCAGACATTTTCAGCCACTGTTTTTTTTTTCTCTGAGTTAGCTGCTAACTGCTACCACCTACTTTTTAAGTCTCCCGTGGTGGGTCGCAAGCGAAACACATTGTCAAAATGTCACACCTGTGCCACCCATGCCACCTCCTGCCAGCTGTCCCTTCTACATAGACGTCATTTTTGCGTTGTTACCACCTCCGATGCCGGCTTAAGGGGAGACAACTCTGTCCCCGTATTCCAAAATTGTGCCTTTTATACAGAACAGTGAAGCAGCATTATGGCATAAAATAATGTATGAATAATGGCATGAATTTCCCCCTTCTGAAGAGGCAGTGTAAAAAGGACGAGAGCCTCTGAGGTCACAAGCAAACATGGCAGTAGCTTAGCTAAAATGGTGGCGGCTAGCAGTGCTAGCCATGCCAGCAGTGCTAACAATGGCAACAGTGCTGACACTGCTAACAGTGTTACATTTTTTGACCCATGGTAGCAGTACCTGCCTTATGAGCACAGTGCAAAATGACGGCAATTAGTTAGCTAGGAGGATGATCTAGGAAGGGCTTCTACAAATTTTTGCACTGATGAACATTTCCTTTGAGTACAGAGTTAGTTTTTTATGTGGAAAAACATTAAAATTGTCTCTATACCACATTGTGTCTTTAGGAAGTGTGTCCTTAATTCATTTCAACAACACTTTTCCTTGCCAAGAGTAGCAATTTATCAAGCAGTGTGAATTTCGGAGAGGGACGTGACACCTTTTAACAGGTAGGTTCAGCAAGAAGCGGCCATTTTTGAAATATTACTAAATGCTTTGGCAATAAAGTTCAAGGCTTCCTACATATATATTTATTTGTGGTGGCCTGCTATGATTGAAACATCTGCCACCACAAATAGATTTTTCATATTTGGAGCCTGACCTTGCATTAGAAACTGTTGGAGTAAATGTACGCTCAGTTATTTTTTGCACAAAAATGTCACCGCACAAAGCGTACTCTGGGCAGAGACAGAGTAGCAGAACATCAAGAGCATTTAAACTGAAACTTAACTCTTCATTCTAATGAGTCTAAAAGTTTGCATTCACTCACAGCAGCTGTTCCTCTCATCCACGGATCTGATCTGATCAACTGATCATTTATCCACCCAGCCAGTTACAAACTGCTGCTGAGGAAAAAAGAACTCATGGAGAGCTCCGTCTGTGCTGCGTTCATGGACACACAAATATCCAGTACGTTTACATGCAGCTTAAGAAATCGAATTATTGGCTTACTCTGACTGAAACCGGACTTTTAAATGCATGTAGACAGCTTAGTCCGACTGAAACTGGACTAACACACCTAGATAATTTGATTGAAAATCGAACTATTGCTGCATGTATCCATTTAGTGTGACTGGAGTCGGACTCAGCGTTCCGCGCATGCCCCACTTTATTTTTAGTGGACTTTCACCCGAAAGAAGAAGGAAATGACGTAGCAGCAGTGCAGTATATAGCAGTGCAGTAACTCCTGGAAAAACAAACAAACAAACGCCATGGCGACAGAGAAGCAGAAGAAGCACTTCTGGACGGATGAGGAAACTACATTCATCTTAATTTGTCATTAGCTTCCTCTTCGGGTCAACCAGAACTAGTTCAATACGCACTATATTAAAAAGGACACAGCGCCACCTATCGAGGCGGAATCAGACGTACTTGGTCAGAAATTGGATTTTCCCTTCTGCATGTATACTCAGACAAGACGAGAAGTCCAACTTGACTGATTAGCCGAGCTATGAGCTTAGCTCGACTACTGCGTGCATGTAAATGTACCGATTGATGAATTTAGAGATGGGGCACAGAATAATACAATGGGACACACAGGCATTTGACAAATTCTGCGGGGAACACTGAAGCTTCAGAACTGCAAGATGCATTCACACTTCCAAAATATATATATATATAATTTCCTTGTTCTTTCTGACATTTAACACAGAGGCGCTAATTTACAATGAATTTTATTTCGGATTACTGGGGTCATGTGAAGCTAATGAAAAATTTCATCTTGAATGTCTTTCAATCTTTTGCTAGGGAAAATTGTTTTAACACAATCCAATGCTTTTTTTCTGTCACCCTCCATGTACGCATTGTCCATTGTCTCCCATTTAGCATTACGTAATATCTGTTGTCGGCTAACTATGCTTTTCTTACATCTCTGTCTTTGTATTTAAGTCTGAGTCTGTCTTTCTGTCTGCCGTCTTTCACCTCTCTGTCTCATTGCCCTCCACCCACACATTGTTGAGGGGGAGGGGTGACCCAGACGTCAGACTGACTGGTTCCAGATGCATCTGATTGTCCAGACAGATCAGAAGTGCTTTATTCTACCCAGTAGGAATTCTAGATTAGAGTCACTAAATGGTCAGTATGGCTTGGATGGTCCCTTTTAGCCGGACAGAGCTCTTAAAACTGTGTTTGGCTTTGTATAATTAAAACTCAAGTTTACACACATTACCACCCAGTATTTGTCCTGTGTAGATCAAAGCTGCACTCTGAGGTTAAAGGTCACGTCTCCACTGGCTTCACTGTTACACTGAATGTTTGAACTGATCCGGTCCTGGAGGGCACTGTGTATGAAAGTATCCATCTCAGGTTCATATTACCACTTCTTTTTCTTATACACACCTAATTCAGATGCCAAAAACACCTTATTTACCAATCCAAAACCAGGCCGGTCTCTAACACTTCGCCTGGCTACAAGAGAGAACATTCCAGTGGGTTGGACTCGAAACGCTTCCACATTCTTCCGGAAAGTCCCAATAAAATGTTTTTTTCTGGTGGACTTTTATTTTTTAAAGGTCTCTTGACAACTTCATCATGTCACAACAACCTCAACATGGTTGTCACCCAGCAGTGACATCAGTGCTGACCACAGAGGACAGGGTGTATCATGAAATATCCATTTTCTGTTCTCTCTGCTGCACGATAAAAACAGACATTTAAATCCTGACTCATCATTTTGCTCTCAGGATAGTCCACTCAGCATTAATCAACATGAACAATTCTTTGGCAAAATGAAAAACCGGAGAGCCAAGAAGTCAGGCTGATGTACAGCCTGGAACAGCTCCACAGACAATAGATAGGAAACTGCTTTTACGGACTAATTCACCAAATTCATGAGCCAGCATCACATTTTACTTGTGCAAATATTCTAGACCACAGATCACTCCCTGTGAGGCTGTGTGTTAATGTGACATCCAATGGTGGGAAATAAGTGCATTAAATCAAGTATGCACTTTAAGGGATCCTTCGCTGATTTTTAATCAGGTTTGTAACATGATCATGTGAGTAGTATGTGTAAATGAACTGTGGTAAACATTCCTCCATCTTACAAGCACCCAGATCTCCCTGCTCATCTCTCAGCTGAAATCACATCATCGAGCTGACCTTCACTGGCGCTAGGGCTGTTTTCCTACTTCCGCATTTTCATATGCCCGTCAACATGGGCACATAGAGTAAAGAAGCAAATCCAGAGAGAGAGAGATGTCTCTCAAATTTCTCTCAAACTCAGACCGAATTGTTAAACTAGAATATAACATTATAGAAAGGCTTTATCAGATAGTTTTTATATAGGCACTGTTAATTAAATATAAACCAAGTCTCTGTTACTACATTGCCCATTTCTCACCTAAAATGTCTTCAGAAACATAATTTAGTGCACTGTTTGGCTGTAATACAAGAATTTGTGACCAGGATTTGGGTGCTATACTGTTTCCTGTATTATGAAAATGAACAAACTGAGATTAAAATGGTAAAACTAAGCCGTACTGATAATAATAAACAAATATAAACCAAGATTCTGTTACTGCACTGCCTATTTCTCACCTCACATGTTTTCAGAAACATTAGTCAAGTGTTTAGCTTTTATTTGAGATTGTTTGTTCCCATCCAGCTGCCATATTGTTCCCTGTGGAAACATGGCCAAGCATGCATTATGTCACCCACTAGCGGGAGCATTTATTTAGGGATGCACAATAATATCGGCATGTCATCGGCATCGGCCGATATTGGCTTCAAAATGAACTATCAGAATCAGCTAACATGCTTTTTCTATTTTTGCACATTCATTTCCTCCATCAATTTCTGTAACCACTTATCCTGTTGAGGGTCACGGGGGGGGGGCTGGATCCTATCCGTGCTGACATCGGGGGAGAGGCAGGGTACACCCTGGACAGGTCACCAGACTATCACAGGGCTGACACACAGAGACAGACAACCATTCACACTCACATTCACACCTACGGACAATTTAGAGTCACCAGTTAACCTGCATGTCTCTGGATTATTTTGCACAATTAATGAATATTACATACATGGAAAAGTATTACATTTCATGTCTCCATCTGCTATCATGACATGAGTATGCATGCATAATATGATGTTAAATCCGCCACAGAAGAGACTCGATGATCACTAATATCAGCAGTGGGAAAAAGTGGATATATCAATATCGGTATCCAATAGCGTGCATCCCTACATTTATTAGTCTGGTGTGGCCTAGTGCATTTTGGTAGTTGTAGGTTTTCTACCTCTTGAGCAAAAGCAAATGCCACAGTTCTTTTCCTCTGTTTTCTCTAGTGATATAGCACCAATATCTCAGTATATCAATATCAATATCAATATATTTGCATCCTTCTACTGCACGCACAGCCAGTATTCTGAAAAGACCACCAATCCAGCAGTGAAATACTTTAGGTACAATTTACTTGAGTATTTTTCAGCTACTTTCCTTCTACTCCACTAAAATTCAGAGGCATATATTGTTATTTTAACTTCACACAACATTTATTTATTAATTTACGATAAGACTTTATGGATCCCTAATTCTGAAATGGGCCATTCTGCATAATGAGTACTCTTAATTTTGATACTATTAGCAGCCTATATTTTGATGCTAATACTTTTGTTCCTTTTTTTTGACTCATACTTGTTACAGTGTTTTTCTACTCTTAAGTATTATTACTTTTACTCATGTGAAGGATCAGAGTGCTTTGTCCACCACTGCTGACATCAGAACACAGGGTGTGTCTAACTCCTCTGACTGGTTTTTGACTGTGAAAAGCGACAGTAAATACTCATTAACTCATGAGCCTTAGTGTGGTCACATTTTAAATGCTGAGAACATTCACACACCCTGTGATCCCTGCGCTTTTGTTTGCTCTTACACAATTTGTAACTGGGAGGAAAGCATGCGATACATTAATTCTGGTACTTTGCAGATGTCTAATTGGGCTGTGAATGTATACGTGTTTGTGTGTGTGTGATGAAATCTTTTCCTTGCCACAGGCCCGGACAGGTAATTCATGTGTTAAGCCTGAATAGTTTCTCTGCTGAGTGTTTTCAGGATGTCACATGGTAAAGACTTGTTTCTGCAGAAGTGAACAGATTGTGAAATCCAAAGACCTTTAGATAGCAAGCGAGTCAGACACGAAGTAGCTGTGGAAATTGCAGGGGCTGCTGGGAACATAAAGAGAACAGCTCAGGCTTAGATCAGACAAATACAAGGTCTGTAAACTATTATGCCAGGACACAAAACGCTGCTGATACATCCTGACCACAGTCTCTAATTGAGTAAGACAAAAGTACTGCTGTGTCATCACATGGAAACTGCAGTGGTGTTATTTCTAATCTGAGCACTTCTGTATCTTTATAAAGCTTCATCAAGTTCCTTCACCTTTGCTTTTTTAAACTACATTTATATTCCAGACACATTTGTTTGCTGTGTTTAAAAATGAACTGTCACAACAATGTCTCCATTGGTAAAATTCACGTAAATTTGTTTACAAGCAGTGTCAACAGTGGTAGTATTTGTATTTTTCCAGCATTATATGCTCATTAAAAAAATCTATAGCTGCAATTTATAAGACTAAAGGGGGTTTCACATCAGGAACCTGAGCCCAGATTCTAGTTCATTTGAGCCTGACGTCCAGTTGGATTAGTGTGGATTAGTGTGGGTACAAAACACTACAACAGTAAGGGTCCACGAGAGTCTGCTCTGGTCCATGTGACATAAATGTCATCATCCACCTATGTCCAGGAAGGTCTGCATGGACCCCTATGCAAACATCTGCATGCAGCCCATTTTTTGTAACCTTATGGACTGTAGCTAGTGTGATGATTGCGCATGCTCCAAACTTTTGTTCCAAACTCCAGTCCAGTCCAAAACACTGCAGTCAAGCTAGCCGCTGCCACCTCACCACGGCAAAGTCAGTTTTAAGTTGGATATTTGACAGACATTCACTTCAGACCAAGCAGCGTCTTCTTAGCTTCACTGTCAGCTGATAACGGCAGGAGGACGGTATCCTCACCTCCCAGCCCTCCCGTTATTAATTGGGGTCGACGTGGACCCCCAATTGCGCTATGAACAGAACGCATGACCGCAGCTGTCTGCAGAAAATAAGCCTGAGCCTTAAGACAGCAGTATGAAGAATATTTATCGGATACTGTTTTGTTTCTTTGGTTGTGTTGCTGATTTGATCTTGGACTTAAGTGATGTTTACATCGGGCCACCTAAATATACCATCATTTTGCCAATTTTCAGTATGAATATTCTGATGATGATGAGTTTACTGCCAACTCACCAAATACAGCAGCTTGGTCAGTGGTCCTACGCGTCAAACTATGACACTCTAAGTACCCCTCTAGCGTCAGTTTTGGATGTTCAGAGATAATGGGTCAATTTGTACTTGTTACATGCATAGTGTCTTTGCAAAATAAACTTCTGTGTTCACAGGAAATTTAGTTTTCTTCACCAAAACTACAACAAAACTACTTGGTAAGGTTTAGAAAAAAAATTGTGGTTTGGGTTGAAATAAGTAAGTATGTTACGTAATGTAAAGTTAGTTAATGAGTATGTCATGTGTCATATGTGATGGTATGTGACACGAATGTAATGTGATGGTAACTAGGTTACAAAGTTTAAAGCACTTAACACTGACTTTTGGTTTTACACGGGACACAAACACTGGTCTCCTGGGTAAAAGTCCTGCGATAGTTTGAGCCATCCACCACCTCTTCACCTTCCCCACCCTATGCTGACTTTCTCATCCTTTATACTACGTCATTGCTGCATGGGTTGACTTTGGTATTAGCTGAAAGCTCGGTGTGTCTCATACAGATGCTAAAGGGTGCCTTGTGCATTAGAATTAGGCTGTATCCACATGAAGACTTGCCTTTTTGAAACCGCCAAATAAAATCAGATTGCAATAGTGTTCTGTAAATATGGCGCTGACTTCAAGAATGCTGGCGTCAAAATGAAGCTGGTTCAAGCCACTGAAACCGCATAAAAAGGCTGCAGTATATATGCCAGCCAGGAGATGGCGCGCCACAAAAAACCGGAGCATACAGCTCTGAACCGGAGAAGAAGACACGGAGCATGCGCAAAAGCTTGCCCGGTGCATACAAACGGAAGAAGAAGAAGATCCAGAACAAGCACAACAATCATTGCCGGCCAAAAGTCGCGCATTGGCTGAACACAAGAAGACGCAAAGGTGGCATCTTGAGATTTGTGCACTCTGGAACCCCACTTCAAAAAGATGCAGTTTCGACCTCCGAAAATGCCAGTTTTGTATGGATGTAAGGCCGAACCGGTAAAAAACTTTGAATTCACCCAGACAAGGCTTCATGTGGATGGGCCCTCAGATGCCAATGGCCACTGAGCAAGCTGCCAGATTTGACACCCTGGGAATGGGAATGGGCTGGAATATTCCTGTTGTTTTCCATTGACCCAAATTCCTCCAGGGAGGACTTCATAGGTACAAGTATACAGGAGCACATGCATGTTGGGCTGCCATGGTCCACGTAGTGAAGGGTTTTAGTAAATATGAGCATAAGAAGTGATTCTAACATTTTTGGGACTGCCGGCAACAGAAAAGAATTGAACTTGTGGAAATTCCAGATCACATCCTGCAACCTGAAGGCGTCTGAGCAGCCGCCAGAGATTGCTCATCTAATGAGCTGCTGAGGTGATGAGGTGTTGCAGGATCTAATATAACTGTCATCCTCCACAATTTGTGTTTTGGATATGAAATAGTCACATCCTGTCGGCATGAAAGGTGGCTGTAAAAACTCCTGCGACCCTGGTTAATCATGTATGAAAGAAACAATGGAAAAAAACACAAACAGGACATATTAAGCGTGTGTTTTGTTAAGAGCAAAGAGCAGTGACGAAAGGGAAAATATTAGAGAGGACGAGGGAGAATGATGCAATTATAACCTCTTGCAAAGATGAAAAATACAGTAGGGAGTGACTATTATTAATCTTTGCTGGAGATGAGGGGTCATTTTAATGTTTGTAAGCCAAGTGGATATCATTAAACCATAATGATATACTGCTTTTTTAATGCTGGGGCAGTATGTGTCTAATAAATATGCTTTATTGTGCAGTTTACCAAATGAAGTCAAGATGCAAAAGTCACAGTGCAGAAAAAAAGATCATTTCAAGATTATATGTTTCAGTGGCAACTGAAATACAAAAAGCACAATAAAACCACCCAACATTAAATCTGGAAGAAATTAAAGCATCCTGTTTAAAATAGACCTCAATAAAAGGCACTGAGCCATAAAGCGTTAGGAGTTTTGGGCTGTGTTGGTACTTCTCTGTACCCGCTGAGCTACAGGGAATTCAGATCAGTAAAACGGACCCGCCCTCACAGTCGTCAGCCGTTAACTGCTCATTCACAGCGACTTCTAACTACCTATTTTTCCCTGTGATCTACAAGAATGATACTAAACAGAAAACCGTTAACCAGCGCCGCTCTCGTCTATCCACCAGCTGCTTCAGAGGGATCCTCAACAGGGGGCTGAGCACTGGTAGAATGAGAACCGCTCACTTCTAACCCTAAACTCGCCGCCGATGATTCTGACGTCTACAAGTAGGCTGAACGACACATGATCGACAGTTTTCTTCTTCACTTACAAACAAACACGAGCCCTTCCTTCACTTCCTTTAACTGGATGATCACACCAACTGCTGGGCTATCACTGCTTCCAGTTTTCAAGCTGTAAAAACATGTGGCTGGGAATTCTTCTAAGCTGTCCACCAAAAATTAGTTTCTCAATAAATCCAACATTCAGGCCATAAAGTGGCACGCTCATTTTGTTAATTTTATACGTTGCCTGAAAAAGCTGTGCATGACATTTCCATGAGAAAACAAGTCATGTTGTTATTGAAAGTGATGAAATATTCTCCAGTTAGCTGATCTGGTTTGTATCAGACTGAGCTCCCACACATAAATATCACAATGAAAACTGAGCTCTGGTCGTGTGAGGCTGTAAACAGGTATGTTATATGATCATATTGTCTGCTAATGGGAGAGGAACAGTTCATCACGCTCCCTGTGATACACATTAAGTCCCTGTCAACCTCTCCCCTCTGGGTCTGCAGCCAGAGCTGTAGAAGCTCTCTCTGGAGACAACAACCATTTCCTTTAGAACACAGTCTACATTCCTGAGATGCTGTCCAATCCTTGTAAACAACATTCCTGCTTTGGGAAACAAAAGCCACAAAAAACCATTATCTCACTGTCCGATCCAAAAGCCTTCTCTCTGCCACCTCTCTCTTTTCTCTCTTAAACTCCTTTCACACATGCACAGCAACCCAGAACTGAACTTTACTCGGAGAAGCTCATGTGGGAACATAAAGTTTGAATCAGATGGATCAGACAAAGTACAAAGAATTGTACAAAGTCAGTGTCCGATTGAGCCCATGTGTCAAAAGAGCAGGTCACTGTCCGGAGAATTCACAGCGGGCAAGTGGCCGTGTTGATGATGCTTCTATAGTGCAACTGGTGTGAAACTGGAAGAATACAAACATTTGAGAGTGAAGAAGAAGGACCATTTACACAGGACGCCAACGGAAATGTCAAACTGGAAAGACAACGAGATTCAGGAACTTCTTTTGGTAAGGGCTGATGCCGATACTAGGGATGCAGGGAATTCGTTGTCCAAACGATCAACGTCGGCTTAACTGTCATGCAGCCGCCTGCCACTAGTGGGTGCTACAGAGCCGTCAGACAGTAGTTTTAAAACAGCATGGCGGGAAATTGGAGAGATGCCCTTCACAAAATCAGCACGGTTTGGCAGTACTTTGATCTAACAACTGAAAACGACTGGAGCAATGTGTTACCACATTCAACTCAAGCATTTGAACGTTAACCTGCACGGAACGACGGCTGCTACTGCTGCTAGCGGCGCTAGCCATGCTCAGACCAATTAGACCTTGATTACCCGGAGACGCTGTGATCCCATCCGTCTAAGAAGATAACAGCTCATCACCACAATGACCTCGTAAGATGTGCTACCACTTAACTTTGCGGAAGGTAAAGGCTTCAGGAAGTGAATGCAATATGTTGTATGCTAAATTTTGACTGTGTTTTTCTTTTGTTAGACTAGTAGACTAGTTTTAATTAAAGTTTTTGTTTAGTCGACAGGGAAATTAGTCACCAGGAACATCCCTAGCAAATACTGTCAGACAAATTCAAGGACCGGCATGCATTATGTCCTGCCTCCTGCACACTCTACATGGGCGCCAAACCTAGTCGTACTCAGTATTTCCACTAACTGAGAACACTTTCGACATGACAATCTCCTGTTGTGTGCTACATGTGTGAAAGGGCGACTCCGGACAATGTTCCGACCTGATTCTCCGGCCGCTATCTGGAGCTCATATGAGTTCATGACGTTCATTCTCTTTCTCCTGGGGCCACATACATAAAACTAAAACTGTACACATAAAGGCAGACATATGCATATACATTCTTTTTGTCTGTAGAAACGCCCTTTAACAGCTGTCTGCATAATCATACTTGTGCCCATCCACTATTCATTAGACCTGTCAATGAAAACTACGATAAAGAAAATGTAATATCACTGACTGTGCAGCATCGACCAGTCCTTTAGCAGCGCCAGAGCAGCTGTCATTACACACTAAATCATCACATTTGTGCAAACCATCATTGTATTTAAATCTCAATCATTATTAAGTGTCAGAGGGATGATCAATGATCTATTCATAGTGTTCATGTTGAAACTGACTTAACAAAACAACAATAAAGTTTATGAATGACACAGCTGCAGTCTGTGTTTATCACACAGTAGCAGTTGATGAAAACAGCACAGTGTGTGTCTTGGCATTGCAATTTTCCAGTTCCTAAACTTGCTGACATGAACTATCTTCCCTATCTTGCGCACACACAAGCTACATGAAAACTGAGCCACAACCTTGCCAAAGGTGCGTTGACACTGAATACAAATTAAATTTTAGACGCCGTGACTGTATGTAAGGTCAAATTGGCTCAAGGCAGCACCAAGTTGAAGTGGCCATTTGCACAACACACATTTTGCCTTGTAACAGCGGCACACGCACAGGTGTAACTCATAACATTAATGATGCCTTTGTTCCATGGAATTGTCACAGTAAGCAAAGCCAGTAAGCCAGCATGCCAAACACCAGGGCCTGTAAAACTTAACACCAAATTAAAATGCAGCCATTATTAATGTTATTAGTTACACCTGTGCCATCAAAATGTCTTCAATGAAAAAAGGTGTGAGAATTCACTGATGGGCCAAGCTCCAGTGTCTCCCCTCAGGCCACGTCCACACATGCATGGGTTACATTTAAAAACACAGCTTTTTCTCTGCATTTTGGCCTTTTTTTTTACACACAAACTGTGTTTCAGGTTGCTGAACATTTTGTAAAACATCTTGGTTGAAGATTCTTAGTAACTCCATTTTTAGTGCTGACGCAGTCAGGATAAACTGAATTTTGGCCTTCACACGTGAGAGTGTGTGCCATTATTTCCTTTGTGAGGCATCACAAATGAGGTGATACTTTGTGCAATGGCTGACATAACCAAAATAGTGCTGATCTAACCTTGCTAATACCCCTTTTTCACCAAAATTGGCATGTGTTTGTGGGTTTATACACATGGGAAAGCCTTCTAAAAATAGACAATAGACTCTTTTCCTATTGCCAGTAGACCAGAGCTGTGTACACGACTATGCAGTAGATGAGTATGCCGTTCTGTGTGTGTGGTTTTTTTTGGTGTGTTATGTCTGATGTCATTGCTGGACAGAAAACGGGTCAGTAAATGGTAGCAGCATAGAGGCCTGTGAAAACTTTACTGTGGTGACTTCTTTTAATGTAACTCTTATTCATTCTCTTTCAAACTCGGTGCAGACTGATCTGGATCAATGTCTGAGCACTGCTTGGGCAGAGACGGATGGTATTTGTGGTGACGCGTCATTGTATCTCACCAGTAAAGGAGCTAAAATGAAGGTGTTCATGCAGGTGTTGTGTTTCCGCCGAGAGTCGGAGCCAATATATACCCGTGTCTGCTGCAAAGTAATTTGACCCGGGTGTGAATGCCGATTGTAACCTTTACCATTACATTAAAAATTCAGGTGTTAGATTTTTTTGTGCAGTGGGAAAGGGGTTTAACTGGACTTTCTGCATGTTTACCCATGAATGTACAGTAACTCTTCAATTATATTGAGGATCAGAGGTGTCAGAACGTGCTGCAGAGGTCACTGCTCCAGGTAGCCTTCAGGTAATAGCTTTTTTCCAGGTTTCTGATTGGCCAACAACTTGTTCTTTCCATGGTTACCGACTGGCTCAAGGCTGGCAACACAAGGGAGGCCACACACAGATACATCAATCAAAAGTGAATTTGGCTTAAGGTTTCGGCTTATATCCCCACATGTTGATTTGATATTCTCTTGACAGCTCTTCAGCTGTGTTTTGCATTTTCCTTTGGATAGAGATTTTTTTCACAACATCACTTGTGTGGACAGGACTCTTTTTGAGAATAAAGGAGGGGAAAACCCTGTTTTCAAAAATACCCATGTCTGTACGGACTAGGCCTGAGGGACACACAGAGTTTGTCACACGCTCCTGCAAAACATGTGAGGGTCCAGGGCAGTCCCACTGTGAAATCTGTAAACAGTTTAAAGGCTTTCTGGTTGACTGTTGGATTCCTGCACACTTTCTGTACATCCACAGTGCCGCAGACTTAGGGGAAACCCTTAAACACACGTCATTAACCAGTACTTTGTACAGTATATGTTGCTGTTTGTCTCATGATGATGGGACTAAACTACTGTATTCAGACATACTTTACTTGGCATAGAAATATCTCTGTCCAGTTAAAATGATTTCACAAAGCACTGTCCCATCCTCTACGCTTCACAGGTGACACTGATTAAACTCTGTGAGTCTTCAGTGCTTACAGCTTAGGGCAGTGGTTCTCAAATGGCGTGCCACGGCACACTAGTGTGCTTTGATGCCAATCCAAGTGTGCCGTGGGATTTGATAACCACACATTAGCCTATTATTGCAATATTTAACTGGGCCTAAAAAAAAGATTAACTGTATCAGTGTTTTGTGTGCGCCCATTTCCTAATAAAGAGGCAAACTCTACCTGAAAAATGGAATTTAGTTAAATTTAAATCAAAATAACTTCATGGGGGAACCTATTTGTCGCCGTTTGGGCATGGGAATTATAAGTGTGTGACACACCAAAAGCCCTGATTGGCAACCAGTGTGAGGGATGATGACATTTAAAACGAGAAAGCCGTGAGTGGGACAATGGATCGCTTTATTGTGCGGGGCAAATTACAACAAAGCACCAGCAAAGACAATCTATCACAGAAAAAAGTCAGTAGACAGCATCATGACAGCTTCCTGTCTTATTTTTTCTTATTCTATTGTCTTATGATAAGAGTGATAACACACATTATAGAAGCTATTGTATACAGATATAAATACAGGTGTGCCTTGAGATTTTGGCTTGCTCTTTGGTGTGTCTTGGGCACACAAGTTTAAAGACCACTGGCTTAGGAAGCAGCCTACATTGGAATTGGGCCATGACTACGACTGGACAGGCAGGAAATGACAGATTCAGAAATGAAAGGAAATGGACAGAAAAACACAGAAATGTTAGAATAAAGCTGTCGTTCTGACAGTATCAGATCACAATGCCAAATAAGGCTAATAATAACAACTTTTTTGGACTGGCTATGTCTTTATAAGTGGAATGGTATGCATTATGTTGCCTGTTTGTTACACTGGGTTTGAAAGGAAAACCTTCTTCCCACTCACAGTACTTGAAGTTGCAGAACAAAGCATGGGCCAAAAAATGAGTTTTGAAATCCAAAAATCAGAAACTAGCTCCAAAAAAGTCATCAGGTCACTGATATTGATCAATACAACCCTGCAGATAGGTTTCTGCTGCACAGGCCAATAAAAATTCTACAGTCCTGTTCAATTTAAGAGGAAAAATCCATTTATTAAACAGACATGGGAATGACCATCATAAGTCTCATACCAAACTGCCCCCATCCCCATCTCGCCTCCCCCGGGGCGCTCTAATCTGTCCGTGAAATGGACAGAGCAAACTGAAACGCTGAAAAACTAACATCAGACTGTAGAAACGTATACAGCCAAGCGTGATTAAAAGGTTTTATTCCAACAACACAGACATCCATCCTTGGTGATTCAACGCTCCCTGATGTACAGTGTGTACTGCTTCATATTTCCAAAAGAGATGACTTCATGCAGCAAAACATCGCTCATGTTCGGAGTGTTTTACTTTCATTGCCCACAGTGTTTTGGTAGGAGAGTGACTCAGGTTTGAAATGGTGGACTTTGAAAGTTGGAAGGAAATTCTGCATATCCTCTCATAGACAAATCATTCATCACTAAACTTTTAGTCTGAGAGTGCCAGTCAGCTTCCTCCAGGCAGCCAGTTGGTCAAAGTGCATGAGAGGGAAGCGCTTGGCAGGGATGTTGCGTGAGACATTTTGGCTTATTTGCATTATTATTGATGATGAAAGAGAGAAATGCAGAGCCCTGATTGTTAGCATCTGAGAGATAATTGTTAGTTTTTGTCAGGCGATGCACTCACTTTGAGGTCATCTTCTCAAAAGATGGAAAAATTACAATAAGTCATATATTCCATTAGTGAATGTTATTACTTCACCAGATAGGACTTACACCCAGACGATGTTTCTTAAAGCACTGCTTGATGAGAGGAAAGCCAAAACACAAAAACAAAACAAAAAGAATTACAAACTGTTGTCCAGCAGCCCAGTCCCAAACTGTCTAATACCTCTTCATCATTTCTGTGAAGCCAACAGAGTCACTTCAAAGGTGAAATATAAAGTAGGAAAATACAACTCCCAGATAGGATTATCAAACAGTGCACAAATAAAAACGCTACACACAATGCAGGAGGCTGACGTGGTTAATCTGCTCACATCACGCCCTGTGCAAATGTCAGAGCTCAAACAAGAAGCAAGGGGAAAAAGATAAGGTGAAAAAAAAGCGTTCTGCTATGGTTGTTCGGCTGCGGAGGCGTGCCAACATTTTTCCCCTCTAGTCTGCAGCTCTGTGACTTCTTTCTTCTTCCCCACACTCCCTCTGAATGTGGTTTTAAGCATTCCAGGATGGCTGGAGACTAAACTGTGAACAGATATCACCAGCAATTAGACAGATCCCAGTGAGTCTTCCACGCCAGCAGGGAAAACATCCACCCGCTTTGTAAACAAGTCACATTGCCGGTGTTTGTCATGTCCAGAGAGCTCTTACAGTAGAAGTGCTCATAAGTGTTCTTGTGAATATCAGAGGACATGGTGTTTCCTTGGAAGCACTAATGAGGCAAAACAGTCGCTGCGATTATGTCTTCTTAGACACTGACAAGGGTGTTTAAAAGTCACTATAAAAGCTAGTGGCCTTGATCCATGTATCCACTTATGATCATTAGTTTCTTATCAGCTTTTAACAATGGTTACACTTCATGAATGTGTTAAATGATGACTTATGTTTTGCTAATAACATTTTTTTTTATTTTTCCTCCCTTTAACTTTTTCCTTCCTTCCTTCAAAGTCTGTGTTTGCTAACAAGTTCACTATAACATTTTTTATAGATATTTTTTGGGGCCTTTTTTGCCTTAATTTGATAGGACAGATATAGTGTGAAAGGGGGAGAGAGAGTGGGGATGACATGCAGCAAAGGGTCGTGGATTGCAATCAACCCCGCAGCCTCTGCGGCAAGGACACAGCCTTTGTACATAGGGCACCCGCTGTACTAGGTATAAGGTGACATGTCAATGGTGTGCTTACAGTTTGTTTTGCTGCCACCAAGCAGCCAAAAATCAATAAGGGGAACTTTAAAGTGCATTACACGTAAGAAAATTTTGGAGATTATCTTTCAAACTTTATGCCAGCTGTATAAGAATGTTTGTTAAAGGAACATTTGATCCCCCAAATAACCATCTGTACATCAATTTTTCAGCTCCTTTCATTTTTCACTGAGTTCCTGAAGTTAACGTTGTTTTTCTTGCATGCCTCCACAGTAAATGAAGAATCCAAAAATGGAAGAAACTCTTGATGAATTAAAGTAAAAGGGGTCCACGTTTATAAACAGCAAAACTATTAACACATCTGTTAACAAACTCTCTCACAATTTGTGCAGTATGATCCAAGTCTCATTTATCCAGTCATATGCTCAGAACCTCCAAAACACACAGCCCTTTCCAACAGGGACCTGAAGTGAACTGTAACTTATCTGTACTCTCTTCAAGCCAGACTCCATTGACAAAAACAGCAATTTTAGCTCCTTGAACACAGGAGCTGCTGGTCTACTGCTGCCTGAATCAGTTAGTCTGCTGGTGTTATTGTGTGACTTTGGTGAATCTGAACAAACCCTTTAAAACATCAAAGTCACACAATAACACAAACTAACAAACGGATCAAGGCAGCAGTAGACCAGCAGCTCCTGTGTTCAGCAAGGTAAAATTACTGTTTTTGTCAATGGAGTCTGGCTTTGAAGAGAGCACAGATAAGTTTCACTCTAAGTTCAGTTTCCCATCGGAAAGGGCTGTCTTTTTGAGAAGTTCTAAGCATACGACTGGATAAGTGAGACTTGGATGATTCTGCACGAGCTGTGTGAGAGTTTGTAAACAGATGTTTTCCTAAAAAACAATGCATAGTCTCTTACATAAGTAATCTGTCTCAATCAGCACTAATGACCCACTAGAACAGTCGTTCCCAACTGGTGGGTCTCAGTCTAAAAGTGGTTGGGTTTAGGACAAAAAGAACAGGTTTTGGCCTAACAATCTTACGGGAAGCGAGCACCGGCCTCCTGGGTGAAAGTTAGTGGCTGCTGGACCCATCCACCATCCCTCCCGCCCACCCTACTTTGACTTCCGCTGCCTTAACTTAGGTTGTTATCCTGCTGCATTTCCCCCTGACGCCACTGGGTCTCATCAAACAGTAACTGCGACCGGCTGCTTATCATGCTGACGTGAAAAGACGGCTTTTTTCGTCTGTGTCTGACGCCAGAAAAAACTGACCAAGCACCAGATTTCGACGACTTTGGATTGAGACCAGGTTGGCCGATGCCAAATGAGAGTGAATCTGGGGTTGGCTTTTACTTTCACTTTTGCTGGCAGTGCATTTATAAACAGTCACCGACAATCCTGCGTAGAATACCATTAACTGCTTCTACCCCCTTGGATTCTTCCGTGACGTTGGAGGCATGCAAGACAAACATTTTCTTTCCAAATGCAACATAACACAGGGTGAGTAAGTGATATACTGGTCATTTGGGGGGTGATGAAATCCTTTAAAATAGTTTCCGAGCCCAAGCTAAGATTACTCAAGTCATCACAAAGCTCCTCCAGAGCCACAGGAAGACATTATACAACAGTTTTCACAGACTGTGCAGTACTCCCTGTGACTAGTAAACTGACTTTGACATGTAAAATTATGTGGGAGTTCCTTTATAGTGCATTAATAGTTGTATATTCAGCACTGGTCGTGAACTAAAAGAGCACTCTGTTTGCTAAATCATCATGTTGTGCACATGTTAAAGTTCAATTAAACATTTTTTGAGGAATACAGTTTTTTTTCCATCCGCTGTACGACCTGAAATTGTTATGTGGTGGCCTGTATAGCAACGTCGGTGATGAAAAGCAGTGGAGGCAGACAGCTCTGAGTGAATTTCCAGAAGGCTTCTCTCTTAAAATAACTTCCCAGTCAGGTCCTGCATACCACGTCTCCGTGTGTGCCGAACCACGGCCTGCCCCGATCTGACCACCACCTCATCCTGCTCATACACCTTCAGGACCACCTCAGGACCACACTTCCTCTGGTCGTGTTACAGTTTTGGTGCCTTCATTCTCCAAAATCAACAGGGAGAACTTGCACAACTTTAATCACAAACCCGCCTTCAAAGAATAACAAAGAGTCAAACTCCTTGAAAAATCATAAAAACAACTGCGAGCCAACTTGGAGAACATCATCACCGAGTTTGGAAAAGACACCAAAACCTGTTTTGCATTTTTCATGCATGTGTGCATTCAACCTAATGCAATTTGTTTCCCTGCTTCATGCAGTGACACAATAAACCCTGGAGGGAGAGCTCCACCCTATCAGCTGGACGGAGCAGCGACACAACCCAGATCTGAGGGCACGACTCCCCCCCAGCTTTCAGGGAGGGGTGACAGGGGTCCACCCTTTTGGTTTCCTGCCCGGTCCAGACTCTTGGCCTCTCCTCATAGTGTGTGGAGGGCATTAGGAGGGATGAGGGGATGGCGAGGACGGAGGTTGGTTGGTTGGTGAAGGAGGGGAGAAGGTTGAGGTGCAATGGACAGAGGGATGAAAGAAGGGCGGGAGGAGATATTAGACCAGCGCTATGTTGTTCTTGGCTCTTTCTGTAGTCTCTCCCACCCCACTGCAGGGTATTACACACACACACACACACACACACACACACACACACACACACAAGGAAAACACAACAGAGATTTCCATGACAATAGTGTTCCAGCCGGTGGGAGTAACAAAGCAGGGTGACCGCAGTGCATTTCTCACAGAGGAGGAGAGGGTGAAAGTCTCGCTCGGCGCTGGACCCGAGGAATCATCTGCTCTGCTGGTCAGGCCACAAAACCAAATAAGCCGTGTGGTGACTCCAGAGGCAAGCTGGCGTCTAGGCAGTGATTAGGGGAGGTGGCTCAGTAGAGGGGGTCTGTGGTGGGCCGAGGAATGAATTGTTAATTAGCTAGTTGCAGTGGCGTTGGATCTTAATGGTAAAAAGGCTGAGAAACTGAACTATATTACATCATAACTGTGTTCGAAACCATCAACCAGAGCAAACTAGAATAGACCGGCTTGGACTTATTAATATCACTCTGGATATATTTGGTTTCATGAAGGTTGGGAACCCTTATTTTAACCCATATGTACCCTTAAAGGATAATTCCAGGTTATTATAACTTCAATCTTATTTTTGGCCATCGCTCCTCACCATAATACTGGCATCATCAAGCTGGGATCTCGGCTACATCGCTAACAAGTCATTTGGGGGAAGAACCACGAGCAGCCAAACTTTTTGGGTAGGGAAAACAACAAAGTGGTAAAATAATTACCCAAGCTGTCCACTGAAAACATTCGTCACACTTAACAGACCTTCTGGGTCAACTTTGACTCGCTGTGCAATGACGGGATCATTAGAAACATGCTTCCCTGGAATCTTGTCGTCAGTCTCCAGGAAGTCACTGCGCCTGGCCAAGAAATAGTTTGTGCACTCTCTAATACCACTTCTTGTTGTGTTTATATTTCTGTTTGGGTACAAATCGAGATACAACAAACGTTGTGTAACATGCTGACCATTCAGCTGCAGTGGTCCTGGTATAGGTAGATTTTATTTGAACCTGCATTAACTCATTTTTATTTTATATTTTCTCAGATTTTCTGAGCTTGTTTTTTACTGTAGATGGACAAATGTTAAAGGAGCTGGGATCCTGTGTGGTGCTGTTCTGCTGCTCTTCTGTGCCCCTGTGTTTTCAGTCTTTGCGAAGCTAACCTAATAAGCTGCTTTTTATGACAAAGCTAATGAGAGGCTCTCGGTTATGTTGTTTTATTCTGCAGTGTGATGACAATAGACACTGTACTTTTTATGCTTCCCTTTGAATCATTAGCCACGTCTTGAAGCTACATTCCACTCACAGCAGGCTGCTTATACCATTTAATTAGATTTACATTAACTCTTTGAAGGAAGGCTCTTACACGCCACCCTGACCATCAAGGAAGCATGTTTAGTGTCTGTTGGGGGAAAAAAAGATGTCATATGTTGATTAAAGATAATTTATCTCAGATTTACAGTGAAATTAGTTTCCTTACAAGTGTGCCAATTAACGTTCATACTTCCTTTAATTAACTGGTTATTCTGGATTCTTTAAAGCAGAGTTCTTTGAAGCAACATTTGTCTGAACAAGTGTTGTTCATCGTGTGGATGTGTGTACTGTTTTAAACTTTTGTGTAAAAACCAGAAGTCGGCCTTGAGCTACAAACGGTTGGTAATGCCTTCCAAAACAACCACCAAATAACCACCTAATTAAGGAAGTATGACAGTAAACTGACACACGTCTAAGGAAACTAAGCGAACTCTAAATCTGAGAGAAATTATCATCAGTTAAGTTATGACATCACTACGTGCTGTTCCTCTTTATCTAGCAGACACTAAACATGTTTCCTTGATGGTCAGGTTGGCGTGTAAGAGCCTTCCTACAAAGAGTTCATGTAAATCTAATTACATGGTATAAGCAGCCTGCTGTGAGTGGAATGTAGCTTGGAGATTAATGGCAGCTAATGATTCAAGGGGAGGTATACACCGACAGTACATAAACAACATACAGTAACATAGAGCCTCATGAGCTTTGTCATATAGGCTACGCCACCCTCCCTCTCCATCCTGTCTTCTTTTTTTCTGTTATTTAATACTTAGCAAAGTTGACATTTCCCAGAAGATAATATGTCTACAGCTAACAAAATATCAGTGGGATGTTTTTAAAGGCTGTAATGAGGTTACAGAAACTTATTTGTAGTAATAATAATCGATACGTCATCAAACAACATGCTAATCTCCAGCTTAAGCATCACTTCCTCAGGATAATCATCTATCTCACTGGTGATTCTACTTCCTGATGTATGCAACAGGGTGCAGCCAGATGGCGGCCTCAGGGAGTGACATAATGCAGATTCTCCTATACATTTTACAACACTGACTGAAATGATACTCCCACTTAAAATCAATGTTTTGAGTATCAAATTCTCAGCCTGTGCAGACTTGACAGGTGGCGGTAAGACATTTGTGAGACCAGCTGCGGCCGTACGACTTTATGTCAGGCCTATGGATCCTGATCATAACAAGTTTTCACAGCGCAAAAACTATGAAAGCATCTGCCAAAATGGATGTTGGTGTGCACATACTGTAAGCAAACCACAGGCTGCACACTGACAAAGGCTCTCTGCAGGCATTGAGGTGGCAGCTTATACTGAAACACACACACACACACACACACACACACACAGTACAGTGGACAGCAAGCTGTTCACACAGCACCCAAAAACACTGATCCCTGTTCCAGCTGTCTGTGTGTGTCCTCCTGACTGAAAGGTCTTTCTCTCTCCAGGACCGACTGCAGCGACAGGGCTGTGTTTGACTCTCACTCTGGCCCCAGCCCAGCACATTACACTGCTCTCCTGACCCCAACATATGGCCCCGGGGACCCACCTCCAACCTTCTCTGACAGCTGTGTGTGACCACAGGGTGAATGCTGCATGTGGTCCAAATGAGTCTCAGAGGATACTTTTACAGCACGTGCACAAAATATCTTTTTTTTTTTTTAACCTAGTTTCTGTAACAGAGAAACCTGTTTTTAGTTTGGTGCATTTTTTTTCCAAACTCGGTTTGAGTTTGTTGTGATCATGGCAGTAAATTTAAACCAAGTACCAGTAACCAGATGGTAACAAATGTGTTGTCTGTTACTGTTGTATGTAGGGATGTTAGGTTCAATTAATGGTTTTGGTGTTTTTCCCCAATAATCTGAAAACCATTAACTGGGAACTAACCAGTTAATATTTAGGAAAAAAATGCAAAATGACGTGAAATACAAAAGGCCTTTCATTTAAGTCTGACGCTCCATTTTCTCAGTGATCTTTAGCACAGAATTTCAGCGCACTTTAAGAGGTGATCAAAATTTAATATTCTGCTGTATAAATATCTTTCCTTCTATTTTATTTAATTGATGACAGATTGTGTTAACGTGGAAATATAATGTCCATTTCCCACCCTCTGGTCTCTACTGGTTAGCTTATTCTTGCCTTGGTCACTCTGCACTGTGCACCACCTGATTTAGATTGGAGCTAGCTAGCTAAATCAACCTATTGAATGAAATATGCACTTGGTCAAAAATATTCTTGGGGGTTAACTGATTAACAGTTAGCTATTGACAACCCTAGTTGCATGCGAACATTTTACTCCTCTGACTTATAGAGTGCTCCAGGGATGACGTTTTTCTGTAGGCCGAAGCAAAAGTTGGCTTCGCACTGGTTCCTTCGTCGGAAAGCCAATGGGATTTTTCCATTGGATTTTGGCTTATTGCAGAAAATAAGCTCTGTGGCAAATAAACGTTTATAATACATGTTTTGTTCTGCATAATTATATTCACAAATGACTATTGAAGCCTAAATGCAATTGCCAGAGGTAAAACGCTAACATTAGACTATAAACAAACTACAGCACGGCTGTATGGCTCTGCTGGCCTGATGACATTATGTAGTCTCATTTGTTAGCAACCACCTTTTTTTAAGACACATAAAAGCTCCAACATAAATAAGTGGGGTATTTACTGACGTATTTAATGTCGTAGAACAAAACATGAAAGTCTCTTAACCACAGACTTAATTTCGGGCATCTAACCAAAAATCCATTAAATAAACCCACTTACTTTGAGATGAGGGAGCCGGAAGTGGTGAAATGCTAACCTATTTCCCGGTTTTAGGCCTAATTTCCGGGTAACTCTTTTGTCATAGAGTGCCCCGAATGAGTTAGCATTTTACCATCCCTGGTTTTCAAAGTCAACAGGGTTTTTTAAATGAACTTTTGGTTAGATGCCTGAAATAAGGTCTGTGGTAACACAAGCTTAGGAAGCTTTCAAAAATTTGTTCTATGACATAAAATATGTCAGTAAATACTCCACTCATGAACTCTGAAGCTTATATGTGTCTTAAAAAGGCAGTTGCTAACACTGATTGCAGATACAATCTTTTGATTTCATTACATTGAAATTCAGATAAAGCTGTATAACCTGGCCACTCAGTGAGTGCCTAAATACACGAAAGCTTTGACAACTGCAGCTCAGGGAAAAATCTTCTGGCTCAAACCAAAGTGACTCATTTTACAGCAGAAAACAGCTGTTTTGCTGGAATAAATAGATGGATGCCATCAAAAAAAGAAATCATCAGCTGAAAACCTAAATGACACATCACAGTACTGCCCACACGTTTCGACTGACAAGTGATCCCTGAGCAACTACACAGCTTAACACCAACTATGTTGCCAAAACGAGCACAAACAGGAACTTGCGGATGACCACATCAATTAAGGAGAAGTTCACTCTATGGAGGATTAACTTTGACCACAGCAATGCACCAATCAGGCTGTTTTATTTTTGGGTCATGACTTTTGTGCTGACGTGAAAGATGTGAGGGGAAGGTGGGAACAGCGTGCACGGAAAACCCATCCAGGTTTGGAGGTTTGTCCTGCGTGCCACTTACTGCATGTCGAGAGCTGATGGAGTCTGTAGATAATGTAGCAGAGTGAAGTCCAAAGCAAACAGGCATTTCTCTTCCACTGAGGCCGACTCGGAGCCCGTCTGTAAGAGCTAAAGCCAATGTCAACACAACCCAGCTCAGACTTATATTGAAGGTTAACAAGCAAACTGATGTTCTGAAACTCAAACAGGCTGAAAATAATGCTGACTTAATTGCTTGTGAAGTGTGCAACAGATGAGGTCAAACATCTGTCAGAGTTGGTATCTTCTTACTAGTTTTATTCCAAATGCCAAACAATAATGCATCTTTTGCACTTCTGACACTCTTTACTGGCTCTAAATCCTCAACAAGAAATATCGAATCCCAAAACACATCTGGAAAATAATATATTTCTCCACTGACATGTTGGGAACTGCAGCAAACTTTAAAAGCAGATTAATCTGAGCCAAAACAATCACATGTGACCCTTTGTCTAGTCCTTGCTTTTACAGTTTAAGAGTTCAAGCATTTATCTCAGTGGCATCTTAAAGAGTGCTTCCTCCTCCCTGCCCTGTGTGTTTTCATTCCTGTTGGTCTTTAGGGAACAAGGAGGAGTCGGTTTGTTCCAAACTAACGCTGGATAAAATCTGCCAATCAGCAGCTCATACTCTCTAACCAGGCCGAACACATAAAGGAGGTGTCCTGCAATAAGAAACACATTTTGATCCAAAAGATTCTGAGGCAGAAAACAGGGATCCAGCAAGAGGCCTGTGGTTACAAAGAAACATCCAGCTCCAATATGCACGCAAATCTGTGGGAGTGGACAGAGGGAGGTGTCCATTCAGTATCAGGACAAGGAAATGATTTCCTCCTCAAACACTTAGACTGTGTTTCTGCACGGAGTTAAGATTTACAGCACCACAAACACTCAGTTCAGTATCAGAACATGAAGTCCTTCTCCAAGTTGTTTATAACTCCACTTAAAGGTCCAGTGTGTAGGATTTAGGGGAAATACTGACATAAATTAAACATGATAAGTGTGTTGTCTGTACTGTACATTGCTAAGTTTCAGTGCTGCAAGATTTGGTTATCAAAGACGCTAGCAAAGTAACACAGTACATAAAATAAACTCAGCATAAATGTCAGACTGTTTTAACTATTTATATCTTTAAACCAGTGATTCCCAACTGGTCCGGCCACGGGGTCCAAGTTTCTCCTTAGGCCCTGATCACACAGAGAGCGTTTCAGCAGCTGGAGGTAGCTTTTTGTAAGTGATTTGAATGAGAATGAAGCTTTTTGCTTACATTTTTTGCGTTGCGATACGCCTCGCGTTTCTGCGTTCTAGACACCTGGTGTTTTTGCCGGAGTGCTCTTAACTGCTAGAGTTGAAAAAAAAAAATCAACTCAGAGCAGAAAAGCACCCCACGTCATCTCGTTTCATCATCTTTTTTCCAATTGTCCAATCAGATGATTTTTCTGTGGTGGTCACAACAAGTTTACAGTTGGTAAACAACGGAGGAGAAACTGGTGGTAGCAGTTGCTGAGCACACAGAGCTATACGGCCCGATGATAGACAGCAGGTTGTCAAACTGCTCCGGACTCATCCTAAAATATGCCTGGAAACAGCCATCATCGAGGAGAAGCTCCTGGACCAACTGGTGGTACTCCCCATGATCCACCCTCTTTTTTAGGGTCTCATGTACCCACACAGATCTCTGTTTCCCTGTGACCAACAAACTGTTTACTGACAGCCTCTCACCCTCAACCAGAGCTACAGCACGTATCGTCTGCCTCAACATTTCAGGAACTAGATACTAATTACTGTGGAAAAAAAACAAACAACAAAAAACAGTAGCTTGATTACATGGGAAGGATAGTGTACGGACATGATGGGGTGGTTGCCCTGCAACAATAGAAAGGGGCAGCAAGCGTTTTTTTTTTTTTTTTTTACTAGTGGCATTCAATAAAAATAAATCAAATAAAACTCTGTCTGTGTGAGTGGGGCCGTAGTCATTAGTTCAAGGCCCACGCAGTATAATACATTCAGCGTCATTCTTGTTTGGCCACATCGTCAAGCTAGTTTGCTGTCTTTGTAAAATATCTATCTGTTAGTCACTCACTCTACAGCAGAAAACGACACTTTAAAATAAAAGCTCTATGCTGGAAATTCACTCTACTTAAAAATAAAGTGTGTTTTTACAAACTCTACATGATCTAAAGTCACCTGCAGTCCATTCAGAGTGGACCCAAGACTCCAGTTTACCAGTTTCATATATCTCCACGATTGCCAGCTGTCTGCCTGGAATTGATTATTAGTGCAACATCAAGGGGATTCTCTCTAAATAGGTAAATCTCCTCTTTCATAACTGAGAACACTACAACAGAATAAAGCTCATCTGGGCATAATAAAGAAAACAAACATTCTGTATGTCCACAAAATCAGGCTCGCATTCACTGCGTATGGACAAGCTTTAGATTTTATACTTGATGACATCACCAGCGCGAGATTTACTTCTCTGGTTTCTGGCTTTCAGAGAGAGTCGCTCATGTTCACAAATATTGATTGAACTTTCCTGGGCCATGGATGTAATATACTGGTATTCTTAATTTAGATGTTGCTCTTTAATTCCTATTAATACATGCTTTTATAAGGCATGGCAACAAAACAGATGCTATCTTTAGTATTTAGTTAATGTTTGATCCCGAGATCAGGCAGCTTATAACTTATATTTGTGCATTATTTTCTATTTAGTCAAAGAAAACAAAGTTGCATTTAGGCCTTGACTCACTCATAGTGCCCCCAAGATACTGTTTGCCCCCAGCTGAACCCGAATCTTCTTTATATCTGAGCTGTATACGTCAATTATGTTTGGTAGAATTGTACAGTTACTGTGAGTTATTTTAACTTTTTTATTTAAATTTTTGACTCTGTAGATGTTCAGCTTTAGTTTATTTCCAGTTCCAGTCTGCATTGTTGTCAGTGAAAGTTTCATTTTCATTCTTTAGAGCACTTCATATTAGGTTCAGTGTTAGCAGCAGTTTTAAATAAGGAAATAAGACATCCTTGTTGTGTTCTTTTCAAAACCCAGTGAACTTGAGACTTGACATCCACAGTGACTGCTCAGAGTCTGTGACATAAGCAGACACATGTGGAGCAACAGCTGTGCCAAGCAGCAGCTTATGAAACCTGCAGGATGAGCGGCTCTGACAAGAGCTGAGGCGAACTGACAACAGGCCAGTGACACCGGCAGGAGACAGGAGAGCAGGAAAATGTACAAAGCTGAGAGAAACACTGAAAGCAAAGGCCATTCACTGGAAAGAATGACGGATGGAGACAACCTTGTTAAATGCTGACGAATGGCTGCAAGAACTCTTTCTGGTTTCTTCATGGGCCTGTTTGCACCCTAACGCCACCTGGTGGTCAAACCAGCTTAAAGCAGCTATCAGAACCAGACAACAAAAGGTTGACAAAAAGATGTTTCCCTGAGAAAGATAACGTCTTAAAGTTTATTATAAATAAGTAAAATATTAACAATGCTGTGTCTTTCTCTTGTAAACTGTATTTTAATTCATCTCTTCTTGTAAAAGGAACAATCCTTGTCTATAATTTTCTGTCTTTGCCTTAATTTACCCCAGGCCATCACTGTAAATAACAGTTTTGACTGTTTTTAAATAAAATAAATTAAGAATACACAAGTAATTCAACAGAAGGTATAGTGTCACTATGTTGTGCTGGAAGATAACACAGTTTTGTGATGGAAATAAAATGCTTACTAGGCGTAGGTTTTATTCTTCATGCTTCAACAGTGTTCTCTTTTAAAGCAAACTAAAAACATATTTTCTTTTTCGCAAGCTTTTAGTTAGGTTTTTAAGTGTAATTTTATTGGTTTAAGGAATTAGTATTTTTGTTATAAGCTCCCCTTTGTTAAGAATAATGATAATGACAGTACCCTCTTATTTTATCATGTTCTGCTTGTTTTTCTATATCTACTACTTTATTATCTTATATGATATTTTATGTTTGTCATGTATGATGCATCTCCAGCACATTGAGTTTACACTTGTCATATGAAATGTGCTATATACTGTACATAAATATTGACTTGACTTCAGCCCATTTCTAGAAAAATGTGGATAAGAGTTGCAGTGATATACCGGTTGTAAGGTATACCGTGATATAAAAGTTGACGTTATTGTACCCTGTATATTTGCTTATCTATGATATTAGGGGAAAAAAAGTGCAACTGGACGTTGAATCTCCCCTTTATTTTAGTAATTTTCCGAGGGGAGCCTTTTTTCACATATTTCCATTAACACAATGGTTTCAAGTTTCAATAAGAGTAATAAAACTTTTGTTCAACCACCAATAACCCTTCTGTTTTCATTCCTTTCAGGGTCATTCTGACTGATAATAATATAAATTATGTAATACTGTGATACTGTGAAACAGCTGAGACGGTTATCGCACCGTGAAAATCTCATACTTATTCAGCCCTTATGTGTATTTCTGTGAACACCTGGGGGTCCAGGTTGTGCAATACACCTTCAGTTAAGATTTTCCCTGAAGTCCTTGTTAAAGTTTACTCAAATTAAACTGGTTGCACAAAACAACCTTAAGTGTTCTCCTCAAGATTTCCTTAAAATGTTCACTTGTGTTTTTCTCACTGTCATGGTCTTATACTTAAGGAATCTCTAGACGGGTGCACACAAGCCCTCAGCAACCAAAGCAAAGTTAAAAAAAACTTAAGGTACCTCTGACTCCATCTCAAGTGCAACATGACTGAGTTTATGGTGATAAAAAAAAATTATAACTAAACTAACTTGATTTAACACTATAGATTTGACTCAATTAATTTTCATAACTTCTTCCTGTTCTGTTTTCTGATATTTGGGGATCAAATTGACTTTGTACTATGTGCTTTCTATGATTGTATTCCTCCAGAGGTTTAATCTTCTTCCCTGACCAATGGGGTTTTCTTGTCTTATTTTCTTCTGCCATTTTTTCACTATGAGCTAATTTAGTGAGACGATAAAAGGCATCCCAAGCATGAGTCCAATCAAAACAGAGTCTCATTCAATGTAGTAAATGAGTTAACATTTTTCTTTAACTAAGGAAACCTGTTAAGGGATTCTGTACAACTAAGTCCCTCAGTGAAGCAGATATTTAAGTGTCATACTCAAGGAGAAAACTGGGTTATTTGGGGGCTTTTATATAATTTTTAATAAATAAAGTATTGGCTTCCAGAGGGTGAACCTCCAATCACCAAATTCACACAGCAAATACAATTTGTGTGCTCCTAAAGGCATGATGACAAGCTAGCTGCTAACACCTGTCACCTGCACGTTAAGCTAACGTTAGCTCTAACAGGCTTAGCATCACACATCAAAATATAACCTGAAACGTTTAACCTGTTGTCAATATGGACGTGTTTCTCACTGTTAGCTCGGTTAGATTCTCCACTATTCATCCCTTCAGTTCATTTTAGTGACACCATGAGCACCACAGTAGAATTAATTCACTTATACCAGCATTGTAAACAAGAGAAGAAAAAAGTGCTAACTACCTTTGAAACAGATCCTAAAGTCCGAATATGCATCCAGTCCTCAGTTAGTTATATTTATTTTGTCTGTAAGAGTCCATTAATAAAAAAAATCAAAAGTTTTTCTCATAAAAAAATAATCCGAGGTGTTAATATTGCCATATGAAGTCCATTGCTAACTGTGTGTGCTAATTTCGCTGTCAAACGGGCCACCGTTCTTTTTCCGCCATATTGTCTCCGGCTTCTTCCTGTGCCGGTTGTTGGGTGTGCTTGTTTTCGTTACCTAGTTGGCTACAACGTAAAAGAGTGGCAAAGCTTTTCTTTGTATTTCTCACTCCGGGACAGCCCCTGCAATACAGCAAGCGCCCACAGTTAACGGCCAGACTACTGCATACTAAACATGGCTGGGTGACCGTCATCAATGTGACGTCATTAGTTGATAATTGGAGTACAGTATAATAAAACATAGTGAAGTAAAATAAAATTAAATAAAACAAAAATAAAATTAAAAAGTATAATAAAATAACATACAATAAAACAAAAAGTAAAGTAAAATAAAAAAAAGTAAAGTAAAATAAAACAAAACAAAACAAAAAGTAAAGTAAAATTAAATTTAAAAAAATAAAGTCAAGAAAAGTAAAGTAAAGTAAAATAAAACAAAATGAAATAATATAAAGTAAAATAGAATAAAATGAAAAATTAAAATTAAAATAAATACTGATATAATTTGAATGATAACAATCTTCTCTTTCTAACAGTGTGTGGACCCGCAGAAGAGGAATTGCTGTTAATAAGGGGCATTTTGGGTATTTTACCTACAAGAGGGATGGCGTCCGCCTTAAATCGCCTACTGCTTACAACACTGAGTTCTCCTCTGAATGGACTTGTTCTGAAAATACATGGTAAAACTCTAAACATGCTATAATATTAAACACTGTATGGGCAGCAACTACTAAAGGAAAAAAAATTCTGCACATTAATAGAAATAGAATAAAAAGGCTTTTCTTTTTAAATAAAGATGGGCAGCCTATTCTATTGTTACAATTTTCTGTTTAAAATGGTCTGAGGAAGAATTTCCTGACACAGCACTTTTCAAAACAAAAGTTAAATCATGCTTTACAATAAAAGTGTTAAGCCAGAAATAGACATGCACAAGAGCAAAAAAAGGAGAAAAACAGAAATGAAATCAAACTTAAGAGCAAAAACATCTGTCAAGAAAAGAACGAGCATATGGAAGATATAACAGTGAAAGGTAAACTGTTCCAAAGCTTAGTGGCGGAGGCAGTAAATGCACCGTCTCCCTTCATTTGAAATCAAGCTCTGGAAACATCCAGTGACACTGGTTAACCAACGTGGCAAACTTTGAATTCCTGTATGGGCAGAACAATTCAGAAATTCGCCTCAGTAATAACTAAAATTTGATTTAATTTTAAACTTCACTTGCAGGCAATGAAAACACAGCTGGAATAATGTGCTCCCTGCTGCTGGTCTGTGAGAAGATGGCCTCCTGCATCAGAACACAAAAGGAACTGCAGCTCCAGAATATAATGAACTGCAGAAATCTTGGGATGCAGGAATAAAACATGGATTAATTTCTCAGCACTTAGAGGTGATAAAATGTCAATAAAATCTCTTACTTGGACAAAAAGGACAATCACAGGGTTCCCATGGTTTTTAAATTCCTGAAAAAGTTATGACATTAGAAAAACTGTTTTCCAGGGCTGGAAATGGTTTAAAACAGCATGTTTTGAAAGTTTTGAATATACTGGCCACTTTATTAGGTACACTTTGTTAGTACCAGGTTGGACCCCTTTTGCCTTCAGAGCTGCCTTAATTCTTGGTGGCATAGATTCAACAAGGTGCTGGAAACATTCCTCAGAGATTTTGGTCCATATTGACATGATAGCATCACACAGTTGCTGCAGATTTGTCGGCTGCACATCCATGATGTGAATCTCCCGTTCCACCACATCCCAAAGGTGCTCTATTGGACTGAGATCTGGTGACTGTGGAGGCCATTGGAGTACAGTGAACTCATTGTCATGTTCAAGAAACCAGTTTGAGATGATCTGAGCTTTGTGACATGGTGCGTTATCCTGCTGGAAGTAGCCATCAGAAGATGGGTACACTGTGGTCATAAAGGGATGGACACGGTCAGCAACAATACTCAGGTAGGCTGTGGTGTTTAAACCATGCTCAGTTGGTACTAAGGGGCCCAAAGTGTGCCAAGAAAATATCCCCCACACCATTACACCACCACCAGCAGCCTGAACCGTTGATAGTGTACATTGTTTTGGCTATTGTTTAAAATATGTTTATTAAAATCCTAAAATATGTCTAACGTTACATGAAATACACTTCTTGGATTATTAAATTAAAATCTAGTGTTGGGCTGCACAACCACTGAAACATCACTAGTATCACATGATACACATTGGTGTATAAAGCTGCTTGGCGGCAGGAATATCTAAAGTGCAAGTAACGTTAGCAAGCGCTAGCAGTTTGCTTACCCACAAATGCCCAGAAGTGTAAGTGCATCTCAAAAAATGAAAGTTCAATATTTCTTGTCAGTTTTTTCAGAGTGAAAAAAGTATATACTCTGGACTCACACATTCCTGAGAAGAGCTCTGATCATGTCCTAATGTACTCAAAACACCTGCAAAGGTTTCCTGAGCCTTTAATCTCAGTCTGACTCAGTACACACAACCACATCATGGGCAAGACTGCCGACTTAACAGTTGTCCAGATGATACTTGTTGACAGCATCTGCAAGGAGCATAACCCACAGAAGGTCATTGCTGAAAGGGCTGGCTGTTCACAGTGGTCTCGATGGTCCAAAGTCCTCTTTTTAGATGAGGGCAAATTTTGCATTTCATCTAGAAATCAAGGTTCCACAGTCTTTAGGAAGAGTGGAGAGGCACACAATCCAATATTAAGTCCAAAGTCAACACAGCTGTCTACCAGGAGGTTTTAGAGCATGTCATGCTTCTGTCTGTTGACAAGCTTTATGGAGAGTAGAGATGCACCGATCCAGCTTTTTCAGTTTCGACTGAGTATCAGCCGATTCCCGATACCGATCCGATACCATGGTTGACCTAAAAAGCTATATACCTTGTAGAGTCCAGTGTGAAATACCTCCACACAGCAGATTCTCTCCCTCGCTCCATGCTGTTTGCGCTTTCCTAGGTAGGCTAATCAACTCTTGCGGCATGCAGCACACGTGCTGCTGCTGACGTATGACGTACCTCGCGTCGCAATAGATTTAAAGGGAAAGGATCGGCTCAGGTATCGGTTGCATTTTTCGATACCCGATCCATCTATTTTGATGATATCGGGGCTGATATTCGATCCAGATATTGGATCGGTGCATCCTTAATGGAGATTCTGATTTCCTTTCCTTTTCCAGCAGGACTTGGCACTTGCCCACAGTGCCAAAACTACTAGTAACTGGTTTGCTGACCATGGTGTTACTATGCTTGACTGGCCAGCTAAGTCGCCTGACCTGAACCCCATCGAGAATCTGTGGGGTATTGTCAAGAGGAAGATGAGAGACACCAGACCCAACAAAACAGATGAGCTGAAGGCTCTAATTTTTTCAGATACTGGATTTTCGATTTATTTTTATTTTTTTATGAGCAGTCAGTCGTAATCATCAAAATTCAAACAAAGAAGGCTTGAAATATTTCACTCTATGTTTAATGAATCTAAAATATATTAATGGTTCACTTTTTGAATCAAATCAACGGAGAAAATTGAACTTTGCCATGATATTCTAAGTTTTTTGAGCTGCACCTGTATGGCTGTCAAAGGACAAATATAATACATGGCTCAAGAGAGAGGTGGACATGAGCCACGCTGGACGGAGGCTCTGCACCAAAATGTCGGCAGCCAAATTTTATTGTGGAGAAGCATCTGGAAATGCACCCTACTTTAAATCACTGGTTGTCACAGAGGTGTCCAGGCGGGCTATTTTAAACTTCTTAGTCATGGTAATGGGGTAAAATATTGTGGAAAAGTTCTGGAAATTTATTGGTAAAATTCTGTGGGAACTCTGCAATTAAAAAAATGTTTAAAGACTCAAACAAGCTTTGAGTACTAGAACAATAAACTGACTGAAAACAATTAACGCAGGTTTTGTTGCATGAACGTTTTTATTTCCATTAGTGCCGAGAACAAGCTCAGAGGCATTCTGCAGCAACAGACAATTCTCTTGCTCCAAAATCTAAACACTGCTTCGTATTATCATAAAGGCACCTGCAGTTTACAGATTACAGTTTAGTCTCTGACAAAGCACATGATGAGTACGACTTGATGTATGGGGAGTGACAGAAATAATAAATAATGAAAAAATGAGGGATGATGATGAATTCAGGAAGCAGAAAACAGAAGAGTGATGGCCACAGGCACAAACACACACACACACACACACACACACACACAGATACACACATACAGGCAAACCTTGTTGATGAGCCTAATTAAATGTAGTTACATGTACATATCGATGCAAAACATGATATATATATACTTCGAGTTGCTAATCAAGTCCAAAAATCGTACTCAAAAACCAAATATTTACACATAAAACTGGGAAGATGTGGATGTGATATCCTGAAGGACAAACCAGTTCTTTTATTTCAGCTATCTGTAAGAGACATCACTGGAAATACACAGTCTCCTGAAACACATCACTTCCTGAGCTCTGTGCTGTCTGTAAAATCTCTATTTCCTGCTCTCGAAACACTACAAAAATATAAGCTCAATAAACGCTGAATACTGCAAAGAAATTATCGTATATTCAGTATATGACTAACAAAGGATACGGCGTCATACAGCTTGAGAAAAGAAATGTACAGCAAATAGATTTCAGAAGAAATAGTTAAGTCTTTCTTTTCTTTAGTGGATCAAAAAGAGTTATCTGATTTTCTCAATGTACTTCACTGTAAGTACTTCACTCAACATTCAACACACAGATAACCATCACAGGTCAGAGTGACAATAAAGACGTCTACAGAGGAACAAAAGGAGTCTGATTTACAGTAACGCTCTTCTTAGTTTCAACATACAAAACAAGACTAAAGAGTAACAAAAAAAAATCATTATATGACAGTCTGTATATTTAGCTTAGATATGGAATGCTTAAAATCAAGAACTAGCTGTGAAGACTTCAAAACAAACTTCTGTCTTCATTTTCTTCATCAATGTAACCTAACCAGTGGAGCGTTTGATTCATTATCCCCGTCCCCAGCACCAACCAGTATTTTATGAATTCTTAATTGCAGACTTGGAAACTGGAAACATCCCAGTTTGAGATGACCTCACCCCTGCCTGTCAGCCAGTACGGATGTGTTAAAGACCAGTACTACCGAAATATCCTCCTGCCTGCGGTCTACTAACTGTGTACTGTGTAGTTTTGCGGTCAGTGCTGTGCCAGTCCAGTGAATATTTACAAGCACTTTGGAAGCATGCAGAAATAATAACATGTGAAGGATGATGACATAACTCTGAGCTAAATTCAATCAAACCTGCGCAAGTTGTCGCAACAACTTTTTCATTTTTAAACAGTTTTTAGTCGCAAACTGTCTTCTTTCCACACAAAAGTAAAACTACTGAAATGTTATCATGTGATGACATTAAAGTAAGAGTTAGATACTTTGAGACAAAAGGTTATTCACTCTCTCACAGAGAATTAGACGACAAGATAGATACCACTCACATATCTCTCTAAATATGAAGCCACAGTCAGAAGGCCGTTAGCTTAGCTTAGCATAAAGACTGGAGACAGGGCCCATTGTTGTGTCAGCCCAAAATTTCCAAGCCCCACTAGTCCAAAATATGTCCCATTGATGGCCCATTTCTCAGACAATCTATTATCGCAAAAACAAAGGCCCACTGCTCCAAGGTCTCATTTCTCTGGAAACACACACTCCCTTCAGTTAGACAACCTGATCGCCAGAGAAACTGTTTCCCTGTACATTTTAGTAAACCTTGGGTATCTTACATTTGTCAGCAAGGTTGTGATGAAGGTGTGGTGAGGTTTAGGGCACAAAAACACTAGGTAATGGTTTGGAAAAGATCATGTTTTGGCTTATAACATCCATGTTTATTGGCACAAAAGTCACTGAAAAAGTGCAAAGGGTTGGTGGAAAATATCTGGGATCAGTGGCTCAAACATGGCTAGGAGACTCTGCAAAGGATGGGTAAAAACCTTTAGGATAAGTTGCTCAAATCCTGCTGTGAAAATGCTGTGAAAGGTCGATAAAAACACCTGGGATCAGTGGCTTGACTGCCACTGGGAAAGCTGTGAAGGATGGGTAAAAAAAACCTGGGGTAAGTTGCCAAACGCAGCTGAGAAAACCATATGAAGGGTCAGTAAAAACACTGGGGAACGCTGGCTCAAATAACACTTGGAAATGCCTTTAAGGATTGGAAAATCGCCTGGGACTAGCGTCTCAAATGCAGCTAGGAAACACCACAGAGAACTGGCTAAAACACCTGGGATCTGTGGCTCAAACACTACTGGGGAAATATTGTGAAGCGATGGTAAAAACACCTAGCATAAGTGGCTCAAAAGCAGCTAAGAAATGCTGCGAAGGGTCAGTGCCTGTGTCTCAAGCGCCACTGAGAAACTGAAACTAACTCACTGGAGTGTGAATTTTTGGAGAAACCACACCTCAAAGCAACAGGCCATTGTTTCTGGGGAACCTGGCTGTCCAATGGGACAAATTTTCAAACTGAAAGGGCTTCGTAATTTGGGCTGTCCGAACAATGGCATGGCACCAGCAACAGCTAGCTTGTTCAGCAAGCCAGGTTCAGGAACTCACTGTGCCCAGCCAAAAAAACGTTGACATAACTCCCCAGTAACACCACAACTTCTTATTTTTACTGTTGTTTTTTGGGAATCACCCGAGCTGTTTACCCCTCTTCATTGGGTTTAGCTAAATCACAGGTAACGTCTCCTTTCTGCAATTTCCTGTTTAACAGATTACAGTGGCATCAATCTTCTCATCTAACTCTGAGGAAAACAAGCGAATGAGTATATTTTACCAAAATCTTGTTCTACTCCTTTAAACTGAATTTAGCCCTGAGAAACATAAACAACTGTACCTTAAAAACATTAAAAAATAAAAGAGAAAACACAAAGCGGTACTTTTCCATCTTCTCGATAATACAGCATATATTTACCTCATCGTCTATGTACAATCCTTATCAACTTTCCTGATGAACCATAAACTAAAATCAAACCATCACAAAGACTTTAAATCACCTACCCCCTCCAACGAATAATATCGGCCTATGATATCATATGGAATACAATGACAGAGCACACCCAAGATAACTTTTTGCAAACACGTGGCATGTTTATGTCTTCATTTGTGCCCTTTGACAAAGAGGAATGATAAAACTAAAATAAATATACATGACCTGAGCCTCCTTAGATAAGAAACTGCCTCTTTCTTTGCCAATAAGTATTCAGTGTTTCGTTGCCTGAGAATTTGTCCACAGTTACGTTGAGATAAGTAAATAACCAATGGTGTTAAAAAATCATTTTCTTTTAAACTGGTGTGGCAAGAGGTCTTTAATACTGAGAGGAATGATTTGAGGAGACTTCCAAACACTTGAGGATCCACCTCCCTCTGTGTCTTATCTCAAAGTGTCTCAGACCCAGTACTGGTTCTTTTTCAAGGCCGGGTTCGTTGTCCGACAACTCTGCAACAACTCTGGATCTGCATCTTTGGAGTCCATGTTGGACATGGGGATGTTATTGGCCGGGTCAGTTTTGCGAAAGGTTTCTGCGCTGGCCACCTCTCCGTTTTTGGGCTTGGTTGCTGCCGTCTGGACGTCGTGCTTGCCTGTCTTGTTTTTACGGATCAGGTAGTAGGCCAAGATGGCCGCCAGCAGCAAGAGGAGAAGGATTACCAGGATCGGGATGAGAATAGACCAGAAGTTGCTGCGTCGGGTGACATGTGGTTTCCCATGGGCGCTAGAGCCAGAAGATGCTGTGGTGGGGGCATCTCCATGGGGCCAGTCCATATTGCCCCTCCAGCGAGGGCTTGCTGGAGTGGGACGAGGGGCCCCTCCCACACCGGGGAGGTCATTACTGTCCTTTGAGGGAACCCTCAACAGAGTGGCTGGGTAGACCCCTGAGGCATTGTAGGGGCCTGTCTGGAAGGAAAGCACACATTCTGCAGGAGGCACCCCGTGGGCTTTGAGCAGGAAGCGCGCCTCATCCTGACTGACACTACCTTTGGATCCAGAAGCGCCATTTAGCATTTCCATAGCTACACGTCCCTCATCCAGCTCCTTCTGGCTGAATGTGTCCACTGGCTGACCTGCACCAGGACCTCCAGCCCTCACAAAACGAGCGCCCTGGGGCTGCTGGATGACGGTGAACGTGGGGGAGGTTCTGGTCTTGTTTGCCAGGGGCGTTGCATCCAGAAGCTTCCTGTCCAGTTGAACAAGTGCACCTTGGGGTAAGAGAGGATCCTGAGCAATGTTGGCCAGAGGCTGGACTGTGATGTTGAGGACAGAGGAGACATTAGCAGCCCTGCTACGAGCTACAAATGCAACACTGTCTCGAGGGGAAGTGGACTTAACAAAGCGGACGCTGACTCGACCTTCCTTGATCTGCTTCTGGGTGAATGCGGATGTAGGCTGCCGGTCTACCATGACAGCTGCATACTTAGGAACACTTGTGATCTTGTAAAGGATGTCCTCCTCAACAGGGCCGCCAGTTGTGGCCCTCAACATCTCCTCAGTCACCAGGGTCTCGTCATCGCCTTGCTTCACCTTGATCTCAGGGGCTTTGTCAAGAATCAGGGTGCGAGCTAGGATGGCAATGTGGAGCGTGTGTGGCTCTGTTTGGTGTTCTCCATCTGACACAATGAATTCCATAAAGCCATCAGTGAGGCTGCCATAGCTGACAAAGCCCACCTGCCCACGATTGACCATCTCTTGCGTGAACTCAGAGATGGGGTTCATAGTGAGTGAATCAACCAGGCGACCATTGCTGGGGGCTTTGGTCACTTTGAAGTGTACCTCGTCTGGCGGGCTGTCCTCGTCTTGAGTGTTAAGATGCTTCTGTGTCAAAACGGTCATGGAGCCTTGAAGAACCTCCAAGAGCATGTCTGTAGTGACGAGCTCAGGGGCGTCAGAGCCCCGCCGTTTGATTGAGATGTTAAATACCTCCTCCAGGACCACGGATTCAGCAGGTGAGGGCAAACCCTGACTATCAGACTTGAGACGGGCTCTGAAAGCAAAGCTGTCAAAGGAAGCCCCCGAGTCATCGTGGAGAAACTCCAGCTTTCCTTGAGTTACGTCTTCCTGCATGAAGGTTGGGGCATTGCGGGGCAGGTCCTGACCGCCCAGGGTGATACGACCATGGTCAGGGAATCGCTTAATCTCAAACACCACATCTGCATCGCCTCGCTTAGCTTCAGGAAGGCTAGCCAGAAGGTTGGAGGCATCAAGAATGGAATCATCAATGACTTTCCTCTGGCCTTGAACAACATCCAAACCTGAGAGGAGACAATAAAAACTAATGTCAAAAATTAGTTTTCAAAGACTTCATATGCAGTTTTGTCTGTCTCCTATCGATATGTAAGTATGCGGCACAGTACATTAATGCTGATAGCTCATTAGTAAACACAGATGGAGCAGGGAGCTTGTGTTTTTTGGCAGTAATAGAAGCAGTAGTGATAAATCCATTTATGACTTGGACTGCCCGGGCAATAAAGAATTATAGAACGTGATACATAAGTTATTCTAAAGCCCAGTTCAGACCAAAGATTTGCGACGAGACAAAACCACTTTTCTCTGCAGTGGTGTGAACTGGCCCGTCTGAGCTCGACTCAAGCTGGCTGATGGTGTCACCTGCAACTCAGCTGGTCAAATTGCCGTTGGCTGGTTTTAGAACGTGAGGCACACTGCCTGTTACTACAGCCAATCGTCAATGTTTTCTTGCAGCGGTAGGTACCTTATCCCCACCGAGCCCTGTTTCCATCCTCACATGTGCCGTTGTTGGACAGTGGGTCACTGCTATTGCTTGTTATATGTGCTTATGCCCCGCCCACACACACATGCTCACTGACTAGCTAATCGGCGCAAGTGTTATTATTGTGGTGTATTGATCATGAATACAGTCCATCAGGGGTTCATTTAATGTTTTTCGCTGTTTCATCACTACTACAAATGCAGCTGCAGCCAGTATCTCACTATCACTATCCTCATTCATATTTTAAGAAGCTACAAATTATATTCAGCCACAAAATAAGTCTGAAGTACAGAGAGTTGTTGCATAGAGATGATATACTGTCTCATCCAGTTGCACTGGTGTGAACCAGCAGGTTTTTAGAACATTGCAGACAGCGCATCGCAAATAGTTGCCTTCAACCTGTCTCGTCGCAAGTCGGTGGTCTGAACTGGGCTTTAAACTATTAAAACTGAGCTGAAGAACAAGCTGCAATCTCCCTGCATAAAGACAGATCGATCAGAAATGTAAATCAATTTAAATTTGACCAGAATGAACATGTTTTACGGTGAAATGATTTGCAGATATTTTAATGTGATTCAATAGTGACTGAATTGTGACTGCTGGGTGCATTCAGGTGTTTTGTTTTTTTTTTAAATCTGTGAACAACGTTGACGTAAATTCAACTCAACCTCCACAGAATTATTACAGACATATTGATCTTAAAAACCTGTATCTTCACAACAAATTTTCTCAAAACATCTCTTCAAAACCTGCAACATTTACTACACTTTCTTCAGTATTATAAATAGAATTCCCAGAGTGTGAACAAGTTACATGACTATAATACTTGAGCTAGTCAATCAATGTTTGAATGCTCAGTGATTTATGTTCTGTGTGAGTAAGAAGAAATCACCGCCATTGTGTTTAAAGGCCCACTTTTCATGCATTTTGAGGCGAAAGAGGACCACAGAAACTTTACTGTTGCTAGCAAGGTCATGTCTCTTCCCTTACTGTTTGTTACTGTCTGCCTGTATTATTATTTCCTCATTTCGAAAACTGTTGACCGTCCACCACTGAATGTTCCCCCCCAAACTGAGGCCCCTTAATCTAGAGTTCCACTTACAGCCTTGCAAATGAATGTATCCTCTAAGATACAAAAAAAGTTTTAGGGTTAAAATACTTCTACATAAAACTGTTCATACCTAAAGTGATACCCATACTGTGCTGGTGTGCAGTGTGTACTTACTGTTTTTATGATGTAAGGCACCTGCACCAGTAACCTGCTCACTTTACAAGGTAGCTACTGTGTTTTTTTATATTGTATTTTGTACTGTGCTGTGTGTACATGCTGCTTCTATTATGTTGGACCCACTAATTTACTACGTCTGCATTGTTTTGTGTGTGACTACAGATGGAAATTAACGTTTTGCTAAATCTGGTGCAACCATGTTTTCATTTCTTGCAGACGGTCAAACAAATTAAACTATATTAATCTCCTAAGTATGAAACAGCCTCCACTGTCCATGATGATAACTATTATTCAATGACTTGTAAAGACTACAGAGGAAGTGTTTCACACTGAAAGGATTTTTTTTTATTACGTTACTCAATATTAAAATTCTTTAGCTCCACCTTCAGAATTTTGGCAACCTACAAACACTATTGTTTGATGTCGGTTTCATTAGTGACTGTCTCATTGTTTTGCTTCTGTTACTCTAACTGTGAACATGCTGTTGCTGTAATGAGCATGTATGCTCACCAGGTCCGCCCTGTATGACCAAAGGTTAAATAAATACACATCTGACGTGTCTGTTTAAATAAAGCAAAGCTGCAGCTGGTGAAAACAATACGTCCACATTGTAACTCTGGTGCTATTATCTTAGGTGGAGCCCACAAATGGGGCTTTACAGGCTTCACCACTCATCTTAACATCTGCAGGAATCTTTGTACAAAACCTGCAGTTCAGTTTTTATCAGTGACACATTGGTTATTTATTGAAATGTTGATATCAAGAATTAGATTAGATTAGATTATTTTTGGGGTTTTTTGCCTTTAAGACTGTACCTTTGTTCTTCCACAGCTGGGAGGAGATGTTGCTGTGTGCAGCGTAGTAAGAGACGGTGATGGGCAGGATGTGACGGACATCAGGGGCCGGTTGGGATGACAGAGTGAGCTCTACGGAGTCCCTCACCACCCAAAAAGGCTCCTCAGGTATCTGGTGCTCATAGTAGACCTGTCCTGCCTCCAGCTGTGTGACAGGGGAAACAAAATCAGAAGATGATGAGCTGTTAATAACTTTCAATATCAATATTAGAGTGGGTAACACAGCTGAAGTATGAAAAAAGCCAAGTTAGCTTTATTAAATTCTGACGCAAGAGTCTGATGGGAAAAAAATAATTATGTTAAAGCACCTAGTAGGTTATTTATAGGTGCCCTTCAGATCACTCAAGGACACCCAGGGTGACACCCAGACTCTTTACCTGAGGGGACAGACAGACTTTGGAGTTGTCACTGGTTTAAGAGAAACTGTGGTTCAGCCAAAGTAGATTTAGGACCCACAACAAGAACCTCATTTCAGTTTGCTAAGATATTTCACTGCTCTCCTTCCCTCTGACGTTTGTGAGCACCACAGTAAAATGGGAGCTCAAATGGCTGCAGCAGTGGTTTGGCTCAGCTGTACTGGGATCCGGGTTTAAGAACTGGAATGTGACGGCCTGCGTTCGCTCCCTGAGGTCACTGTGACCTAAACTCAACTCTTCTGTCTCTGCCTCTCTCTTCCTTACACACACAGGAGTGTATTCATGCATGTACACACACACACACACACACACACACACACACACACACACACACACACACACACACACACACACACACACACACACACACACACACAGCTGAACAACTCAAATAATCAAATCGTGTTTTCAGCTCGACATAGTGTTAGATTTTCTGTCACACTCTAAACAGAGCAGTTTGCAGGGAAAGAATTTGTTCTCATGCTCATCCAAGCACGGTCAGATGTCAGGAATGGAAATCGGACGAGAGTGAGAACACGCTGGCACCCTGGCACACAAACACTGGGCCTACAGTGCATGTGCGGTATTGCTACATCATCAAGTTGTTTGCCCCATAATCCTAAACCAAATCCAGTAAATGCTACAAATACTATGAGGATATTTGGTTATGTAATCTGAGTAAACTGAAAATAGAAGTGCCTCTTTGCTCTGCAGACAGTCAGTAAGAAATAAAAAAATCACACTCAGGGAACAAAGCAGCTCTTTGTAATCAGGGGCCACACCCTGATGAAGCGTTTGGTTAAAAACACGTAGGTGTAAGTCTTTAAAAACTGAGGCATTTTATCTTATCCAACACTCTTGAAAGTTTTGTTTCTGAACATTTCTTCTTACACTGAGGTTATTCTGCCAACTGTACAGTAAAAATAAAACAGCTATAATACATTCATTTAAATCTCTTTGTTCATTAGGTATCACTCTTTATCTGTGTCTATTTACACCCTCTCCAGCCCTGTCCACTACACACAGCAGCTCTGACAGACACTGTTAAACTGCATTCACCCAGTCTGAACACACAAGTCAAATTATCAAAGGTAAAAACTGATAAAGCTACAAGTTTATTAGTATGGCTGCTAATGAGGACTCTACAGGCCACAATGGCACCAAGTCATATAAAGGAGGCCCTCTGCTGGTGAAGAACAGGAACATGTGGATGCCTCGTATTGCACACATGCACAAAATGGACTGCAGTTATTGATGGTCTGTTGATATTTACACTTAAATTAGGAGCATGCTGTGACATGAAAAATGAAACAGGCAGGTTATATGGTCTCTGAAAAGGGAAAATACTTTTAGGGGCTACATTTGGGATGACTACAAACAAGAAATGAATTTGTTGCATTGTAGTGTTGTATGTCAGAAATGATGTTTTTGTCTTGAACAGAACATTCCCCTCTGTGTCTGCTGCTTGTGACAGGTGTACTGTAAATCAGATGTGGAGACCTTAGGTCAGCCTTTCTGGTCTTGCCCTTAACTCAGGAACCTTTGGTGGTACATTTTTCACTTGTACAGTAACATATATAGCAAACAATTCGTCCTTAACTGTCTTACTGTGATACTGGGCTGTTCTGATTACTCTCTGACTCTTTCCCCTGCGTTACAGCTTATGTAGCTCATATGTTCGGTACAGTCATAGCAAACAGGGTAATTTTGCAAGAATGAATATCTGCTTCCCTTCCTTGCTTTACAAAATGCTTAAATTACTTGGCTTCTTGTCTACATGTTGAAATGAGCAACACTCTGTCTAACTCCCTCATTAAGTTTTCTAAAATCTGGGACCCTTTATTGAACATATCAAAGGGTGAGGAGTCGAGCTGACTACACTGAACTGTACACTGTGCTTCAATCTGCCAGGACACTGTGTCTCTGTTGGACCTTCCCTGTCCATCCATGGACACCATCTTTCAACCTCGACCTTCCTGTGGACACAGTACGAGCTGGCATATTATTGTGCTCTCTTTCCTTTAGCTGGCAGTGTCTTTATCTTATGATTCCTTATCATTTGAATTATTATGACTATATTATTATAATTTATATTTTATTTTGTTTTCCTCGTCATCTTTTTTTATTTTTATTTTTTTTTTCTGTCCTGTATTTCTTCTGTCTGTGTTTGTGCAACACTGTCTGAATGTTAAAAACTCAGAAATAAAAAAAAAAAAAAAAAGAAATTATGATTTTGTCTGTGACAATGATCTCTACGGAAGCGTAAAGCATTCATTTGATAAAATAAATATTATCCCTGTTTTTTTTTTAATTAACAAGATTATTATCTCAGAATTCTGATAAAAGTAAAAAAAAAACAAAACAATTCTGCTCTAATTTTCTAATTAATCTAATTAGTTAATTCAGAAAAATAGAGCATAACTTTTACTCCACAGAACTGATGATAGTCAAAGACTAAAAACGTTTGCTGCTGTTTTTATTCACTTTTTATTTTCTGCAGTTCTTTTTGTGCACAGATGTCCTCAATAAATTGATTATTTTATGCATTGATCTCAGCCTGTGGACCTTTCTGTGGGAGTCCAGCCCAGTCTGTATTGGTGTGCAGGTATCTCCCCTGGCGTCCTGTCTTGATTGTTTATTTAACCAACGCACCAGAGAAAAACTTTTTTGTTACCCTAAGTAGGCCTAGTTTCACAGCAGCCTTGAGACTTTGTAGCTTTTATTTCAACACTGGTGGGGACACATATGAAACATGGGGTTCTGGGGTCCCCTACCAGAACAGTTTGAATGTCAAAATGTCAAAGACTGTGCACCAATTTGTCCATTTTCTGCATCAGTTTACGGTGGGAATGTCTCATATCTTATCAAAGTAAAGGTCCTCTGGTACTTCATTCTAGGAGGGGACAAATGCACATGTTCCCAATATTGCGGGGGACATGTCTACTGCACCCTAAGCTCAAAATCTACGTCTATGTGCTTTCGCCACTGCGATAACTTATTTGATGTCTTAAGTCCATACTGCTTGATATAAACAAAGCACATATATATTTGTCCTTATCACACACACGTCCCTTTCAATCCATAGAGTTATACCAAGTCCCTTCTAGTTCCAGTTCCAGTTTTCTCCGAAATTACATATTCTTCATATCATTGTCTTCTGATCTGCCACTTGCACAGTTAAGGTGTTTGTTTAAAACAGTTCTGACTATGCAGACTAAAGGATGGAGACAGGAGGTCTTCTGTGTCATTGTGAGACACGTTACATCATAAGAGACGAGCTATTAGGAAACTTCAAATTTCTGCTGTGGACATCTAATCTTCTGTCACACCAACAAACACTGAGTTATGGCTGTTTTAGTCTCGACTGAGCAAGCGTCACAATCATGGTTACTGCATTGATATTTTCTGTACAAATAAAACTCAGTGCTGAAAAATATAATGATTACAAGTTATCAGACGAGTACAAAGCTGCAACCACAAGCCTTTAAGTTATTTAAATTTCCACCTCTTGGAGAGCTGCAGCTCCAGTTTGTATTGAGAGGAGGATTAGTTGTGTTTTTATGCATTAAAGCAGCATTATGTGGCCTCATATGTCTGTCTGATGGTCTGTGCAGCAGACAGCTGCAGTGCCTTTAACAGCCACGACTGCTGTTGTAACACAAACCTGCTATTAATAGGAATGTGCAACCTGAAAGCAGAGCGGATTTATTTGAAAAGAAGACAAAGAATAAATGTTGAACTTACAGTGCCCCCCTAATGCAACTGATAAAGAGGAATGGCATCAAAAGATGCTTTTACTTTTACTTTTCCTGGCTGTATTTTTAATCCACAAGCTTTTTCATCATTCTTCTTCCTTTAATGTATTTTACTCTTTTAAGATATGTACTTTTTACTGTTACTAATAATTTATTATTATCATTATAATTAATGTAGAACATTAATTTTAAGAAGGGAACAAGGGAAATAAGTTTAATGTCTCCCAAAAGAAATACATCCCAGCACTACACACGTTTAGCATCACACAGAGAGAAAGTAATTACCTGTGTTTGTGAGAAGCTGGTAATTTCCTCATACTGGTTCCTGTCATTGGCCAGGATGAGTCTTCCCAAACGAGGTGGGCGGACGAGAGAGTAGCTTATCTCGTTTCCATCCTCATTGGTTACAGCCCCCAGATTGGCACTCGTGATAGACTGCCTTGTTCCTGTGAGGACACACACACACACACACACACACACACACACACACACACACACACACACACACACACACACACACACACACACACACACACACACACACACACGCTGCTGTGATGACTCTGTGGAAAACGGCCTCTTGGAAGTGTAGTTGAGCTTGTAAAATTAAACAGACTCTAGAATTGCCTACAACTTCAGCGGTTACAGTAAATCATGCACATCACTGTGCACAAGAGTTTCCTGATGGTGAGAGTTTCGTTCCAAAAGTTTATCCAAGCTTTAAAAAAATGTGACGACTCATCTCCTGCGTCATGCATGAAAGCAAAGTTCATTATGAGCTGAGGTTTTTGTCTGTGCTCACACTTGTGCTCATGATATGGAGAAGTTGTGATGTGTTATAACCAACAGAAACAAAGTGACATTGTGTTTTTCAAAGTATTTAAACAGACTTGAAACAAAACTAAATCAAGTCTGGACTGTAAGAGGAAGAGTAAAGGGAGTCCATGTAACTTGAAAAGCTGAATTCACATGTGATAAAATGCACCCTAATTAATTCTATACACTGAAGAGGTTTGCAGCTACAAGCTTCCTCAGTCTGGTGTGACCAGTAGCTTGTAGTGGCTAATGTTAGCATAGATACTGTGTAACTAGGGTAGTAGTGGTATACTGTAAATACATATACTGGATGTAGACGCGCATCTGCTTCCACCCTCAACTGCCTGTCAGACTTTTAATACATATCAGTTCCATATCAGTTCTGTTTTATGTTTGTTCTTTTTTTTTATAATATATATGATTTAAACACTAACACTATAAGTGACTGATGATAATGTAGGCCTATTACTCTGTGTAAGTTTATAATAACCCTGAAACAAACATCCCAGACCAGCTCTGCATTAAATGTAACAGGGATAAAGGATATCAATGATCAAATATTTGGAGGAAAGTTATGTTTTATGTTTCTTGTATTGTTGGTTATGATCGTCCTGTGTGTCCTCAACAGGCTGTTAACTGACTACATTTCCAAAAGTCTGCAACTTAAGGAGTGAGAAGTTATCTGCATGCTAGACATACAATTTATTTTATGTATTTATCATGCAGAAAAGTGTCTCTTTGTGTCCTTCAGACTTCCTTATCCTTATTCCAAGAGGGCTGGGAAGTACTTCCCACCCTTGGCATGGAATATGTAATCTCGTTAAATGCTTTTAAATGTAAGATTCCTTGAGATGTCAATGTTAAATTTATCAGGTAACGAAACTAACTCGTCTAAATTTATCTTTTGAGTAGGTTTTTCCTTACTTTTTTAGACTCTTCTTGTGTTTGATAATGATAAAAAACTGCTATGTTTAGAAAAAAAAATCCAGTAAACACATTGAACAAACCATACATCATTCTCAGTTTCAGTTTTGACCTTATCTTGTGTGTCTGACACAGACACAAAACAGACCAATACAAGGGTTAAAAAAAGACCCTTTTGTCATATCGCTGCACTGACCAGGTCGAACGAGTGGCCACACACCGTCACTGAGGTAATCCTTCCATCACTGCCAACTTCACGCTTTAAAATCTGAAGGATTTTGGCATCTTACCTGGAAATACCATGAGCTCCTCCTGCGTTACCATGGTGATGGTGAGAGGCCTCGCTGTGACAACAAATTGGTAGAGGGGAGATGTGTGCTCTCCGTCTGTCACTGTGAAACTGAAACCGCCGGAATCCTCACCTGGAGGAACAGAAGAGTTCAGATGTGACTCGCTGGTCAAACTGGTCCTTTCAACTCATACCATAATACTTATTTATATCTGCAACTTAAATCACTAATTACACAAAAAGGACGTAATTTAGCACTTGTGATTCCTTCGTAGTCTGCACTCAAATGAAGTATTTGGTCTATATCGTCAGGTTTACGCATTTAAATTTGATATAAATCTAACTGAGTCAAGTAATTCTAACATAAACCATAGAGTACAAATTTTTTTTATGTTAAAACAAATAAATCTGAGATGAATAGACTACAAGAATTTATGTATCTGTAGCTCACTGAATTTGTAATAACTGTTCATTAATTATGTGTATTTCAAACATGCTGAAGTTACTTTAATAAAGTTTGTGTAATTACTGTTAATATATTCCACGTATGAGAACTAGCCGACGGCTGAACACTTCAAAGAGGTACATACGAGTAATGATTCCTTACTGAGAACAGAAGGCTTACAATCAAGTCAGACGTCCATTATAGGTGCAGATTGTTTACGCAGACCTCTGGATTTTCAGACTCAATGCAATGATATATCCTGGTTTAAATGAGGAAATTACATAGACTATACACCCTTCCTTAAATTGAGAAATATGATCATATGACAAGTGATCTGTTCTTGCTAATGTTTGTTGATGTTGTTTTGTTATTATTCTGATTTTTTCTCTTTCTTTTTTTTTTTAAATTTTGTTTTTATTAGTTACTACTATTATTACACTCATTATTATTATTATTATTATTACCATTATTTAAACTTTTTTTTTTAAGTTCCCTGAATATCATAGGACAGAAACACTACATCTTAGTTTATGTTTTCTGTACAGATACAATTTAAATAATCTCTTTCCTTTTTTTGATGTATATTTGTTATAGAAATGTTTCTTTTTTCTCTTTTTATTCTTTTTACATATATATTTTTGATATTTATTTAGTAATTTTTTATGTTAGTAAAGGGATTTTTTTTTTCTAATTAACCAAGATTTGGTGACTCCCCCTACCAAGCTTATAAAATGTTTGCTTGTCCACCCTTTTGCACCCTGACGAAGACATTTGGGTCGAAACCAGTAAATAAAGATTGGTATTATTATTATTATATTATTACACTGCCTCCACGATCTCTGGTGGTGCAGACAAAATGAACATAGAATATGGACAGAAGGCTTTGTCCGTCTCCCTAAATGAGCCCTTAGACACTTGTGTATGGTTTGATAAGTTTACACAGTGCTGCTGTAACACCAGCAGTCGAAGACAGAGGCCGACAGAGGTCACAGATTAATATAAGACTGTAATATAAGACAAAACATTTCAGTGGCCTCACCCTCGTGAATGAAGATGACCTCCCCTTTGTTAATGTGAGCCTGTGTGAAATTAAAGATACCCTCCTCGGGCGCCTCTTTCAACGCCACCATCCCATTGGACGGTGCATCGACGTGGTAAACCAGTTCGTCTGCGGGGGTATCGGCGTCCTCGGTGTTGAGCATGCTGGAGGTGATATCGGCTTCCTCTCCAGCAAGGACCTGTGAAATATCAAAGACAGTGGGAGAGAGGAGAGATGAAAAGACACCACAGATTAGCCAGTCTGTTTGGAGGAAGGTAACTCAAGGTAATTCACAGGGTCAGGAGTTCATTTAGAAAATGATGAGAGTGTATAAAAGACAATGTGACGCTGTACTGTAACACATGTCTAAAGATCTTCAAAGTAATATACACAAAAAGAAACAAAGAGACGGCGACCCAAAGAAAGAAGATAAACAAATGAAGAAAATAAAAGAAAATAAGCACAAAAGCCGTCCTACAAACAGCCACCTCCACAGAAACAATTTAAAAGGTTAATTATTTCTCCGTGGCAGTCTAGACGCTCCTGTTATCAGAAGATGGAGCACAGCAGTGCGGGCTGAATGACTCTCCCAGGGTGGAGGGGCTTTAATGGACTTCTAATGGTCGGCTGGCTGAAAGGAGCATTAATTGAAAGAAATGGGCCAGATCCCCAGAAAGACATTCTTAAATAGCTGGAATCAGTTGGGAGAGTGAGCTGAGGGTGCCCTGCAGTAAGAGGCACATATCGATCTCCAAAGCCATTCGGCCTCTGATACCTCTCTCGCTGCCTCTTTCTCCAGACTCGGGCCGAGGAGCGAGGAGCGAGAGGCCTTCCGGCAGGAAGAAGCCTTAGCTGTGGATATTAAAGCTTCAGGTGCCAATCACTGAGTCAGTTATATTCAGAAGTTCATTTACACTACATGGCACCTATAAGCTCATATCATCCATGTATAACACATATGTCAGGAGCTGCAGTCCTAGAGGTGGGGTGGCGTAATTAACTTTTTTTTTGCAGTCCAGTTTTTCTCAGCCGGCCTTATCTACCTTCATCCCTGTTACTAATTCCCTCAGCTAACTTTAATGACTTTCAGTGACCTCACAGAGCGGGCATGAACTGGTGGCATTCACTTGTGGGTTGTAAGTGTAAGTAAACAGTGAGAAGAAAGAGAAATAACACTGACAAAGAACTGGCACAAGAGGTTTTCCCAGCCGTGAAACTGCAAGTCAGAACTTAAAGTTCAACCTGTCTATAGGTGTGATGCATGCTGATCTACTGAGGATATTAACTTGAGAGAAAAAAGAAATATCTCTACCTCCTCTATGAAGGATGTCTCTACAGATTAATGCCACTGCAAACATAAATATTTTTCCTATTACGTGTAGTGCCATTTATCAGTCTAGACTGTTTTGATGTGAGTTGCAGAGTGTTGGAGGTATAGATGTCTTGAGATGTCTGCCTTCTCTCAAATATAATGGAGCTAGATTTTATTTATTTATTTATTTAACAGGGACGGTGCACAGCTACTGAGCTGCACCAGAGTTAGCTATGAGCTAATGTTAATCTGTAGTCCCTGGGCGGGAAACAGAGAATAGTTTCTCTGCTAAAAGGACACTGTTATATAAAAAAGACAGTGTAAATAAAACATATTAATGGAACAAGAGCAAGACAGCACAACATAAAGTCATCGCAATAATAACAACAGCAACAACAATACAACAACAACACTAAGATATAACAAGATTAGATGACACTCAGTTTGTGGTGCTTGAAAAACTCTACAGCAATGTCTCTTTCCAGAACCCGCCAACTGTATCACTGTACAGAAAGAGGCATGTACAAAAAGCTTGTGTCCCTGACAGTATGAGATATAAAAACATTAATAGCATCCTCCTTGGCTGACCTGTAACATTAGCTAGCTGCTAGCATGTTGTGCTAAGCATGTTCAGTAGAAAGAAAATAGTTCCTACATGAAACTGCTCACAACAACATCTGTGGATTATCTTGAGTAACAGGGTCATGATTTCTGGAAAGAGACATTGCTTTAGAGTTTTTCAAATGTTTTTTTTTTGGCGTTTTGAGCTTCACAAGCTGAGTGCCATCTAGTTCCATTATATTTGAGAGAAGGCAGACATCTCTACAGCTGATATCTCCAACACTCTGCACCTCACGCCAAAACAATCTAGACTGATAAACAGCACTACAGGTAAGAGGAAAAATATGTATTTTTGATTATGGAGTGGACTGTCCCTTTAAATACAGAACCTGCCATTTCTGCTGTTGTCTGTGCTACACAAACATTTGTGCAATATCACATTGTCTACACAGGTACAGTTTTCCATGGGAATATGCACCACCAAATAATGAGCCAGAAAGGCACACGGTACATTAACTACAGCTGTTTATAAAAGCAATTAAGTGCTCTAAGGTGAGCTTTCTTTTTAATTCACTTAAACACCAGCCTAAACACTTAATGTAGTTTTTAAGTTCACACTGTAGGCAATGTAATCCAAACATAGATCTAGAAACAATTTAGGTAACACCAAGGCAGCAAGTGCATCGCACATAGATTTAATAAAGAGCTCACAGCTGTGCTAGCAGCTCTGAGTAGCTGGAGGCTACTTTTGCACAGTGCTGCTTTGAGCTAAATGCTAATGTCAGCATGCTAACATGCTCACAGTGACAACACTAACATGCTGACTTTAAGCATGTTTAAGCAGGTATACTGTTTACACTGCCCACCCTAGTGTGTTAGCATGCTATTCATTCAGTCATTTTCTGCAACTGCTTATTCTGTTTTAGATGTCACCGGGGGTGCTGGAGCCTATCCCAGCTGACACTGGGTGAGAGGCAGGGTACACCCTGGACAGGTCACCAGACTATCACAGGGCTGACACATAGAGACAGACAACCATTCACACTCACATTCACACCTACGGACAATTTAGAGTCACCAATTAACCTGCATGTCTTTGGACTGTGGGAGGAAGCCGGAGTACCCAGAGAAAACCCACGCTGACATGGGGAGAACATGCACCCCCACCCTGGATTCAAACCAGGAACCCTCTTGCTGTGAAGACAAAGTGCTTACCAATGCACCACCATGCTGCCGTGTTAGCATGCTCATTAGCAGTAAATACAAAGCTGAGGCTGATGGGAATGTCATTAGGTTTTTAGGTATTTGGTTGCAGAATAAAGTCATGGACAAATTACAATTTTGACCTAACGATGGAAGTCCACAGTAAGTTGTCAGAATTAGTTTGGATGTGATTAATTGGCAATCCAGCAAATATTTGTTGACTTATCCACTCTGCTTGTATAAAAAGTCAGGGGATAGCTGTTGAGGCACCAACATCCATACAGTGTCACTTCTAATGTGGCTTCAAACAAAACAAACAAACACATAAATGCTCCATTTCTCTTGTTTTCACACTTTCAGAGTGAGTAAAATTCTCTGACACTTTATTCCTTAAGTCGTGGAGTTGTTGTAAAAACCAACAAAACAGTTGTCTCTTTCAGTCCGCTGTGTGATTCTTGTTTTTTTTTAGACTAATCTAGACATATGCATTTCAATATAACAGATGTGTTGTGAAGTGTATAATTTGGTTGCCTTGCAGTCCACTGCTCACAACATCCCATTCAGTTTGACACCCCATCACAGATCTATCACCATGAGACAGCATCAACAGTTCAAAGATAAAAAAAAAAAATCCACCATAACACGCTTTGAGCTTTGTTTTTTTTTGCTGGTAGACTGCGTCTTTGTTCCTCTGAAATGATAACTTTTACAACAGGTGATGACAAGTAGGATTTGAATAGAAGTTGATGTTCACTGCACAATTTCTGCTCCTGCAGTTTATTTAAACAGTCTTGTAGAGCGACTGCAGAGGTAATTCAAAGTAGACTCGCGTGTCTAGTCTGAAAGTCCTGATTCTGAGTTTTATGTGCATGTGCTGAGTTGGCAAACAAAGGAAACATAAGACATAAACAATATGCAAAATGCAAACCAATTAAAATATTCAGAAAACATTTAGCATGACAGGTTGTTGATGAAGACTTCATTTTACACTTTTGTGGCCTGTGGTTGGATGTGGTTGTAAATCCAAAACCAAAAACAGGATGAGGATCTTCTAATGTGACCGATGTGCACAAGCCTGTTAGCGCAGGATGGGCTATGATTCTCTGGTAAAAATATGTCTAGACATCTAAGTTAACTCGTCTAAATCTGGTTGAAAAATTAAACAATTGTCGGCGCCTCAGTCACAAACAACAGTTGTTTCATCAGCACTGAAATGACTGTAATCAGAAGTGTATTTATCCCTCTCTCACAGTGAACACAGTGATCTAAATGCTCACCGAGCCTCCTCAGCTGCCAGGGTGGAGAGCAGAGGTGCTGATGTTTGGAAGTAAGCAGGTGGCTAAATTTGGGATAATCCCTGGACCATCAGTTTGGGAGGGGATTGAAGCCTGCTGCTTGCATTGGCAGACAGCGGGGACCCCAGCGACAACCTCTAAAGTGCATCTAAACAGTTCAGCTGGAATTTGCTCAGAAGTCAGCAGCCCACCCTGAGCTTCCACCGGGAGTGCTGCGCATAAGATACCTCCAGAGACTGTTCACCCCTGGGGATAATAACTTTTCATGTGTCAGACACTTCCATGACAGAATGGGGGTAGCCTGCCTGCACGGGCTCGGTAGGTGGCGTGTCACCTTCAGAGGAAGAGAGTCACATCATCCTACGGGAAATGTTGGTTTTGCATCACTGCGAGCCACTGATAGGCTGCAGGGGTATTTCAGATGGAACAAAGGGGTCTGAATTAAACCTACATGCTTTCTAACTGCCGAAAGGTGACTGTATCCAAGTCTATGAGAAGATGACCCTACTCTCACTTGATTTATTACCCCAGTACAAAGTTTCCTGATGTGTTTATGGGCTCAATTGTTACTTTTAAGTCTTTCTCAACACAGTATGAGGTTCATTTTGTTAATTCTGGTCCCACTATGAGCAAAATGCGCAATAAAGGAAGGTATGCTTTAAGGTGAGGCTACCTTGGGATTGACAAGTCGCTACCACAGCAATCTGTCAATAGTGTCCTCAGGTTCTTGGCATACTTGCCTCAATAATAGGCAAGATTTTGAAGCCTAGAAGTAGGGCTGCCCCCTAATAGTCGACCAAACATTGGTCGACTAGAGAGGTCATTAGTCGGCAAGATTTAGAGGGAAATCCAAAGTGTGGGATCATTTTGAGAAGGTGAAGGACCAACCCAAGGTGATATGTAAACTCATCTTCATTGGTCGACTACAAACATGACGTATCATCTGAAACATGGAAGTAGCTACATGCCCATTAGCCACTTAGTACAATCATTACTGCTTTGCTGACAGCGTCATTAACAGGCGGCTCGCTCAGTGTGTGACGTGCACTTGTAGATAAAATATAGGCCTATATTAATGAAGGTTCATTAGTACGGTTTGTATTTCTCTGTAATGTAGCACAGTGTTAACAATGTTACTGATACTATTCTTTCTCACACCTTCAACTCAAACCATTGTGTTGCCCCGCCCAAAATATATCATTTAATAATAACATTAATATCGTAAACATGCGGGCGACTAGTCGACTAATGGCCCTAAATGATGACTCCTGGTCGACTAGGAAAATATGAAGCCAACCTAGACATGGGTTCCAGACGTCTTCCCCACAGAAATTTGAATTTCAAAAACTACATTCTGGTGACTTAATAAAATAATAAGTGCACTGCATCAGCATTTTATGTTAGATACATTTAATTTAATTAGTTTTTGGTTCATGACCCCAGCACTCCAGCAGAGTACCAGCAAGAGGGAGGGAGGCCAGGCTGCAGGCTCGGCCCGTGCCAGGGATCCACAGCCTGCTGTCCTCCCTGGCCCACACACCCCTGGGTCCTGGATGCTTAAGCAGGCGGAACAGGAGGCTCATGTTCTCTTTAAGACAGCTGGGAGCCTCGCCACAGCAGAGGAGGGCAAGCCAGGTCCCCTCAACCCCCAAGGCACCCCTCAAACCCCCCCTGCTCAAACATCCCGTCGGACTTATGCACGCGTAACGTGGTAAGCACTGAGACACAGTGTCCATCGGCCAGAGGGTCGGAGAAGGAGGGTGAGGGGGAAGTGCGAAGGAAGCAGTTGTAGTGTACACACCCTGCACAGTGCCAGAAACAGGTTGTGAAAACGAAAAGGAAAAAAGGTGTGAAAATTTGTCGTAAATTGGGAGAAATACAAGAGAATTGTGATGCCAGTGGGAAACCAGGAAAGGCTGATGGAAAACAGGAGCGTTTCCATGTATGGTTCTAGGTCAGATTCATCCCTCACTTCTCCCTGGCTCCACCTTCTCGGCCTATTATGGTCACATGTGGCTCCAAAAAACCAAGATGGCAAGCGCCAAAATGCCAAACTGCCAAACTGGAGGTTTTAAAATGGGAGTCCACAAACCAATGGGTGAAATCACAGTGGGTACGCCAACTTTTTTTTTTCTAACAGACTGTGGGTAGAGCTGAGAGCAGCCTCACACCAGCCTACATCAACAAACAGGGTAACATTTTATCCACTCTGCTGCTGAAGCCTGCAGAGAAGCTGTGATATCAGGCCTTGAAGAGTCTCTGCTTCCTCTGGGCAGTTTACATCTCAAGGCTGCAGAAAGCAGAGCGTGTCCAGGAGCACACTGTTGGAGGAGTAAGGACTGAACCCAAACATTTTGAGCCAAATCTGGACTCTGTTAGGGAGGGAGGAAGTGGATCTGTTTGCCTTAAGGCAGGACACCCACTACTGCACCATAAACAAGACAGATGCTCTCTGCTTTCCCTCTGTTTTATCCCTCTCCTTATCGAGAGAGACATGAGAGGCTGATATGATATGCAGAGATGACTTAGCTGATAATAGCGCCACCCACCTGGCCAATTTCTCAGCATTAAGGAGTATTGTTGCAGACAAATACTAGTGTTTCGATACCTCACCATCGTTCTTCCACCAGCACTAACAGAGCTGATGCTGTCAAAGATTTATTTCAGGGAATGGTGGGGAAAATCTCCTTACAAGAAACAAGAGAAAATATGGTCTTAATTTTGAGAAACAAAAGCTTCTCGTCGCCTCAACCATTTGTCACCCCTATCGCCAGAATAAATGTTGGCATTGTATGTTTCTGCAAACCACAGATATTTAACATTTGTATGTTATTATGTTGTGGATATGTTGTAATTCTACACTGTGTTTCAACAATGCTACGGTTAATGTGTGGTTGTGTTTAAAAGATCATGTTTTGACTGAAAATAATCGGTTTTGTTGCCATAAACAGCTCGAAATGCCACTGATGTCTCATTAAAAAACCCCCAGCTTTATTTTTGGCCTTGAACAATAGTCCACAGCTTGGCAGCTGTCTCGCCCAAGTGTCACGCCATCCACCATCCCCTCCTCAACCTGATGATAAAATCAGCTTGTATAAATCAGAACTATGTCACTTCAGAAACTTTGATATAAAACACACAAATGTCACATATCTGTGGTTTGCTAGAACGCACAATGCCTACGTCTTTTTCTGGCCACTGGGCTGCATTTTGTGCGGAAAATGTGTGTGGATACTGAATGCTGACATGAATTCAAAAGCAGGGCTGAAAATGCAGAAATGGTGGTAAGAGTAGAAGTAGTTCTAGTAATACTAACAGTTACAGTCGTAGTAGTTGTGGTAGAAGTAGTAGTAGCAGCAGTAGTAGGAGAAGTAGTAGCAGTAGTAGTAGTAGCATAGCAGTAGCAACAGTATTAGCAGCAGCAGTAGAAGTAGTAGTATTTGTAGGAGTACAAGTTAGTAGCATTCGTTATATTAGAATTGCAGTAGTAGTAATATTAACAGTAGGACAAGTAGTAGTATTAGTAGTAGTAGCTGTAGTATAGTGTTAGCGGTAGTAGTTGAAGTAGTACTAGCTGTAACAGTAGAAAAAGTAGTAGTGGTGGTAGTAGCAGTAGTAGAGGCAGAAGTAGTAGTAGTTGCAGTTGTAGTAGCGGAAGAAGTAGTAGTAGCAGTAGTATTATAAGTAGTAATAGTAATTTATTGCCAACTAGATAATTTTTTATAAGGTTCTCTTTAGGTTCTCTAAGAGCTTTGAAGAATAACTTTAAACAAGACCGGAAAGCAATCTGTCGACTGTTTCACCTTTGACCGCATGCTGCATCCCTGATGGGAGAGGTTGGGTGTGGTCAAACATGATCACTTCCAAAAGTGACCCCATGTGGTCCTGTTGAACACCTGTATATCACTGGAAGGTGAAGGTGGGAAGTTAAACCACTGGGGGTCAGCAAAAACCAGATTTACTGGGGGTTTTACTCTTTAATCTTCAGGGTAAGCTGCGATTGGTTCCGGCTAAATGGAGTGTGTACATACCACACATGAGCAACTCCAACTCTTTATGTGGTAAGGAATGTGCGATAATGAAGCAGATTTGGAGGAGCTCTTAAAGGAATACTTCAACCCCCCAAATGGCCATTTGTATATCAGTTATTTTCCTTGTGTTACGATGAATTTATAAAGAAAAATTTGTTTTTCTAGCATGCCTCCACGGTGAAAAAAGAATCCAAAAACGGAGACAATTCTTGATGAACTGAAGTCATTGGGGTCCACGTTTAACAACAGCCAAACTATATGAAAACATCCATTCACAAATTGTCACAGAATTCTTGCCATATAATCCAAGTCTCATGTATCCAGTTGTATACTCAGCACTTCCAAACACATGCATTTTCACTGAAACCTTTGAATTTAAAACTGAACTTAAAGTAAAATGACCTACGCTCCCTTCAAAGTCAGACTCCATTGATAAAAACACAGGAGCTGCTGGTCTACCACTGCCACGATCAGTTAGCTAGTTTGTGTGACTTTGGTGTTTTAAAGGGTTAATTCATATTTCTCCTTTTTTTGGATTCTCCTTCCACAGTAGAGGCAGTCGAGAAAAACAAAGTTTTCTTCATAATTTCAGTGTAACAGGGTGAGTAACTGATATACTAATGGTCATTTGGGGGTAAAGTATTTCCAAAATGAATAAATATGAAACAATACGATTCTTCTTTTCTATCTTGATATACAAGAACAGTTTCTCTACCGCAGGCATTTTAAATCAGATTTATATAAATCATCAGTTAATGATAATTTGCTGATGACTGAGACATGTTTCTGAAGCCTTCTGTTTAGAGCATGTGGCAAATTACATTGTTTTCCATTCTGAATACAAATAGTTTGTTAAGAATAATTTACACACAAGCTAAAGGCAAAGAAGTACATAAAACAACACTAATTACGTACTGTAGCTCCCACTTAGGTCAACAGGAGGTTTGATTCCCCGTGGAACAGACATGATAAAGCGCCTGCAGAGTTACAGTGAAACGCCTCTGGGTGTTTTTGTAGCCTGCTGCTGAAATAAATAACTTCACTTTGTGTATTTTACAATAGAAAATGTGATGAATGTCCCCGAGCAGCTGATGTGAGACAGTGTCTTGTAGCTGTTTTACAGTAATGATTGTGCTGACATCATGAAGGCCATGTTTGTAACACTGATCACCTGTTGTGCTGTCACAAGAATAAAATCTTTCTCAAACAGGAAACAGAGTTTACACTGTAAAGCTGTTAAAAAAAAGGTGTCAATATTTAAAATGAGGTCACATCAGTGTTTTGTCAGTACTAGTTCTGATTTCTTTATGCAGTGCAGAACCCAACGCTCACCACTAGATGGCCACATCAGTCCACTCTCCACCCCGGCGACTGCACCAGGCAATCTAGGGCAGGTAATCTGAAAATGGCCCTGCAAATTGATGGTTTATATAACAATCAATGCATTTAGCACCTAAGAGGATGGGCTGCAAATTCAATTTGATCGGACACAATGGCTTATATTTCATTTGAAGGCAGTAATGAAGGAGCTGCCATAGGCAAATGACTTAGTTTGCTGATGACTCAACAGGATATCACCATCTTTTAAATGTTTGAGACTCTGAGGGGCGCCAGATGTCTGAGGCTGGATCCCAAAAGTGCCCGGGCATCCGAAGTCTTGGGATGATTTAAGGGACACCAGTGTGTTTCTAACTCTAAGTAGGGGAGTGGAGAAGTAAAGGCAACAACAAGACAGATGATAGTTTATTGTCAGTGCCTAAACTGAGGCCGTGAAGAAGAGAAGGCAGTTTCCATTTTGATTTCGGCTCCCCATCTGCAGCTGTGTTATTTCTCTCGGAGGCACGGATGAACTACCCAAATACCTGGTGTAACGTCTCCCCTGCTCTGTGTTTTGATGAGGGATAAAACAAAAATACTGCACTTCATCTATCACTCACTGCTCATGTGCACAAATAGCAAGGCGGGGATTAGGCTGGCATGCAAAGCACAAGTGTTTGGATAGTTACTGAATATAATGCTGCAAAAACAAGAACGCCTGAGACGCCTCCGAAGGAAATAGCAGCTAGACAGTCAGACAGATAGATAACTAGAGAGATGAAGGGATAAATAGAAAAATAACATGCTAGACTGTCAAAAATTCAGACTGACCCAGAGGGACGACTACTCTGAGTTACAGCAAAGTTAAGTAGAACCAGACAGACGAGTGTAAACCTTAATCGAAACCAGCTGTGTCCTATAGACTGGGCCAACTGGGATCAATGGTGAGCCTGAACAGAGCCTGATCACGGCCGTGTTCGTCATCATGTCTGATCATCTGCTGCAGAGGTCACTACACTCTCACACACACACACACACTTCCTGCTTTAAATCAATCCAAGTGCCGCTGCTGGGCCAGCCCTGGCTCTGTGCGGGGAGACATCCACATATCATTATGTTACATTCTGCAGCCGCAGCAGAGGAGGCACAAGGACTGGATGCCGCCCTCACTCTGCCAGAAAGCCGTGGTCTCGTCGACCATCTTGGTTTTCCAAAAATACGGGTTGCCAGGGAGACGCGGAGCCGCAGGCAGAGCAGGGAGGGCTGAATGACACAGTTGGTTTCCAGTTCTGTGAGCTGATTACTGCTGGCTTTTTCCAACTGCCTCCCTGCTCTTACAGTACACTCTACTTCATTGATCCCCCAAAACTTTTCTTTCATGGCTGATGTAAATCAGCGTGTCGCAGACAGACTCTGAACCTACTGCAGATTTGATTGAATAAATATGCTGTTGAATAAACACCTTTGTTTTTTTACACCAAACAGTATTACTGTGATGAAATTATGTGGTGATTGAGCGTAATTAGTGAGATTCATCCACAGTATAGACACAATGCAGCGAGTCTCACTAGACAGACGAGAAAGAGCGGAGCTATAATTACATCACGTGTCTGTGCAGGGCTACTGAAAATCAAGATTACGACTGTGGACTTTTGTAAAGTTTGGGTGTATCCTCTTGTTGATAGCTGTGTTGTCTCTATGACAACATGCACATATGTTAATGAGGAAATATAATGCATATGACTGCTTTCAATACCTTTCATCATGTAACATGTTTTAATGTTTCCTGTCATGTAACTTTTGATTTATTTGAGATCTTTTTGATTGGCTTGATACATTCAATGTATTATCGTCTCTGTACTTCCATTTTTCAGGATTGACAGGCTGAATGTTTTGACACAGTGTTCATTGTGTGCATGCTTTGAGATGCTTTGCGATGTCACCCTGGGTGGGTTGAATGGTTAACCACTCCTGTCACTGGCCTATTGATATATTCACTGTATATCACTGTGGTATCCAGCTGTGAACATATGATGCACATAGACGGGGTTTGAAATGTTAAAACGCTACCACTACTAGCAAAACAGGCTGCAATGTAACCTCTCGTGGCATGTTCACACTGTCAATTCACATCTAAGTGCGTGCTTTTACCGCTGACAGGCTAAGCCTCGTAGACATGCCGCAGTTTTTGCACCCTTGAATTCATAGCTTTTAATGTAGATGCAAGGCACTCACACTCAAACACCAGAGTGATGTTGTTGTGGTGCGCACGCATTCCCAAGCGCCTGTTTTTCAACGGCTGTACCCTGAGATAAACAGAGTTCGAGTTTGAAATGCAGCAGCGTGCACCACATGTCATGTGACAAGGAACAGCTAATTACAACCGGCAGATACCTCTCCGTTCTTCCGTAAATATCTGTCTGTGATACATATGGAAAAGAAACTGATCATTTTGGTGCAGGGCTGCCAGAGCTTTACATCTGTCCCACGTACAACAGGCCTACACAAAAACAGCACCTGGAAGAAGATCAGCTCTGCACTCAGGATTTTAGGTAAACAGGCTATGATACGGTGCTTGTTGAGGTTGCTTAGTAACTTCAGACACAACCTGCTGCACCACTGAAAGCTGGCACAGAAAAGGCACAAGAGTAGCACGTGAACTGCCCCTCAGATTTTTATTACAAGTGTCTGACAACATAAAGGAAAGGATCCCTGCAGAGATAGACCTTTTTTTTTAAGAGTAAGATCCTTAATGTTAAACCAGAAATCAAAATCGCCATCACCAAACCCACCAGACTCCATTTAAATAAACAGTAATTTTAGCATGTATAGAGGCAGCGTATTTTCATATCTATTTGGGCGAATTAAAGGTTTATTTTAAACAAACCAGAGTTAACAATTGTTTGAACAGTGAAAGACAAACAAAGATGTTTTTTTGTGAGTTTTATTTTGTTTCTGCCGACTTTGTATGAAGCACGTTTTACTATGATAAAATTACTGTTTATTTAAATGGAGTCTGGTGGGTTTGGCGGAAGCGATTTCTGGGCTGTTTTGGGTTAAACAGAAAGTATCTTACTGTTTAACTATCTCTGTAGGGATCCTTTCAATATGTTGTCAGACGTTTATAATGACAACCTGAGCCTGTCAGTGGCAAAATAAGCACTCTTAGTGGACACAAACTGACAGTGCCCATGTGCCATGAGTGGTTATATTGCAGCCTTTATTGCTGCTACCATCTGCAGCGCTCTCGCTCAAAACTAGACAAACTTGAAAAACTGTTGTTCTCAGTGGTCACCTAGGCACATAAACATGGGAGAGCAGGGTTTGAACGTTGGTTCCAGGTTGGAAAATACCAAACTTACCCCTTAATTCCAGCACACTTTCCCCTGTGAATCATTATGCTGTAATCTGACTTGGAACCTGATCACAACCTAGCCTTCATTAGTCTGATGGCACAGAGTGTAAACAGTGAAAAGCTGTTTAAATAAATAAATGTGTTTTACGTCATTATAATAATCAGAGATGGGCAACAAGTGGGGTGACCTCTAGCTCCCCAGGTAGGGTGTGCGCCCCATATGGGCTGAAGCCTTTGCAGCTGCAGAGTCTATTTTAAGCTGTGCTATCAATAAAAGGGAAAATGCCCCAAAAAATAATCTTTAAATGATCTTTATCTGGGAGGCATGGTGGTGTAGTGGTTAGCACTGTAGCCTCAAACACAGGAGGGAGCCACTCTGTGTGGAGTTTGCATGTTCTCCCCATGTCAGTGTGGGTTTTCTCTGGGTACTCCAACTTCCTCCCACAGTCCAAAGACATGCAGGTTAATTGGTGACTCTAAATTGCCCGTAGGTGTGAATGTGAGTGTGAATGGTTGTCTGTCTCTATGTGTCAGCCCTGTGATAGTCTGGTGACCTGTCCACAGTGTAACCCGCCTCTCACCCAGTGTCAGCTGGGATAGACTCCAGCCACCTCTACGACCCCTAACAGGATAGGCGGATATGAAAATGGATGGCTGGATGATCTCTACCTTAATCTTTAAATATTTTTTATAATCTTTAATAATGTCAAGTTTGAATGATAAATTGCTCTATTGCCTATGAAACAGAAAATATGAAATGAAGTCTTTTTCAAGACCAAATTAAACGTATTTTGGATTTTAAAACATCATCATTTTATAAAAGTCAATTATTTTATGTGGAATTTTGCATATAATACAGCGGACATCTTTGAGATACAGGGATTATTATAGGTACTGTGATAATAATACCATGTTCCCTCTGTTGTAGTGGAAACTGAAATATCAGCAAATTTGAGAGTGCATTAAAATGCATGCTTATACTGTATATACAGTACCTGATATTCTGCTTGACACTGCACTGAGTGCACACACTAAGTGAATCACCGCCCTCTTATACTCATTCGGCTTCCATGATTCATTTGCAACATTTTTGGAGAAGTCAAGCTGAGAATATGCTAATTCACTTCCATTTTATGGCTCTTTATGAAAACAAATATGCTGTGGAGGCCACTGCTGTACTGTTGCAGCGTGCGTCATCGCCTGTGAGGTCAGTATCCTTCAGTGTCTCAGTAAAAATTCACTGCATTTATTGTACTTGCAGCATGAAGTGAATTTAATTCTCACTTCATACAGGATTCATGACAGAGGACCGTATCTGCAGCCGAAGCTATACAGTATAGATGTGAGAAAGTTCATTCAGAGTTCAGAGTTTATTAATTCTTAAAACTAAGATTTTATATCAGCTTGAACCGCTAATGGAAAATCTTTCTTACAACACAGGGCCTTTTGAGTACGTCTCGGGACTTGTAAATTAGCAGTTAAACACTAAATTCACACACTATTCTGTCTGGAAATCAATCAAAATCAAGATGAAGCGTAACGCAGTAAAGCTTAAAGCACTACAAGGTAGTTTTTATGAAAAATGAACCCTTTTCAACATGTCAGAATCTCATCAACCATTATAAAGCCATTTATCTGACGTTCTTTCATATTTGGTGTGGCTCGAGCATCAGACCAATCATGCAAAGTCTGGTGCAGGTGGGAATACCAACAGCCTGTCAGTCACCAGACAAGTTGGACTAGCTCCTATTCCAGCATGCTGCAGGAAAGCAAATATATCCGTAAAAGTAACATGAAATCAAATGAACCTTGAAACTGACATAAACCTGGAGGGAAGCGAGTTATTTTCTCCACAGTTGCGTCTTTTTTAGCATAAAATACTCCCTTGTTTTGAAAGGTTGCAATAAAAAATATGTTCTTTCCTCTTTCACACACACAGTGACGCTTGTGGTCAGCTTGAATTCTCATCAGCTGAAAATGTGCTAAAGGAAAAAAGTATCCAACAAACCTAAAGTTTACTTTTTATAGATATAAAAAGATTTTCCTACAGCAACAGCAGTTCACCGTCGAGTGTGTCGGAGGGAAAGCTCAAAGTTACAGCAAACGCACTTTCAAAGAGCAAAACATTACCTCCAGTCCCGTGTTACGTGTCAGTTTTGGCGGCTCATCGTTGACTGGTATGACAGTCACTGAGATGGTGACAGGGAGGCTCCGGCGCTCAATCTCATAAGCCGAGGCAGAGAGTGTAAAACTGTCCTCTGTGCTCTCGGTGCTGTCATGCATGTAGTAGATGTGTCCAAGTTTCATCTGCAGGAGACAAAAAGGATCCAGTTGTCACTCAATTCTGAATCAGACGTGAATGGTAGGAAACATCATGAAATAGTTAGAGCCTGGGTGGGTCTGAAAGGTGGAATAAAATTTTACAATGTGACTGTGTCTCTTAACGCCCATATCCAAGAGCACTGCTTTTAAGACAACACAAAGACATCACATCCTGGTTAATCTGGACAAACTCCAGTGAGAACTGACACTGTTTCCATCTCAGATTCTTAAAGGCCTTCTCCATACATGTTTTCAATTACATAAAAATACTTATTCTAATACTGATACTTTGTTGAACATGGTTTTCTCACATAGCAGATAAAGAAACACTCTGACAAGGGGCTGGAAGCAGATCTAGTCTTTTCCCCTCATTGAGAAATTTGCTTGCATAAGTTTCACCTTTTGCCTTCTCCAGCACTGCCCTTCTTAGCATTAGAGCAGGGCTGCCCCCTGATGGTTGACCAAACGTTAGTCGACCAGAAAGGTCATTAGTCAGCAAGATTTCACTAGTCGCTTAGTCGCAGAAAAAACAAACAAACATGAAACTCTATCAGGAGCTGCATCTTGTCAAAATAAATCAAAACCTATATGACTGGACCATGTGGGAATTTAATTTGAAAGGACAGACACAGGAAGTGGCCACGCTCAGCAGTCAGACAGGAGTCACGTTTCAAACCAATCACAGCCGACAGATATCTTTCCCTTCTTCTGTAAATATTCAGTCTGATAAACACGGAGAAGTTGATCATGTTAGTGCAGGGCTACCCAGAGCTTTACATCTGTCCCACAGACGACAGGCCTACACACTTATAAACAGCTCCCGGAAGAAGATCAGCTCTGCACTCAGGATTTCAGGTAAATAGAGCTCCAGTAGCTGACGTCACGCAATCCCGGCATGCAACAGTCAAAATCAAATCAACGCCATATTGGCAGGAGAGCGCGCTGTTCAACTGACTGCCAAGCATAGGACAGCTATCAGCTAACTCGTCCATTCTCCGGGCTGTATTCACATAAAAGTGAATATGGTGGACAGCTGTTGTGCCCCGGGGTGTTAGAACAGTAGACATGCGGAGGGGAGAGGGTTTTACCGAATCCCAAAAGATCCCAAAAGACGGCAGAGGTGGATTACTGCCATAAAACGTACCCGAAGTGAGCAGAAGAAAACGGAGCGGTGGGAGCCCACAGGCAACGGATTCCACTTGTGTAGTGAACACTTCATTTCAGGTACAGAATCCGATGCTCACTAACTTTAATGTTTATTTTACATGCTTTTATTGCGATTTCTAACTGTTTAATATTCGTAAATGGCAAATTTTACCTTTGAATTATGGCGTGGATTTTGCGGAGCTAGTAAAGGAATGTGATCAAGTAATTGTAGATGTCGGGATACTGTGATATTGGAATATTGTCCGCTCTGGCTGTCTCAATACTCCTGAAAAGCACCCCGGGGGCATTGTAAGGGTCAGATATGTTTAACCGGTCAAGTTTTGTGATATATCGCTTAATTTCTGGGGCTTTAAAGTGCAAAGTGAACTCTGACGACCTGAAATCAGCACTGGCGCCATTCATTTTCGCTCAACACCTGCCAACATGGCGGTGTAAACAAACCCAGTCACGTGATGTCTGGAGCTCTATAGGCTATACGATGCTTGTTAAGGTATTTCTTTGCTGCAATACCGCAGGTGGCCACTGGGAAAAATTGGCTGCAAGGCTGAGCATTGGTCCTGGGGCCCTGGTTTACTGTCAAAACTCTGCTCTGCATTGGGGGTTTCAGGTTTCTTTGTCAGTGTTGTGTCTGTTCTCTCGTCAATATGTGTTTCCTGTATTAGACAGTGATTGGCTTATCTAGCTGCTCGGCATACGTTTGAATCTCAGATTTTACGGGAGTGTGCAGACACAGCCACTTTTATAGAGGAATGTGAAAACACCCCTCTAGTGACACACTCTGCTCAGATACAAGTCAGTATAGTCAGACATTTGAGGGGACATAAACAGAAGAAAAACACATTTTTGAGTGGAGGGGGACTTTCAGTTCAATCAAATATTTTGGTGCATATGATCTTCTAAGATGGCTTTGCTTCTCCTGATACTTGGAACACCAATAATTTCACTCATAATAGTCAGTTTGCTTATCATTTGGGGTGGTGCTCAGCTGGTGAAAGCATCATGTATAATGTCTTCTGTGGCTCTGAGGGAACTAATTATCGCAGCTTTGGCTTGGAGACTACAAATTTATAACTGCATTACAAAGTGGAGTTTCAAACATGTGGGTATTTACTAGATGGGATGTATTGAACAAAAATATGCAGTTGGGAAAGCTAGGATCTAGAGTTTGGACCTCGACCCATATTAGGGACGTAAAGTCAGAGGATCTTGGCCTCGGCTGCTGCAGCTTCCCCCAATGTTTTATAAATCTCTCTCTTGTGAGTCCACCAACTTTATGGAAAGCAGTAAGTCACTTGAGTACCCATTTATATTCCTTTCCAACTCATATCATGTCCTTATACGGCACATAAGTATTTCTCTCTAGAGCAAAAGCTGGTTCACTCAAATTGCTTATTTAATTGATTTTTATGGGAAGGACATTTAAACAGTGAGACACACATATCAATAATAGTACAGCCTTTAACACAATACTTCCAAATAAGCAGGTTAACTAACTACACCTCCTGGGGCTCAATGTGCAGACCTGTAATTGAATTCTAGTAGGCATGAAACGATTTATCTGCTGAACATCGGTATTGGTTGATATTCGCTTTATTGACTGCCATCTGCAAATAAGATGATATTCACTGACAGCAGAGGCTGATGTTTTTCTGTTGTGTAACATCAGGAAACTGTTGTGTAACTACAGGAAATAAAATAATACTGAGCGTGCCGCATATCTAATAAATGTAGATGCAGTGGAACAGGTCACGTTTTGAGTTTTTGGTGGTGCACATTACAGAGAGAGGAGGTCAGGGGAAAGCTCAGCAGCACCTCTGCTATCTGAGGACAATATGGAGAACTTGTCTACCCCAAAAACTGCTTGTGAACCTCTAATGCTATTGAGTGTATTCTGATGTACTGCATAACAGCGTGTTGTGCCAACTGTCAGGCCGACTAAAAAGCTCTCCAGCGAACAGTGAACACAGCACAGGACATCACAGGGGCCCATCTACTGGACTTAGACTCAATCTGCAAGTCACGATGCCTGCGGCGGGCTCACAACATCATTAAAGATCCATCCCACTCCAGCCACCACTTGTTCAACCTCTTGTTGTCTGGAAGGAGATACAGGAACATTGCAGTTTGGACGATGAAAAACAGTTTCCTCCTCTGGGCTGTTGCACAATTAAATAATACGGCTTTTATCCCCCCTCCCTCGGTGTGCAATATCTACAGCTGGAGAGCAAGCCCAGCACTTTTATATACTTTTTACTTTTTTATTTATTGCACTATACATATTTTTTAGACTACAGTAGGATGGACCATGTCTCTGGTTGTTCTGAACATAAATTTGATCGACATTAACACCACAGCACTACCCAATATAATCAGAAATAATGTGAGCACGCATCTATAATGAGTCTAAGTTTGCAGGAGACACTAGTTCTAGTAGACAATAGTTTTAAAAGAGGTGCATAAATTGGGGTTTTATTGTTTGACATTTAAAAAAAAACATGCTTTTTATTTTCTTTCCTGAGTTAAATGAAAGTTAGCAAAGAGACAGTTAGCGTAGCTTAGCATATTGACTGTTTTTTGTTGCAAAGATTTTTGAATGGATTAAACAAACAGGATATAACGTGTTTAGAGGTGGTGGTACTTTTGTTGGATATTTATGGAGTCAGGCTAGTTGTTTCAACCTCCTTCCAGTCTTTGTGTTACGCCAAGCTAAGCAAACTGTAGCCTCATATTGAACAAACAAATTCGAGAGTGATAATGATCCTCTCATCTTAATAAGTACCTTTAAAGGGATAGTTTGGATTTTTTGAAAGTGGGGTTGTAAGAGGTACTTATCCATAGTCAGTGTATTACCTACAGTAGATGGCAGGCAGCACGCCCCCCATTTCGGAGATGCAGGCAGAAGTACTGCCAAAAAACACCCATTGCTTAGTCAAAATGGCAGCTGAACATGTCGTGATTATCTGGAAAACACCCAGTTTTGGTGCCACAATTGACACTAAAAATGCTGCTGATGTCTTGAGGCGCGTAACAGCTGCCTCGCTGAACTGGCAATGTTCACACATACAGTGTTGCTGCTGCAGAGCTACCTGTTGCTGTGTCTACTGTATTTCCGCAGTAAAAAGCCAACACTCCACTCATTTATGGAGCTGTGCAAGCTGCAACATTGTCAACAATACGGTCGTGAAAATATTTGACAATAAAAAGCCTCGTGTTAACAAATGAAGGGATTCTGTCCAGAGGAATGTTGCACGGAAACAGCAGGAAGAAGCAGGAAAGGTTGAGTAAAACAGAAGTGTTTATATTTCTCATATACATCCCAATCTCTAGATGTTCCGCAGCTGAGCAGCACTGCTCACGCGGGCACTGTGGCTGCTCTAGCCTGGTAACACAGGTGGCATAAAACAAAATAATACGTTCTGGGATGCACACTCACTGCTCACGCATGCAGTGTGGCCGGGGCCTGAGAAATGTACTGCTGTTGAGGGGGGCAGCAACTAAATGTATTTTAGCCACTTAAAAAAGTCATTATCAGCTTAAGCATACGCTATATTTAGAATATTTTCACCACTTTAACTTCAATTTCAGCAGTTTCCGACTGAGAACTGAAGCCGTTATATCACTCTCTAAAAAGCCAGACTCCATTGAGAAAAACACTAATTTAACACTGCTAGACACAGGAGCTGCTGCTCTGCTGCTGCCTCAATCAGGCAATTTGTTTGTTATTGTGTGACTTTGGCATTTAAAAGGGTCACACAGTAACACAAACAAACAAACCAACTGTGGGGGCTGTAGACCAGCAGCTCCTGTGTTCAATGAGCTAAAATTACCGTTTGTCTTCACGGAGTCTGGTGGCTTTGACGAAAGCATAGATAGGGAACTGAAGACAGCCTTTCCCGCTGTCTGTGTCATCATATAGCGGTGAAAATGTTTTAAATATAGCATACACTTTAACTGACATTGATTTTTTCCTACGTGGCTGAAATATGTTTTGTTGCTGCCCACGCCCACATCAGGACATTGCTGAACTTCTGTGGCGGTACTCCTGCCTGCTTCTACAAACTGGGGGCGTGTCGACCAACATCTACTGTTTGTAATACACTGACTGTGGATATGTGCCTCATGCATATCCCTGCAAGCCCCTATTTTTTATGAGATGTGAAAACTACGTTTCCTAACAGACCCATACTTCTGTACCGTATATCTTTTGTTGTCGTAAACAGATAATATATGTTTACAGAGGTTTGAGATAAAGGCTATAATCAGGTCTTAAAGTCTGGCAGCAGCACATGATCAAGGAGAATCTCCCCTGTGGGACGAAACCTTGAGGGAAACCAGATGAACAAAGGAATCAGTCATCCAGTGTCAAGTGAAAAAACAGCACCTGCGGCCGAGCCAAGCCAACTCTGTTGACTTTCTGCATACATAAGAGGAATCTCAGCACCCAGCATCCTGTGCTCTTGTTTCTCAGTTTTGTAGTCCTATCTGGATCAAATAATCTGCCTATTACCCAACATTTCACTTTGATTCTTAGAATTACCAAAGACGTGGGATCCTTTTCTTCAGAAACAAGTGGTGGAACTTTGTCTTGACGAAAGCCACAAGCAGCTGTGAGGAGCGGACCTGCTTCAGAGAGCAGGAAGTGCCAAATGGATCCCATATGACGGGCATCCTTCTGGAATAACAACCCCCATCATCATTACTGATCAGGGAAAGTCGGCGAGACAATCAGTCTGCTCGCTGGGACAATAAACAGTGGGTGGTTGTTGGAAACGTGGCTATCACATTTACCTTAAAGACCAAGCGTCAATATTTGATACTAATTTATTTTACTTTCAGTTTTGATTGATGTGAAATCTCAGGCTCTGTGTGCCTGCTGTATTTTGGAAAATTAGCAGTATAAACTGTAGAAGCTTGCTCGCTTTGTTCTGAAAACATTTTGTGCTGTGTAAAAAAAATAAAGATGCCTGTGTGGACTTTAATAGGTTTCCACAGATGGAAGACCTAATTGGGACCCGATGGAGGAGCTGAACCTGATTAAAGCGAAGGTGTATCGGAGCAAAGTGTTTCAGATTTCCGTTTACTCAAGCTGGATCTCGCTCAGGATCGCACATGTTACTGAATGTGTTCATGACTGTTGTGTTCAAAGCCGAAGTAAATCACAGTCAGCGCTGTGGTTACCAAAAAGGCCTTACGTCGTCTGACACAGATTCTACGCTTATATGTGACACATCTGGGCCACATGGCACATAAAGTAACTTTACATTCTTGTGGTTGGTGCTCATGTAGATCTTCTGGTGTTCATGCACACACTCTCAGTTTTTCTCACCGATGTCACTGTGCACTTACATAACCCCAAAGAAACACCCCGAGTGATGACTTTATCGCAAAATTGCGACACACCAGTAAGCCCAGTGTCCATTCCCAGGGGCAGAGGGGACTTACCCCGTAAAGCTTAAAACAGCATCTAAGAAGAGTACAAACACAACCCACTTTAATTTTAAAACAATTACAGTCTGGTTTAAATGCTGCGTCAACTGAGGCTTGGACATTTCTTCTTCAATATGGTCCTCATTTGGGGAGACGGGACTGTGTTTCATTCTGACAGTAAAAGAAAACAGGAAAAGTGTAGACACACAGCTCACATAAAAAAGCAGTAAAAAGATCTCTGTGACATTTCCACGGTGGCAGATGATGATATCTATGTTCATATTTGACTCCCCGCTACCAACGTAATCGCTGCTCCGCACCAGACCCATTGGAGTTGCACACTGGGATCTTTCAGAAACAGTATGAGCGAGTCTGGCAGTAGCAAAGCGCGGGACGCTTGTGTGCACTCACACATTATTATAGGAATATACCGGGCCAGTTTATTTTGGCTCCAGGCGGTCCAAAGGCATCGTCAGTTTTTCCACAATGCTTCAGCAAAGTCGAGAGGAGCAGAGGCAGACTGGGGCTAGATGTAGGAGCTATAAGATATGTGTCTAACTAGCTCCAGTAAACTATGTGGTCCATTCAGAATGCATGAGGTTTTCTTTTTTTTTTTTGCACCGGCAACTACTCATGCATTTTTAATATTTTCCTAAAGCTGGGGCCTCTGAACCGCATGGAGAGAGACCAGATAACTGTACTGCAGCAGCAGCAGCAGCAGCAGCAGCTCCCAAACTCTCCCTCCCCTCTCTATCTGGTACAACACAACAAATCCAAAACAGCACTGAGAAGTAACCGGGGAAAGTTTCCTGGTGATGCCTTACTGTGGTAATCCTCATGAACATCCACTGTGATCTACTCGTGAGAGGAAGATGTTAAACTCCCTGGAGTTATTAAAACTGGATAAAATATGGATTATTGGATTTTTTGCGGGGTCTTCTGGGAAGTTTTTGGTCTGGGACTGACAAAAATATAAATATAATTTCTGTCCACATGAAATTCAGGTACTTTGAAGAAATGATTGATCCAATCGACTGCATCTTTCAGATGTTAGTTAGAGGGTCCAGGGTTTTGGTGGGTTTGGCAACACATGTGGTACACATATGCTAACAATTTACTGAAACCAACCACATGGCGAATAAAAAGTAGGTTTTATTTTACAATATTCTGCCAATAAGAATGGCAAAAACAAATGTCAGAATTTTGAGTGGAAGTTTGAAAACAGCAGAGACACCAAATGGAAAAACACAAGTCTTGTGGTTTTAAAGGTCCAGTGTGTAGGATTTAGAGGCATCTATTGTGGGAAATTGTATAGAATATTAATAACTAGACATATATTTTTTATTACTTGATTAATTATTGATTGATACATATATTTATTCCTCTCAGTTCTTCTTGCATGAGTGTTGTATAATTGTATGTTTTTATTTCTTTGCTGTTTGTCTCTGCCGCTGAATTTTAAAACACTTTATGCTACATTCTGTGTGTGAAAGGTGCTATATTAATAAAATTAATTAATTCATAACTATATTTTAAGTTGTTTATAATCACCTACAATAAGGAATTGTTGTGTTTCTGTTAACTTAGAACAGGGGTCAGCAACCTTTACTTTCAGAGGAGCCATTTTTGGCCAAAAAAATTGGAGCCGCAATACATATTTGTGCCTCACAGTGACGGCAACACAGCCTTTTTAATCGAACTTAGCCTATAAACATTCTAATTATATTAAAAATGCGCATTCATTAATATGTTTTACGGCAACGTAGCCACTCTGCAGTGAGCTAATTATGATTATTTGGTACTTAAACTTTGTAGTGTTAGTAGCGAAAGCAAACAAATCTGTCCAGTCACTATGAAATTCTCTATTTTCCTCTGAGATGTTTTCTTTTTTGTATTTGGAATCAATAGCTGGCCTCACTGGGGAGGCTCGAGACAAGCCCTCGCTACTGAGATTCAGCAGATTTTAGGAAAAGGCACCAGGCTGTAGATGTATGATGCACATAGCTGACGAGATGTTTAAACATTTTTTTCTACATTTCTTTCATCATATCATTACGTACCTCTTCCCATGTAAAGTAGGTGACTTCGTCTCCATCCAGGTAACGGAGGTCGCCGTGCTGCGGTGGCTCTTCCACAACTAACTCAATGTTACCCGAGCTGTAAAAAGGATGTGTGATGTTTACAATCTCTGCGTTAATCACCCTGCTGAGGCCTTCCTTCACTGTGAAATTGAAGGTCTGGAGGGGGATGATGCGGGGCACAATGTTCACAGAGACCTGCAGGTCCTCCACTGTAGTGAAACCATTACTGACATCCACCGTGAAGGCGTCATTGCCCTGAAAGAGATGGATGGTCAAATATGTTATTAATACACTAAAAATAAACCTTGTACATCAGACTCATCAGAGGCTGAGGTTGTCTTTTGTCTGATTTTACTCTCTGTGTGAATATGAAAGAGCTGCCACATCTGATTTACCACAACAAAACAAATGAACAATAAACCTGGACGGATGCAGACACGTAGAGAATGCGCCCCTGATCAATGTCCTCTTGAGTGAAGGAGTGAATGTAGTCGAGGACAGGCGAGGCCGTGCTGTCCGAGCTGTTTGTCAGCTTGACCACATGACCGAGACGAGGAGGCTCTTTAACAGTGAACACCATCTCTGTTGGCAGAATATCAGCTTGGTCCACCTAAAAGGCAAAGGCACACACTTTTATTTTATCATTCGATGTCTTAATTTCTTTATCATGCCTTGTTTTTTTGGAAAACAATCATCTTAATGTGTATGTGTAGTGAAACAACCCTGACTGCCAAAATAAATGCTGGCATTGCAAAATCTGCAAACCACAGATATGTAACATTTGTATGTTTCAGATGTAGCAGATATATTTAAGAAAAAGACTGTGTTTTGGATTAGAACATCCCGTTTTGTTGCCCACAACCACTGCTGGAAATGTCATAATGTCCAACTGAAAAACACATGGTTTTAGTGCCACAATCACCTCTGAAAATGCCACCATTGTCTTACCAAAAAAACACTCATTCCTTAGTCAAAATGGCAGTTGAACATGCTGTGATTATCTGGAAAACACCCAGTTTTGGTGCCACAATTGACACTAAAAATGCTGCCGATGTCTCTGGGGAAAAAAATGGTTTTGGTGTCACAATCACCACTGAAATCTTACCAAAAAACACCCCATGTTTTGCCAAAATAGCAGCTAAACATGCTGTGATTATCTGGAAAACACTCAGTTTTGGTGCCACAATTGAAGCTAGAAATGCAGCTGATGTCCCTCTAAAAAACACCCGGTTTTAGTACAACAGTCACCACTGAAAAAGCTGCCAATGTCTTACCAAAAACACTCGTTTTTGTTTTTTTTTTGTTGTTTTGTTTTTGCCAAAATGGCAGCTGAAAATGCCATGATGTTGAGCTAGAAAACACCCGCTTTTGGTGCCACAATAATTACTAACAATGCAGCTGATGTCTTGCTAAAAAAACCACCTGGTTTTAGTGCCACAATTGCAGCTGGATATGCCATAATGTCTAGCTAAAACAGATGGTTTTGGTGCCACAATCACAACAAAAAAGGTAGGCGATGTCTCACTAACGTCTGGTGTTTGAGGCTGGCTCCAAAATAGAGACTGCCACCAGTGTCTGACCAGAAAACACCAATTTTTTCCCCCTCTGTTTGTTTTAAGCTAAAACGGCAGCAGAAAATGCCATAATGTGTAGCTGGAAAACACCCAGTTTTGGTGCCACAATATCCACTAAAAATGCAGCCAATATCTCACTAAAAAAACACCTGGTGTTTGAGGCTAGCTCCAAAACAAAAAATGCCACCAATGTATTACCAAAAAACACATTTTTTGTTGCCAAAATGGCAGCTGAAAATGTCATGATGTGCAGCTGAAAAACAACCAGATTTGGTGCTAAAATATTCACTAAAAATGAAGCCGATATCTCCACAAAACACACCTTGTTTTGGTGCCACAATCGCAGCTGGAAAAGCCAAAATGTCTCACTAAAAACACCTGGTCTAAAACACCTGAGTGTAGTTTGTTGGTCTTGAACAGTGGGCTGCTGCCTGGCAGCCATCTCAGTTTCACACTATCCACCATCCCCTCCACTCCATGATGACAAAGTTAGCGTATATACATGAAATCTAAACTATGTCAGTGCAGAAAAGTTGATATGTTCTGTACGAAACATACAAATGTTACGTACAATGCTAACATTGTGTTCTGACAACTGGGCTGAGTTAAATAACTCCACTTTGTGACTTATTAAACACACCTCAGAATGAAACACACACAGTAAAATTGCATGACTTTGAAAATGTGGTGATGATAGATGCTGTTGTCCCCCACCATGGAAATAAAGGAACCACTTACGGCTGACAAAAATAGCAGGAGGTTGTGCAACTGCCCCAGTGACAGTTGGCAAAACAAATCAAATAAACTAATAAAACTTTGGGGGAAAAAAAGCATTCATGTGAAATTGGCAGCAGTGTTTCAGAGCTGAAGTCATATTAGACATCTGGAGCTGGATGCCTTTTCTTATTTCCTGTTAGCACAGGACCAGTGTTGTGAGTTAATGTCAGTACACTACATTAATTTGTTGAGTATTAACTGCTGAAATAGGGCACTTCAACTTTAGTACAGTTGATACCTAATGGTACAAGTAAAGCATATAGTGCCTAATTGGAACAGTGTGGCCGTATGGTGGGGAGAAACTTGAAAAAGACATTTGTGACATTTGGTAACATTTAAAGTCATGCTGCAGATTTACACACAGGCAGATTTACGGTCATCCCACTGAGAAGATTTAATAAACTCTCTGGAGCCTGAAGCCGTGGAGTGTTTAGCAGTCGTGCTTGCATTTGAGAATATTTCCGAAGATAGTACTACTTTTCATTTCATAGTAAGGACACACATTGGAAAAGCTCCCAGAAGCCGAGTCAATATTTTACCCGCTGTAAAGGCCATTCTGCCAAGGCTTTGTTCAATACATATTTCAGTAGTATGTGTACTGGATGTCTGGGTTCTTCTCCAGTCAATACAACAGATTTAAAATGTGTAAAAGAAAGAACATTTCACTTTCAGAATTGTCCCACATTATTTTACGAGTCAAGATATATATACAAAGGATGTGTTATGAATGGGCCGACAATTTAAACCTCATTAATTGCATTCAAGATGAAGTGCAGGCAGGCTCATCTTATAAATTACAGTGGGCTTCAGGAAGCTCCTCAGGGGATACTTAGTGCTCTGTTTTCCACACTTAATAGACTGTAATTTAGTACATAAACTAGATTAAAAGCAGCAACTGCACAGTCATATTTAGCCCTGCTTTCATGTGGTTATAATGTAGATTAAAGACGGCGTTACAAAACAGGGCAGTATGCTCGAATGAGTCATGAGAAAGATCCATTTCACAAAGTGAAAATAAACTTGAAAAAGACAAAGACGATGTTCTGTCACATAATCCCCGCCAAGTTGTTTAAATTTTAAATACTGTCTTGATGAGTCAAAACAAATGTGTGCTATATAAATGAAGTGTCTGCAAAGCAGATTTAGATTTGTAGATTTGTGAACTGTAACTCTGGATGACTGGTTCCCAGACTTTATCCTTAAGGGACCCCCTTTTTTTAATATCAAGTAAACTGATGACAGATTTTATGGATATTTCATATTATGATCAATGTTTAAAAATAACAGTACAAAACGACGGATAATCTCTACAAGTAACCCAAGCAGTGAAAACAATAACTGCAGGAAGTTTGGATGAATTCAGAGTAGTTGTTTCCTGTGAATATTGTATCAGAGATAAGTTATTCTGATGTTTTTAGGAACATTCTATACAATTCTGTCTATATTATATACTTTTTAAAATGTTAAAGGATCATATTTTCTACATAGGCTTCATTTTTGTTCTCTTCCCTGATGCCTGGCCATTGTTCCATTAGCTCTTTGGTTGTTTTAGCTGCGCACTTTTCTAATGCAGGATGAGGCTGTTTAGCAGAACAAGAAGACTCTGTGAGAACAGTTTGTTTTCAAGTCCTTCCCATGCCCTTATCCTGTGATATTTTTTAAATTTTAAAATCTTAAATATTAATCTAAATGTTAAAAACAACAATTTATTCAGAGAAATTAAGGAAATGCTGAGATATAGGCCTGTTATTTTTACACTCTTAAAACTGTCTCCTGGAAATGACACCTGTAAATTACTAAACTGTTTTAACAATTACTTGGCTGCCTGTATTATATTAAAGATATACTATGCAAGATTTTCCTAAACAGCAATGTATAGACTCATACTGAAGTAATCACTCTCAATCATCATTTATGACCGGTGTATTTTTTTCAGACTCTGCCCTCCTGCCCTCCTTTTTCTAGTTATTTTCTGTGTTTAGGATGTTTATTGGCTTCTACCCCTGCAGCGATAAGGTAAGGTTGGGGCTTTATTAAAAGGTAGCGACCTGGTGCCAGACTATAAGCAGCAGAAATCAAAGAGACAGTGCCACAAAAACGCAGATACAGTGAGGCAAAACCAAAGGCTGTATATGATTATGGACGTAGCTACCGTGATGTGACCAATAGGTTTGGCATTTCAACTAAACAAAATTTCTACAAGATGGGGCTGCCTACAATCAAAAAGGCCTCGCGACCTCCTGTGAAGCTTTGGTGACTCCTAGGTGGGGTCAGAACCAGTGCTCTATATGTCACATATATAAATCATCCAGATATTAAAAGAAATCAGTTTTGCTCAACATACTGTAATAACTCGGTAAAAATTACCTTGAGATTGTTCTGGTTGATTACGGTGTGCTCTCCCTCATAGGCAATGATGACCTCATTGGTGATCACCTCCGGCTCAGAGAGATAACCTTGCTTGAATATTTTAATCCTGAATGTTCCCTCCTCTGAATGTCCTCTTGTTTGGACGGTGAAGCTGAAGGAGTCCTTGGACCTCAGACTCTCATAATTATGCTCATATGACACAACGCCCTTTTTCAGGTCCTCCTGGGTGAACTCTGAAGCCTCAATACCACTCACAATAATCCTGCCGTCGCTGGGTGGCGACGTGACCTGGAACTTGATCTCACTGTCGTCTCTGATGTCCATGTTGGTGTCAGCGCTCAGCAGGGTGGTGTTGAGGGTCTTGGTGCTTCCATGGTCGATGACAATGATTGTGTTGTTCACGACTCGCAGGTAGGGCTCACTTGCCTGGATGTCAAGCAGCGCGGTGGTCTTGTGGAAGCCATCCGACACCTGCAGTGAGAAGCGTTCCCGGTCTGCTCCATGATGAATGAAGAGGATTTTCTTATCTCGCAGGTCGGCTTGTGTGAAACGGAAAAGGGCCTGTGAGGGATTAGCTGTGGAGACGATGTTGCCTGAGAGGATTCCCTCACGAGCGTAGACAATTTGGGTGTCATTGAAACCGGAGTCGTCATCCTTAAACTGAATGACATCAGTTGTAAGTAGACGCTGACCATGGCGGACTACATTGAAAACTTTATCCACAACCCTCACAGGAGCGTGCTCGTTCTTGGATTGGATAGTGATTTGGAAAACTCCACTTGCTGCTTCCTCAGTGCCTGGACTGTCTCCTCCTTGATCAAACGCTGAAAAACGGAACTCATCACTGCTCGTCTTGGAGCCATCGTGCTTGTAAATAAGCCTTTCAGACTTGAGGTCTTCATTGCTGAATATTCTTATTGCCCCTTCAAATCTAGGCTGCCCAGGTGGGGAGTCCCTTATCAGTCGCCCGTACTTTGGCCCCTGTGTGACCCTGTACATAAAATCTGTAGAGCTTGGGGAGTGCATCCAAAGGTAGTTTTTGTTCAGAGCATGCTCACCACCCTGCAAGACCACCAGCCTCTCATTAGTCAGAACAGGAGCATCTGCATTTGCAAGGATGGTAATTGGGAAGGTGTACAGAGGGGAGTACTGATCATCAGCAAAGACTCTAAACTGGAACTGGTCGATACTATCCACAGCTCTTTGCACACGCACTTTGTAGCTAACAGTGCTGTCCAAAATGTCCTTCTGTGTGAAGGTGTCCCCCTCAGCCAATTCTCTGTCTGACACCTTGAGACTACCAAGTGTCGGAGGCTTGACAAGAATGTATCTTACAGTTTGTGGATCTGGGTTTTTCCCTTTTACTTCGGCTTGAAGCTCTGTTACACTGATTGTTTGCTCTTCACCGGCGTCCATCTCCAGTGGAATCAGGTTAGAAACTTTCACTTGTGCAGGGATGATTTTGACCAAGAAGTTTTGGTTGCGGAGGGAGAACTGCCCCAGGTGGAGGTCAAACTGAATCCGCTCGCTCACAACATCTTCCTGATCAGCCGAGTCTGTGCTGACGTATCTAAGCCGGGCTTGATCTAGATCAGATTGATGGAAAGTTGTAGCCTGCTTGTACATTCCACCAGGTGTCATTATCTGTAGCTCTCCATACATCAAAGGTTGCGTGACGTTATACACAACATCTCCGTTACGAGGATGAACGATGACAGCCAGGCTCTGAACACTTATGGATGCGTTGCTTCCTTGAGACAAGAGAAGTCCGGTGTTGGTGACCATAGTCATATGTGGCTGCGTCACAGCTAACTTAAAAGTAGTTGATTGGCTGACTGATTGTCCATCAGACACCTCCAAAGTAATTCCAGAAGCACTTCCCCCTCTGTGTACGAAATAGATATTTCCATCTTTCAATTCGTTGCAAGTGAACTCTGAGATGCTTCGTCCGGGCTGCTGACCATTTTCGAAGTAACCAACTTCCATGGAAGGCGCTGAGGTTACAGTTACTACTAATTCATTACAGCGAGTGTCAGAATCTGTGATTTTGATAAGGCTGGGAGTCAGACGAGTTCTGCCGTTTTCTGTGATGGTGAGTTCACCTCCACCAAGTTCTGGTATGTCATTGATGGGAAGAATTTCGACAGGGACGATATACTCCTGAGGAGTCTTTAAACATTCTGGAAGATCGTTGTCACTTTGCACAACCACCTGCAGCTGGATTTGATCTGCATGCCTTTCATTTCCATCATGCATATACTTGATTTTCTTATTGACAACATCAAGAAGAGTGAACTTCCGTGTGCGCCTTGTGCTGGTGTTTATATCAACCAAGCCATACCAGGGATCATTCTGGAGAGTAAAGATGATCTGAGACTGACGTATTCCTGCAGCACTGAGGTCAAATGTAGGGTTCAGGTTGTTGATACCAAGAAAAGCTTCCGCAACTTCTGGCACAAACAACTGAGAAACATCGAGGAGTTTTGTTACATTTTTGAAAATCTCTGGTGTGTCATCTGTTGGGTAGCAATGCTGTTCACTGACGTCTAAGTCAACATATGGGAACTGAATGGGTGGAGAAGTTGTTGGGTCTGTGTCATAGTAAGTTGAGTAGTCGTAGTCCTCTCCTTCACATTTGACATGGACATCTTTGGTCACCAAAGCATCCTGCAGGCTCCTGTCCTTCTGATTTACTTTGATTTCTCCCAAGCAGCCAATGAAGGATTCGGCTGTCATTTCCTCCTCTGCGCGACTCAACGACCTACTGTCACGAAAGACGTCTTTCATTTTCCCCTGGATGCCTCCTAAATACAAGTTTCCAACCAAGTCCAATTTTTCTGACGGGTCAAGTGGGAGAGAGGAAGACTGGCTATCGACCATGATGACAAAAGAATCCTGACTGACTTGAACCTTAACTCTGTGCCACTGATCATCATCCAGCTGCACCTGGGTATTCTCCAGCACCTCCATGCCACTGCCAAGGTCCACCACACCTTTGAGGAAGCCTTTTACAACACCAATAGCAATGAAGTCTGACTCCCGGCCAGGGTGGAAAGCAAGTAACGCATCCTCAATGGTGGTTTTCATCAGCACTTCTAAGACCCTTGGAGCACCACTAGGCCCACTCCAGGTGGGGAAGGACACAAAGGAATCAGGAGTGCTGAAACTAGTCGCCTCCCCGTCACCAGCCTCAAACTCACTGCTGCAGGACTCCTTTGTGTCATGGCATTGTTTAAACGCCGAGCTGAGAATATCGAACTGGTGGGACTCAAATTTGACCTGAGTCATGCAGCCGCGGAAAGGGGGAATGGCAGTGCTGAGGTAGGAAGCTTCCAGTTCTCCTGTTCCTCCAAGCCAAATGCCCAGGTCAATATTGAGCTGTTCGCCGCTGACATCCACAGGAACGTATGTAGGAAAGAGCTCATCAATCGTCATGGTGAGTTTGCCGTCTTGCAGTGTGAGTGAGACTTTGTGGTCCAGAAGATTGTTCAGCTGAACTCCTTGAGATGAGGTAAGTGTCACCTCGCCAGCCCCCATGTTCATCCGTGCCTAGGGGAAGACAAAAACAATTCATTAATTATTATTACATATTTTGAGATATTAATGAATATATTGGTAGAAATTTATAATAACCATCATTAATAAATGATTAATTGACAGTCGATTAAACGTAAGGGAGTAATCATTTACTGTTAATAAACAAGTGCAGGGCTACCCAGAGCTTTGTATCTGTCCCACTGACGACAGGCCTACACACTTATAAACAGCGCATGGAAGAAGATCAGCTCTGCACTCAGGATTTCAGGTAAAATATAATGTAATGTAGCACAGTGTTAACAATGTTACTGATACTATTCTTTCTCATACCTTCAACTCAAACCATTGTGTTGCCCCCCCCCCAAAATATATCATTTAATCATTAACTTAATATCATAAACATGTGGGCGACTTGTCAACTAATGGCCCGAAATGGCGACTATTGGTCGACTCTATCTATCGATTAACTGTTTATTAATGAGGGGTACTATAAAGTGTTTTGTACATGTAGTTTGTTGCATATGGAATATTGTGTTTTCTTTGATTGGCAGAGTCGTTATATAAGAAATGTGCAGCACATAGATGCAGGGCTAATGTTTAAAGAGAAGTCCTTCACTAAAGTAAATGAAGACTACAAGTTACAACAACTTTGCACGGTCATGTCGGTATTTATGAACAAGAAACTTTCTCTGGAATGCACAAATACTAACCCAAACACCCGAATCTGTGCTCATGACCTCTCTGGAACCTCTTTCTTACCATTTATGGGGGTCTAATTCGTTGACTCATAAAACACTTCAGTTTAAGCTTCATTTTATTGTAGTATTAACATTTACGATTGAGACAGTGAATCTACAACCCAAGACAATTCCTCAGGTGTGCTCACAGTGTTGAATGAGCTGTGTTTTAAAAATGATCTAGTTCTAAAAAGTTATACTGATCACATCAGAGATCTGTGTTTTCCCGATTCTTACACATGTACGACAGATAAGGTTATTTAATTTTTATAAGGCCTTGAGTCTATTTGCTCAAAGGATCTCATAACACTCTGAGGAACAGAGTGAAGAAAACTGAGAAAGGTAGTATTTCCTTTTTTTACACATACCCTGAGATTTCACCTCATTGAAAATGCAGAGATATTGTGCTTTCTGGGGAAAATCTATGTGAATCTCTGTGATAGCACTCGAGGTGCTAATTCAGCTGCTTCTTCATGCCGTCAAACAATTAATAATAGATGTGAAAAGTCACGGTTCTCGTTCCAGTGAGACCACTAGAGAAGACTACAGAACAATCAAATCAATTTACATTGTTTTTATACTGCACTTATGATAAGTGTCATATATGTCTCAAGGCTCAATGGCTATCAAAACAACATTTAAAATCACACTTTTTATAATCTTTCAAACAGCTTTGTAATGCTCTTAAAATATGTGAGATATTCTGCAGCAAACACACCCAAAACTGATTTCATATGTAATGTTTTGAGGTTATAGTAGCAAATTAATCAATAAGTTATTAACCTGCTGAAATAATAATACTGGTGCCATTTTATGTATCGAGCATTCTCACTGTTTTATATTATGCTTCACCAAAACAATGCAGAACAACTGACTGCATAGGTAAGTGAGTATGTACATAATAATGGAGATGGTTTGCTTTGGCATTGAATTTAAATACATATTCAACACTCTAGTTAAAAATTTAACATGGAAAGCTACATCTGTATGCAAACTAACATTGTATGTTTTTTTTTAACCCATATTATTATGCTCATCGTTGCATATTTGCTTCCTCTGTGGAGGTGAATAAGTAGCAAAATGACACACTAGTTAAAATAAATACCAAATCTGTGTCTGTATGTTAGCTCTTTCTCTTTTTGTCAAGATATGCAAGTTTAGAGGACGTAATTTTTAAGTCCTGCTCTGTCTTTGAGTTGACATTAAAGCTACAGTTGGTAACTTTCATGAAAAAAAACCCAACATGTTTCATACTTGCTGAAACTGTCATTTTATACTGAGAGAAGTACATTAGACAGATGGTCTGTAAAAAAGTGTCCCTCCTCTTCTTTCTGCTGTTTCATTGGCATTTGTTAGAATCACACTGCAGTGAGGCAGCAACAATCAATTAGAGCCGAGGACTCTTTAACGCAGCTGACGATCATGTCAATCACTGTTAGCGAACTGAGGTCAACCTGTCAAACTAGGCAGCGCTGATCAAATATGAGTAAAGATTTTGTTGCTGCATTGCTAATATCTCACCTCAGATGTTTTCAGAAACATATTTTAGTGTACTGTTTACCTGTAAAAAGAGAATTTGTGGCCATGCTGCCATGCTGGAAACAGTCGAGCAAAGTACCAAGCACCACCCACCAGCTGGACTAACCTTCTCATTTTACAGCTAAACAGTTCACTAAAATATCTTTCTGAAAATATCTGAAGTAAGAAAAATGTAATGCAGTAACAGGATCTTGATTCATATTTCATCAGTGCTGCCTGGTTTGACAGCTTTACTCCAGTTCACAAACAGTGATTGACATAATTGACAGTAGGGCTGGGCGATATGGACAAAAATTCATACCTCTGCATTGTCAGGCTAAACGGTGACACACGATATATATCTCGGTATTTTCTAAGAAATGGGCAACATGTTTTTAGTTGCAAGTCAAAGCCACATTTCAGATGTCATGAGAACTTTTATAAAAACAGACTGTGGTCAATATAAAATGCAAAGACAGGGATATTTTTCCTCTGTTTGAAAATATGCAGTTGCACAACATGTAAATGAAAAATATTTCCAAAAAATTAATATCAGGGCTGCACGTTAACTTTTTGCACACAGCACTGGAGCTACAGAGGTTTAAAGGGTTGTAGCACAGGACACTAAACTATAACATGAGTATACAAGTATCAAGGAGGTTTGAAACAATTAAAAGTCTTTGTGGGCGGAGTTAAAAAGTTGTTTTCCATCTGTCAGACTTTCAAATGAATCTAGAGCTGGAAAATGATTTAAATCTTTTTATTTTTTTAGGCTGTTAATCTTATTTTTGCACAGACTATCAACAGAGAGGCTGAAGGAGGGAAGGAGCCAGAGACACTTTGTCCTCATTACATTACGTCTTATATAGGAAATGTTTGTGTTGTTTGTGAACGGCTATGATCCACCTCACACACAAACTAGCAAACAAATGCTCACCTGACACAATCAAGCAGCTCTGTCTCCCACACATGCGGCGCAGCGCTGTGCATTAGGTATGTTACTGCGGTTATTTCATTCATGTCACAGACTGATTTAGCGTAGCACGTGCAACTTATGGACCGATGTCACACTGTAGACTAATTAACAGACAGATTAAAGAGAAGCAGCTCTGTGTCTCTCTGAGTGTTGCTGGAGAACTTGTGAGTGAGTGAGTGAGTGAGTGGGCGGAGCTGTGCAGAGAGTGCTTGAAAATATATGCATTTGTCGTACACAGCCGTTAAAGCACCCAGCTCTAATTAACAGCTGTGCTAGAGACTCCTTTGCTCTTATTGGTTGTTTTCATTTACATTCAGTTAGGCAGTTACAAGCAAAACAAGGCAATTTGTAGCCAGAGGAAATTTTTTTTTTAAGATTATCTCATTTAGTTCTGATTCTTTGTGAATATAGAGACAGTTTAACAGATATGAATAAAGATTGTCAACAGCAGCTTTCTGTAACTGCTAACACTGATCATTTTGGTATAGCAAGTCTCTGCTGTACCAAATGACAGCAGATTCAATTTTTGGGACAAGCCAACAGATATTATCTCTCAGTATGAAAACAATATTTCAGCCTCCTCAACAGTTTGTTAACCACTCACCTGTATTTTCCCATTTTGCAGCTCAAGGAACAGGTAGTCCTCCATTCCCGCAGCCAATAACAGCAGCCCACTCCGCCGACTCGTCTTGATCTGTAGTGACAGGTGGAAGGTGGAGACATCTTGGAAGGCTTGTAAACTGCAGTAGCTGTCCCCAAAGTAGGATTCTGTGAAGAGTGAAATATAAATATAAGAAAGAGGCATCATGTCAGCCGAGAAGTCAAAGGCGTACTGCATAACTGCAACAATCAGTGATTTTCACTGTGTGTCCCCCTCCACACACACACACACACACACACACACACACACACACACACACACACACACACACACACACACACACACACACACACACTTTCTTGGACTGTGCACTTTTAAATAAAGACATAAATGTCTCATCCATTTCAGCATATCTCACAATTTGCATTCTCTACACTGTGGCAACATAAAATGCATCATTACATTACGGCAACACAACGAGACACCTGCATATGAAGCCATAAACTCATCCTACAACTGCTGGATGGCAGCTCTGTGAATTCTAATGTGGAAGTTTGGAGAAACCAATTACTGTATACGAGCATTTCTCACGTTACAGTGCAACTTGCTCAGGACTGATTTCTATATTATCAGGTGTCCTCCAGCTGCACCTGGCTGAAGAGGAGCTCCTCTGGCCTCAAAGGGATTCTCTCACTGAGACATCAGTCATTACCCCTGCGGAGGTTTTCCGGGCATATAGAGTCTTGGGGTGCAGGATTTCCCAGGCTTGAGCTGTCTCGTTTCCAATGATATGCAAATTCAGCCACCTGCCTCGGACTGTGCTCTGCGAGGCCCTCGACAAAATGTAAACCACGGAGGAAGTCAATTATTTCCCAGTGCACATGCTCTGAAATTAAACTGGACCACCTCCAAGACCCTGTTTCCTCAGCATGGGTTTTCCATGGCCTGAGCCAAGAGATATAGAAAGGGGGCTTTCCATTAGACACCCACTCGCCCTCACAAGGGACAAGACACAGAAAGTCATTGGAACACAGTGAAGAAGGCAGTCTTCTCATCACACAATGCTAATGCCTTAGAATATTTGGAATAGTGAGGCAGAGAGAGACATTGCTGTGTCAAAGTTAGAACATTCCTATGAGATCACGAGGGCCAAAATATTCCCTCAAATCAACAGCAGCATCCAGTAGCCTGGCGGGGCGGTGGGCTTGATGCCACGAGGCAAAAATCTCACAGAATGACTTCAGACACGACTGAGTCAGAGAAAATAAGACACCAAACATTCCCGTTCAGAGCTATAAATGGAAAAAGTATGTTCTCAAGACTCTGTTTGAAGGTGTCCGTGTGTGTGTGTGTGTGTGTGTGTGCCTTTAAAGGGCAGCTTGTGTCTGTGTTGCATCTACATTAATGCCACGCTGCCAACTTCAAAACACTGAAGGGTACAATTGTCCTTTGGTTTTGCATCCTGTAAATGAACCCCTCCATCCCCAGATCTGCAACAAACACTGGAAATGTGAACAAAGACAATCATTTTGATGTCAGCAAGGACGAAAGCAAAGCTTTTATCATCGTGCCCATGCTTTTGTGATTTCACTAAGAGGCGTTTGCTTCTGGTTCCAAGGCTGCTCTGTCATGAACAAAGTCAGTGATGAACGGTCTCAGCACAGGGGCCGAATACACAGAGACAGTCGATTATACACTGCTGCACAGCGCCGGTCTCCTGCAGCCAGACATGCCATGTTGGTGGCTCTCAGAAATAAAAATCACAGGAAATTGTTTCTGACAAAATCGCATGTTACACTTTGTTTTTCATATTGTGTTAAATCGAACCGATAAGCTGCAAGAAAACTAAATCAACAAGATCCATCCTGATGATTCAAAACAAGGCTGGAACATGCAAATATCATTTGTATTACTGAATCGAATGAAATTATCACAGTTACACATCATTCATTTTCAAAATGTCACTTTTCGGAGGCTATTGTCATTAGCTGTTACTGACTGTGCCGGAAGCTATTATGGTACAGTTCAGAGAGTTTCTGCTAAGGCTAAGGTATTCCAAATGAAAGACTTGTGCTAATTGCACAGGAGCCTTCAGGCTGAAACTGAAAAATGGGGGGAACAGAATCTTTTCTTACAGGCAATTGCATTAACAAAGAAAATCGCAATGAGCTCCATGGTTCTTAAACCCGAGCTTTTGTTGGATTGTTCACTGAGCATGGGGATAAAAAGCTGAAGGAGAGGGCGATGCCAAGACAATTCTGCCTGGGGATTTTCTGGTTCAAATTCAGCTTGCTGCTGTTGCCTCCAGGAAAAGGAGCACATTTTCTAATGATACACACAATAGCTTCACTCTCTGCAGTGTACCTGGACCTGGGATTCATTAGTTCCCCAGCTAAGCTCTGCAAAGCTCTGTGTAGAATAGGCTTCGTGTAGGAAAAGCACATTTTCAATATGCTATCTGTATAAATGCCCTGCTCTGTGACACCGCTTTTGTCTCCTGCTTGAACTGCTCCTGTGCTCACACCGTCTAACAGGTATGCAAAAAGTTACTCGCTCCTGCAGGATGGGGGAAAAAAAAAAAAAAACAGAATCATGGAGGTTTTTTGAGGACATGCATCACAAGACTCATGTTTTCCACTGCAACACTCAGCCACACTGTCCATCTTCCAGGGACTCGGGGCTGTGTGTCGATGAGATCTAGCCTGAGGTGATTTCGCTGACAAGGCATCATTATCTGTAAAGGATCATCCCCGCTCCTTAACAGTGTAAGCTGGAGCTGTGAAGCTGCTGCCACACTCGGTGTCAGTCTGTGTGTGGAGGTTTAACCACCAAAGAGGACAGTCTCTGATCCCCCTCAGCTACCACACCCCTTCTCACACTACTTTATTGTGCGTCAACCAGAATCCTGGTCTCGGGCCAATGCAGATGGCTATAATTTGATGACTGACTGCGCTTGTATTTATAATGCTCCGAGGAAACTGAGTCTTCCTCTCTTTCACGAGCGACTGAATGAATTAGCCTGTTGTCTTTCTTTCCCTTTCCTCCTCCTCCTCCTCCTCCTCCTCTTCTCCATCCTCTTTGGTCTCAATCTACCAACACATGTCCGGAAAAGCTATGGGGAAGAGAGGCACGCTGACCACAAGTGCAGGAAGATTGTAGACATTCAGACGACTTTGTGTCCTGTGACTTGTCGGTGCCAATGAGTCAAAGTCACTTCAGGCAGATTTTGAATGACTTTTAAGATGTGCAAACACGATATGAAACATGAGAATACTTTCTCTGTGACTGTACTGTCACCAAATCAAATACCTAAATCAAAAGCACTAATTGTTTTATTTATCAACATGATGGCCCACATTTTATTCAAATAATATAATTTCCTTCATGCAGAAGTAGAGGATACCCACAGTGTGTTCCTCTACTACAATTTTGCCATGGTAACACTCCCTGGAATCCAAACAAACCACCTACTTGCGTAACCCATGGTTAAACCATGGTTAGCTTTACTATAAATAGCGGTTATGTTGGTCATTTGTTTCCTTTGCTGGGCTGTGCCTGCTACAACAGGGCACACTGGCTTCTGGATATAATTATGTGAAGGATAGGGTGTTGTTAACCATAGATAGAATCTGAGAGCTTTTAAGGGTGTAATGGCATTTACCATATGGCTACACGGTCATTACCATCATAAGCAATTATATCACCCACAAGGGTCAATAGCACTTGTGCTTGTGATAAACATTAGTTTCCCAGTTATGGCTGCAGATAGCGACGCAGTGGACCATCACAACACAGATTACAATTTACAGGAGCAGTTGTACATCATAAATCTACTAAATCAATTAGCTGATTGTCAGAAAATTGATCAACAGTTTTGATAATTGATTAATTGTTATTTATGAAGCAAAATCTTATGTATTACAAAAAGTGCATTCATTCAGTTCACTTAAGTTTGTCAGTGTTGGGACTTTCTGTTGCAATACCAGAGCAGGAGAGTCTCCTACACACATAGGTGGATGCAGGGGACATGTCCCTCTAAATATTTATAACGTGGGCATTTGTCACCCCCAATAAAAACTGAGCAGCAGAGGACTTTTATTTTGACAATATTAGAGACATTTACACCATAAATTAATCAAGAAAAGACACAAAACAGTGCATAAAAATTCACCACAATGCAGGAAATTCAGTGTGTCATGCTCAAAATTGCTCAAACAAACAGGTGGCACAGTGGTGCAGTGGTTAGCACTTTTGCTTAACAGCAAGAGGGTTCCTCTGTGCGGAGTTTGCATGTTCTCTTGTTAGCGTGGGTTTTCTCCAGGTACTCCAGCTTCCTCCCACAGTCCAAAGACATGCAGGTTAATTGGTGACTCTAAATTGTCCGTAGGTGTGAATGTGAGTGAATGGTTGTCTGTCTCTATGTGTCAGCCCTGTGATAGTCTGGTGACCTGTCCGGGGTGACACCTACGGCCAATTCATAGTCACCAATTAACCTGCATGTCTTTGGACTGTGGGAGGAAGCTGGAGTACCCTGAGACGAGAACATACAAACTCCATACAGAAGGGCTCCCTCCTGGGATTTAACCAGGAACCCTCTTGCTGTGAGGCAACAGTGCTAGCCACTATACCACTGTGCCGCCCCAATGGTGAACAAAGAATACAAAAACAGCAAACATTTTTGATTAGCTGAAGTAACAATATTAACTCACCAAGTCTAATGCAACTTGTGCAGTATAATCCAAGTCTCATTTATTCAGTCGTACCTTTAGTACTTCCTAAACACTTCCACTTTTGCTATAACTCTATTATTTACACTTCCCTATATATGTGCATGGACAGCTCAAGTTTTAAACCTGCACACTTGCCCCTAGATGCTACTAGTATGTGGAAACGTTCTAATGAGTGAAGTTTAAGTGAAAATGCATGTGTTTGGGAAGTACTGAGCATATGACTGGATAAGCGAGACTTGAATTATACTGCACAAGTTGTGCAAGAGTTTGTTAACGGATGTTTTCATATAGTTTTGCTGTTGTTGAATGTGGTTCCCTGTTTACTTCAATCAATTGCCATAAAAAAATAAATAAATAAAAAAAAAAAAAAAAAAAGGGGTTTTACAAATTCAACGTAACACAGGGTGAGGAACTGACACACAAATGGTAATTTTGCTTGTGAAGTATTCTTTTAATTTCTTGAATCGTTTTCAAAGGTTCTCAAAGCACTTGGTTATCTTCAACAAAGTTCAAGGTTTTGGTTAAATATTGGAAAAATCCATTTGAATTACAACATAGGACGTGTTAAACTGTGTTAAACAGTGGTGATAGACTCTGGGCCCCAGGCAAGGAAGCCCATCAAGGCCCTGATAGTTATGCTGATGGCTACTCTTAAAGTTGCATGTATGACAGTTACAGCAGGCTCACTGTCCTGACTAACAGCATCCAGCTGTCATATGGTAGCTTGAAAGGGTCCCACCTTTGAGGCAGCAGCAGTGCACTATAGAGAGGCTTTATGGGAGGCTTCAGGGTTTATAGCTGTCACTGCAGAATGTGCCAATATGAGTGGCTATCAGAGCCTCTATTCCAATTTCTTTTTTATATCTGCCTGGTTTGCCTCTCCTGATGGTGCACCCCTGGTATTAACAGTTGACCAAATCCAAGATGTTTCCTCAAATTTAACCAAGGTACTCTCGTAGCCTGAGCTGAACCACACCCTGGACCTGGAGGTCTATGCTTTCTTTGTCAACAATTCACCCTGACCATCTTCCTCTGAAAAAACTCCATACAGCAATTATGTAATTAGTAAGACACATAAAGTAGCACATAGTATCTAGGTAACAGAGTTGCCAGAGCATTCCTGTGGACGATTACTAGATTAGTGTGTCAAAACGCTAAACTGAGCTTAACGTTAGTTCAGGCAGGACACAATGTCAAGCTCAGCTCACATTCCAGCTACATCAGCTGATCTCAAACAGCCAATCAACTGATGAGCAGCTGATTGATGAAGGGAGTCAGCTGATAGATCACATGATTCCTTTCTATGCAGCCAAGTGGTGAATCTCATTCAGGGTGCCCTATTTAAACTGCTCTGGCCAGTCTACTGTTGCTGCTTCCTCTGCAAGCCGCTTTGCAACCCACCTCCACCCCAGCTCCTCCTTTTCATGCTGTGTCTGACTTATCAGTGTCATTTCTGTTTGTCATTGATGCTGCTCTGTTCTGTTCCTGAGGGGTCTTTGCTGTTGCTCTCCCTGCCTTAGGCTTTCCATGTAGGCACATGGAAGGGCAGAAAGGTGTGCTCTGTCCGCCTTAGGCAGAGAGGTCCCAGGACAGAGCCATACCGCCAAATATAATACTGCAAATGGAATTAAAATTTTCTTTGACTACAGTGTTCCTAATGAACTGATATATTAGAAAACTATTGAATAATAAAAGCTCCAGTTTTTGTTTGGTAATCAGCTGCATGTTATTTCAGATTCAGAACGCTAATAGATAATGTAACCATTATGGACCAGGCAACCAGAAAGCCAACAACAAATGCTATCCCTACACTGATTACAGCACACAAGCTGCTCTTACAAGGACATGACCATGTTGGTGCAACATGTTTACAGACCTGACTCTGAATGCAGCAGTCTGTATAAAAAAATACTGCTAACTCCAGCACTGTTAAACAGCGGAGAGCAGAGCCACAATTTTACATACCTTGACAGCACTGCTTTATAAGGACCCCCCCTCTTTCCCACTGACTTTTTAGAAGTCACTGGGGACACACTTTTACAAGCTCTACAGAGCCATTTCTCAGGCCAGACTATGTCAATGTGAAAGCAAACACAACATCATTTTAGTCCTCTTTCAAATCCCCGCCTACCTCTACATCCCTCTGAGACACTCCAACGCTGGCCAGAGTGAAGAGGTACAATACATTAAAAAACAGGCTTGTGGAGCCTCAGCGGGTGGCCTCCTCCCAGGCAATAATTAAAACTTTTCAGACTCCCTCTCTGTAAAACTCGCACTTACACAACAGACAAGGGGTGGCGGCAGCAACGAAAAATTATGACCTTTCCTTGTGAAAGGAGAATGGCAGTGTAATGTAATTTCGGTTTAGGAAAATGGACCTGTGAGAAAAGGGAGGGAAAGCGTGGAAAAGGATGTGAAAGAGTCAGTGTTGTCTGGGTTTGTGCTGTTAATAGGAGAGGGGGTCTGAAAGGCTGGGGTGCTGTACAAAATGAAAAGGAAAAGCCCACCTTCTTTGAGAGGAATACAGAATAAAGGGAAGGGCCTTTTTTCTCTACAGCAAACTTGTTTTGTTGAGGACGAATGACTTTGTATCTGCTGCCATTTTCCGAGATGGGATTGAGAACAGGAAATCAGAGAAGGTTATAGAGGAGTAGCCGAAGACCACACAGCATCCAATCAGATCACTGGAAATCACAGTTTTATACTTGAGAAACTCGCCATGAACTCTTCTCTGCGGTCTGTATACCCTTGCACAGCTGCCAGTGAAAACATTTCCACCAAATGTTGGCTGCATTTCAGATTCATGTTAACTTTGCTATACTGTATTTCAAGGCAACAGCGAACAAAGAAATATTGTGCTGCTTCAAAAACTACACAATGGGACATTCTCATGTTTTCAGCTAAAAGGTAAACATCTTTCGTCAAACCCAATACTCCAGCCGAGTGTGGCGTGTGACGAATTCACAGCTTGTTGGCTCATCACACTAAACTGAAAGAGTCGTTGGTCATAATGACTTTGGACGGATGATCTCACTCACCTAACAACATTGTAAGACAAACACAGCCGTGAACAGAAGCATTGTAGTGACTCAGGGCTCTGCTGTAGTTTATGACTGGCTAATACAAAGCGTGCCTGTGTCGGCCCAGCCGGGCTACGGAAGCCAACAACCGCCAAGGTCCCAGTGGGTGGGTCCTGTTAAAATAATCCCCCCGTGACATCAGAGGACTAACCCCCCTTGCCTTTACGCTATTTCAACCTATATCCCTCCTCACACCAACTGACCCCCTGCACGCCCATTCACACACACACTTTCATTTGCCCAATACTCACACAGGGGGAGAAATGTTCTAACAAGTGATTGTTTATACATTAACTGTGACTTTCTCTGTTTCCCCTCAGCCAGAATAAGGCTGTTTATAGACTGAGCCGAAGAACATTTTAACACGCCGGTAATGAATTCCAGTGTGAAATCTCACCGTGTGAAAAGTGTGTCAAGGGAGACGACAGGAAGGAAGAAAGTGGTGCCAAATAGCGATGGAAATCACGTATAGACTATCAAACATGAGACTTTTACAACTTTACATTTCTCATCTTGCGGAGCACAAAGTGTCCTGTACGTCTGCACCTCTACACCTGACTTATCCTTATAAATCTAATTAAAGGTCAGTAAAGGATTTTCATTATCATACAGTGCTTTATTCTAAAACTCAAAGCGTGCTGCATGTAACGCACGACTGCTCTGGCTTTGTTCCACAGCGCTGACGGTCCACAGTAATTGCAGAAGGAAATTAGACAGCAGTTACGTACAGCCACTTAAGTTTCTAATATTTACAATGTCAACACAAAATGGGAGCGCAAAGAGGTTCTGTGTCCTGTTGTTACATCTACTGATTAGTACGGATAATTAAGCTAAATTATTTTAATGGTGGTTATTTTAGGCCACCAGTTTGAAGCCATCAATTTTGTATATGGTGTAACTGGGTTTAAGGACTTTTCCTATTTTTTACGACCTGTACATTTAAACCTTTAACTCCCTAAATTGCCTCAGTTTTCAAATTTGGCAGATGAAACTTTTAAAACTGTAGCATTTTCCTCTACTCACAGCAACTCTCATCTGTTGCTCCACAACAAAGCTAAACACACCACTTCCTTATCACCACCTCGTAGCTCCAAGGCTCCACCGGAAGCAGCATATTAAGCAATTTATTGGCAAAGTCAGGGACATAATAAATGTGAGTGTCAAAGTGGATTATACTGCTGAGACATTTTGATATGTTTTGACATATTTTTGTGTGTCTTGGGCTTCCAATTGGAATCCATTTTACCTAACTACAGTTAGTCAGCAATCCAAGCTATAAAATGGCACGGACAAGTCATCTCGGACTTTACTGTGTGACCTAGGGTTCCCTCTCTCTCATTGTGTTCAATAAACAAAACTAAACTAAAAAGTACAGCTGCTGTCTGCCTCGAAGGAGCCAACTGTAAACTGGAAATGCTTGTTATTTTGGGAAACACGGTTATTCATTTTCTTCTTGAGACTTAGATGAGAACATCTATACAACACTCAATGCTTGTACAGCTGGGGCAAAGATGAGGTTAGCATAGCTTACCGTAGCATACAGACTGGAGCTGGGGAAGACAGCTCGTCTGGCTCTGTTTAAAGTCTAATACGGATCTTTCAAAATAAGGTTCTACGAGACACTTATCCATAGTCAGTGTATTACATACAGTAGATGTCGTGGCACATCCCCAGTTTGGAGAAGCAGACAGGAGTACCGACAGGGAAGCTAGGCAATGTAGAGGGGGGTGACAACAAAACTTTTAGTCACCTAAAAAAAATCCCTCCCTAAAAAAATGTATAATAGTTTAAGTGTACCCTATACTAAGAATATTTTCACAGCTTTACCTTGACCCAAACAGCCCTTTGCGACGGGGAAGCAGCGAACAGCTTCAGTTCCCCATCTCTGCTCTTCTCAAAGCCACCAGACTCCATTGGCAAAAGGAAATTTAGCTTCTTAAACATGGGAGCTGCTGGTCTACTGCTGCCTTTATCAGTTAGTCAGTTTGTGCTTTTTGTCTCTGGTGAATCAGAACTAAGCGTTTTAAACATGAAAATCACACAATAACACTAACTAACTAACTAATGAAGGCAGCGATAGACCAGCAGCTTCAGTGTTTAGTGAGCTAAAATTACTGTTTTTATCTATAGTCTGGCTTTTTATAAAGTAACACAACAGCCTCAGTTCCCCGTTGGAAATCACTTTTTGATGCCAAGATAAAGCAGCGAAAATATTCTACATGTAGTAAATACTTAAACTGATTATTTAGGTGGAACTTTTTTGAAGGTGGCTAAAATACATCTCGCTGCTGCCCCCATAGACAGCTGTACATTGCTTAGCTTTCCTGTTGGTACTCCTGCCTGCTTCTCCAAAATGGGGGCTCGCTGACTGACATCTACTGTAGGTAATACACTCAGTACGTTTATATGACATTAGAGAACATCGATTTATCATGTCAGTCCGACTAAAAGTGTATTTTAACTGCTAACTAACATGTAAACATGTTAGTCTGACTGAAATCGTATGTAATAAAATTTCCTATAGTCGGACTAACACATCCAGATAATGCAAATGGGAGTTGAATTACTCCTGCATGTATCCAGTCAATCAGACCCAAACTGGCCGAGGTGCTCTGCACAGGCTCTGCTGACTCTGTCTGATCCAGACGCTAAGGAGGTTTTTAGTATGAGCCAAATATCCACAGAGGTCTGCTCCTCTCCAAATCAAACTGACCCAATGATTTAAACCAATAAAAACACTGAATAAGGTAAGTTTCCCATTGCAAATCAGTTTTGCTTCAAGGCTGTTTGACACGTTGGAGACGGGTTGCTAGTGCAGCACGTGCTAATGCAAGCTTACCCAGATTGCTTTTACTGGAAGCTGATTTGTCTCCAGAGGTCACTTCTGCATTTTCATGTAAAAAAAATCAGCGTTTTTCCGACACTCATTGCTGAGGGGGTTCTTTCTAAGTACAGTGGCTGATGCACTTCTATCTTGTATATTTGTATATTTTGCCAGGTATTTAATACTCTATTGTCCTAAAACTGGGCCCAGTGGGGAACCCACTAGTTGTCTGGTTGTTACTGGTTGTGAATCCTTAAAACTGTGGTTACTGTACTTTGTGTTATTGTAATTTGTAAAAAAAAAAAGTATTCTCTGGCATAAAAATTTCCTTCGGGATAAATAAAGTACTGTTGAACTGAACTGAAAAACGCAAATGGCCCTAGCTAGAGCCAGTATTTGGTTTGTCCATACTGGGCTACTGTAGAGACATGGCAGCGCAACGCAGTGGACTTAAAAGACTAGGACCTGCTCCTTATGTAGATATAAAAAGCTCATTCTAAGGTAATGAAAACACAACTATTCTTCTTTTCAGGTGATTATAAACAGATGAATATACTTATTATATTATATTATATTTCTGACAATATATCCCCCTAAATCCTCCACACTGAACCTTAAACATGTTGTACTGTGTTTAATCCTTACACAACAGATATATTGACAGTAGTAGTTTTACATTAGGTTAGCCTTCATGTTAATTATTCATTGGAAAACAGCAGCTAAGCTAAGCTAATCACCTCCAGGCTCCAGCTCCATACTTCCTGCACAACCGTGACAGTCCTACTGATCATCTTATGTAACTCTTGGCAAAAAAGCCAATAAGTGTATTCCCTGAAATGCCATTTGTTCTGTTAAGAGCACAAATATTTCATAATAAAGAGATTTTCAGCTGAGTCTTCTGTTACTTTCAAATTTGGGGTTTTCCAGCTTTAACATGAGCAGTAGCACATTCTTGATGTAGCTTGTGTCGTGACTCAACCTCCCTCTACAATTTCTGGTACTTCACTTAATGTCAGCATACAGCGCTCTTGAGGTATCTGTGTGGGTTTGAATGTTTCCATCATACATACGAAAGGCACGCTGTTGCACACTATTGAGAGCGTCTGAGGCATTATTTAAACTGTCACAATTTTAAGTATGAATGAGCAGAGAGCACTTAACAGCACCATGGTTTGGTCTCGTAATTTTCCACCCTCACACTTTTCTGGGGGGTTTGAAAAGGTATGTCTGCGTGTTTGCTCTCATCCTGATTCTCTCCAGGTCTGCCTCATTCAGCATTAACAGTCATTTTAGACATATCAATAGCTCCATTCAGCTTTCCCTCAGAGTGCCCCTGTGACTGCAGTTATGAGTACGAGTGCAGGCATCAGTCACTCCACCACTAATTATCAGCATGACATTGGCTTTTCAGTGGGCTGGAAAACACTGTGCTGAGTAGCAGCTCGCTGTCATAAATCATTCCACTTGAACGTCACCACAGGGAAAGAGATTTAGGGCCCGGACCCCGAGAAACCTCGCTCAGCTGGGGTCCGGTGCAGGGGAACACTTCATAGAGATGGAGTTTAAGTTGGGCTTGGCTGCTGCAGGCGCTGCAAATATTTCCCAGACAGATCTCATAAATAAAGTGGCTCTCTCTTTTCTTTTTTCTCTATTTTTGTTTTTATCGCTCATTAGGGTCACATTTATTTGCAATACCTGAGTTTTGGTACTGATACTACAACAACACCATTTTACTGTGAGAAATTTAAACCTGCTTTCCTTCCAAAATTCATCAGGCAGCTGTGGCTCAGGTGGTGGAGTTTGATCCCTGGATTCTTGTGTCCACATGTAAAAGTGTTCTTAAGCACGACCCTAACCTCAGCCCAATCAACTGATGGAGCAGCTGACTGATGAAGGGAGTCAGCTGATAGATCACATGATTCCTTTCTATGCAACTAATTGGTGAATCTCATTCAGGGTGCCCTATTTAAACTGCTCTGGCCTGCCTACTGTTGCTGCTTCCGCTTTGCAACCTGCCTCCACCCCAGCTCCTCCTTTTCATGCTGTGTCTGACTTATCAATGTCATTTCCGTTTGTCATTGACGATGCTCTGTTCTGTTCCTGGGGGGGGGGGGGGGGGTTTGCCTCTCTCTCTGCCTCAAGCTCTTCTCGTTTCCACATGGAAGGGCAGAGAGGTGTGTTTTCTCCATTTTAGGCTTTTCACATAGGCACATGGAAGGGCAGACAGGTGTGCTCTCTCTGTCTTTGGCTCTCTGCGCAGGCCTAGGAAAGGCAGAGAGGCCCCAGAACAGAGCCATACCGCCAAATTAATACTGTAAATGGAAATAAAGTTTTCTTTGATTGAAGTGGTCCTGACTGAACTGCTTTTCATGGTACTATCTTGACGGAACAGCAATATCTTATCTCAACAACTGTTTCTGGTGGTACAGTCCCTTCCAAAAATGCGGAGATGTCTCGTTTAAAAACAACTGCTTTTAGTGGCACTTTCCTGATGGAAACACAGCGACCGGTTGCTAGAAAACAACCATTTTTAGTGGCTAAAAAGCCACTGAAAACACAGACATATCTCTTTGTCTCCAACAGTGGTCTGCAGCTTGGCTGGTGCTCACCTTGGCGTCACGCCATCCACCTTCCCCTCCACTTCCAGATGACAAAGTCAGCTCATATACCACTGACATATATGAAATGTACAAATGTAACATACCTGTGGTTGGCAAAAACATACAATGTCAACATTTTCTTCTAGCAACTGGGCTGTGATATAACTGAGCTTTCAGTGCTAAGTTTTGGTACTTGACTGTTTTTGATGCTGAGCACTTCTGACATATTTCAGGCAGTTTCACAAAAGTACTGAGTTTCTATACTCAGCTCCAATTTTCAGTTGAATTTATTTCTAAATTCTGCATAAAAAGCCAAATAAAAACAAATAAAACATCATAAACTTCTCATATCGCTGACCTCATTTAAACCCTACACTGCTCCAATGTCTGGGGACCCTTTGTCACATCGGTTTCTAGCTACTCACTTTTCCATGACCAAATTTGATAGTGAGGCCTTTCTATAAATGAGGCCCTCAGTCTCGCTGTGCTCCGAGGAGGGAAACTGTGATACAGAAGCTGCAGTGAAGGGGCCTCCCAAAACCCATATCCGGCTTTAACCTGGGTCTGCAAAGTCAGTGTGTGTTTGAGATCAGAGCGTCACATTAGCCCCATAATGAGAACCAGCTGAAGGCACACACCGCCAGACTGACCCTCTTCAGCTCAGACTGACCCCCCTCACCACCTCACCGCCTCACCAACTCACCCCTTCCCCCTCAAACCCCCGAGACACCTCACTCTCTCTTAACTCTGCTGAATTTAGTCCCAGATAAATGCTTTATCCAGATGCTTGCTCTCAAACCCCTCCATCAACCGGCGTTACTCTAAACTATTCCAGTGCACACGCCCAAAGACTGAAGTACATGGTGCAAACATAAACACTCACTCATGCACATACTAGTGGCCACGAACACACACACACTCTCACTCTCTCCACTATGAGTTAGACATCTCACAACCTGGCACTCACTCCTCCACGACCTACTGGCTGAGTCAGCCCACCGTTTCCCGCCATTCACACAACCGTTTTCCACCAGGCTACTGTTGAGGAGGCCCGCCCTGCTCCACCCAGACGCTTTTCTCCTGACAACTGCTCTCAATCGGGAAGAAGTGAAGAGCATTCTCCTTCCCCCTCCACCTCTCTTTCCCACCCCTCTATCCCTCTTTCAATCTTCCTCCAGCCCCGCTTTCATCCCCCAAATAAACAGACTATAACATGGAAAGCCCGGGAACTCTGCGAAAAAAAAAAGCCCTTAAACGGCTCTCTAATGTGCCAGCTGCAACTCGTACATCCATTTAATTTTTCCACAATTTGCACGGTTAGGTTTCATTATTGAAGTACCGACTTGAAGACGGATAGCTCTGGTTTCAGTGGAAAATGGTTGTAGTTGGTAGAGAAGCCCTTTGGGGATTTGAATTTGAAACAGGCTCCGTTCTCTCTCCTCTTTACCGCCAACAAATGTATTTCAGAGCCGATAAAAGCAGTTTTGATTTGTAAAAATTTGAGAGAAAGTGCTTTAATAAAAATCTATGGAGTTTCTGAGCTTCACATGAGTTTATTTTTATTATGGCAGTGACGTGTGAATTACTAATGTGAAGTATGACTCAAACCAAAGCAGTCAAAGCAATAATGATTATTTGAAAGGGCACTAAGTGGCACAAGTGGGGATTTGGTCCAATGCGAAAATGTGTACTTTGTTTATTTAACCTTTCTTTAAACAGAGTCGAGTCACTGAGTGTGAATGACTTTTTCCAGGAACGCCCTGCTCCACAGACTTACATACACACACCTCAAAGCTAACAATGCAATGGGAGGTAAATTCCTTGCTCAAGACCTCCTTAGCAGCGCCAATAAGAGGTGGGACCAAGTCAAGTAAGTCTTAAGTCTTTGTACTTAAGTCCCAAGTCAAGAATGACAAGTCTTGAGTCTTAAACTTTGAGTTTTGAGTCCCAAACAAGTCATAATGCGCTCATAACCAAATGTAATGCCATTTTGACAACAGAGCAATAATATATTATATATAGAATCGTGATTGCTTTTTAAAATTGGTATTTATGTGTTTAAACAAGGTAGTTAAAGGTTACTTAAGGCCTGTGTCCCCATAGTGGACAGCTTTAGTTCAGTCTTGGGTTGAGAACTGGGGGGACGCCGATTCAAGTCCCCATATGAACCAAATATAGAGCGTAGACTGGTAGCTGGGAAGGTGCCAGTTCACCTCCTGGGCACTGCTGAGGTGCCCTTGAGCAAGGCACAGAACTCCCAACTACTCAGGGGTCGTCTTCTTTCATAATGCCTTTTTCAGAGAGGCACAGGTGACGTCACCACCGCTCCTTTAGCTATTTACTGTTACATCAGACAGAAAAGCTCATCAGCCAGCAGCGCTGGCAATGCTTGTTGTTAACTGTGTCAACCCTTTGTTAACGTAGCATGATGTTAGCTACCTAGCTAACATTATAGTCAAGACATTGTTGTCACAGAAACAAAACCCATGAGCAGTGCATCATTACAGAAAATATAATTGATTTGCTGCCAAATTAAAATGCTGCGTGGATGCAAGTTGTTAAGCTAACGTTTGCTGACCATTAGCTCGCTAACAATGTTAATATTAGCCTGAGTTTACCGATTTTTGTGCAACATCAAATGTCAAATAAAGCTGGTAGTTGCTGCATCTGTGTATTTAGTTTTCGAGCCACATATTTTGCATACTATATATAATACTATACTATAATATTTTGTTTTGACCACCACAAAGTTTTTTTCTAATTTTTTCCAACTCGCGTTCAGTCACATAATGCTCTTTACAGTTCTCTTCTGCAACTTAATTGGATGCTGTCGGATTGGTTTAAACTAAGTGGATCTGGGTAATCTGGAAATAACTATCATTAATATTAGTTCATTAAGGAAATTAATTGATTTGAGGGACAATTTGTAAGTAACAGTTTTTAATCTTTGGACTTGGGGGAAGGTATCAAGTATTTAAAAGTCAAAAGCCTCAAGTCCAAGCAAAGACTCAAGTCATTGGTGTTAAAGTCCAAGTCGACTACCTGTGGCGTGGCCTACTTTAATTTCACTATACATTTACATGACGTACAATACTACTTTTCAATATCCCGTGCAGTATTTTGTCAACATCATGTGCAGTATTACTTTTCAGTATCATGATCACTTGTCAGTGTAGTGCAATATCTTTATCTCAAACTCATGTGCAATACTACTTCACTTCATATCTTGTATATTTTGATATTTTTTAGTAATATTTAATGCTTTATTGTTTTAGAAACTGGGCCCAGTGTGTGATCCTGACCCTGGGAATCCAGTGGTTGTTCTGGTTGTTATTTTTCTTAGTGAATGTTAATTGTTGTTTCTGTATTTTGTGTTACTGTAATTGAAGCATTCTCTGGCACAAAAAAATCCTTTAGGATACATAAAGTTTTACTGAATTGAATTGAATTGAATTGACTTAAAAGTCTTTTCTGATTGTATGAAGTAGAGTCTCATGTCATTAAATTTGTGATTTGACTGGAGTCTGGGTGGTGAAGCACCGCTCTAGTTGCTGTTTTTCTTTGAGATTTATTCAGCTGGTCTAGAGATCAAGGCGGCAAACCTTTGGTCACAAGTCTGCTTCTTTGTCATATTTTCTGTGTCTAAAAAAGAAGTGTGCCATCTGCCCTGTGAGGTCATTCCTTCCTACGCATGGCATGTGCTTCAACATACACATATAACATAAACACTGGTCTTGTTGGGCCTAAAAGCTCATGCCACATCTGTGGTAATGGTTTAAACATGTGGTGACAAAACTGCCCCATGGGGAAACAAACTCTGCGTCCCTGCCAAATCATTCACTGACAGCGGCCACTCTGCACACCGCAGCGGGCCTGAAGGGGCGTCGTGGCAACATGCATCCTCTAACACAAGCCACTGTTTACTGTACATAACTCACGCCCTTTGGCAGCTGTGCTGTGGACAGATGTAGCGACAGCAGAAGTCCAACAGTGTAATCTATGATGGCTGCACCAACCTTCCCCTCGCTGGTGAAGAAAAAAAACAACAACAAGCTCTTTTTCTTTACAGCCATCTGTCATAGTTTTCATAACAAAGGCTCTGCAGTTGCTAAGAAAAAATTCACCAGATATGTTTCCTGTCAAGAAACACAGAAATTCAGCATGCCTACTGAATTCTGTCGAGATAGAGTTTTGTGTTTACACCAGCTGCTCATGGCCACTTTTACTCAAGGTCTAAATACCTCCAACATGGCTGCCAGCCATAGCTTCACCTGAAAGCACTTTATTCACTTGCAACACTTGAGACAGAATCATCCATCTTGGCCACTACAGTCCAGGATAAAAGCAGGGCGGGAAAGTTTTACTTTGGCAGCTGCTGCATCCGCCCTAAAATCTGAACGTGTTATTTGAGACAGGAAGGTGCAGATGCAAGGGTTTATGGATGTATACAAAGTGACTCTACGTCCACCTTTGCAACTGACAGGACAGTCATTATATGCATGACCCACAAAGGGTTGCGAAAACATGAACTGAGATCATCCTGAGTATTTGACCAAACAAGCAATAACTAAAGTCTTTTTTCTTCTGAAGACAGTCTCCTTGGTTTTATGTGTGGAAGTCCTCAGAGAATGGGTAACTTGTGATGAGGGTCATGAGTGATATTTGAAGCCACAGTGCCACGAGTTCATGTGCATCATGGCTTGCTGAACCTCAGGGATGCCCCAAAGACAGAAAGCACAAAAAACTTCAGTAAAATTTAGAGAGACAAAATGTTCAGAGAGAAAGAAATATGATGAAAAGGACCTAGAGAAAGTGGGAAGCATGCTTCTGGGAGGCTGAAAAAAAAATCTTGAGAAGAATGAGTGCAGAAAAATTGAAAGCTACATCTGACAGCTTTTTTTTTTCTTTTTGTTGTTCCTGTAAGTTGGCACAGAACTTCAGCAGATAGACAGACAAGGTCCTTATTACATCCAATTTGCATTTAGATGATAACAAGAGCAGGGAGTTTGAATGGGCTGTTGTTCCAACAACTTCTGCGTGTTTCCAACAGATGTAATTACGAGTAATGCACCTCATTGCCTCTGACTGATTGCAGTGTTATTTCTTCATTTTATCTGAGAGAAGTTGCTCATAATCTTCTTTTGTCTAACCCCCAAATGTGAATGGCTGATTCAACTAAATGCTCATCACTGTGTTGGAAACGACCATATGTACTGCAGACGACTGCAGAGAAATAAAACTCCCTCCCATATTGTGCCACCCACCTCGAGGATGACAGCGGATCAGCGCAGCTTTTGTTGGAGGTTGACTGCTTCTCAACTATGGAACTGATCTATGGAGGTGTGTTTCCTGAAAGTGAATCTATTGTACTGCAGTCACAGAGCTGTCTGAATTGCCAGAACTCAGGATACAAGGATTAATCGTGTGTGACAGCTGAATGTAGTCTTCAGGTATGCTCAGAAGAGATGACGTGTATATCTATGATGTTAAAAGGGAGAACAACAACTGCTGCTTTGGTTATAAGAGGAAGAAGAAGTTGTTGTGAACATACTGCTTATCTTTCTCCATCACAATACTGATCAAACAATAGATTATTGGAATGGGGAGAGTTTTTCAAAGGGTCCAGAATTTCTAGGTGTTGAAGCCCTGTTCGCTATAGGTGTAGATTTAAGGGGGGATGCAAAGGACTCATCCTCCTCGATATTTAGAACATGTGCATTTGTCTCCTCCAAAAACAAAAAAATTCACCAGAATGCAGGGGATTAAGTGTTAGATGCTCAAAACTGTACAAGGAGTGTACAAAGAAACATAAGGACAGAGATCAACAATGACCCCCCGGGAACACTTTGGTAAGAAATATCCAAACACAATAATTCTGTCATTGAAGCTACAGAATGCACTTTGTAGACAAATTCCCTTTGGGATTTTGAGGCTATTAGAGCTGTGACGCACCAAGCCAAAGATCTGCCATCAGTAGTGACTGTCACCATAGTATTTGCGGGGTGTGTCACGCTGTTGACACTAGTCAGCCCTTGTTGGCTGTGTTTCAGCTGATTCAGCGTGTCGAATCAGCAGCAGGGCCTCTCAGCGCGATATCTCTCTCTCATTGGCAGTTCAGCTCAGTGCACGATAGTGAGGAACGCAAACAAATGATTAAAGTGGGTGTGAGATTGAAATAAACTTGGTATATGAAGTTATTTTCTCGCACACAGGTGCAGAGCGTACATGCAAGCTGGCTGTTGGCTGTAGTCTTTGTGGTGTTCTAGTGCAACTTTTTGGCCGAGACACAGGCAACATGAGGCGACTATAAACTATAAAAATAATAGACGTATCTACTGGGACATCACCCACTGGTTTGTGGACTCCGTTTTGAAACCTTGAGTTCTATATTTTGGCTGTCACTATCTTGTCTTTTTTTAGCCAGAAGTGACCATATTTGAGAGACAGGCTGGCGGAGCGAGGGCTGGGTCTGAGTGAGAAGGTGAGGACACTATCGGCAGTCTTTAAATCTTTAAATGTGAATAGGTAATTTACAACTTACTTGGAATTAGCTCTAGAGACCATGACTGTTTTTCCCCAGGCTGTAAACATGTTTATTTCTGCTGTACATTTGGGCATTTTGACATCGTGGTCTATAGAGATTGACTGGCTTCTGGAGCCAGCCTCAAGTGGCCATTTCAAGAACTGCAGTTTTTGGCACCTCCATGTTGGCGTCATTTGTCAACCCTAGAGGTTGCCGCAACAGTCAGTTTGGTGTGTTTGGGCCTTTACATGAACTCAGCAACTATGGTGCAAGGTTTTGTTTCTCAGTTGCAACGATGAGGCTCTTTTTTGACCAAAATATTTTGTGAGCATTGAACAAAAAAAGTATTTAATGAATCTTAACCATTGGTAGGCTGCTGAAACCTCATGGAAGATGTTAAGTCCTAGAAATATTGTTAATTTTTTTATTGCTCAGTATAGTGGTAGATATCTATATCATATCTATGGCTATACATTTTTATACTACTTAGCTTAGAATATGGTTAGATTAAAAACAGGAACACGTGAGATGAAGACAAAAAGAACAAAAACAGGAGCATGTTTCAGCTGATACAAAGCCTCTACATGACTGATACAAAAGCTGGTTAAACGTATCCTAGCTGTAATCGAAGTTTAGCTCTCCACATCTGCTTCCAGTGGACATGATTTACTATTCTGCCCGAACCATTTCTCAACAGTCTCGAGGCTTTTGTGTCTCAAGGCTGCTTCATCAATAAACCATCAGAGTATCCGTTAACATTTACCTGGTTTGTGTTTCCGAGCACATGTTCTTTAAACTTATGTATAGCGTGTTGGAATGTATCTGTTGATCCAAACGGCGTGCGTCTTGTGAGCCTATCATCCATCATCTGTTAGACAAATCTTTAAGCCTGGCACGGCACAATTACGTGTACTGATGAAAGTGCCACACATGGGTGAGTAATTTGATGGTATAAGACATGCCATAGGCACAGATGGCGCGCACAGATTTTGTGCATAATACCCAAATCGCTACACATAGTTTTACATACAATGCTGACAGCTCCTCAGCTATATTTAGATTTATGAACACATTTGTTCGTCTCATCGAGGCATGAGATGGCTTTTTGCCCACTTTGTGTGGTGAATATTGACAAGGCTGTCAGACTTTGATGAATCCGTGGGGTTCGGAGGAGCACCACGTTGAAACACAGTGTCAATGGGAGCGCGTGAGAGGGAAGCAGAAAGATCATCCACAGGGGCGAGTGAACTGAGCACTGGCGAAAGGGGAAGTGAGGAATGTGTTTCTGATTCACTGCTAGAGGCGAGAGCTCCACTGAGACAGAGTCACTGTCTTGACTGAAGACGAAAACAAAGCCCATGACTAAAATCAATGCTTGCCTTCACGAGACCCTGTAGCCGAAAACACAGCAGAAGCTGATAGAGGCAACCATTGTAAACTTTGACGTAGTGGAGGAAAAAAAACAAACACAACCCCCCTGAGGGTTTAAAAGCCCATTCGCAAATCAAGATATTGATTGTATGAAAGGGTTTACTTGTTAAAGGTCCAGTGTGTAGGACTGAGGGGGACGTGTTGACAGAAATGGAGTATAATATTCACAACTATGTTTTCATTAGTGTATAATGACGTCAAACGAAGATCTGTTGTGTTTACATCGGCTTGGAATTATCCATTCATATTTACATTGGGAGCAGGGCCTCTAAAAGGATGTACTGTACATTGTAACTGGATACAGTGTTGGAGGGCGGGGCCCATTCATTTTTTTGAAAATTTCTCAGTGGTGCATGAAGCCAAAAAAGTTCAACTTCCCGGGTTTAAAAATACCCAGATATTCTGCACTATTGGGCCTGTAGGACTTCCGGTTTAGTCCTTCGCTGACTTGAATGGAAATAAAATGATTTAATCATGTGTCCTTTCTAGTCTTTTTAAATGTTGGACTGAATGGATCAAATCTGGACAGTGACACAAAGAAATAAGAGTGTTTACAGCCTGAAAAAAGAGGTTTGATATAACTAATTTCAACATTCATGACAACTGTACGGGGGTGAGTTTTTTATATAACTCACCCATTCAAGTTTTATCAAGGCTTACAGTTATGCATAATAAAGGGCCTGGCTGCTTTGAGTGACAGCCCATCAGCAAGGCGTCACTACAGTCACTTCTGGCTCCAAAAATGCAAGATGGCGACAGCCAAAATGCCGAACTGGAGGCCTCAGATTGGAGCTCACAAACCAATGGATGATGACATGGTGGCTACGTCCATTTAATACAGTCTATGGTCATAATGCTAATCGGGATGCCCTGATTTGACTGGCTGAGTGATGTCATGTGAGATGATTTTTGGTGTTTGCAATTGGTCTGTGACTTTCCTTGGCTGCTAAACTAGTGCTGTAAAGGCTAGAAATTCTGTTGTAGTTAAACTATAAATGCTTCCTCAAAACTGAGTCATTCTCGATAATCTATTGGCTAATTTTGCTTACACGGGGAATGGCGCACCCCCTCATCCCCAGTCCTTTCTCATTCTGAAGTGTCAAATACCGCCACTTTGTCAGTGATTTTGGCATCGGAAACCCGACGCCAAAATCCACCTTTCATGGTGGTGCGTCAGTTTGTAAAGCGGCTGGACGGAACCATTTGCGGTGTTATGATACATGGACGGGTAGCGCACATCAATAACACAGCTGGACAGCACCTGTTGCAGCAGTTTGATACGCTGCTAGACACTGTCAGTTTGAAATGCTGCCGGTAACAATGTAATATAAGGAGCTGGAAAGACCCTAAAGGGTGGGCGGTAAAGGTGGTGGATGGGTCTAACAAACCCTGGACTTTCACCCAGGAGCCCAGTGTTTGCTTCCTTTTGAATGTAGAGCCAAACCATGATGTTTTTTTCTAAACCTAACCACATGCTTTTATTGCACAAGGTTATAAATGTAAATCCGAATTGTTTTACCAATGCTGTAAGTTTATTTTGAAAAAGACTGTATGCATCTAACGAGCACAAAATGTACCTGTCTTGTAAAAATGGCAGTGTATTTTGAAAAGACACAATGCATTGAACAGGTGTAAATTGACATGCCGCATTGGAATGTTAGCAACAAGTGCAGGGGGATACCTCCAGAGTAATGAGTAGACGTGAGCGGCCAAGCGGCGATATGTGATGAGTTCGGAAAGGGAGGTTTGAGGGGAGGGGTCTTCAGCTGATTGCAGTCTGCAACCAAATCTTACATACTGCTCCTGAGTCTTTAAATCTGTCCACAATGTTGCCTCTTAATACAGATATATATTTACTTGTTAATACAACCTTGACCACAATTACAGTCCTATTTCATACACCTACTTTGCATTTAAACAAGATTTGCTGCAAGATTTATCACAAAATTATCTGAGCAAACAAAACAAACCAGAAGCTGCTGGAGTCAACAGCAGTTAATATGCAGTAAATGCAGAACTGCTATCAAGTGACCCTTTGCTAAACACTGTCCCCCTTGGTTACTGTTGCTATGGCAAGCTTTCCATCCCAGCACCACACATAGGCAGTTTATAATTATAACGGTAGCGGATGTGTCACCCGAAATTTTCGGTGAATGGTTAAACAATGTGTCCTCGATTTCAGACAGAAATAGACAAAAGCAGGCTTCTCATTTCTGGCTGGCGACTGTATGTTTTGTCGGATGTAATGGCAACTGTTGCTAGCAGATCTGAATCACTGTCTCTGAGTGAGTTATTCAAAAAAGAGAACTATATATAAAGGGTTTCAGATACGCATTTACTTGGCGGTCTATATGAGTAATGCTTAAAGTTATGTGTCCTTGGCAAAAAAAGTCAGCATCCTCACCAGCTGAATGAAGACATGTAAGACTTGTATTGAAGAGTTAGTGCTGCAGTGTAAGGAAAATGTGAGAGGAGACTTATTTTTTGCAACATAATTCTTGTTAAGATACTTAGCCTATTATAGAAAAACATATTTCAACAGCCAGCGTGTGTTGAAAGCCAGTGAAATTGAATTACCTGTTTAGTTTGTTACATCCACATGCAGTCATAATGTACAATAAATTAGCATCCAGCCATGCTAAAAAGAACTTGTTTAAATTATGTAAATGAATTTCATTTAAGAGTCTACATCTCTGGTTGCACTCACTGTAGATGAGTGAAAGTATGTCATGATGGTGCCATTACACATAATGGTCCCTGATGGACCGAATGTTCTGCCCTTCACCTCCTTTCTTCTCCATTTCCCTCCTAATGTTTTATGAACATGTGCTTAACATGCTGTCGTTTGGCAGACGTTGGCACCCTGACCACATGTCTTGTTAAACAGTATCTCAGGTCAATTATACAGTACTGAATGTACGCCGAGTCACCTTTCAGTGGAAAAAAACTAGACCTTCACTTTCTGATGTAACATTTCTACTTTATATTTAAAGCAATGAAGGCTTTGACTGCTGACTGGCAGCTATGATTGGTAGCAAAGGGTGTTATAAACTTCTAACTTCGGTATTCAGAAATCAGAAGGCAGCTGCAAAGCTGTGAGCGCTTCATGTCAAGGGATGCCAAAAATGATAAGTACAGCCGAAGATCAAACTTTTTCTGGAAAGTCTGCTCACTGCTGTTTAGGAGGGCTGAATGTTACGTTTCAATAAAGTGACAACCACAGCTGAATCTCACACTGTCTTAAAGGAAAACTTTGGTGTTTTTCAACCTGGGCACTATTTCCCATGTTTTTGTGTCTGGTTGAAAGAGGCTGCAATGTAACCACTTAGGTATTTGGCACGGTCATTTTACGTCCATTAAAGTGGCTCAGATCGTTATTTTAAATGTCTGACTACATTATGGAAAGGATCCTTCAGAGAAATGAAAAGTTTTTTCTTGCCTTTTGCTGACGGTCAGTTAGTAGGCTATAAGCAAGTCTCGCTCAGGGAGAAGTTTTGCTCTGAACTCTATCAAGAGGTGACTGGTTGCAGGAAGATAATGATAGTGGGAGTGGGAAAGAGCAGACTTTTCCACATTGGCAAAATTGCCTAAATATTCAGCCAAGACACTGAAAATCTTTTAGTCTAGATAACTCTAAGTGTGCTTTCACACCTGCCCTGTTTGGTTCAGTTCAATCGAACTCAAGTTCTTTTGCCTCCTAAGTGCGGTTCGTTTGGGCAGGTGTGAACACAGCAATCACACTCAGGTGCACACCAAAACAACCAGACTGAGACCTTCTTGAAGAGGTGGTCTCAGTCTGGTTACAAACAAACTCTGGTGCGGTTCATTTGTGGTGAGAACGTGTTCCGACCTGGATCTGAACCAACTGCAGTCACATGACACATTGTTTGGGTTAAACATGAGCATGTTACAGTCCTGGAGGATTATTAATGTGCGCCTCCTCCTGTACTGCCTTAATATGCACATTCAGCACATCCAATGCATCAAAACATTGTTTTCTAGTTGGAGCTGCGCCTCGTTTTCAAACTGTATGCTTTGACTCAAATAAACAATGACAGCAATATAGTCCACGATGACCTGACTGATCACCTGATTCAGCCCAAAGCAAGCAAACTCTAGGTCTAAAAGCACCCTAAGCTTCACTTTCTGTGTTCCAACAAAACAATCTCTCACAGTACTCCTCTTGCCAACTCTCATTAATGTTCCTGCCATTGTCTTCCGGCAACACGTCACCTCTTACAAGATCTGAGAAAGAGGTTTTTGGAGCAACGCTTGATCATACATAACAATAAACAGATGGGATCAAGAGAAAGGTAAAGAAAACTGTTCCAATTCTCTGTAGGGTCATTTCCATTGTAACAATCTGAGCCTGTCAGTGGCAAAAACAAGCACTTTTAGTGGACGTAAACTGACAATGCCAAGCATATTTTATCCCCACTCTTTCTCAATACTGGACTTGTTTCAAAACTTGTTGTCTCCATTAGTCATTGAATACAAAACATGGTCCAGGTTGAAAAATACTGGTTTCTCTTTCAGATACAGGACTCTGCTTCAGTCGGAACGTGTATTTTTACATGTCCTCAGTTGCTAATTTCACGCTGTCTGGTGTGTATCGACATGTCAGTTTTGACAATTGCTGTTTTATTATGATATCAGGATGTGCAGTGGGTTTGTTTGTGGGTTGTGTTGTCCTGAGTGACAGGCCTTCCAGCATTCAACAAAAGAACCATGGTAGTTTTGAGTCGTTATGACAAAAGCTTGAGCTCCACCATGGTTTCTTTGTTGTTTCCCAATTTTGAGTGTTATGACTCGAGGAAATACAAACACTTGAAGTGAAAAAAAGTGGGTGGCATCACAGTACATCAGACAGAAAAGTCCCATATACCCAACACCACAATTGTACTTCTGCAGTTGCTGATATTCCTCTCTGTTAGAGTCGCGCACATTAGTTTAATAAGAAATTGATATTTTAATGTACAATAACAACTTGCCTAATGTGGCCTTAACCAATAAGAGATTACACAGTGATACGCTTTAATCAATTTCTATTGATGTATGACTTTCTAACTTCCTCAGCTCATTTATAATCACAGTGTGTGTGTTAAGGACTATTACAGAATTAATGATTGTTAGAATAAACTTAAATTCCTTCTCCCAGTAGACACCAAGGAGCACTTCAATGTGTGGAAGAAACCTTGATCTCAATCATGGAGCCAAACATCCAAAAGTCAGGAAAATGGTGATAATCCCTTTTTAAGGTTAGGTTTTTTGGGCTTACAAGGCTTCAGGCAGGCTTTCTCTGTTATACTCGCTCTTCTTTTGACCTCCTGTAGAAATCCCCTCTGCACACCTGTATGTGGGACGTTCATTGTGATTCATTAGTTGTTACTTGAATGTTGGCCGTATAAAAACTCCTTGAACTTTTTCCAAAAAGGGAACTTTATGCTCCATCTGGCTTGCTCGGGAAGAGTTGGTGAAGATTGAACTTTTCCGTTCTCTTCCTCGCCTCATTAAAGTAAAAATGATATACTCGCACCTGTAAAACACGGGGGAAAAATGGGACAGGAGGCCTCCTACAGTACAAACGTAAACCATCTGCAGATGTGTTCACTGGTGCTTATCGGTTAAGTAAGCAAACGTCGCAGAATGTCAATATGTGTGAGATCTGATGCACCACATGGTCTGAACATGCATATATTGCATCTCATACCTCACAGGGAGATCAAATTCCATGCCAGCGGATATGATAATCATAAATCTGAGGATTAGCTGTTTGAGTATTTCACAGATCTGGATGATCTGTCAAGCTGGCAGCACGCTTCCTGTGAGAAGTCTCTCACAGCCTGAAACAAATGATAAAAACACAGTTTCTTCTTTGTATGAAACTGAACCGTCACAACATTTCTAACCCTTGATGAATGGAGCAATTAGATGTTTCTCACTAGAGCCTCCTTTTGAAATTTAAATATTTCACCATCAAACACAGGCTTGAAAAACATACAGTGAAGTGTTCAAATCAATCAGCCAAGTCAATCACCTGATCATCGGCAGTGGCAGACATTCAACAGACTGTGAGACCACTGAATCATGAAATAGACGTCAGTCTTTGTGAAATAGAGACTGGATTCAAGCACTTACAGCTCTTTCACTGGCTACTGTTATAGGTTAAATATGTTCAAACGTTTTCTCTCTACGATTAAAAGAAGTCACCAACATCACCTGGGATGTTGTTTGCTTGTTTACTCCGTTTTCAGTTTGCGGTTGAAATGAAAACAGCTTACAAATCCATTAATTAACCATCCAAACAACTCGAGCTAACCCAGTTGAAAGCTATCTGAGTGTAATTAAAATTCCTCTGGATTTAAATACATTCTCGAGTGTGCATGCTAACGGCCCTTTTGGGAGCTTCTTGGACTAATCGGAGAGACTGAGAAGTGTGTTCCTTTTGCTAATGGGTGAACACATGATTTCACAGCTCCCAATGCGATTATACTCTTATTAGGGTCAGACATTCATAAAGACTCATTATCACGCAGTTTTTCCCATCATGTGTGTGGGTGATATCATTTCTATCTCTTTTGGTGTGTGCAGTCGTTTTCGCTTTGATTTCAGTGACTCAGTCCCTTTGAACCAATTTGTAAGCCACTGAGCGCTTGCACCCAAATTGTAACCCAGACTTAATAACAAGCACAAGTCGAACCAAAAAGACAAAAAAGGCTTCACACATCAAACCAGCCAAGAGAGGCTTCTTTTGACGTCGCAAATGTTCAGATGGTTCAGTTTTAACAGACTTTGAGGGATCACGAGGTGGTTAGTTTTCTGACAAATTAAAAACCACTTATAGTATTGAGGACAGACAGCTTGTACACACTTCTGTTATAGACAACGAACATCTAAGGCAACATATATGTTGATTGCAAGAGGCGGAACGGGTGGGGGGCCTCTGGGGTTTCTCCACAAAAGCCCAGAATCTTTGATTTTTAAAATACTTCCAACTTTGTGTCATTCAGATAATAAAATATGCCCATGTTGTTTAGCCTACTACGCTATTCCCTAAAGAAATGTACTACAACTGAGTTTAGAAATCTGGAGAAACTTCATAGACGTTCCTTCTCTGTAATCTCAAACATTCACTCTCTATAAGATTTGAAATCACATCATCAGGATTATCATGTCAGAGGGAGCCACCTCATAGGGAAGCGGATGTAAACAAGATGGAGGTGGTGTGACAACTTGCTGTAGCATTAATAATGCTTTGCATTGAGAAAAACAAAAGTAGAGGGCTCAGTGAGTCTGAATGAGAAAATGGTCAAAACAGTGGGCTATTCATCAGCAAGAACTGGAGGTTTATTATCTGTCAACAGTATGCTATCTTACGTCAGCCTTAAGGGCTAGAATGTTTACCATCACTTGGCAGCAGCTTTAGCTGCTCCGTACTGACGTAACCATAACTGTAATCCTCCAGATTTTAAATCCTAAACATCCAACATGTTTGAAATTATCGGGGCAGCCCCGATGAGCCTGCCAGCAGCTCAGGAGGTTTAGGACAGAATCTGTAAGCCTCTCACAGGACCAGGAAATCTGGGCCAAACATCACTACCAACTAAGGTACCAGACCAGGTTTCTCCTTAATTGTTGGGAGGCAGGGGGCGTAGACTCAGTAGCAATCAATAGCAAAATTAGAAGCTTATTCTCCATAAATTATTCAATTACACTTATATTTTCTTTGGTATTTTTGTCATATACAGATCTGAAATCATGAGTGCTGGGTAATATGATTGTTGATGTCCAGTGTCAAGTCTCTTTGTGATCATGTGATGAGATGAGATGATACACGGTTGCTAGTTTAGGTGCAAAACCTGGCACTAGGGCTGTTCATAATATCCTGCACTGGGGCCCATTGTAACTACCTTACGTTGCTGTCGGGAGAATTCAATTGGGGATAAATCAACCCAAAACTCCTGTCATCTAAGCCCAGCTTAAATACTCGTGTGTTGGCCTAAGGGTGCTTTCAGAGCTAGAGTTGTCTTGCTTTGGTCTGAATCAGGGACTAACTTTGTCACAAAGGTGCATAATTACCTAGAGTTGGTTCGTGTTCTCACAGCAGCATTTACAAGCAGACAAGATCAAATACCTTGTGTGAGAAAGCTGCTCTTAATTGGTCAGAATTTCCATGTGGGAAAAATCCAGGAAGTAAACAAAACGTTGAAGAAGAGTACACTTGCAAGATAAATGTGACACTTTCTAATGTCACAATGGAGGGACAACTACGCAGGTTGATTTTAGCGCTGCTCATCGTGGACTATATTGCTGTCATTGTTCATTTGAGTCAAAGCATACAGTTTGAAAACGAGGCGCGGCTCCAACTAGAAAACAATGTTTTGATGCACTGGATGTGCTGAATGTGCATATTAAGGCAGTACAGGAGGAGGCGCACATTAATAATCCTCCAGGACTGTAACATGCTCATGTTTAACCCAAACAATGCGTCATGTGACTGCAGTTGGTTCAGATCCAGGTCGAAACACGTTCTCACCACAAACAAACCGCACCAGAGTTCATTTGTAACCAGACTGAGACCACCTCTTCAGGAAGGTCTCAGGTTGTTTTGGTGCACACCCGGGTGGGATTGCTGTGTTCACACCTGCCCACACAAACCACACTTTGGGGGCAAACAAACTTGAGTTCGATTGAACTAAACCAAACAGGGCAGGTGTGAAAGCACCCTAATATTTAGCTCAAGGTATTAAAAACCACATTTACCTTCCCACATTGTTGGGGATACTTGATTTGCAGTAAGAGCAGCCTACTACTCTACTCCAGCAGATTACAACAGAAATAGATTTTGTGATTAGTAATGCTGTTTTCGCCTATTTCCTGCCCTACCTATACTATGTAATTAATTAACTAAACTACTAAAAATAGTAACATCAGGCCATTTGTGCCTCTCTTTAGGTGTCAACAAAAATTAATCATCCTCAGTGTTGTGATCTCAGAATGATAAAAACTGTTGAAGAACACTTAGATACAAAACAGGATGTAGACTCTACAGGGTTATATTTTTCCTTCGTTTCTATCATGTTTTCCCCAAAGGATGTACAGATTTTTAAGCACTCTATCTCAAATGGCTTGAAAAACAGTGCATATAGCTGCCATAAATGGAAAAAATCTCCTTGAGGGACATGCCCCCCCCCCCGGTTTAGGCTGAGTCCTGAACGTTTACAACATCTGGCTCCACCCCTGTTGATGACAAGACGTAGGAAAAGATTGGAAAAGCCAGGTCACCAGCCTCAGTCTGTAAAACCTGGCGTCACTTAAAAATTATAGTTATTCCTGACAACAACAACACAACACCTACCATTTTCAGAGAAGTTACAGGCAATTCGCTGCTGCTTTGTGCTCCTTTTTAAATGAATCTGCTAAAAATAAAGAGCCACACTTTACAGAATATTGGCAGCCCACCTGCAGAGATAGTTTACATCGGAGTTAATTGAATAATTTGCAAGTGCTCAGCGATGGCAGCATAATTAACGGTTAACAAGCCATCATTACAAATAGCTGGCTGCTGTGTATGTGGCTGTCTTTCTCAGACAAATGAGAGTGGGTGCTTTGAGCCAGTTTGGTCAGCAGGTTTTGTAAAAAGCTGCAAGACATTTTGTGCTCCTGTCTTTGAGTCATATGAGGGTGTGGTGCTGGATCGGACACAGATGATTCTCAGTAAGGCCTTTATTCGACTGTATTTATTAATGCTGCAGGAAGTTAGTGTTTTATAACCAATGTCAACTGCATGGAAACAGTGTCTAAACATCTCCTGATATATGGTGTTGTGTTTTTTTTTGTGGCTGTCACTGGTGTATGCACACGTGATCTACTTTCACCACATGCATAATCATTATTGGGAGAAATCTATATTTAATTCTGAGCCATATTTCTGGCAAACAGGTTTGTTAAAAAGTTGCTTCACAGAACAACAAAGGACACAAATGTGGATAAAAATAAACCACAGAACTGACTGTATTGGCAGCAGCAAAAGTGAGAAGCTTAAAATGTATGACTCATCCATCTGTCTTCATGCTTCAGATGGCCACACACATGAAAACTCACACGTATAACCACACAAGGATCCCCATTTCCTGCTCTCACAGAATCCTCCCAATGAGCCACAGACACGCTCGATTCAATCCACTCAGGCACAAACACACAGCCTCCGATGCAGATAAAGGACCTCCTGATTGAGCAAAAGCATATGCATGTGCTGGTGGCATGAAGGTTATAGAAGAGGGTTTATGACTGCAGGGATGTCAGTTTGAATCCCCAAATGAGCCAGGGGTTGAGTAATGCCGTTTCCTCCCACTAAAGAGGTCCAATGAGGTGCCTTTGAGCAAGACACGTAAGCTGCAGTTAACACTGGTGGCTCCCCAGTGTGAATTCCTAATGGCATGAATGTGAAGCGGGGTGTTGCTAAGCGTTGAAAAATTCCTTATCTCTGCAGTGCTCATCGCCGTCTACACCTGCCATATGGAGAGTGTAGCAACATTAATGGTTTTGCCACATGGTAAACAAACATACTGTACATATGGGGGGGTGGTGAGCAAACATAAAATGTGAGACTTTGCAGAGTTGACAGAACTTTGGGAAAACCGAATTGCACACATGGATTAAGTTCACAAACACACAGCAGCAGCCTCGCAAGCACAAGCAGCACTGTTTTGCGTAGCTGATGACATGGAATGTGTTTGCTACGTTTTACTGCGTTCGTCCTTTAAGTCTGCCAAGCTTTGAGGTGGTTTTGGATCGAGGAGAAGAAGGCTCTTTTTTTAAACATTTATAAGCTGCAGGGCGACTCCGTTTCAAAAGGGAGGGGCCATCAAACCCAGGCTGTGGAGAAAACCACCTCCCCCCTAAAAAGGCAAACTAAACAAATGGCACCGAAAGTTATTTTTCAGATGGCTACTGTAAAAGGAGTCTTTGTGTCCTCAAAAGTCTGCTCCAACCGACACTTGACTAAGTGCAGCAAAGGAAAGTACAAATGGAAAGAAAGACTCAAAGAGAAAGTACGCAGTGTACCCAGTGGGAGGAGGGGATTTTCTGGTGAGCAGCAAAAGATGTATTTTGGGCAAAAGAGCTCCTTCTGGAGGCTTCTGATCCGCTGTTTCACCAGAAGGCCTTGGCGTAGTGTCAGGGCGTTGGTCTTGTTTCCAATAGCGTCACTTTCTGTGCGACAGCAGCTTCATAAGACCTTAATAATGTGTTTTATTTTTAACTGTCTCAGTTATCTGATGTGGCAGCGTTAACTGCAGCAGTCATGTTCAATGAGAAGCTGCAGTTAAACTAAGGCAAACTCCGAGTGTGGATGTATTTTGACAGACAGCTCAATGGAGAAAAGGGCTGTACTGTTTGTCCATGGGGAACAAACCCGAGTACACTGAGCACCTCTCATTGAGCTGCAGTGCCGAACAACTGCTAATGGACATTTATGCTCTCGGCCGTTGCCATGCGACTATAGAAAACCCATTTGAAACATTTTAGCCATTTACAACAAAATTATATACGTGTTACTTCAAGCCTTTGGTGCTTTGAGCACTTAACAACATGCTGTGCTCTCAGAGCTGTCAGGAACATACAAGAAGCCGTCCTTCCAACAGAAAATACCAACAACACCAGGACAGCATACACAGATCTACTGAAACACACAATAACAACATCCATTTAAAAAATGAATATCACCTAATTCACTGAAAGGTCTCACATTTCCTTTTACATACATGTGAAACTAACCCATTAACGACCTCTATTTAATATGTGAGCCTTGATATTATAATAGGTTTTCAAACATGTATTGTATGTAACTCAGCATATGTGGAAGCTTTTCAAAATTCATAACACTGGTCCTATGAATCTGATGTAAATGAGTTCTGGCCTTTAGTTATGAATATATTCACACTTGTTTATTAGAATTTAAATGAGGTTGAGGAATTGAATTCCACAGGCCAAATGAAGCAGCCCATATATTTCTGACTACTAATGAATGCTGCTCCGAAAAGGCACTGATTCTCGATAATCCTGCCAAAGGCGTCCAATGCCATCCAGCTGGCATTCAGATGTTCTACAGATGCGTTCGATTCACCGAGAATAAGGCCCATGGAAATAAACGCATCCAGAGTGATGCACTGCACAGTATGGAATGCGTGGATGATGCATTTTCATAAACATACTTAGCTGTGTGGCTTCCAAGCCAACAGTTTGGATATGAGTAACACTGTGGAGATACAATGGTGCGTTTGTTGTGGAGTGTGGTGGTTCCACAGGAAGCTGTGGCTCGTGCTATGCACCCATTAAGTCATATGAGGTTAACAATGTTCTGAAACATGTCATCCACATAAGTGTTATTGTCCACTGTGTATATTATATATATTTATATATATAAACATGACTGTATTTGAACACAAATATCCAACATACATATTCTACATGCTCTGCTATGGTATAATTATATCAAGCTGTGCTGCTGTACACTGAGAAATGTCTTTGAATGTTATCACTTGATTTAATTGTAGTGCCCTGTTTAAAATGTTAATATTGTGCTCATTTAAGTGTGTGTTCAGTTAACAAATGTCCAGTATATTTCGACATGTTACTGGTTGTATTACTGCTGTTGAAAGTTATTAATTAATGCAGAGAAATTATATTTGGTACTGTATTGGGGAGATGCTGAAACGTCCCATGCTCTTAAGGGTCCTTGAACCTCCCATGTCGTTTCCTCTGTTTATTAGGGTAACCAGGTGCCAATTTTTCATTAGCCAATCAGTGTCAGTCCGAAATGAATGTCAACTACCTACCGGATTACGAGAAGGAGGTGGGACTAAAGAGGGTGCGGGACGAAGCTCAGGCTAATGTGCGGAGAGAAACGAGGGAGAGGAAAAAAAACATAACAAGAAGCGCTAGTTGTAAGTTCTAAACCTGTTAAAGTTATTGTTGTTAACTCGAACTGAAAGCCGGAGGTTTATCTGTGTGCTATCTGGTACAAAATGTAAAAGTGAGCTGTGTGTGGAGCTGTTTCAGACGGAAATGATACTAAACGTGGCAACGCCATTTTCTGCTGTGTACACGTGCTAGTTAGCCTCGTCCCCGCTAGCCGGGAGAAGAAGGAGATTGTGTGGGTGTGGGAGAAATATTTTGCGCCGGGATTCCTGAGTGAGTATGGACATTATGTGAATTGGTGACAATAAGAACATTAATGGAAATGAACAGTAGAGTTTATTAGTGTCGTGAATTTCTGCTTAGTGTGCCTACGGCCTGCGGCCTGCTGGTCTCTGTGCCGCCCTGCCTTCATCCTGCCTGCCTGCTGCCGCATGCTGCTGCTGTTGCTGTAGAGGGTGCTCAGGACTTCACGTTGTCGCAAGGAAATCTGCTGCGCACACGGACGTGTCTCCAGGACCGGTTTTCTCCATCTCCTCTCACCTTTCTCCACTGAACGGGAGGTTTGACGGCTGTGCATCGTTTCTGAGTTTCCAGGATCAGTGAGTACTGAGAATGCACTTTTCACGAGGATTCAAATGAGCTCCAACATGCGCGCCACCGACATGGTACCATAACTGAGTTTACAAAACCCCGGGTATTTTTTTTATTTTATTTTATTTTCTTTAATATGTGTGTTAATAAACATTTCATGTGTTTCAATGCATATTTTGGGCTGAAATGTTATTTATGTGTGATTAATGTGGTTACAGTAGGAATAATGCGGTTGAATGTATGCATGGGAGGTTGTAAGCTCACATAAACAATATAGCTATAAAAATCAGGTAACCAGGCCTCTCTGCTCCTAGGCAGGGTCACCTTCTGGGTCAACGTAAAGATTTCAATATTTTTGTGGACTCCTTTCAACTCTCCTCCCATGCAGGTGTACTCAGGTGTAAAGGGGTAGTTCAGGATAATCCTCTAACAAATTAGAGTTGAGTGGGAGGGCTACACGTGGGGGCTCGTCCGGGATATATATTGTTTACTATGGTATTTGTGAGCAAAGTAATTGAAAAAAAAAAAAGTCAATGCTAACTGAGGTAGCTATAGCTCTGTAACCACATTTTTTTTTGAGAGTTTTTTTTTGTGACTGTTTTTTGTAAACGTGAAAGAAAGAAAACATGGAGTCAGAACAAATATCTAAATGGTGTGATGACAAAGGTATTGATGTTAAGAAATCTATTGTGCTTAGTGGGGTTTCTCTTGATGTTACTGATGAGACCATTTATAAGGTACTTGATGAAGCTAAAATATTCGGTCGCTCTAAAGTTAGAGGGCGGTGTCTAGCACCCACTGATAACAATCAGTTAGTGTTAGTTGAGACCACAAATGACATGACTAAAGCTGACCTACCTGAACAGTTGGCAGCTGGAGACCAATCAGAACTGTGGGTAGTAGGTGTCCCTGACATTCAAAGTTCCTACGTACCTGCTGACAACGGAGGTTTCCAGTCCAAGCTAGCATCATTCCTAGCCAGTGAAGGAAAGACTTTAGATGATTTGACAGGCTTGCTTAGCCCCACACCTGCTCCGCCCACTGTTCCAGACTTGAACACCGAACTTGTAAATGCCATCTCCTCACTTGTTGAAAAGTGTCAAGCCCCGCCTATGGACGGGCAAGGTTATCGCAAACTTCGTTTGTTCTCAGGAATGAAACCAACGCCACATGGAGAAGAGGAGTATGACTCCTGGGCAGAACAGACCACCCACATGCTGGATGAGTGGCAGTGTTCTGACGTTGTCAAGAAACAGAGAATAGCTGAGAGTCTTAAAGGGCCAGCAGCAGACATTGTCCGGGGTTTGAGAGCCACTAACCCTCATGCCACTGCCAGTGAGTATCTTAAGGCCTTAGAAACAGCTTTTGGGACCACAGACAGTGCGGCTGATCTCATGGTGAGGTTCCGAAATACATTCCAGCAAGAAAATGAGAAGCTATCAGAATACTTACTCAGACTAGACAAGCTACTGCATGCTGTTCATCGGAAAGGTGGAATCGATGTGGCCGACATGAACAGGGCACGCATCGAACAAATTGCAAGAGGTGCTCTCACTCATGATCTTGCTGCCCTTCGTATAAGAATGACTTACAAACTAAAGCCTCCTCCAAGCTTCACTGAGCTACTTCGTGAGATAAGAGAAGAAGAGGGGATGGTTCTGGAAAGAGAAAGAGTAAAGAAGGTTGTTTCTTCATCCGCGATTAACTGTGCAGGTTGTGCTACAGCGTCAGTGGTGCCAAAGCAGCCAGAGTCTGCACCATCAGTACCTGTCGTAGCGGATAGTGACCCTGCAATAGAGAGTATTAAGAAGGAACTTCAGGGGCTTAAAAATGATATTGCACGCCTGCTGTCTGCCTCTGTAGCCACGTCAGGAAGTCCACCACAGCATGTAGCCCAGAACCACACACAGAAAGCTGCTGTAAAATATGCAGGTGGAAAAGAGCGAACTCCCAGACCTCAGTATGGTGCTGATGTTTTCTGTTACAAATGTGGTGAAGATGGTCATTTCCAGCGAGAGTGTGAAAACCCAGAGAATCTCAGAAAAGTGAATAAGCGTCTCCTGAAAACAAAACAGCCGATGGGAAACTTCCCAGGAGCTCAGTAGAGGAACGGCCTGATGCTCCGGAGAAAACACGTTCCACAAAGTGTGGCACGCTAAAAGAAAGTAAGGCTAATTTGCCAGAGGGTTTAATTGGACCTAGCTCTGTTGTCTCTGTACAAGTCGAGGGCATTTACGCCAAAGCTTTGCTTGATAGCGGGTCCCAAGTTACCGTACTGTACCGCTCCTTTTATGACAAGTATCTGAAGCACCTGCCTTTGACCCCTATTGAGTGCCTGGAGATTTGGGGCCTCAGTGCGGACCAATACCCATGTGATGGTTATGTGTGCTTGAAACTTGAGTTTGCTGGAGACGTAGTGGGTGTAGCTGAGACCATAGAAACACTTGTGCTTGTGTGTCCAGACCCGGCCATGAAAGGTGAGATTTCCATTGTGGTTGGCACAAACACCTCCATAGTTAGGAGCTTACTCCATTCCTGCAAAACACAAAACGGAGACAATTTCTTACATAACATGTCTGTTCACCCAGCAATAAAAGAGGCTTATGAGAAGTTTCAGGACACTCCAGGAGACACAGCTGACCCAAAAAGAGGAACAGTCTGGTTCACTCGAGAAAAGCCCTTGGTGTTGTTACCTGGTGGCGTTGCAAAAGTTGCTGGCCTTCCAAAGTTTTCTGGCAGTCCTGGTCAAGCTGTTCTTATAGACCGCCCAGAGGAGGGGTATTTCCCTGAAGAACTGCTGGTGATGCCTGTTGTTGAAAAACCAAATGCTGTCCACTGTCGCCGCATCACAGTAACTCTGAGAAATGTTTCAAATCATGCTGTGACATTGAAACGTGGCATGCAGATTGCTCACCTGCACCGGGTGGAAGTAATAAATGCAGTCCCTGAAAAGAAGCAGTCTAAGCTGTCCACAACGCAACTGTCTCCTTCGTCTTTCAACTTCGCAGATTCTCCTGTGCCTCCTGAGTGGAAGGAGAGACTGTGTCGGAAAATGATGGAGAGGAAAGAGGTTTTCTCCTGCAGTGAGTTTGATGTCGGCTGTGCAAAGAGCACACAACACAGCATTCGAGTGACAGAGGACAAACCATTCAGAGAACGCTCCAGACGCTTACCTCCAAGTGATTTGGAAGATGTGAGGAAACACTTGAATGATTTGAAGGAAGCTGGAATAATTTCAGAGTCCAGAAGTCCCTATGCGTCACCTATCGTGGTGGTTCGCAAGAAAAATGGAACCATACGTATGTGTGTGGACTACAGGACGTTGAACAGGAGGACAATCCCTGATCAATACACAGTCCCTCGTGTGGAGGATGCTCTGACCTGCCTGAGCGGTAGCGAATGGTTCAGCGTGCTTGATCTCAGAAGTGGCTACTACCAGATCCCTTTGAGTGCTGCTGACAAAGAAAAAACGGCATTTACCTGTCCAGCAGGATTCTATCAATTCGAGAGAATGCCACAAGGCATCTGTGGAGCACCAGCCACGTTTCAGCGTGTCATGGAGAAGACGGTTGGTGATATGAATCTGCTGGAGGTGTTAGTGTATCTTGATGATGTAATCGTTTTTGGAAGAACATTGGAGGAACATGAGCAGCGCCTTCTTAAAGTGCTTGACAGACTAAAGGAGGAGGGACTCAAATTATCTTTGGATAAATGTCAGTTCTGCTGCCCCTCTGTAACTTACCTTGGACATGTAGTTTCTAGCAATGGCATTGCTACAGATCCATCAAAGATTGAAGCTGTGAAATCGTGGCCACGCCCAGAGAACATCACTGCTCTCCGTTCTTTTCTCGGCTTCTGTGGATATTACAGACGGTTTGTGAAAGATTTCTCCAGAGTCTGTCATCCACTCAATCAGCTACTGCAGGGCTGTATTGTGGCTGGAAGGCCAGGGAGAAAGACTAAAATGAAAAAGAACAACAAAGAGGAAGAGAACTCAAAAACAGACATGGAAACAAAAGAGTGGTACCACCCCTCAGAGCCATTTGGGGCGAGGTGGGATGAAGACTGTGAGAAAGCTTTTGAGACATTAAAGGCCAGTCTTACAGAGGCACCTGTCCTAGCAATCGCCAACCCAAAGTTGCCTTATGTTCTGCATGTTGATGCAAGTAGAGAAGGCTTAGGAGGTGTCCTCTATCAGGAACAAGGAGAAGGTTTGCGCCCAGTTGCATTTGTAAGTAGAAGCCTCTCTCCATCAGAAAAAAACTATCCCACGCATAAGCTGGAATTTCTGGCTTTGAAATGGGCTGTTACCACCAAGCTGCATGATTACCTCTATGGAGTCAAGTTTGAGGTTCACACAGACAACAACCCGTTAACATATGTCCTAACCACAGCTAAGTTGGACGCAGCAGGACATAGATGGTTGGCGGAGCTGTCAACGTATGATTTCAGCCTGAAATATCGCCCCGGAAAGCAAAACGTTGATGCGGATGCATTGTCACGGCGTCCTCATGCTGACAATAATGTTTCTGGTGAGGAAGAGACGTCCATGCCTGCTCTCAGCGTCCAAGCTGTCTGTCACATGTCGTCCGTCAGACCACCTCAGCATCGCCGTTGCAGAGCTGTTGATCTCCTGGGCTCTTCCAAGCATGTTGTACCCAGAGCGTATTGTAACGTGTCTTCTTTGAGCACCCAGCCCCTGCCAAAAATGTCTTCAGCAGATATCTCACATTCTCAGCAGAAAGACCCATGCATTGGAGAAGTGTGGCATGCTGTTGTGCAGAACTGTGTTGGGCGGGCCAACAAAGGAATACATCCTGACGTGTCATTGTTGTTGAAAGAGTGGGAAAAGTTAAAGGTCAAAGACTCTGTATTGTACCGAACCAGTAAGCCTCCCAACAAACCAGTTCGCCAGCAACTCTTACTCCCACAAGAGTTCAGAGAAACTGTTCTTCAGTCTTTGCATGACCAGTCGGGTCATCTTGGGTTTGACAAAACCTATGGCCTAGTACGAGAGAGATTTTACTGGCCCCGTATGAAGACACAGGTTGAAAAGTACTGTAAAAATTGTCCCAGGTGTATTCAGAGGAAAACGCTGCCTAAGAGAGCTGCTGAGTTGTCACATCTTAACAGTGAGGGGCCCATGGATCTCGTCTGTATGGATTTCTTGACGATTGAGCCTGACTCCAGAAACATATGTAATGTGCTTGTAGTTACAGATCACTACACACGCTATGCGCAAGCATTTGCAACCAAGGATCAAAAGGCATCGACAGTAGCGAAGGTCCTGTGGGAACAGTATTTTGTCCATTATGGTCTACCAAAGAGAGTACACTCGGACCAAGGCAGAGATTTTGAGAGTCGCCTCATTCATGAACTGTTGAGCATGCTTGGTATAAAGAAGTCTAGAACCACACCCTACCACCCTCAGGGCGACCCACAACCTGAGCGGTTCAATAGAACTCTTCTCGACATGCTCGGTACACTTGAGACACAGGACAAAAGTAAATGGAGCAGATACATCAGCCATCTTGTGCATGCCTATAACTGCACGCTAAATGAGTCAACAGGCCACTCGCCGTATTTCCTCATGTTCGGCCGAGAGGCAAGGCTGCCTGTAGATGTAGCATTTGGAGTCTCAAGTGATGGTACGTCCGCCAAGTCCTATCTGAGGTATGTTAAAAACATGAAACGAGAACTACAGACTGCCTATCAGCTAGCTGAGAGCATGGCGAACAGGAAAAATGAAGGAAACAAACAGCGCTATGATCAGAGAGTTCGTTTCTGTCCATTAGTCTCCGGTGACAGGGTTTTGATCCGAAACCTTGGGCTGCAAGGAAAGAACAAGTTAGCTGATCGCTGGAAAGCTACACCATATGTTGTGGAGAGTCAACTTCCTGGTTTACCTGTCTTCAAGTTGAAGCCAGAGAATGGACAAGGTTCTGACAAAGTACTACACCGAAATCACATTCTGCCTATTGGACAGGAGGTGCAACTTAGGGTTGAAAAGAGCAAAGATACACTGAAACCCAAAAGGAGGGCCAGCAAAAGGCTCAAAGCAAAGAGGACTGAAAATTGTAATCCTCCTGGTGTACCAGTGCCTGAGCCTGATGACAAGATTGAGTCTGCATCTGACTCAGAAGAGGATGAAATGGGTGTGTGGTATGACTGTCATTCAACAAAAGAGTCAGTGGAACCAGAACCTCAGGGGATTGATCAATCAGAACCTTTCAGTCTGGACCTGGATCAAGCTATCTCTACACATAACCAAGAGATGGAAGAGGCTACAGTTGAGGAACCTGCAGCAGCAGATGAGGATGAATCCTCGGTGCAAGATAAAACTTTCGAAAGGACTGTTGCAGCTGAAAAAGAGACTGAAACACCAACATTAGATGAAACAACTGAGAGACACGACAGTGTCACAGAGAACTCAGACGAGGCAAGACGACCTCAAAGACTAAAAAGGGTTCCCATCAGACTAACCTATGACTTATTAGGGAGTCCAAGGTCTGTGGCAGTTAGCACTCATACTGTCTCCCTAGTTAAGGTTGATGACAAGAAAGATGGTACAAGATACAAGAGCACTTTTTATAAGTGGATAGGTTCAAAAGGGTAATGTGTATCCTGTTCATAAGAAAATGAAGTGGTTTATGTTGTTATACATGTCATGAGGGCATGACAATTTTTGGTGGGGGGAGAGTGTAGTGCCCTGTTTAAAATGTTAATATTGTGCTCATTTAAGTGTGTGTTCAGTTAACAAATGTCCAGTATATTTCGACATGTTACTGGTTGTATTACTGCTGTTGAAAGTTATTAATTAATGCAGAGAAATTATATTTGGTACTGTATTGGGGAGATGCTGAAACGTCCCATGCTCTTAAGGGTCCTTGAACCTCCCATGTCGTTTCCTCTGTTTATTAGGGTAACCAGGTGCCAATTTTTCATTAGCCAATCAGTGTCAGTCCGAAATGAATGTCAACTACCTACCGGATTACGAGAAGGAGGTGGGACTAAAGAGGGTGCGGGACGAAGCTCAGGCTAATGTGCGGAGAGAAACGAGGGAGAGGAAAAAAAACATAACAAGAAGCGCTAGTTGTAAGTTCTAAACCTGTTAAAGTTATTGTTGTTAACTCGAACTGAAAGCCGGAGGTTTATCTGTGTGCTATCTGGTACAAAATGTAAAAGTGAGCTGTGTGTGGAGCTGTTTCAGACGGAAATGATACTAAACGTGGCAACGCCATTTTCTGCTGTGTACACGTGCTAGTTAGCCTCGTCCCCGCTAGCCGGGAGAAGAAGGAGATTGTGTGGGTGTGGGAGAAATATTTTGCGCCGGGATTCCTGAGTGAGTATGGACATTATGTGAATTGGTGACAATAAGAACATTAATGGAAATGAACAGTAGAGTTTATTAGTGTCGTGAATTTCTGCTTAGTGTGCCTACGGCCTGCGGCCTGCTGGTCTCTGTGCCGCCCTGCCTTCATCCTGCCTGCCTGCTGCCGCATGCTGCTGCTGTTGCTGTAGAGGGTGCTCAGGACTTCACGTTGTCGCAAGGAAATCTGCTGCGCACACGGACGTGTCTCCAGGACCGGTTTTCTCCATCTCCTCTCACCTTTCTCCACTGAACGGGAGGTTTGACGGCTGTGCATCGTTTCTGAGTTTCCAGGATCAGTGAGTACTGAGAATGCACTTTTCACGAGGATTCAAATGAGCTCCAACATGCGCGCCACCGACATGGTACCATAACTGAGTTTACAAAACCCCGGGTATTTTTTTTATTTTATTTTATTTTCTTTAATATGTGTGTTAATAAACATTTCATGTGTTTCAATGCATATTTTGGGCTGAAATGTTATTTATGTGTGATTAATGTGGTTACAGTAGGAATAATGCGGTTGAATGTATGCATGGGAGGTTGTAAGCTCACATAAACAATATAGCTATAAAAATCAGGTAACCAGGCCTCTCTGCTCCTAGGCAGGGTCACCTTCTGGGTCAACGTAAAGATTTCAATATTTTTGTGGACTCCTTTCAACTCTCCTCCCATGCAGGTGTACTCAGGTGTAAAGGGGTAGTTCAGGATAATCCTCTAACAAATTAGAGTTGAGTGGGAGGGCTACATAATGTTCGTTATCAGTGGTTATCAGCCTGATAGATGTGGGTTAGAAGAGGCCTGCGATGTAGACATCTCCACTGGCCCTATTAATTATGACGGGAACAAAGAAGAAAGTCAGGTAATGTAATGTCAGTATAATTTGTGAGAAAGTCCACATCAGGCGCAGGTAGGGGTGTCAGGTGGATCAAACAAACACAGGACTTTGACCTATGAGACCATGGTTTTTGTTCCGTCTGAAACCAAAGGTCAGCGTTGAATTATTTTAACTGATGTACGGAAGTTTGTTCTGTTCTGTTAGCGTTATGTTACCTCATGTTCTGCAGTCTCTACAGATTCTGAATATGTATGCAGAATCTGTAGGCAATGGGAAGAGATTTTGTTATTGGAAGTGTTTTTGTTTTTTTTGTTTGCAGTAGTACTGACCAATCACATTTGAATAGCAGGTAACGTAAGTAGAAAGAGCAAGAACATCCGCATCAGGGAGAAGCCGGGGTGTTGGGTGGATCAAACAAACACAGGACCTTCACCTAGGAGACCATGGTGTGTGTCTCATATGAAACCAAAGGTCAGTGTTGACATATTTTAACTGATGTACGGAAGTTTGTTACGTTACGTTGCATTTTGTTTCTATTTGTTACGTTACGTCACGTAGTCTCCACAGATTTTGAATATGTATGCAGATGGGAAGAGATTTTGTTATTGGAAGTGTTTTTGTTTTTTTTGTTTGCGGACTGAGTAGTATTGATGACTCACAATAAAATGGCAGATAACGTTAGTTGAAAGAGCAAGAAAGTCGATGTCAGGGAGAGGTTGGGGTCTTGGATGAATCAAACAAACACAGCACTTTCATCTAGGTGGCCATGGTTTATGTCTCATATGAAACCAAAGGTCAGTGTTGAGTTATTTTAACTGACGTGCATAAGTTTGTAATATTAAATTATGTTACGTTACGCAATCTCTATAAGCAGATTTTTCAGATGTATGCAGAATCTGTAGGTGACGGGACAAGATTTTGGTATCAGAAGTGTTTGGTTTCTGTGTGCAGTCAAACTAGTATTGACCAATCGCGTTTGAACTAAAGGTGAACGGTCCGTTTGGAGAGACGATGCACGTTGGCCAAAATGCAATCTCAGAACCCATCAGCTATTGTCTGCTAATGATTTGCTTTACATTAGCTTTTTAAATTTGTTTATCTGTATTCATGTGCAGATATCTATTTAAAGAGTTTAGTCAAAATGACCAGCGTACAGAAGAAGAAATCTTGGCCTGGATATCCGTCGCCTGCAATAGATTCACCCCAAATATTGGCCCACGCCCTCTGAGGCTTTATTGTCATCAGACATAGAACTGATGGGTTCTGAGATTGTACGTTACATCACAAACGTACTTATTTGAACCCATACCACATAGTATTAGCACCTGAAACCTAACTGCAATCCTTGCAATAGCAACTGGAAATGGTCATTAAATGGGCTGACAATAGCTGTCTGAACCTACTAGTAGGTGAAGCAGGCCTTTTCTATTCAATATCTTTGAGGCTGATAACCACTGACAACGAACATTCAATCAAGTGATAATGTTTGAAATGGGTGCAAATGTATTCATAAGTGTTTTACAAATGTAAGTTATGTGAACACTTCTGCAACAGGAGCAGAAATAATTTCAGTGAGTTTAGTGGAATATCATTGGATCAGGCCACAAAACCACAGACTCAGAGCTGGAGTGAAGTGTAGAGAAAAAGCCAAGAGAGGAAAGAGGAAGTAGCTATTATGAGATCTGCTTCTTTGAATTGAAAAACTTTATCAAAGCTTTGTTATCTGATTTGAATTTCTTCATGTATGCCATAGATATGAGTACACATATATAAAAAACTGTAACTGCATTCATATTTTTCCTGGCGTGTGAAGAGGTGGCAGCGGAGAGCTGACACAGAGGGGCGAGGCAGGGTGGAGCTGGGCGGTGCAGGGCTGCTCCTGTTGGATTTGGCAATGAAATGTCCAGCTCTGCACCACCACAGCATCCTCCTTGCTGTGTCCTCAATCCACACTGATTCACTAAAAACATACCATGTGCTCACATAAGACTCTGAGTATGCCTGAGATTCATTGGTTTAACTATATTTCTCTATATCTCACTCAGCAATGCAGTGGGACCCTTTTTTCCTAATCAATATATTTTCGTAGCTCAGGACTCTCAGGGAGGAAATATATTATGTCTGTATCAAAACACACCTGCTCACAGTTAAAGCCTCATTCATAAATCCAATACAACAGCCGGTTACAGTGCATATTATCCAACTCCCCTATTTCTCGACACAGACAGTCTGCTTCGAGGCCACGAAGTTTGTTTCCAAATGACCTCATTCTGGAGCGATTCGGGGGCAAGCAGCGAGTTCACACAGAGACCACCATCGATAGTTTATGACTTGTATTTAAAAGTGGTCTGAGGAGGTTTGCTGTGGTCAAGGTAAAAGCATTATTGTGCGTGAATGAATCATAGGTCTGATAGTAAGACTCAACGTAGCTGAAACAGGACTGAAACCACATGCTTTGGAAAAAAGCGGTCTGATAATCACAGTGTCACAGTGTAGATCGGTATGTAAGGGGCCCAAATGGAACATTTGCCAAGATACTGCAGGAATGCTCCAACGTGACTTTGGCGATAATAGTAGCTTGTTTTCCATATGGCGCCATCATCAGGTCGAAATTTTAATTAATCCAATACTTTGGTTTATGACCGAATAAACTAAAGAGTAATGACATATGACCCAAACGTGACACTAAACAAATGTCAGAGATTCATCCATAGAAACTGCAGCATTGAAAATCCAAGTTCCATGTGAATCTAACAGGTGGTCATAACTCATCTAAAGTATTGAACAGACTGAACTCACCATCTGGTTACAGTTTCAGCCCCTCTCATGGGGCAGAAACATAAATAACTTGATATTATTTACGGCCTATTAGCTTATTCTGAAACTCCAGAATATATTTAAGCACAGAACAAGCTGTGGATTTTCATTCTAAGACAGTTATAGTTTTATTGTACATAGTTATTATAGTATTCTTATAGTGTCTTTTTCATATTTTATTGTAATTTTTCTATTCTTAATTTATGTTCTTGACATTGCCACTGACATCACCTTTTTTAGATTCCTCTTACAGCAGCAGTTGGTAACTTTAATAACAAAAAAAAAAAAAGCTTTTTGTTGTTGAAACTGTTGCTACATCCTGACAGTACTACATGAGACTACTGCTTCTCATGGCATTTTCAAGAATCCCACGTGGCGAAACGAAGACAACCAATCAGAGCTAAGGAGTCTCTAATGCAGCTGTCAATCATGGCTGGAGCTAACCTTCTCCTGACATTGGTAACTACCACATAAAGCAGTAGTAGGAAGCAGATGTAAGTGATTTCTTTTTCACAGATTATCCGACTCATGTACTACTGTCTGGATAAAGTGAGTTTTAGCAAACATGACAAAAGTTATCTTTATGAAAGGTAGCAACTGTAGCTTTCATATGTTTATTGTGGGCTACGAACACCAAGGAAAATTCCTTGTATGTGAAAACCTGCCTGGCAACAAATTGAGCATAGCATTAGTTCAGGCAGGACACGATGTCAAGCTCAGCTCACATCCCAGCTACATCAGCCAATCTCAAACTGATGGAGCAGCTGACTGATGAAGGGAGTCAGCTGATAGATCACATTATTCCTTTATATGCAACCAATTGGTGAATCTCATTCAGAGCGCCCTATTTTAACTGCTCTGGCCTGCCTACTGTTGCTGCTTCCTCTGCAAGCTGCTTTGCAACCCACCTCCACCCCAGCTCCTCCTTTTCATGCTGTGTCTGACTTATCAATGTCATTTCTGTTTGTCAGTGATGCTGCTCTGTTCTGTTCCCAGGGGTCTTTGCTGCTGCTTTCCCTGCCTTAGGCTTTCCATGTAGTCGCATGGAAGGGCAGGGAGGTTCGCTTTCTCTGCCTCAGACTTTCCTTGTTTGCACATGGAAGGGTAGAGAGGTGTGCTCTCTCTGCCTTAGGCTTTCTATGTAGGCCTGGGAAAGGCAGAGAGGTCCCAAAACAGAGCCATACCTTCAAATGTAATACTGCAAATGGAAGTAAAGTTTTCTTTGACTAAAGTGTTCCTGGATGAAATCTGATTCTGACTCTAATCTCTTACAATGGTATCACAGTACTGAACAAGAACATAAATTACAGTGGCCAATAAGACTGTCAATGCACATGTCAGTACTGTTTTGCAGTAAGATAGACTTGAACAATGTGAGCCTATCCTTTAATAGTTTTGTTATTTTGGGTATCAGAAAAATGTACTTAAATGTGTAGTGTAGGATTTAATGGGTAGGTGAACAATGGTGGACGACATGAAAATGCAAATGACCCCATCTAGAGCCTGCTACTGGTTTGTTTGTTCTCGACTACTGTAGAAACATGACAGTACAACATGGTGGACACCATGGATGCTAACCACTCTGTATGTAGATATAAGCAGCTTATTCTAACTTGAGACACAACAAGGTAATTCTACACTAACAAAAACCTACTTGTATTATATTCCATTTCTGCCAATATAATCCTGCACACTGGACCTTTAGGTGTTCTGTGCAACAAAAAACTCTTCAGCTGGACCAGAATCCTAACTTCACTGACACTTCTATGCAGCTGTTTCACATTTCATTTCCACTTGAAAGTACTGCAGAGCTAATTCCCTGCATCAGCTCCCAAACTGTATTCACACAGTCCAACAACGGGGCTCAGGAATGCTGGCTTGTATGTACCAAGACAGATGTCAGGTAATGTCTGAACATTCCCTGGCAGTAATGCTGCTCTATTTCAAATTTCCAGAAACATGTTTTATTAGAATGTGCACTGGATTTTACCTTTCAGCGCAGCACTATAGGTGTCATGTTGAACACAGCGTCTCCTGCAGTGCTATCTGGAGGCAAGTTTTCCTGGTAAAACATTGTGAAGACATTGTTGGCGAGGACAAGCTGGCTCCTCAGCAGTTAAAAAAATCAGTCAGTCATGAGAGACACTGAAAGTTTCCCATTAGAGGAGGAGAGGAGGCTACAGCGACAATAACGAGCACACACTGTAAGCAGAAGTGGGAGCATGAAGTGGGTCTGTTTGTGTTTAGATTGCCTCTAATAAGGATCTCCATGATTAAACCTAATCAATGATCTATTATTCAAGCCTACTCTTGATTGTGTGCAATTTCAATCATTGTCATCAAGCTGATTATTAATTTAGATGTTTATCAGGGTAATTACGATCCTTGCTATTTGCTTTAAGTATCAAGAAACCAGAACCACGTCAACTCTTTAAGATAACATAACAGTCTTCTCTACCTTTGACAACTATGTTCAATTATGTCTGGAAATGAAATCAGCAATTTGGCAATGCAGTGAACCCAGTTTATTCCACTTTCAGTTGCCAGGAAAATATTTGTGCTCACAAGTAGCTGCATGTTGGATGACACCAGGATTTCTCTGCTACAACAGCTGCTGAGCCAGTTAGTGTTAAGACTTCCACCAAGATACCCAATATGACAAATAACCAAAGACACGTCTTCACTTGTGCAGAGATAGGAAGACATCTCAGTGTTTTTTTTCTCTTCTTTACTTTTCATATTTCTGTTACTATGATTGCTTGTATCAAACCTTGCTGCTGTCCTATCACTTCTCTGAACCCTCCACCTCTTGACAAACCGACTTGCTATCTGGTTCGATAATGTCTGGTTGCAAAGTGGAAAACATATATTTTGTTTAGAGAAAGTTTGTCGGGGCTGTAAAACTGTTTTTAGATGAGAATGAAATCTAACCGAGGAAAGATATTCCTATTTTAGAGTTTGGACCACACTTTCCAGGGATCAGATATTTTTAAACGGCTGACTTCTCTCTCACTGTCTGCTAAAGTAGAGTAGAAGTCTGTGTGTGAAAAGCTTCAGACCCACCCTCCTTAAACTCGCTTTCCCATCCATCATGTCTCAACTGAGTCATAACTTAAACCTGATTAAAGTGTCTCCTCCTCTCCACTTACATCTCCCATTTGAGACTGAACTCAGGCTAATTAGTCAACTTGATTAAGGATCACAGCTTTCACCTGGATTCACTGTCTGATGTGGAAAAAGCACATGTTCTTAAAGATATAATATAAGTAATCGCTCCCAATTGTCACTTATGACCCACTATAAGTTTGTGGCGGTGTATTCATCTGCAGAGATTCTGCCCGCTGCCTGTATTTTTTTTATTTTCTTCTTATTTTGCTGACGTTGGGACACTTATTGCCATGTGGCCAGCAGCCAAGAACAGTGTGCAGATGAGGTTGGGACTTTTTAAAAAGGTAGTGATCAGGTGCCAGAACGTAAGCAGCACACATCGAAAAAGGGGGATGTGCCGAAAAAATGGCTGCTACTTCACTGGCAAGCACTGACGGAGAGGAAAACACATTCTTAATCTGACCTCGTCACATATCGATGTTTGGTCATGGACTCCCCATGTCCAGATACAACGTGAAAGGTACCCTGGGTGTGTTGGATGTTGACGTACTGGGATGCCATGTCCAGATATACCTGTTAGATGCATTGTCTTCTTTCAAAATACACTTCCCATTTTACAGGAAATTTACCGTTTACATACTTGTAAACGGTAGCGTGTCTTTAAAATTAATGCAGCATGTTGGTAAAACACAGCAAATTGACTTATTCTGCCTTCAACAACGAATGCACAGGGTTTAGGTTTAGGATAAAAGAACAGGATTTGGCTTTATAATCTTACAGGACGCAAACACTGCTCTCTATGGTGAAAGCTGGTGTTTGTTGGGCCCATCCACCACTAATCCCGCCCTTCCTACTTAGACTTTTGTTGGCTAACTTTTGTTCGAGTCCCGCCGCGTTTCCCTGTGACGCTGCAGAGTGCCATTAAAGTATAATGGTGACAGGTGGCACATCATGTTGATGTTAAAGCATGGCTTTTAAGTCAGTGTCTGACGCTGAAAGTCAGTGCCCAAGTGCTGGATTTTGACGACTTCAGAGTAAGAACGTGTTGGAGAGGATGAAGCGACATGGAGTTCACTTGTTTTCTGTTGGATGGGCAGGTTGGTGCGATGCCATTGGTCCACTGGCCCATAATTCTTGAGGCAATTTAGTCCAAAAACATTTCCCATTGGACTGAAAGCCGATTTTTCTGACAACTCGTTATCCCAAACGCTAACACCCATTTCTCCAAAATACACACCTCATGCAGTTACTTTCAGTTTCTTTGAGGGTTTCTGCCACCGATCCTAGGTGTTTTACACTGACCCATATCTCCTTTTTCCAGCAGCTTTTGTGCCACGAAATGTTGGTGTTTTCAGCCAAAATATGATCTTTTCCTAAACATAACCAAATTACATTTGTGCCTAAACCTCACCACACATTCACCACAGTGTACCACAAATGTAACATGTCAGTGGTTTACAGAAACGTATGCTAACATTTTTCCTGGTGATTGGGTTCTCTTACAGCAGGAAGTGTGTATTTTCTAGAAATGGGAGGAATGAGAGTTTGTTTTTGGGATAACAGGCTGTGAGCAAAATGGGCCTTCAGTCTAATAAGGGCATTTTTTGGGCCAACAGGGTTTCAGAGTTTTTGGCCGTTGGAACAGTGGACAGTCCCCAACAGGTGCTAGCAGTTAAGAGCTATATCGTAGGCAACTGGACTCGCTTGGGTTTCTTGAAGATACCTCTCATCAGAGAGGCTTCTTCAGTTCTGAACAGAAGATGCCTAGCTAGCTTAGTTAGCATGATAACTAGTTAGCTTGCTAACGGTGTATTTATCTGTAGTGATAACGCAGTTAGCTTGCTAACCAAGCTAGCAGTTATTTAACCGTCACTACAACAAATGTAAAAGTAAAAGTAGCCTGCAGCAGTGTAGGAAGGAGGGGCCAAATTTCAATGTTGTGTTTACAAACAGTAACTCACAATTCCTGCATGGTATACCTTTTTACTATTACCTTTACAATATTTTGAGTATGTGGACTTTCACAGATAAAAAGACCAGTGAGTAAAAGTGTAAGTTCAACCCCTGAAGGAGCTAAACCATTTAAAGTATTAGGACTTACAGTTCATGCCGCACACCAGACTTTCTCCTAAATAAACTTTGACTAAGCGGCCTTCCTGTAACACAACACATTTTGTTTTTAACTTTACCATTTTTCCTCTCCACACATCTATAAAATTAGTTTTTACATTTAAGTGAAAGAGGGCAAAGCAACACCAGGAGCTTGCTCATTTTTCTAATAAATTAATGTGCATTAGAGACTCATGCAGCCTGAAAGAGCAAGTTCAATTTTTTTCCCCCTTAGGCTGGCCTTAAGCTAATTGCCATCCAATGGTGATTGGTACCCTTATGTGTAGCAAAATGCTCCCTCACACTGCAAATTAGCTTTACAGCCTCTGGGGGTGAGGTGGACCACATTTCTGTTAGTCTGGAATACCTGAACAGGCAGTGAGTATCACTGGTTTGCTTTAAAAGAAGAAATGGAGTTTTTCTTGTTATGGTTTAAATCTACTGTATCTGACCCTTCAGAGAACCATGAAAAATATTCTGAGAGCATTGCAATTAAGCTCACTAAATCTCAACTCAACAATGTTTAAGTGTCTCCTCTGTGGTCTCTTGTACAATAGAGATTTGTCAAAAGAGAAGCTTGGGAATGCATTTTTGGCTGTAAAGAGACAGGATGCTCCGGGGTCACGTGTGGTCAGCTTCCCTACTCCATATCTCTACATTCCCCAGGGCCTTTTCCCATGGCCCACTCTGGCACCATATGATACATCAGATTACATAGTTGGCCACAAAAATACTGGTTGTTCTCGGCGTGCGCTCGGCACTCCTGTCATCTGCATTTCTTCTGGTTTGGCCGATCATTTGTTGACTTCAGCTGCTGTTGTCAGTCGCTCAAAGACTCCGATTCCTTTCCTCATTTCTCACAATCTTCATACTCTTCCACAAGATATTTACGTCTTCTGTTTGTTTAATCAAGCATGTAATCATTTTTGAGCTTGGCCTCCCCAAATTGAATAAAATGTGAATAATGTCTGGAAATGCAAATATGTGCGCGGAGGCGAGGCACGAAAAATGAGACTGATGTGTTTTTTTTTCCAGCAAGGAAAAATGTATGAGGGAGACTCAGCCAGCCCCCCTAATACACTCAGGTAGAGGTTTGATGATGAAGCAACAGGTTTGTTATTGAGATAAAAGGGGTGAGCAGGTGCTTTACTTTATATATTTATGGAAGGAACGGAAAGCAGCACCTCAATAACTTTGATACAGGCCTTTAATTTCAATTTCTGTGGATCATTGTTTCAGATCATCTTGTCTCCTTCAGGATAAAAGCCAGTAAATGTCTGTATCGACTGTGTATAACTGGAGTTTTAAAAAGGCCTTAAACATCGATATGTCCACCTTTTAGGAAAATATGTGAACAGTTACATTCAAATAAAGCAACCAAGTCTTCAAAAGAATAGCCATTAAAATGCTACATGATATATCCTATGTACTATATACTGTATGTCAGAAAAACGATAACTGCTATCTATCATAAAGAAGGCAGCAGGAGTCAAAACGTTGATCCACAGAACCAAAGATAAACAGACTGCATCAGAGTTATGAGTGCCCTGCTTTCTCCTCCTTTCTTTCAAGCAATAGTTTGACATTTTGGGAAATACAATGGTTCGTCTTCTTGTCGAGAATTAGATGAGAAGATTTCAATGTGGTCTCACAGAAATATGTGAAATGACCACGACCTCTTGGGGACTGCTCATTGTTCTGATGGCTCATAGTTCCAAGCCCCAATCGGCCGATAAATGTCCCTTACAGCCAAAGAGCCATTTGTCTGACAGGCCGTTATCCCCAAAACAAATGTGCAGAGCTCTGAAGAGCTGTTACTCCAAAAATAGGCCACACAATCTCCCAAACAGAAGCACATGGATAATTATTATGCAGGGTGACATACCATGGTAAAGGCATGATCACAGTACTCTGCCTCTGATTGGCTAGTACTCATCTTTGTTGGTTGGATTGATTAGGCATGAGGAGTGAGATTGGTTAGGGTTAGGGTAATCAGTGTAACCCAATCAGAAGCAGAGTAGGGTAGGTCATGCCTTCACCATAGTCCAAGATCCAACGATCCAGAAATACGTCACATGCTTCTGTTGGCATTCTACATTTCTGCAAACCATGGATGTGTAACATTTGTGCGTCATTATGTAGAGGATACACTGAAACTTCATGTTTCTCTACATTTTAACTGTGCTGAGGTTATGTGTGGTTAGGTTCAGGCACAAAAACCACTTGGTTATGGTTGAGTAAAGATCATGTTTGGGCTAAAAATACCTGCTTTAGCTGCAATCCGTCCAACCATTTTCATCTGCTCATCCAGAGTTGGGTCGCGGGGGCAGCAGGCCAAGCAAAACACCCCAGACGCCCCTCTCCCCAGCAACACTTTCCAGCTCCTCCTGGGGGACCCCAAGGCGTTCCCAGGCCAGATGAGATATGTAATCCCTCCAGCATGTCCTGGGTCTGCCTCGGGGCCTCCTACCAGTGGGATGTGCCTCTAGTGAACACCTCCAATAGGACACGCCCAGGAGGCATCCCGATCAGATGCTAGTGCCACCTCAGCTGACCACTTTTGACGCAAAGGAGCAGCGGCTCTACTTCGAGCTCCCTCTGGATGTCCGAGCTTCTTACCCAGCAAGCGTCTGGTGGCCGGGCCTTGGGCCGTGGGGCCTGGTTGGGCTCAGCCTGAATAAATAACATAGAGCTGTCACCCTGTGGGCCCACCACCTGCAGGGGCAGGAATAAGTGTCCGGTGCATTGCAATGTCTTCCTACTAAACAACTACATTTTGTGGCACTACCCACAGTGGAAACACAGCAGCAGGTCTCTAAAAAAAAAACCCAGGCTTGGGGGTTAAAAAGCCGCTGAAAATCTAGCAATGACATGCTAAAAAACAACTGGTTTTATTGTTTGCTGGTCTTGAACAGTGGTCTGCAGCTTGGCAGGCATCTCACCTAGGTGGCACACCATCCACCTTCTGATGACTAGTCAGCTCATATACTACGTCACTTAAGAAACGAATGATACAAATGAAGGCTAAAAAAGCACCATACAAGAATATGTGTTTTTCTTCTGTTCTTTGCTAATGACTTTCCCAACCACAGCTACTCTACATGCCTGAACATCGTGAATTACATTTTCTCTGTGACACACAGCAGATAATAGAATCTAATAAAAGAAGGATGAATTTAATTATCATACAACTGATGCCCACAACACACAATCTGAGTCTGTGCTCACTGCGCAATATGCTATGAAACTCCGCAGAACTTTTAAGCATCTGTTTTGCCACAACTGTGTGAAAGATTCAACACATGATTGCACAAGGAGCTTGGTTGTCTGGCTTGGCAGGCCGGTGACGTGTGCTTCAGCTCCACTGTGCAGCTGTTCTCAGCTTCATGCTACTGCAGGCGGCCGCACAGTCAGTCAAACCAAACTTCATGGGACACATCATTTCCTCCGGTTATTTTAAGCCTTCATAACCAGCGGGATGACGACATTTGCTCAGGCTCCCTAACACTGGGATCTGTGTGAACCACAGCACGCACAGAACACACACCCTCACAAACACACACACATGAACACACACAAAAGCCCCACCCTGGATCCCCTTTCCTCCCCCTCTCCTCTTTCGTCAGCCCCATGTGAAGCAACATGCTCTTTTGTTGGTTCTCCCGTCTAGCTATATTTATCTGGTGCAAGCTATTCCATATCGTCATCTGTCCGATCCCAGGCCTGGTGCTCCCCCCCAGCCCCCTTGATTCTGTCTGAACCCGGCCTGTAATGAGGCCGTCTGGCGTCAAATTACTCAGAGCAATTCATTGTCCCTCTGCAGTGCTGATGAAGATTTTCAACAGGATGGAAGTTGGCGCTGATCTGACTTCATGTCAGCATGCTGTGAAAAGTGGCGCGCCTAACTGTAACCTCCTGCTGACATGTTGTGGGAATGATAAAGACGAGCTGTTTGGATTAAAAAAGGGGAGGATCTTTATGTTCATTTAATCGTAGCTTGAAGTTAGAGACGGGCTAAAATCCATCAAAAAGTATCTTGTTACAAATTACAAATACTCAAAAAAGGAAACAAATACTGATATGACATAATGTTTTAATCAAAATAGAAGTAACTTTTACGCTAATTTCTCACATCACAGATCTGACGTGGCCAATCAGGGTATCTTGGAGATAGAGGAGGCAGTGAATTCAGGGGTGCATGCTGGGTGTTTTCTGTCAGTCAAAGGCTGACTGAACAGCCAACTGAAATGCAAATAGGAACACTGAACAGTTAAGACACGAAGATGCACTACACAAGGATGTAGGTTTCGTTCCAGCATTGGGGGGGACACTGCCCCCTAAAATTCGATCAAATGTTAGTTAACCAGAAAGGTCATTTGTCCACAAGAATTCATTGGTCACCTAGTCGCAGAAAACAAAAAACGGAACAAAGGAAAAAAAAGTGAAACTGTTAGGAGCTGCACCTTGACAAAATAAATCAAAACCTATATGACTGGACCATGTGAGAATATAATTTGAAAGGACAGACACAGGAAGTGGCCACGCTCAGCAGTCAGACAGGAGTCAGGTTAATTTCGAGCGCTGGTACCTGCCGTTATTACACAGGCTAGTTAATAACATGTCGGGTAGGAAATCCAAAGTGTGGGATCATTTTGAGAAGGTGAAGGACCAACCCAAGGTGATATGTAAACTCATCTTCATTGGTCGACTACAAACATGACGTATCATCTGAAACATGGAAGTAGCTACATGCCCATTAGCCACTTAGCACAGTCATTACTGCTTTGTCGACAGCGTCATTTTTAGGTGAGGTTGGGACTTTATAAAAAGGTAGCAGCCAGATGCCAGACCGTGAGCAGCAGGTATCCAAGAGACACAGCGCCGAAAGGCAAACAAGAGTGAATCTGGGGTTGGCTTTCACCTTCACTTACACTGGCAAGCGAGTTTATTAACAGTCAACGATAATCCTGCAAAGTATGCCAAAGTATTCAAAGTATTTTGTAAAAAATTACATCTTATCTTTCTGTCCAACAAAATTCAAATGACAAAATACTCAAAACTAATTAAATATGTATTTCAAATATATAATATTTAAAATACTGCCCGATCATCCTCATATAAAATAAAAATCATGCTGAAGTTATCTAACAGGTGTCAGATGTTTTCCAGAAACCTTGTCAGACTGTCAAAACTTTCTGTGTGACTAAATGCACCATGGGGAAAACGTTTTATTTCTCTCAGAAGATTAACATATCACAGCCCCTCGAGGCTAAAGCTCAATCCCCCCGTCTCGGAGCAAAGGCTAAGAACATCTCGGAGTGGATAACTAATTAGAAGCACAAAAAACTATCAGTTTGGAGTCAGATGTCTCATGATTAACCACAGCGGCCTTGTGCTTGTGAGTCACGCACCCTCAGGGCTGGAGGGAGTCCCCGCATTCACAGTGGATTCCTCTATATTTAAAATAGTGAGTCATATTCATGTGCGAGCTACTGTCCCTGCTGGACATGTAAAAATAGCGGATTTCGGTTTCTGAGGGAAGGTGCTATGTGGAACGAGACATGTGAGATGCAATATACAACACGTTTAATAATAAAGACGCTTTTTTCGTCATTTGATGTATATGAGTCACTGCTGTGTGTGGATTCATGTATGTAAGGGTCGCTAAAAAGGAGAAGTTCCCAGGAGTTTAGGGGTTGCTGGGAGAACAAACATAAAACACATCTGATAACAAACCGGTCTCTCAGTGCCTGTTTCGAGACCCACTTCAGATCTAACACTGAGCATTCTTCAGAACTTGCCTAATTGCGGCACACTCACATTCTTTCACCGCGGTTGTTTTGTCTATATTAGGTAAGAGAAGCGGAGGGACAATTTGATTAAAGCCTCCAGCGCTGGCTTGCTGCTAACTGACCAAGGCCGACTCCAGATGTTGGAGTGGAAACCTCAGGCTTTTCCTAACACGTCTCAGATGAGTCAGCCCAACACTGGAAACATTTCCCATGATTCACGCTGCTTTTCCAGTGCCTTAGCAGCCCTTTGTTACCGCACTGGCCACATCGGGCTGATTCCACTGATCAGGGCATGTGAGTTACATGCGATGCAGAGTGTTCAACAAAGCCAGCATTGTTCCTAAATCTGATTTAGGCATTAATTTATATCATATGATGTAAGATAACAATATCCGATGATATTACCAGTAGATAACATTCATGATAAACAGGAAGGAAAGATCTTGAGAGCTGATCTTGAGGGATAAATTGAGTAATTACGTAACAACCCTTTGGGGTAAGAAGACATTTTGTTTTTGCTTTTTCCTTTTAATTTATATTCAATGGATAAGAGAAACAATGGCAGCCAGAATAAAACTGATTCTCCTCTATTTAACCAAAAATGATAAAACAGACTATTCTCTACAAAAAAAAAAAAGAGAGAGGGAGAGAGAGAAAACCCATAGAGGCCACTCGTATCGAGACATCTGGTCATGCATAATTCCTGCTTATTGAAAACTTGGCAGTTCTGTGATGATGAGAATTTTCTCTGGAGTTTTCATTTTGGGCACTAAACTCCCCAACAGCTCTTATCAAAAATAAACACGCAGAGTTCAGTTGCTGCAGTGGGGGATGAATATAAGCCCGTCTTTCTCAGGGTCATAACACACACTTTGATTTAAAATGTTGCACTGCAGGTCTGGGCCCCATTGTGGCCCTACAGGTATCCTAATGTGCATGATGATGCATCTAGGTAGGTGGTGTTTGTCTTTTTGATCTTTCTTTGCAGCACTATTGGTTTGTTTTATTATTACTTTGTAGTGTTCACTCTTTGTTATGTTCAGTAATTGACATTAATCTTATTTTTATCCATATCCTGTTGCCTGCTACTGCAAAAACCCAATATCCTCAAAAACATCATAAACCAAATCTAATCTACTTTCCAGATTTCCGAGGATGTCAAGCCTTTGGCCAAGGACACAAATGTAATAGGACTCCGTCTTGAGCACTTTTGCTGTGTCCACTGTTGGATTTTTCGACAACTGGCAATGTCGACCCGACCACCACTTTGGTCCTGACTGAAATATCAACAGCTATGCACGGATTACCGAGACTTTGGATCCTATTGACCTTGGTGATCCTCTGACTTTACCTCTGGCGCCATCACTGCAAGTCAAAAATATTTGTCTTTTACTTATGGCTACATTTATGAGCAAATACCTGCAAAAGAAACAGGATTTCCATCAGTCTCACCTGTACTTTATGTTTAGCTAACAGATGGTAGCATGCTGAACTCAGATGGTGAAGATGTTACTATTGTCACTGTGAGCATGTTAGAACGCTCAGCCTTTGTACTGCTGTGCTTCAGTCAGTCCAGTTGCTGGAAGAAAATATTGGCATCGTATGTTTCTGCAAAACACAAGTACGTTACATGCGCTCAGGATTTTAGGTAAATAGGCTATACCATGCTTGTTAAGGTTGCTCAGCAACCTTAGACGCAACCTGCTGCCACGCTCTTGAAAGCTGGCGCAAAAAAGGCACAAGAGTAGTACCCAGCGCCCGACCTTGCTTTTTCTATGCGGTTAAAGACGCAGCATGTCCCTAATTTACAGGGCTGGTACCTGTGGTTATTCCACAGGCTAGTTAATAACATGTCGGGCAGGAAATCCAAAGTGTGGGATCATTTTGAGAAGGTGAAGGACCAACCCAAGGTGATATGTAAACTCATCTTCATTGGTCGACTACAAACATGACGTATCATCTGAAACATGGAAGTAGCTACATGCCCATTATCCCACAGCGTCATTAACAGGCGGCTCGCTCAGTGTGTGACGTGCACTTGTAGATAAAATATAGGCCTATATTAATGAAGGTTCATTAGTACGGTTTGTATTTCTCTGTAATGTAGCACAGTGTTAACAATGTTACTGATACTATTCTTTCTCACACCTTCAACTCAAACCATTGTGTTGCCCCGCCCAAAATATATCATTTAATAGTTAAATTAATATCATAATGATGACTGTTGGCCAAATAGTTGGTGGCAGCTCTAGTAATGCAAGGCAAAACGTCATCTTTCCCTAACCATAATCAAGTTGTTTTTTGCACCTAAACCTGACCACACAAAACCACAGCATTGTTGGAACGCAAAGTTTCAACGTGTCTGCTACACAGAAGCGTACAAATGTAACACATCTGTGGTTTGCGGAAACAAACAATGCCAACATTATTCTGGCAACTGGGTTACTTAAGTACAGCCTCACAGAGCTGCGAGCATGGCTTGAGACTCTTATTGTTATTATCATTATTGAAAAGTTAATAAAGTGTCTTAGTGAGAGGCAATATGAGCATAGATACTTCTGTGACATGTCCACACTGTAAAATCTGGTAAATGAAAAATACAGCCGTTGAACTTTAATAACCTGTTCAGTGTGCCAACACACAAACAAAAAAACATAAAAGTAGAAGAAAAAAAGAAAGAAAACCCTGGCAGGCTGCAAGGCTTTTTACTTTTTTTTCACAGTGCAGTCCTTTGGAATAAATGTTGACTATTTTCCTCCCTCACCCATGCAGCTCTAACCCCACACTGCTGCTGCTGCTGCTGTAGGTAAGACTGTGTCCTTGGAATTACCTAAAATTGCATGGCGACAAGGCAATCACAGTTTAACAACAATTTCAAATCCCAAATTGCCACTTACAGACCTGAAATCTGGGTGTAGACCACTCGTCACCAAATTGCAGCAAAACCCCCCATTCCCCTGAGTTATCTGATTGACGTGTAAGGGGTTAAAACAACACGGTAGCACACCATGAGATGGCCTCTGACCTTCCACCTATGGGAGAGAATCTGGGCTTGTGTTTATGTACAGAAACTCTATTGTGTACACACCCAGGGCTAAATGAGGTCTGTGTGTGGGCTGTCTGCCCGCTCTAAGCAGATCATGGCCCTAAAATATAATCCGAGCAGCCTGCCGTTGACAGCCAGCAACCTCAAAGAGAGCAATGTGGGAAAGATCATCTTCCAGGGGACTATAGAGTCCTCAAGGCGAGGGACATGTCCTTTTTTTCACTGTTCTTGCATCACAATGAGAATAAACTGAGTGATGATATGTGCTTTTGAAGTCGCTGAGTCCTCTGCTTTAAGTGTGACAACAATGCCAGCGATACGTTCAGAGGGAAGGCAGTATTTCTCTCTTATTTTGGAAGGGCTGTGCATCTGGCACATCTGTCGCCCTGTGAAGCACCACTTGATAGCTTCATCACATGTTTCTGCTGCTTTAAAGGATTCCTCTGATTTACTACAACTTGGGTCTTATTTTTGTAGTTTTGGCCATTATTCCTGTCAGTAATTACACGACAGGACTCTTCAAGTTAATTGCTGATGAGATCTGGCGGCTTAAAAAGGGGAAAAAACATGATTCGTCAGACGATCAGACTGGCTTCAAAGAAACCCATAGGCAGGGCCGGATCAACTAACATCTGGGGCCTTGGGAGGAAAAGCGTCGTAATGGGCCCCTAATGATCCCCCATTTCGCCACATCTCTCTTTTTTTAACTGTGTATCTATTCATTGGTATCAGCCATGAGTGTGTGGGGATGTATTAAGCACAAAACAAGTCACTAGTGTAACTACGATACGTACTGCTGAGCTGCGGACCACTTTTTGAGACCAACAAACAGTTTTTATTTTAGCTAGTTATTAATGTTTTTCCTGTGGCGTTTTAGCCAACAAACATGGTTTTATTCACAAGTTAAGTGCCGAGATCTGGTGGTCTTAAAAAGGGGAAAAAAACACGTGGAGTCAGATGATCAGATCGTCTTTAAAAAACCTGTGGGCAGGCCAGATTTTGGGGCCATGAGGTAAAAATGTTCCAGTGGGCCCCTACTGATTTACAATTTTTCCACATCTAATTTAATTTTTTTACTGTGTCTACTAATTTGAAATTAGTAAGCGATTAGTTTCTGTGAATTTCATTAAGTAAAGAAATTACCTAATAGTACGTTATTATATAACTACATACAAACTAGACTGATGAACTCAATTTAAACTACTTGGACTCCCTCTACGAGTCAGGGGCCTTGAGAATTTCTAGTAATCTACTGCTATGATCGACTTAAATGAAGCACTGATATGATAAAATAAAACAAAGTGGAAGCCTGGTTCTTTTATTCTGAAATGTTGATGTTTTTGCTGTGAACTTGAAGCTTTCAGTAAGATGTTAGCAGTTAGGAGAGAGTTAAACTGTTACCGCAGCGCCGTTAAAAGTGAGGATTTATTCACCGTGAGCTGAACACCAACGAACAGCTCTCCAGTTCATATATTAACAATAAATGCAAGTTGCACTGTTGCTCCATGGTTGCAAAATGTGGCTGAATAGCCGCGGTCTGGAGCCCTGCAGCTACAAAAACACATGCCAAGCCTGCTCACGCAATTACCCAGAAGACAGTAGTCTGGATTGGCAGGGGAGTGTGTGTGACGTATCCTGTTTGTGCTGGTGGCTAAAAAACAATGTGACACTTTATACTCAGTGTTTGCGACACAGTCATTTCATACATCCCGTGTGGAACAAGCTGCGATACATAGAGTAAAATCAATATATTGAACACCCCTACCTGAGAGTGCTGGGCCCCTGCCGGTTGTCTAGTTGGCAATCTAGCCTTGACCCAAGGTTAGCCAGATTTATTTGGAAGAGAAACCAAAAATGAAGAGTTAAAGTATTTCCCAAACTAGCCATAATAATGTGCATTTTGGATTTGTTCACTTTCAGTTTTACCTCCATATAAAGTTGTATAGATAACTGTTTTGCTGTATGGATGTTTCCAGTACAGCAGTTACTTTGATGAGTAGGTTATTATAACGGCAAAAACTCTAAAAATAAGACCCAAGTTGTAATAAACTGAAATCATCCTTAAACTGGCTGTAGTTCACTGAAATAAATGGTCATCAGTTTTGGCTTTTCTTAGGCACTCTACATTTATCATTTCTGACTTTTAGCTGACATGCTTATCTGACTACAGCAGCTTTAAAAGAGCAGAAATGGCCTAGTGTCTTCCTCAAGGACACCTTGACGGGAGTTATTGCCGTTACGGGAGTCAAACCTCTCTCATTTCCATTATAGGACCGAGCAGTGTAATCACTGGGCAGACATGATGCCCACACTGTTGCTGCAGGTCAGATATAAGATTCTACCTGTAGTAACAAGATGAAGTTATAGAGAGGAAAGGAGCGGGGTGAGGCAGGCTGCCCATACAGATAACTTTAGATTCTTGAAATGATGTTTGCCTCAGGCCAGACTCCCCCCAAAAACAGTTAATAAACCATGACTCACTGAAACTTTCTCTCTGAGAGTGCCAGGATGAAACATCAGGCAGGCAGAAGTTAGGGAGGTTATATCATATTAGAAGTGTTATCAATATTGATTGTCTTCCGTGCTCTGAGAAGTTGCGAGCGTCTCATTTTCATGCAGCCGAAAGGACGAGCTTGTCAATGAGCAGGATGTCTTCCAGGCTACAAGAATGACTCATGTGCTGCGCTTAAGTTTGAAAAGAAATGCTGTGTTCTGCAGCAGAGCAACCAGAGTGTATTCTCTTTTTCAAAAGCAACATACAGACAGACACCTTGAGGAGATTTCTTCACATTTTTTTACAAACATCCTCTTGGAGTTTGGTTGTCAAAGGTCAAGGCCACTGTGACCTTGTGTCCATCACATTCTTGTGAATGTGGTAGCTTAAGAACACCATGAGTGAATTTCCTCAAGTATGGAAAATGACCCTCTTAAAGAAGCAGTGTGCAGAATTTATCTACGGAGATTACCACATTGCTCCGCCATGCTTCCACAGTAGCCCAGAACAGATAAACCAAACACCGCCCCTCACTGTGGGTGGCACCATGGTGCAGTGGTTAGCACTGACAACTCACAGCAAAAGTGCTCCTTGTTCAATCCAGGCGGGAGTCCTTCTGTGTGGAGTCTGCATGTTCTCCCTGTGTCACCGTGGGTTTTCTCTGGGTGCTCCAGCTTCCTCCCACAGTCCAAAGACATGCAGGTTAATTGGTGACTCTAAATTGTCCGTAGGTGTGAATGTGAGTGTGAATGGTTGTCTGTCTCTATGTGTCAGCCCTGTGATAGTCTGGTGACCTGTCCAGGATGTACCAAACCTCTCGCCCAATTTCCAGCTCCAGCCCTCCCCCCGGAATAACACTATTTTTTAACGTGAAACTGCTTTATTCAGTCTACGATGAGCCAAACGGTGTCATGGAAACACTGATTTGTAATGCTAACCTGCTTTATTCAGCATTTTTTACCAGTTTAAATCACCTGGTCTGTTTGTTTTGGGAATGGAGACACCTCTGCAGATAATTTATCTCATTAATAAAACCTCCTGAACTGTGAGTTCACACAAAGCACATGGAAGACGTTTCAGCTGGTTTCAATCAGCAATCCTCACTGCTAGATGCCACTAAATCCTACACACTGCTCCTTTAACACCACATTAGGTGGTGGTGGCACCAGTTGTGTTGAAATTACACATTGGCACCACAGGGACAGTGTCGAAGTAAGGTAAATTAGAATTCTTCGTCATTGTGGACACATGAATTAATTCAATTCAATTACGTCATGCAGTGGGCAGTGGTTATGTTACAACCTCATTGATTGCATAAAGAGTGAGAAAGTCTTTGTTGGAAGGAGGTCAGGGTGGTGGATGAGTCAAACAAACATCAGACTTTTACCCAAGAGATTGATGTTCATGTTCCTGTTGAAATAAAAAGTCAACTTGGACTTCTCTAACTTAACATACTCACGCCCTTTTCCTTCTCACCACGTTACTTGACATACTTATGTCACTTTACGACACACTTGCATCCCATGCATAACAATCTTAGTTATTTTAGTCAAAAACAAAATCTTTTTCTGAGCCTTGCTGTGCTGCCACCACATAATTTCAACACAATACGTGCCACCACCACGTAATGTGGTGTTAAGAGGTCGTGGTCATTTCACATATTTCAGTGAGATCATGTTGGTATGTTACATTTGTGCATATTCTATACAAGTCTACTGAGGCTATCCAAACAACATCTCTCTTCTTCCTGCTCTTTTTAATCAAGAAAAGTGTCTCACTGTATTTAGTTACAGATTATAGTTTACATTTTGATGAAAGGTTTGTACTGGAAGTGTACACTAAGGTGATTTAAAGTACCTTGAAAAACTCCCTCCTCAGACATTTCTCACAAAGTAGAAGTGAGCACTTATTTTTTAGGGACCTTCAGTCACACGTGGAGAGACAGAAAGCAGGCACGCGACTGCGCATTCTCCTCTGCATTTATAAACACTCTGATTTTCTTGTTTGGATTTACTCCAAATGCCCCATTTTTATTCTGTCCTAACATTGCGTTGTGTTTAAACTAAGAGGTGAGGGGAGGGTCACACGGTGTGTCTGAGGGACCAGCACAACCAGCAGAACACTAATCTCATCAATTTCCCAATGCAAATATTGGACTTATTAATCTTCTGTGCAGACACTTGTAGTCACACCATTCTCCCTGCCAACTCTCAAGGAACACACGGAGGCCTTGTATACAGACACTTCACAAAGCCCAGGCAAATTTCATATTTATTTTTTCCTGTTACCATAGTGACATTATACTCTAGGGGAGATAGCAGGCTCATATGTAGTCTTGGGATGCAAATCCCCTCGTTAAGCTTTGCAATTGAAAATGCAAACACATTCAGGAGCAAGACATCTCTAAAACACTCACAAATGTGCATAAACCATTAGACAATGTTTTCAGTAGATGTTGTTGTCTTATTGTCAGAGGGGCCCCCAGAAATCTTTCATAGGGGTGGCCAGATGGAGCCACTAAAGATCTTAGGGTAGCATGCCAAAACCAAAAGCAGTAACTGAATTTCAGGAATTCGCTTATGCTGCTGAAGCCTATAGGAGGGCTGAAAACTATGAGAGTTAACGACCACATACTGATAAACCTTGGTTTCTTATTTAACAATAAATGTTACTAATTATGTGATGTGCTGAGACTAATACTGGTACAGTTAACATTTTGGATCCACAGTCCTGTTTTGATGTATTTTATATGTATACATGTTATGCAATTAATTGTTCTTCAAAAGGCTGGTTGTCCTTTTCCTTAGCAATGAGACTTAAAACCAACAAAACATCAGCATCATCTTTTGTCAGCATTCAACGTCAAATTAACATTAGCATTAGACATTGTCCTGACATTATATTTTGGTCACCCCGCGTCACAACCTTAATTCAACCAAATGTCAACGTCTAAGAATATTGGTGGCCAGCCGGTTTCACATTACAGCTCGATATTAGTCTTTTTAAACAACCAAAATCCAGTGTCTTCCAAACATCTCATGCCAGCGTCATCTTTACATTAAATACTGACATTTAGTCATAAGATATGGAGAACAAAACCCAACATCTGCAAAATGACATGATGTTAATCTCCACAAAATGTAAAATACAAATTTGACATTTAAAATACTGTCAACCCAAAATTTAGCTTCTGTCCAACATAAGATTTTGATGTCTTTCTGACATTACGTTGACATCTGGTGCTAGCTGGGAAGGCAATGGATGCCTTATGTTGTCTAGTTTCACAAGGTACCACTGCCTCTTAAAGATGGCAATATCAGTCTATTTTTGCAAGGGGGTGCCGGGGGAGGGGCGGCAATTGTATCAGGGTGGCCCCAGCCCCTCTGGTCCCCCCCCTTGGGGGCACCACTGCTTAATAGATGCTATTTGGGCAATTTAAGGCAGGGATTTAAAACAAATATAGAGCTTTAATTTAAACCCAGCTGGCCACCAACATCGTTAGACATTGATATTTGGTTGAATTAAGGTTGTGACGTTGGGTGACCAAAACGGACAACATCTGATGCCAACGTCAATTTGACGTAGAATACTGACGACGAATAAAGTTGATATTTTGATGGTTTTAAGTTGTGCTAAGTAGACAAAATTCAATGTCTTCCAATCATCTCCTGTCAACATAATCTTGATGTGGAATAATGACATGTAGTTATGAGGTATGGAGAACAAAACCCAACATCTGCAAAATGTCATAATGTTAAAGTCCACAAAATGTGAAATTCTAACATTATTTGACATTTTAAATATCGATATCGAATTTTTATCCCAGCAAAATTTAACATCTGTCTGACGTAATATTGATATATGGTGCAAGCTGGGAAGGAGTACATTGATTGTAAGAAATCAAATGTTGAGTTCAACGGACCCCCACCAATGGACGCCTTGGGTTGTCCAGTTTCACTAGATACCACTGCTTTGTGCTAGCTTAAAAAATAAGCACACCACAGCCTCTTAAAGACAGTAATGTCGGCCTATCCTCATTAGGGGGTGCCAGTAGGAGGGGCAGCAATTGTATCAGGGTGGCCATGGCCCCCCTGGCCCCCCTTAAGGGCGCCACTGCTTCATAGATGTTATTTGAGCAATTTAAGACAAGCATTTACAATTCAATATGTGGTAGTCCAATCGATGCTCTTACAGTGTTATCAAGTAGCTTTTTCACATCATACATCATCAGTTCTGCCAACAGAGTTGGACAGGAGTTTTGTTTTCTTCCCATTTCGTCTGTCTCTTCATCTGTCAGGTCATATTTGTATTTTAGCAGACGTCAATATTTTATAAATGGATTTCCAGAAAACAACACTAGACAAAACAAAAGAACACACAGGAGACTTTGTAGAGTGGTTGGTAATGGGGCAAGAAAGAAGTCATTAACTTTTCACACTGTTTGGCCAACAGAGGGGAGTGGCAGTGGACGTGGCTTCCTCAGGAGCACACAACTTTCAGACAGATTAACATAACAACCTCAAACTTTGTGTGCCTATCAACAGACAGCAAAACAGGAATAAAATAACCTCTATCACCAGGCCAACCAAACAACATGCAAGCACTAGAGAGCAATTTATGGCTTGGAAATAACTACCCTGCCAATTTTTTCCAAACCTTAGTAAAGTGGCGGTTAAAGGGCAGCGTAATGGCTGCTGACGAGATACAGAGCTGCAGGCGGAGGACAGGAACATGTCATGTTCAATTTCAGATAGAGACATGATAAAGTGAGCATTGCCTGATTTGAGAGAAAAAGTGCTCTCACATGGCTGCTGAGTATAGAACCCTGCTGCTTATCTACTTTCAAAGCCAAAAAAATGTGTCCCTTTTAAATTCTTTGGTGAAATGATATTCAATGATATACAGAATCTGAATGGGGTTGGCAGGTATTCAGGAAGCTTAGGTAAGTGAAAGATGGTGTTATTGAATTGAGGGCTGTGACCATCACCAGAAGGCTAGTTTCACAGAGCCAGACCTATCTCCTCAGTGCTTTGTCAGCACTGGAGAAAGGTCTAGAAGCACACATTATCATTCTGCTGTAATAAAAATGCTCTGGCTTGGTCCTTTTTCTTTAAACTGATCGCAATCGTCTTGGGCAGAGACCAGGATGCAACAATCAGTCCTTTGCAAATTAGCATCGGGCGAAACTTGTTTTGGTGGAACATTTGCATGTGGGGAGGTGACACTTTCAATAAAATGGCTAATTCTCCACAAAAAGAAAACTACTCCACAGTCGATGTGCTGGCTGCATGTGGCTCTTGTTGAGCATTATCACAACGATATTACAGAAACTTGTGTGATGTGGAACGGATCAGTACATTGGTGAAGTCACTGGCTCGTGCTGCTGCCATAGAAAAAAAATGTCAAATCAACTCCTACTGGCTGTTTCAGAAAACAGACCAATGTTGGTCATGAGAGTCTGGTGAGGCGGGGTCTGAGCTTGTCAGGGTGCGCTCACAAGCAGTAGCACAAAGGTAGTGATATCAACAATATCTGTACAGTTTGTTGGGAAGCAGGCTAAATAGCACTCCAAAGTTAGTCTAAATTTTGATGAAGGAAAACCTGGCATAGCTATTTTTCAAAGGTGTCCCTTGAACTTTCACCTCAAGATATCTGAATGAAAATGGGCTCTGTGGGTACGAGTCTCCACTAAACGTGAGAAGGCTTGTTCCCAGAAAATGTTTTGCTCCTCATAATCCATGTAGTTCTTCAAATTGAAGCTGTATGTCTACATGTTTAAGGAAGAAGACAACCAGCCTAGATACAAAAAGGACTGTAATGGAACTCAACATGGTAACTTAAAATCATGACATTAACTCTGTGATAAAAAAACCAAAGTCTATCAATGTGACTCCTTAACTCATATTGACAGTTGATTATTTTTCAACTAGCCAAAAACAGCATTATTGAATTCCTAAAATTGAGTTAGGGCTTTTGCTTTTAGTGTGCCACCCTAAGATTTTCAGTGGGCTTATCTGGCCACACCTATGAAAAATTCCTGGGGGCGCCACTGTTGACAAGTAAATGGTAAATGAACAGCACCTTTCTAGTCTTCTGACCACTCAAAGCGCTTTTACACTGCTGAGTCACATTGACCCATTCACACACTGGTGGCTGTGGCTACCATGCAAGGTGCTACCTGCTACTCAGGTACCATTTACATGCTCTCACACACTAATGGAACAGCCACTGGGAGCAATTTGCGGTTCAATATCTTGCCCAGGCATACTATGACATGCGAGCATGCGGACTGGGGATCGAAATTGTTGGACGATCTGCTCTAACTCTGAGAAACAGCTGCCCCATGATCTTTACAACAATACCCCAAAATAACAAAGCAAGCCTTTTTACACAGTCTAAATCTTTGTCAAAACTTCCAACTTTCAGTGTGTAGCTGGTTAGCTTGGAAGGTGTTGCTGTTTTCCATAGCAAAGGGGATTTGGAAACGGTAACACACAGATAGTAGAGGAGGGTTATAATGTAGGCCTAAACAGCTAACCAATAGCAGGCTTTTAGCCAGAGTCTATATCCGGTGAGTCAGACCAGCAGAGAGCTAAACAGGCAAGTCTTTGTGCATGTGAAACACTTAATCTCACATCTCACCATTCTCACATTTTCTTCATATACTCTCCTTGTGGAGAAAATTGAAGAATTAATTTGGTGAGCTCCTGCATTGCTCACACTGCACCACAATTGTTCTCAAGGCTGTTGTGTGGGAGGAGGAAACACGACAGTGTAAGACTATGGGAAAGTGGTAGGTTGCATCATTGAAGAAAACTCATGGAAAATGTTATTACAGGGGAAGGCTTACTGTGTTCATGATATGACTCAAACCACTTCTGAGCAAGACTTTCCTGATGGAAGAGAAATATAATAAGAGTGGGTGCAGGTAGACCACTTTAACACTTGGAGGAAGATTGCACAGTGCCTCGGTAAAGAAAGGTGCCAATGGCTTGAAGAGCATCATGCGGGCTCGTGGCCTGTGACATTTGAAGATGTAAACACAGGGAAGAAATGAAACCCTCTGTGAGCCCACTACATGGTTGGTGGAAGAGTCCCCCGACAGCTTGTGGCAGGGATTTTGTGAGAGCGAAGGGGGGCCAAAATCTAATCAGTGACTCGGTACATCTGGTCAACATTAGCAATTAGTTCTCGAGGGTCAGTGGGTGAGTACTGTTCACACTGAGGCAGCGAGGATTGTGCCAACAGATAATTAGATGAGGAGAAATCGTTCCCTCATACAGTTTTCCTGTTTTGTTCTGCCATCGTTTTGATTACAGGAGCATTTGGTTATGTGGAAAATTACATCTACTGCACCATTTAACCAGTCAGAGCTAACTATAATGCTAACTACTGCATGGATATAAGCATTAAAGGGGTTGGTTTGCCAATTTTCAACCAACTTTGGATGATAACAATGTGGACAGTATGTGGAAATGAACTGTGGTAAACTTCCCTGTCATGCCAACGCCCATATCATCCGGCTCATCTCCCAGCTCAAATCCAGCATCATCCAGTTGGATTTTTAGTTGGCTCTAGGGCTTTTGCACAAACTACAAATTGTACTTTCGCATTTCTGAATGAGCATAGAAGCAGATCGAGAGAAAGACGCCCCTCTCTTTCTCTTTCAAACTCAATCCAAACTTAGATCAAACTTAGAAACTTGGCAATGCTGATCAAATATAAGCCAGGATTCTGTTACTGCGTTGTTCGTTTCTTGTCTAAAATGTCTTCAGAGCCATATTTTAGTGCAAAGTTAAGCTTCAATACGAGAATTACTGAACAGGAAGTGGGAGTCATGCTATTTCCTGTATCGTGGACACAGAGGCTGAAAAAACTCAAAAATCAAAAGGTAAAACTCAGCAGTGCCAATAAGATATAAACAAAGATTCTGTCCCTGCGTTGCTTGTTCTGCAACAAAAATGTCTTCAGAAACATGTTTTAGTGCACTGTTTGGCTGTAACAGCCTATGGGAATTTGGGAACAGGAAGTGGGTGTCATACTGTTTCCAGTGTTGTGGAAAAAGAGGCTATAAAAACTGAGATCAAAAGGTAAAACTAAGCAGTGCTGATAAAATATGAACCAAAATTCTGCCCCTACATTGCCTATTTCTAACTTAAAGTGTTGTCAGAAAAATCTTTTAGTGCACTGTTTGGATGTAAAAGTCTATGAGAATTTGTAAACAGGAAGCAGGTGCCATACTGTTTCCTGTATTGTGGAAACAGAGGCTGAAAATTCTGAGCTCAAACAGTAAAACTAAGCAGTGCTGATAAAATACGGTCTCAGATTCTGTCCCTGCCTTGCTTATTTCTCACCTAAAATGTTTTCAGAAAGATATTTTAGTGTACTGTTTGGCTGTAATTTGGATTGTTTGTCACACCCCTGCTGCCATATTGTTTTCTGTATCAAAACCAAATAGGTATAGCTGCGGCTTCCTGCATTGCCTATTCTTTGCCTAAAATGTCTTAAGAGGCATGTTTTACTGCACTGTTTAGCTGCCTATGAGAATTTGTGAACAGGAAGCAGGCACCATACTGTTTCCTGTATAGTGGATTAAATGTAGTTACTGTGTATTTCAAACTGACTTTTGTATTGCACAGTTTGTATTGTAATTGTATGTATGGTGTCAACCTGTTAAGTGTAGGACTGCAGATGGAAATTAGCATCTGGCTCAATCTGGTGCAACCATGTTTTAATCTCTTGAAAATGATCAATGTCATTGCACGCTGTCCTTTTGATAAATTAAATAAACTAAACTAATCTTCCAGTGGTTAGATACCTCTTCAAGATACTGCACACTGACATGCACTGGGGCTCTGTAAATGATGAGCAAATGCAATGTGACCACACTCAGACAGCAATGACTGTTTGCTCAGTGCACGGCTAATTCTTTCGCGGAGGTGTCGCCGTCGCACCAGTCAGTGGGGTTCATCTATAAATGAGCAAACAGAAGGGCAGACGACTCTTTTCATGCTCATGGTGAACTGATCACAGTGCAGACGATCTGAATCCAGCTCTCCAGCTGAGCTTTGATTCTGTGCCACTGAAACAAAGCGATCCTCCCCCGTTCAGATCAAGAGACACTTTTTCACTCTAGCTGCCAATGAGACACTCATGGAGAGGTTTGCCCGGACTTAATTGGAGTGGAATTTGCAGTGAGAGTTTGAAGATCTGACAGCCGGCAGAAGACAATGGGCTCAACAGCTGCTCTAAGTCCAAGGCTGATCCTGCCAACTCGCCATATGTACAATTTTGCGCTGAGGTGAGCTGGTTAAGCTGTTTGGAGACAGTGTTTCAACTTCCCATCCACATACCGGATTTGCCTCACCCACAAACACTGTACATCCCACACTAACTGTACTCACGCTCAGGAGGAAGAAGAAGAGGAGCTGCTGCATCATGTCACACTGAGAAAGGTACATCTGTAGACTTTACTCATGCACTATGGGGCCATTGTGAGGACCTTGGCCTTCCAGCATCCCCTTCCCCAACACACACACTGCCTCTCACACTCCCCTACCAGCCCCCTCTCTCTGCCACACTTTCATCTCTCCTCACTGGGTGGATAAGGAGCAGCTCTGCCTGCCACTGTGCACTTCCCTCTCAAAGAGCCATTCATTGCTGCCGGCAGAGGGACCTCAGCTCACCTCCTATCCACAGAGGACTCCAACTTCACTACCTCCTGCCTTTTGGCAACAAGCTTTCAATGCAAACATTCTCAAGGTAAATGCTCTCACACACTAAGCCTGGCACAGGCTGAAAGGCAAAGAAAAAAAAATGCTTCAGATGAGAAACCGACAGATGTTGTCTCAGACCTTGGGCCAGGGTCAGACCCTTGGCACATCTTTTCCCCTCATGTACTGAGTTCCATCCAAGAAAAGGAGGGTTTCACTGCTGAGCACTGAATGGCATGAAAATTGTGAGAGTGGACAACAAAAAAGTAAAGAGAATAAAATAAAGAAGGAGACCTGTAGAGCTTACTCAAACTTTTTGCTCAGTGCAATATTGGCACAGGTTAAAGTTTCTTTAAGTGAAAGTTTGAGGCATTAACTCATCAGCTTGTCATGCTTTGATTTATGCATTAGGAAAACCTGAGACAGGGACAGTGATCTGATCTCTTCCCGTGCATCTCAGACAGAGGGCAGAAAGGGAGAAGAGGTGGGGGACAGGACATTAACAGAGTGATTTGCAGTGGCACTTACCTCCATGACCGGGGCTGGGGAGGCAGAGCAGCAGGGTCAGGAAGGCACCGACCAGGACCGAATGCATGGCTGTGATATTTTCGTGCTGAAAGTTAAGTCCTCCACTCTCACGTTAAAGACACTCCATTCAGAAGGGACTGAATGAGTTTCCAGTTTTGGGACCTGCTACAGGATACTCCTCCATGTGAAGGGGCAGGGCTGGGGAGGGACCATGAGAGGGACGCCCTCTTCCACAGCCCCCACCTCTTCAGCACACTTATGCACACACACACACTTAAACACACACATACATCTTCAAAGATTGAAAAAACATATCCTGCCTCTCCCTACTGCCCCTGCACTTACACAGTCACAAGTGCAAGACCTGTTAACACACACACACACACACACACACACACACACACACACACACACATATATATACTGTAGTAGTGATGGACAAAAATAAATGAATGACTCTTTTTAGTGTCTGGTATGTACCGACTCAGCTGTCGAATATCTGAGTGCTCATGGATCCATAATGTGTCATGACGTAGTGCAACGACGGCTGTAACCTGTGACAGGCTGTTATGATACCACAACTATCGCACATTCACATATATGGAGTTATCTGTTGAGCTGCGAGCGTCACGTAGGTTTACATTACCAAAGGTTTAATCACTTGACGACAGCGACTCCTGTGTGCAAATGGAGAGAGAAGAGAGTGAGAGACGCTGTGCTGCTGCCAGAGGAGCCGCTGAATGAGTTATCTCAGAGTGATAAGTCACTGAAAGAGTTTGAGAAGTTCATGGCTGTTCATAAAACATTCAGGACACCACAGTTTATTCCACACTACTGAAGCTGCTCCTCTTTTTGGAAACACCACAGTGTCGGTAATAAATTCGCTTGTATGACGTCAATATGTCAACAAGCCGAAATATTGTGAATAACACGATTTAAATTTTTTATATACTAAAAAAAAAATACCAGTATTATCGTGAACAAGATAATATGGCACACCCCTAACTCACATGCTCCTTGAATGGCTGTTCTTATGACTTTGCTGTGTTCATGAAGTTTAAGTTATGGAAACAACATGGACCTTACAATGCAGATGTGTTGCATCTTATTGCTCAGACCATGTAAACAACATGTTAATAATGAAGAGCAAACAAAACGGATTAGGTGAGTCATGAAATATGATTGAGAACTTAATTTCTTAGAGTATTATGACACCACAAGACTGCAGCATGTGGCCGCAAAGGTAACTGGGACATCTGCTTGCCCCTAAAAGAATGACAGATCATTGGTCAGTGACATTTTTGATACACTCTATTGAGCGTACAAAGCCTACCTACATATAAATGGGATGCTCAATCAATGCATTAAAATGAATATTTTACCTTTATTAATGTAAACTTATATATGATGACTGGTAATGAATTGAAGACAAGTGATGTGGGGCAGGCAGTGCTGGCTGTCAAACAGCGTCATGGAGAAACGGGCACCATATTTTAAAAGGAAAGGTTTAGAAGGTTTGATACATTTACAGTGGGGATGTCAACAGTTAACCGGTAATTAGTTAACCACGAGAATATTTTTTAACTGGACTGACAAGTGTATATATTACTGCACTGTTAGTGGAGTCAGGTGGAGGCTACCTATTGGCAATTACTGCTAGGATCGCTGTCCGTCCCTATCCAACAGTGTTGCTGTGGAAACACTGTACCCATCCGATGGTTTCTCCCCCAGGTGCCCCGTTGGCTAAGCAGCTCCATTTTAACCTTAGAATCACTTTTAGCTGTGTTAGCACCATCAGCAGTGTCAGCATGGCTAGTAGTGCTAACATAGTTAAAAATGCTGGAAAAGGTTTGTGTTTATAAACAAAGCTAATGAGACTGGAGGGTGTTTCTGCAGCAACGCTGTCCTGTCATTGGGACGGTGTTACCAGCAGTTATCTGTGAATCAGCTGTGCCGCTAACTAGCCTGAGTGCAGACCAGCCTACGCTCATGTTAGCTAACCAGTTAGCACTGTTGGCAGTGTCAGCATGGCTAGTAGTGCTAACATAGTTAAAAAGGCTGATGGGGGGCTGTGTTTATAAATGAAGCTGATGAGACTACAGGGTGGTACCATGTTTTGGCAGCAACCTGTCCAGCCATTGGGGCGGTATTACCAGCCTCAATCTATGAATGAGACCTGGCTGGTGTGGATGCAGAGCGGCCTCGGCTAACGTTAGCTAACCTGTGGAGACAGGTTGGTGGGTAAAGGGCACTGTGTAATCCATCTTTCGGCATGCTAACATGTCTAGCCAGCTGTCTGTCAGCAAAGCAAACAGAAAATAAAATAAAAGGCAAGACATTTACATCAGAAAAAAAAAATAAAAAATCCCCACCTCTAAATGAACAAGGCTTTAAAATGCAGTGCTAAAGCTCACTGAGTTAACGGAGCACCAGACCATAAGGAAAGGCCTCTTGTTCTTGACCCCACTTTCCTTTTTTTCCCTTAAAAACTGGTTAGTTACTGCTTTGAGGGTGACGAGCTGTCCAAAGCAAAATTAACCGAAACACAAATTTATATGTATCAACTCGAAGGAACTGACACTGTGAAAAGAATGGGCCCACCCATTAGCAACACACATTCACACAGATTATACCTCCTGTACCACCCCTCAAATCAATACCCCCCCATAGCAACGCTACCTCTCTGTCTCTGTCTCCGTCTGACCACTCCTGGATCCGTAGAATTCCCTCCTTTTGTCTCACTCAGTAATTGGAGTGGCCTTTGGAGACCAGCGGCTGCCTTCTGCAGGGATAAACCTTTTACTTTTAATTAAAGACAAATCAGGTTGCCCAGCTCTCTTGGTGCTTTATCTTCCTAGCCTTTCCCTTGATCAATGTCTCGTTCTTTATGTTTTTGTTCAACAAACCTGCTCCCGAAGCTAATTAAGCTCACACTTTAGCGTGGAGTAGAGGTGGGTTGTGTTGGATTTGCATTCACTATCTCTCCTCTATTGATAGGGCAGGGACAATGGAAAAGTTTTACTGCTCAAGTTATCTAAGGCACTCACAGGGAGACTTTAATCGTGGTGAGTGCTGTCGCTGATTGTTCTCCACTTGGCTTTTACTTTCTTCTTCTTTTTTTTTTAAGGTAATGAACATACACAGACTCCTCACAAGGATTAGTATTTTCTGGTTGGATGCTAAGATTAAACCTCAAGTTCTCTCTCAAAGCCTGAACGTTCAATTTCACCTGTCTCACAGTCAGCTGGTTGGCAAATTATTTCTCGTTCTCTCTGACAGCCGAAATGGGAATACAATTAGAATTTTCTAAACACTTCCTCTCAGGTGTGGAATGACTTTACAACAGTAATTCACTGTTGAGCGCGGCCCATGCAGTTCAATTAAAGATTTCTTTTCAACTGAACAAACAATTCCTCAGAAATGATCTTCAAATTAGCTGCATATAAAAGTATGATAAACCATTCCAAGCCATGAGAAAGAGGGGGGCGTTTTGTATTTAAAAAAAGTGGAGTTTTATCTTATAACTTTGCACATTGTAGCAGAAACACACCCAAAATATCAAGTTTTAATACTTTTTCTCATTCGTGACTGAGACTGATATCCACACAGACACGCTGCTTTCATCTTCCTCCTCTGATCTGTGCAGAAAAGCACAAGTTCTCCTTCAAACAAAATCTCTTTTCTTTGAATCAACAGCACCTCCAGTGGCAAATAACATAACAGCTCCACACTGAGGTGGCACTAATTTGTTGGGAAAACAACAAACACCGTGAAGATGACGTGGACATCTCCTCTCTTTACCCTGCGAAAGGGTGTGTGTGTGTGTTTGCATCTGTAAGAAAACCTGTAAAATAACACATGGCGCCGGTAACACGACACTATTTATTGCAGGCAACCTTTCCTGACACCACAGCCTCCCTGATTATTTCAGCGTGACACGAGCTACAATTAAAATGCTCCCTCTGAGCCTAAGCCAATCGTTTGCACCGATGACATACTCTCGCCTCCCTGGGGATGCATAATTTGCCCTGGAGGGATGTCACCCACTGATATGAGTGGGCTCCTGCAGTATGTGAGAGCGCAGGCAGACCTTATGTAATCCACAACACCAGCGGCCCCCTTAGCATAAGCACTTCAGATGATGCAAGGAGATGTGTGCGAACTTGTCTTTATCAAAGGTAGATGATGCAATTCACAAAGTTTTTTTTGGGGGGGGGGGGGGGGTAATAATGCATGGACATGCTTTGATTAAAAATGTCCCGTGGAGTCTTTATTGTAAACAAACAGGGATTTGTTTACATTCAGCTATTCTCACCAAAATATATTATATGTGTCCTCAAGGCTTTAAAACACATTGAATGCATTTCCCGCCTCATAAAACATCTGCAAATCCCTTTTGAATCTTTTTAAACCTCTATTGTTTACATCTTTTTTATAGTGGTTTTACTGTGAACTTTTCACCAAGTTAATGCCCTGCTTATGTTGTGCATGTGCGTCCTTGTTGTGGTGGAAAACAAGATATAAACAATATGAAGACCCAGTAATAAAAACATAACACTACAAAAACACTAGTGGTCAATAACTCTATTAAGTACCTTTAAAGCAGCATCTGTCGTTTTTTTGGCCACTTGGAGGGAGCAGAACACGCTGACAATATCTGACATATGAAGCATGTCTGCTTACTCACTATCTCTGGGTGTCATCGTCTGGACAGGTCAATCGAGTCATCAGCTGATTCACCATCAACCAACAGCATAGTGACACACCTTCTCTGTCAGCCCATCATCGTGCTGCTCCTCATTTTAAATATGGTTCTGTCTCTGCCGTAGTTCTTTCTTGCCATTGTGCGCGCCCTCTACCTCCCTATCACCACCCAGTCTTTACAGATTCATCAGCCTCACCTGCCTCAGCAGTCAGCAGCCTCAGAGTCATCAGCAACCACCACCACCACCACCACCACCAGTGTCTGGACTCCATGGGGGGATTCATCTTGCTGCTGATTTATTCCTGTCATTCTTCTGTCTCTCCTGATTGAAATGAGGTTGTTGTTGCAAACCAAGAAGTCGCCCGTTAGCATATCCAGCAGCAACATTAGCATTCATTTGGAGCGTGGCTCATGTCTACCTGAAGAATCTAGGTCCAGCATTCCCTCAATTTTCTGCTCCGTTTTTGGTCTCAACCAGCTCCTGAGGGAAATATCTGGCCTTTAAACTGCTCAATACTTCACTGTTTTCAGGGTACAAAAACACCAACCAAGTGCCAAATGTGGGTAGATTTTCTGTTTGGCAAGCAAATCTCTGAGGGCTATCTGCCATACTGGCGGTTGACATTTGCACCAAAATAGTCATGTCATAAAAAATCTATGCTGAGAGTCTTTGCCACGTTTTGATGTCATTTAGGAGCACAATGCTCTGCTGCAACTCAGCTCTGATTGTAGGGGTGTTACACACATAGACACACACGTACACAACCGATATGTTTTTTTGCGGCTTAGCATCTAGCTACAGTTGCGCCATTACTTATGAAGGTAACAATAAAACTAAAATAATGAATGTGTTTATATGAATAGAAACAATTTATAATACCAAACTCATCCTGCAAAACTCGACTGAAATGCATTCAACCCAAACAGACCCTGCCCTACAGTAACCCCCCCCCCCCACCCGTTTCATTTTTTCTTTCCCTTTTCCTTTCTTTTCCTCACACACTGTCCTCTGTTGCTAATCTGAGCTCTTTTATGTTTTGTTAATCAGTACCATCTGTAAATCTATTGTTGTCCATGTTGTCAACATGTGTTTGCACTCGATGGTGAATAAAGGGATTTAAAAGAAAACACATTAAAATAATTTCGCTTCAAATTTTGCTCTGGCCTCTTCTTTCAGTTTGTACTCAATATAATATGTTATTATTTAATCATTAAAGAATACATATGTGACCAAAAAAAGGCAATTTATTATTTTGGCTGGTTAAAATATGCTTTGCCAGTGGATTTTTTTCATCTAGTCGTCCACTTGTTCAGCAAGTCAGGAAGCTAATAACACTTACTATGTTCAACACTAGTTGCCAACTTTGTCGTAGTGTTCAGTGAGTTTACCAGAACTTTACTCACTGAAAACAAATGTTTTTTGCATCTGGAAATGAGGTTGATAAAATGAGTTGGCAGGCGAGGAAACTAACATACTGAGCTGGAGGAGTTAGAATAGTTAATCTTACAACTCTGAGGGACATCTGGTCTTTTCATTGTTTGTTAATATAAAAAATATTCATTGCAGCTTCAAAAGAGATGTTCACCTTCCTTGGAAAAGTCTAACGTAAAAGATAAAGGACAGAATTCCCAGTGCTGATGCAAAAATGGCTTCCAAAATTAGGGCGAAGCTAACAGCAGTCTGACTGAGACTAATCAAGGTGGTATCTTCCAAAATAACTTTTTTTTCCCCTCTTTGTGTTACTGTCCCTCCCGTGCATTTCAGTAAGGAAACATTATCTGAGGAAACACAAGGCTGAATCCAAATGTCTGGACTTCTCCACACTTGCAGACCTGTGGACTTTGCGGGTGCGTTCTGGGAGTCTGGGAGTGCTTAGGGTTGTCCAAATCCACAATTCATTCAGTCCACAAGGGGCCTCAGGTGGACTTTTTGCAAACTTCCAGAGTCCGATTGGGGTACACACTGAGCAGACTTCACAGATTTATTTGCCCTCAATTCATTGCAATATGGACGTGATGTTGTGTTGTTGTTTTTTTTTTCAATAGCCAACTAAAAAAACAAAACTTATGTGTATGTAAAACAGTTACTGTAGCCTATTAAAACTCAACTTGAATTATGTAGGCCAGAAATAATATTCAACCAAATCATGATACAGAAATATCGGCTGTAGACGGGAATCAAAACGCACTGTATTAATGCAGCCTAACCTAAAGGTTGCGCAGTGTAATGTCAAATACAAAGGCTACAACAGTGGCTGAAAAACAACAAAAGATCTTCCAATCTCTGTGATAGGCCTACACAGTTTATTTAGCCTCTGTATGTGATGACAGTGAACTCATCACAGTATGTATGACTGAAGTCTATGAGAGCTCAGTACGCAAGTTCAGAGAATGGACATTTGGATTCAGCCTTAAATTCTGGAGCCAACTCACTGGACCAAACCACGTGCTGCCTTGTCATGGGGATATGGATTTAGTTTCGCTTTGTATTTAGTCATAGTTGCCGTCCATTTTGGTTACCCCTTGTGTATTATTTGGTTTGGCAAAGCCACTATACATGTATATGCTCCCTCGTGTGTCATTTTGACAGGACAGTTTGTTCAGTTAACACTTTGTTTAGTTATTATATTGAGAATAGTTAAGTTATGTTGACCTGTTTTATAGGCCTGGTTGTTCAGTTCTTGGTTTGTAATTTTTCATGCATTTTTTCCCTAACTGTGGTCACTGGCCTTTGGCTTCTGTTGCTGACGCACAAGGGACCATGCAGCGTCTGTACGAGACACACTGGGCTTTCAGCTAAGTCCAGTGCAATCCCGTCTGCTGCAAAAGCAAAGTAGAAAAAATGAGAAAGTAGAGCTAGGTTGGAGGTGGATGGGTCAAACAAACACCGGACATTTATCCAGAAGACCAACATTTGTTTCACATATGAAACTAAGAATCAGCCTGAGCTACATCAACCAAAACACGTTGTTACTGCTGTATGTCATGTGAAATAGTCGTTAAGTTGCTGTAAGAAATTCAGTTATTTTAACCCAAACGATGATGTGGTTTTTAAGCCTAACCTGTGTAGCTTTGATGCCAAAACCTACATTTCCTGGGAAGAAAGAAGTTTATTTTGAAAACATGTAACAAGCGGAAATTGACATGGAAACTGACATGTCCAAAATTGATGCTAGAGGGGCACCTAGAGGATCACACTTTGAAGCATAGGTTCATTGACCAAGCTGCCATATTCGGGGAATTTGGAGCAAGAACATTTAAAAATTTTGTACTCAAAGACTGTAAATGGAGATCCCCACTTAATTTGATTGATCAGACCGTCCCCCATCTCTGCTGTTGTTAGATTTCTTCACAATAGCAAAATCTAAACCTCTCCTGTAAGTTGAAATATTTGTGCACCTCTGCAACAATATACACTATTTTGATTCCACCATCTCACCATATTACCTGACAGTTATATCTCAGTAGCTTTCCTCAGCTTGGAGGAATCCTTATCAGATCTCATTTCCCTGCCAGTTGATGTAATCTTCACACAGAGCAGTAACTTAGGATATTTTGCCGAAATATCACCTCTCAAGTCATCCTCGGCAAAAGAGAGAAGAAGCTCAGCTTTCACCACAGCGTCTCAAATATCACCTTCCTGTGTTGCTGCAGCCGTCTGGCCAGACCACCGCTATGCTCGCAAAGCCCCAGACTTGATTAAACCGCAGCAAGTATGTCAATGTTATTCTAAACCTTTTCTTTTTTTTTTCCACTGTCAGGATAAGAACTTGAGCCAAATGCCAGATAATCACAGCGGTCTGTTTTGATCACCATGATTTACTGCTTTTAAAATACGCTGTAATAATCAAGTGGTCTCAGAACAAAGAGCTTTAGTGGCATTGGCAGCAGCAGCTGATCCTGCTGTGGGAAAATGGAAGTTTCATTATATGAGAATCTTAATTTTGTCCAGGAGATATCACTTCTCTTTGCCTTTTGAGCTAATGTGAGCCCACACACTTTCTGTCTCTTTAGTGCAGCATAATGGCTCACTCTTTATGAACTCTATTGTTTGACTAAATTCATAATATTAATCCATGCCTCCCTAGTATTTTGTCTTCCCTTTACTTGACAACCTTAATTGAGGATAAACTGAAACCACCTGCATCAGTGCTCCATGTGCGGTATACGCCTCAAGCGTGGTTGCTGGACAGGATTTTATGAGTGGAAAAGGTTTTTTGAGGAGGTTGCAGGTTGCAGCCTCTGTCATTTAACAGCAAAGGTAAACACTTTGATGAGTAGCTGTGAGAGAAGGCAGCACACTGAGAGGCGAAGTTCATGATGACATCAATTTTTTACAGGGCAAAGAAGGTTACTTTCAAAATGTAATCTGGTATAGATCAATGATCAGTGTAGTATAGCTTTAACAGGTTAAACTGTGAATGGGAAAAACAGCATATTGTTACAAATTTAGGTTTTGAAAGAATGTAATCACAAACTATTATTGATAACTGCTCAACCATTTCGGTCATTTTTCATAGAACATTGCCAATGTTTTGATGGCTCCAGCTTCCCTATTCTGAGAACATGCCCAGTTTCTCTGTTTTTTATATCTGTCAACTGAATCTCTTTGAGTTCAGACTGTTGGAGCCATTTCACACCAAGCACAGACTTTTGTCTGAAAAATTTGCACCGATATTTATAAAAACTGTCACTTGCACACCCTTACAAACATTTGTGTGGAGAAAAAAAACTTAGTCTAACCTCGATTTCAGCAGATGACCATATGTGGGTATACATGTTCGACTGATAGCATCTTTCCTTTGTGCCAACTGATGTCATACCTCCGTGTCAGCTTGCTCCCAAAATGGAGGAATGTCTCATAAGTTTGGTTCTTCAACACCCAATACTGTACGACAAACACTGCGACGACTACCTCAGCAACCACATAAAGAATAATACATGTCTTGAGATCACCCAGCAGCTGTGAGAGTTATGTTGGTCACAGAACAAGCAGACCTAAGCCTGCAGGAAGTGCACTGGACTTTGAAGCCAATTTGACATTGAGGCCAAACTACAACAGTAACTACATCTTTCAGGTTAACCATGTGATGCCATTGACAACAGGATAGTCGGGGGACTCGGTTCAATTGGGCGGGGAATGCCGAAAAATTTTACACCTTCTTTTGGTTCGGTTCACTTTCACACTGCACTTTAGAGCGGACCAAACAGCCTGGACAACGTCACGCAGTTACAACAGCTGCTCATTTGGGGGCGGTACTGCCTGAAACGACCACTGACCAGGGAGAAAAAAAAGCATGAGGAAGAAGAAAACCTGGCTCATCGATTGGCCAGGACCAAAAACAGAAATCCGTCCCCTTCCATTCCCTATCCAGCACATTGCTCTGTACATGAGACGAATGCAGCAGTACCGAAAAAGACGGCGGAGAGCGAGAGACTACGATGTGCTGCTGTGGTTAAACAGACGCAGAGCGAGGTATTGCAAGGATTTAAAAGTTTTCAGATCACATATATGTCTGTAAATCATACGTATGCACTGAGCTCTACGTCACTTCCTCTCTTTGGTTCGCTGGATAGTCCAGTTGCATTTCACACTGTAAACAAACCGCACCAGGGTTCACTTGCAAGTGAACCGAGACCCCCAGTTTTCAAGCGGACCAGGGTCCCTCGTTTGGTCTGAACCAGAGTTCCAATGAGTGCTCACACCACTTGAAAAGAACCAAACTATCCGTGGACCAGGGTTCGTTTAAAGCAGACCAAATAGCACCAGTGTGAATGCGCCCATACACTACAGGATTATTGATTCATTGAGAATTCAATCAGCAGATTAATTGGTCATGAAAACAATCATTACTTGCACCTCTGTTATTCAACAATAATCAACCTCACTCAGTAACTTTTAGTTTTAAATCATGTCATCTCTGATCCTGAATGTATACGTTAAACTAATTCTCTCCTCTCACTACTTGTGGCCTGATGCACGGCAGCGATTTTGTGAATTTTAAGTGTTTCTGTCCAGGAACAAGCTCTGCAGTCCAGAGAGGAATTTGTCACATACAGTATTAAGATAAGATTAGCATTCCAGCGTCTGTATATAATTCTGTACGTGGGCTCACTGCCAAACAGCTAAATGTGTCCTGCACTGGAGATGTTAACAGGCTTATATGGATACATTTCGGTGGAATATTACTTCAAATAAATCTATTTTAAGCTGTGAGAATCTATGTCAGCCCGACCCTCAGAGGTAGAGGTGTTACAGTGTGATTAACGCGCCTAACACTGTCACAAAGGTGTTGATTGAACTCAGATTTGGAGTTCATAGCATGACGTTTATGTCAAGCAGGCAAAATGAAGCTCTAACAATTATTGAGATTTCCTAATAAGGGGATTTTAATCAATAAATGATCCAGGCTGCATGTTCTGTACCCACAGTGATTTTCCACCCTGACTAACAGTCACTGATAAAGTCAGTTCACTGGCAGGACACATTTTCAACTTTCAAAGGACTCTCAATGACCAACAGCCAACGTTTGCAGATAATAAAAAAGCATGGCGAATATAATTTTTCAGGCTTCTATTTTGTGCTGCAACATTAGCAGACGCTAGTTGTCAGAGTTACTTTCTTCCCGCTGTAAGCCTATTACAGTCCTTCTTTGACAATCCGTCTGCAGTGTCAACTTTAATTTGCTTTTCTCACCTCAGCTAATGCATGACACCACTGGAAGAAAAAAATGGATGGTTGACTCATTTACCGTGTATACACATGTAATGCTGTGTCCCCCGTATTTATTAATGATGCTAATTCCTGTGACAATATTTGTGTCACCTTCAGTTTTTTTTTTCACAAGTTCAATAATCACTTATTTAGATATGTTTGCTCAAGGAGAGGAGAGGATTAAACTTGCCAATCAAATGATTCCAGAGCAATCTGAAGCAATGCAACTTGATAATAAGTGGTTGCAGCCTCAACTGTGTTGTGGCAGTTGCTGTAAACATCATTTCGGGGTCTTAATCTCGATTAGCATGTAGTTTTCAAAGGCACAGGGCTCCCTGGCTAAATCCTCACCACATCCAGTTTGTTTATCTTTTCCCTGACAGCTTTGTGACTTTGAATCTCCGTCCCTAATGCACTGCTCTGGGGCGCATTGTCTGCTGATAGATGGGGATCCTCAGGTATTAAATGATGCTTCAGCAGAAAAAAAAAACAGGGAAATAAATTAACACAAATATGCATGTAAAATGGAGGATAAATAACAAAGCTGGAGTGTTAATGAAAACAGACTTAGTGCTGTCAAAGATAGCACATGCCTAAAACATCTAATAGTTAGCACAGAAAGCATTTCATTTTCCATCTTGTTTTTGCACAGCATTAGCAGCCTAGCATGGGCGGATTATGAGACAATGGGCCCCTGGGCTCAGACATGCAGAGGGCCCCACCACCTCTCCCACACAGATGAGAGACACACAGACTTCAGTTGTTGTTTTGTGTCTCTTTGTAGTCGTTGAGCATCTCTCTGTGGTTTTGTGTTTGACTGTAGCTGCTTTGCATCTCTTTGTAGTCACTTCCCCGCTGCACAAAAAACCTGCTGACACCCGCTAACATCTGGCTCTTTAATGTAATGGGAGAGGTTTTAACTGGCATTCACACCCAGGCCAAATGACTCTGTACTAGGCATGGGTAATTATCGCCTCTGGCTCCGATCAGCATCGATGGGAAACCAACACCTTGGTAAACGTGCTAATTTTAGCTCCTTTACCGGCGAGATGCAATGATGCGCCATCCCACATTACCGTCTGTCTCGACTCAAGCAGCGCTCAAACATCCATCCAAATTAGTCTGCACTGAGTTTGAGAGGAAATTAAATAAGTTTGAGATATATCACAGGTCTCTCTGTTCCTCTCTACTGTCTGTGACATTAATTGTGACACACCAAAAATAAAGACCAACCCACACACAGAAAGGTAACCCTGTCTGCTGCAGAGCCATCTACACAGCTCTGGTCTAATGGGAAAGGAGTCTATCGCCTATTTTAGCAGGTTAACCCATGTTTAGTAAACCCACATACACGAGCTAATTTTGGTGGAAAAGGGGTATTTGAGTCTCTTCATCTCTGCATCTCTGTAGTCATTTTGTGTCTCTTTCTGGTCATTTGGTGTTTCTTTGTAGTCATTTTCAGTCATTTTTAAATTGTTTTGTGTCTCTTTGTAGTAATTTTGAGTCTCTGAGTAGTTGCTTTGCATCTCTGTAGTCGTTTTGTGTCTCTTAGTTTTTATTTTGTGTCTCTTTGTGTTTATTTTGTGTCTCTTTGCAGCCATTTTGAGTCCATTTGAAGCTGTGTTGTGTCTCTTTGTGGTCATTTTGAGTCTCTCTGTAGTCATTTTTAGTCCCTTTGTATAAATTTTGAGTCTCTTTGTTGTTGCTTTGCATCTCTTTAGTCATTTTGAGTCTCTCTGAAGTTTCTTTTTGTTTTTGTTTTTTGTAGTCATTTGCCTCTTTGTGGTTGTTTTGCCCCTTTCCATAGCTGTCTTGAGTCTCGTTGCAGCTGTTTATTTTGTCTCTCTTTGTGCTCATTTTGAGTCTCATTGTAGTTGCTTTGTGTCTCTGTAGTCCTGTGTTATCTTCTAGTGTTTGTTTGCATCTCTTTGCCATCTTTTTCGTTTTGTGTCTCTTTGTGGTCACTTTGTGTTTCTTGCCAGTCGTTTTGATTCTCTTTTAAGTCGTTTTGTGTCTCTTTTTGGTCTTTTTGGGGCACTTTGTAGTTCCATTGTGTCTCTGTAGTCATTTTGTTTCTCTTAGTGTATATTTTATGTGTCTTTGTGGTCTTTTGTGTTTCTTTGTAGTCTTTATTCTTTGTAGTTTTGAGTCTCTTTGAAGGTGCTTTTTTGTGGTCACGTGTCTCTTTGTGGTCATTTTGATACTTTGTGGTTGCTTTGCCTCTCTGCAGTCATTTTGTATGTCTTATTTTTCATTACATGTTTCTTTGTAGCCATTTTCGGTTGTCTTGAGTCTCTTTGTGTCTCCTTGCAGCTGTTATACACCTTTTTGTAGTGTTTTGTGTATCTTTGTCGCGTCTTTGTGGTTGCTTTGTGTTTCTGCAGTCATTTTGTATATCTTAGTGTTCATTTTGTGTTTCTTTGTAGTCATTTTGAGTCTCTTTTAAGGTGTTTTGTGTCTCTGTGGTTGTTTTGCCCCTGTCCATACATGTCTTGAATCTGTTTGTGTCTTTTGCCTCTTTTGTAGTGTTTTGTGTCTCTTTGTGGTCATTTTTAGTCTCTTTCTGGATGGTACGTGTCTCTTTAAGTGAGCTTTTGCAGGTGAGGACCTGGGGGCCCCCGACACTTGATGTCCCTGGGCCCAGTAGGCTCTTTCAGTAATCCATTCATGTCCACTAGCCTCACTTGTCAGCAATCTATTTACTAACCAGGTTTGTACCCACTTTGTTAAAATTTCAAGGTTAAATTCAAACATATGCTTGCTTTGTTACAGAAAAAAAAGTTTTCAAATCTCGTTTCTTGACACACGCATAATACTGTGAGGCATAACATCACAGCTGATCTTCTAAAACTGGATTTTTCACTCCATCAAAGCCAACAGATCATCAGTGTGACAGAGTGGGACAGAAATCTTTCTAACAATCAATTGTGTGCCAGTCAGCATGCACACAAAACTAAATTCAGAATTTCACGCGCCGTTTCACTTGATAAAGAGGGGAATGTCAGCCGTTCAAGCTGCTCGCATATGAACTTGCTAAATGGAAGGAAGGATGGGAGGGCGGCAAACATTGTTACTGTAACACTGAGTCCCCCTGCTGTGCTCTGAGCACCACAGTGCTTTAAAGCTGCAAACATGCAGCATGAAGTAGACAGGGTATATGAAGCAGCTAGTTTTCTTTGGAGAGAGAGCCAGACAGTGATTGAAACACTCAGGAAAAAAATCAGTGGAGGCACATGAGACTGTAAGGCTTTTTCTCTTATTTGAAGTAAAAGAAAACATCCTTTGATTTCTCACCTGAAATCAATAAGTAATGTATTGCAGCATAGTCCTGAAACATCACAAACAGGAGAGGACTGCACGCTGTGCACGAAACCCTTTTTCTGCTGCATAAAACAGAATCTGCACAATTCCTAAGAAACTACTAATTCATCTCACGTGTTTTTGTCTTAAAAAGTTTTTGTCTTACTCTTGAGTCTGTGGGGTAAAAATAAGGCTGCAGTCATCAGCCAGTTACCTTAGCTTTGCACTGTGACTGAAAACAGGGGCAAACAGTTGCTGTTCAGAGGCAACAAAGTATGTCCACCAGCACTTAAAACAACCCAGAAAATACTGGCATTGTACGTTTCTGCAAACCACTGATACATATTTTATGTTTCATACCTATCATATCAACATTTCTAAAGTGACATAGTAAGCTGCAAAGCTACAGACCACTACAAACACCAAAACTGGTTGTTTTTTAGCAACCGGTTGCCACATTTTCAGTGGCATTTGTGCCAGCAAACATGTATTTTTTTTCTTCTTTTTAGCAACTTGTCGCCAAAGCCAGTGGTTTTTGTGCCTCCGAATGTAGGTGTTTTTCACTGACCTGTCACTGTGATCAACACGAGTGTTTTTAGTGAATGGTGGACCAGTGGTTTCAGCTCAAGCTCTAGTTTTCAGCCTTCTTTTCAGGTGGCTTTTGTGCCTCCAAACATAGGTGTTTTATAGAAACACATCACTGTGTTTAATGTGTGATTTTAGTGACTGGTGGCGGCATTTCTAGCAGCCTTTGTGCCACAGAATATGAGTGTTTTTAGTGACTAGTGGCCATGTTTCAAGTGGTGCTTCTAAACGTGGGTATTTTTTTTAGCAACCCTCGTGGCATTTGCACCAGCAAACATAGGTGTTTTTAAACGACCAGTGGTTCTAGCTCAAGCTTCAGTTTTCAGCAGCATTTCCAGCGGCGTTTGTATCACCAAATATGGGTGTTTTTTAGCAACCTCCACCACTTTTCTTGTGGCTTTTATGTGGTGGGTGTTTTTTTGCAACCTGTGGGCACGTTTCCAGTGGCAATTGTGCCACCAAAATGGGTGTTTTTTAGCAACTTGTTGCCAAATTTCCAGTGGCTTTTGTGCCTCTGAATGTAGGTGTAATTTAGCACTCAATTACTGTGTTTAAAGTGGGTGTTTTTTAGTGACTGGTGGATGTGTGGTTCCAGCTCAAGCTCCACTTTTCAGCAGTGTTACTGCGTTTAACGTAACGTGGGGTTTTTTTTTTGTGACTGGTGGCAGCATTTTCAGCAGCGTTTGTGCCACAGAATATGGGTGTTTTTTAAGTGATCGGTGGCCACATATCAAGTGGTGTTTGTGCCACCAAACATGGATGTGTTTTTGCGACCTGTGGCTTCGTTTTCAGTGGCATTTGTGCATCCAAAGGTGGGTGCTGTTTTTTTTTTTGTGGCCCATCGCAACTTTTCCAGCAGCTGCAGTACCACCAAACATGGGTGTATTTTAATCACCAGTGGTTCCAGCTCAAGCTCCACTTTTCAGCATCATTTCCAGCTGTGTTTGTACCACTGAATATGGGTGTTTTTCAGCGACCCGTCAACACTTTTCTAGTGGCTTTTGTGCCCCAAAATGTGGGTGGGTTTTTTTGCAACCTGTGGCCATGTTTCCAGCGGCGACTGTGCCACCAAACATGGGTGTATTTTAGCAACCTGTCGCCACATTTCCAGTGGCGTTTGTGCCTCAGGACATAGGTGTTTTTTTAGTGACACATCACTGCATTTAACATGGGTGCAAGCTCCAGCTGTCATTCGTGCTTTCAGCAGCCTTTTCAGTGGTGTTTGTGCCACCAAATGAAGCTGTTTTTTAGCAACCTGTCACTGCATTTAATGTGGGTGTTTTTTAGTGACTGGTGGCGGCATTTCTAGTGGCATTTGTACCAATAAACATGAGTGTTTTTAAACAAACTAGTGGTTCTGGCTCAAGATCCGGTTTTCAGCAGCATTTTTAGTGCTATTTGTACCACAGAATATGGGTGTTTTCAGTAACTGGTGGCCACGTTTCCAGCAGATTTAGTACCACCAAACATGGGTGTTTTTAATGACCAGTGGCTCCAGTGTCCAGTGGCGTTGGTGCCAGCAAATGTGGGAGTTTTTAGAGACCCTTAGCGACGTTTCCAGTGGCTTTTGTGCTGCCAAACCTGAGTATTTAAAGCCCAAACATGATCTTTTGTACCAATTCCCAAGTGGTTTTTGTGTCTTAACATAACCACACATTAATCACAGTGTTGTTTGAAACATAAAGTTTCAACATATCCGCTACATAATAACATACAAATACAACATATCCATGGATTGCAGAAATGTATAATGCCCACATTTTTTCTGGCTATTGGGTTGCTTCAAAAGCTTTGTATTTAGCCCACAGACATGAGGGTGGTGATAATCTCATCCATATCTCTGCTGTTCATTTACGTGCAATAATACTGTTGGTTATGAATACGATCATTCAGATATGTAATGATAGTTCTCTTAAAAATGAAATACGAATGAATCAAGATGCTCTCTTTTCTTCATATCAGAGATAACTGAGCTGCAGTATATTGAAGCCTTGGCGCGCTGCAGCTGCAATAAATATGGTAAACAAAGAAAAAAAAGCCATAAAGATATGAACAAAATATGATAGAGGATGTAAAAAAAATTAAAAATAATCAAAGACATCTGAGATCTTTCATACTGGTAATAGAATTCATGTTGGCTAGAAAAACCAAATCCCACCTTGACACAGACTGGCAGTTCTACAGATGTTTCCTCTTTTCAGATTTATGTATTTACCGTCTGGTGGATTCCACAGTCACGAACCCTGTTGATTAGCATGTTATTGCTCTCTGCAAGACACCATTCTGCATGTAAGCAGACATATTTGCCATTCAATAAATCGTCAATATTATCTTTTCATCCTTGCTGAAGACGTCTCTCATTTTGCACATATACAGTAATTGAACAAGACGTCACATCACAGAAGTGCATTTTATTACTTCCTGAATTGGAGACTCATCTTGTATCATATTATTAGTTTGAATGCCAAGATGTGGGTGGAGAGACAGTCGAGGTCACTGCACAACCTCGGCCATGCCGGTGAATACACAGGCGAAAAAAATACTTGGCTTGCAGTTATAATCCTCAAAAGAAACTATCGACAGCTGTAGTTTTTTAAATAATATAAATCACTTAAGTACAACAAACAAAGTGTTAATGGAAGAGGCTGGAGGCCAGAGGGGATGTGTTTTTGTTTTCTTTTTTTTTCTTATATTCTTATAGTCACTCTAATACGTTATAAAAGCAGCCGTGTAATTTATTCAGCTTGTCACTGGTCCAGGCTCTCCTGTCAAAAGCAGAAATTAGCTTCATGGTGCTCATAGGAGACTTAAACGACTTAATTACCTTCTATTCTGCAACCTTGATTGAGGATGCCATGTGGAGACCCGGTATCACTCATTTTTTAAACATTTAAAGAAACCTGCTGGGAGCCTAAAAAATGTTTGACTGCCTTTTGTGTCTGCGCCCGGCTCGTTCAGACACAAAAGACACGCTCAGATACAAAGCTCAGCACAGTGCGACGAGGCGATTATTAAAAATGCTCAGTTTCAACGCTCTCAATGATTCCCTGCACCCTCTGTTCTTGTATTCTTTCTTGAGAGGTGCTGGCACACATCCAAAGCACCTCCCAATCTGTGCGTGGCGAGAAAGGAAAGGAGGGTTTGTAGCGTGTAGAGTCAAGGAAAAAAAAACTTTCATCCCACAGTGTCTGGAAGTTAAAGCTGCACAGTGCCTATTGGATAATGCTGCAGGAATACAGAAAATATCTTCAGTCTATTGGAGGGTATCAACATCCGCAGCAATTAGAGGCTGTTTGTTTTCCTTGATCCTATCATGCAAAATGTTCAGAGTGCGCTGAGTACAAATAAGCACAGCTCTGAGGTACAGTAGTAGGTGGGATGAGATGCAGTTGCTGCACCACTGGGGAGTCAAGCAGAGCACCGAGGTCAAGAGAGCACTTAGCACTGCCCTCTGGTGGAGGATCAAATGAGCTTTGATGACCACCCAACAGGCCTCTTTGCCTGCATACACTCGAATGTGTAATTACAATTATTGTAATGAATAGATTGTTGCGGGAGGTTTTTCCAGTACAAGAGTCTAATGGATGATTCACCAGAATCTGCTCCACGGGGGAAAAAAACATATTAAATGCTTCCGGTTCACAGAGTAGATAGTTTTGTGGCATCAATCTGTACATGAAATGAATCAGCCACGTCAACAAACATTGTGATGAATAAACAGTCATTTCCGGTGTTTCACATGCAGGTCAAATGGAGACGGTCAGAAATGTAAGGTCAGCCTGCCTCTCCCTGGGAACAAACACTGCAGGATGCTCGTAAAATGAATCAATGCATGTGAATGTAATTTTATTAGTAAGCTGTGGTCAAAGGTTGTCATCACTAAATAACAACTGAGTGAATCAGAGAATATGATCCTGTTTCACATGAGCAGTGCGACTGCTGCGTGTGACAATGTGCTCAGTTAAATATTTTTTAGCTGATTTCTCAGTGTTTGCAGAGGACAGCTGGTTCCGTCCTTACAATCCTGTTCTTTTATTAATATCTCATCACAGCTCATAATTTCAGTGACATTTAACAGGGGATTGTGTTTTCATGACAGCAATCAATCTGCGAAAGGTTTCCCATTTTTCAAACGCCAGTCTTTCTTATTTTATGAACTGTGGAAAACCATGTGGCAGTCCATCTACATTTCAACACAACATCCCCGAGTGATAGAGGAGGTACGACGGCAGGATTATGCACAGTGCAGCTTGAATGGTCTCTAAATCACTGTTTTAAAATGAACAAGATGGCCTCCTGTGGGCTTCTGTGCCTTGAATGAAATTGACAATGAAGTTTAAAAGGCGGTTTTGTTCACAAAAATGGTCCCCAGTGCAGAGACTTCAATCCACAAATGCATCAGTGTGACACAGACACACTCACAAATGTTGACTGGACATAATGATATCGTTCCTTAATGTCTCTCTCTGTTGGGATACTGATGTGGAAGATGTGGCCTCTCCTCACTTGAACACATCAAAAGCAGGGAACATGTTGGACGGCAGTGTTGTCATGGATGAACTGAAGAGCCCACCTCAGGCTGCCTCATGTCCAGTCCAATTTATGAACTGCACCTGGAGTACCTAGGTGCATCAAAATGTTTAACTTAACTCAACAGGTAATGCTGAATCTGTAGAGGTGAGCTGGCACCCAAAATTCAAATGCTAAAAAAATCTGCTTTCAAGTTGAGAGCAGGCCTGCCCTGACAAATGTATAAAATTATTTTTTAGGATGGAAATTGTAGGCTACACTGAATGTTTTGTATATATAAGTCAAGATCAAACAATGTAGGTTTTATTACTGTTACGTCATTACCTCCACCAAGGAGGTAATGTTTTCAGTTTGGTTCGTTTGTCAGCAGGATTACAGCAAAACTACAGACCCAACTTTCATATAACTTGGCAGACATGTAAAGCATGGACCAAGGAAGAGCCAAGCGGCAACCTCCGGGCTGAAAAACAAACGTGGAATTGCCAAAACCTTAAGTTCTTCCAATGGCCACTTGAGGCTGGCTCTTGAAGCAAGTCAGTCCTCACAGAACCCAATGTTAAACTAACCAACTTTAAAACAGAAATAAGCATGTTTACAGCCTGGTACAAAAAACTGATGGGGTCTCCATGGCTAATTTCCGCATTCATCACGACTGTACGGGGGTTGAAATTTTAAAAGTCACCCATGTAAGCATGATTAAGGCCTAAAGTTTTGCATCATTAAGGGTGTGGCTGCTCTGAGTGACAAGTCTGTCAACAAGTCGCTACCACGGCGACAATGTTTGTCACGTAACGTAAGCATGGTGTAACCCCAGAGTCACAGAGTTTAGGCGTAGCTGTACCCGCTGCTATTACAGTGTGTTTTCAGCACATTAAAGTTATTTGTTACATTTTGGTTGCCTAAAAAGTCTTGTTCAGTGTTTGGTTGTCCTAAAAGAAACTTCAAGGAGTCAGATGTTCAATTTTTTTTTAATAGGTAGACTTTGTTTTTATGGTTTTAAGCCTGTGTTTCGCTAGCGAAAATTAGCATTAGCATTATCAAGGCTAACCATAGACTGTAATGCACTATGCCAACCCAGCTAGCAGCTAGCAATTAGCTTACCCTCTTGCCCAAATAAGGTCACTCATAGCTCAAAATATGCGAGTCGGGGATGGTCAAAATATCACACTCAAGGCTTTAAACAGGAGTCCACAGACCAGCAGGTGACGTCATGTTGGCTATGTCGGTGATTTTTAAACAGTCTGTGGGAAGAAACCATTACATTTTAGAATGGGGGTGGATACACAAATTATTTTTCTTTCATTACAAGATCAAGCATCTGGGCTTGGTGGAATAAATGCCATATCTGAAAATCCAATCGATGGTAATAAAGTTCAATGCTGATAAAACATGGCCAACTGTAGAATACAAAATAACTCCATAGCACAGTCCGCATTGTCAGTGAAGGTTCTCAGTCATCCAGGTCATGGTAATGCTAAGTGCTATATCGTAGGCAACTGGACTTGCTTGCGTTTCTTGAAGACGTTTCACCTCTCATCCAACATCCGACACCACTTATCACCCACCTACAATGCAGTTCTGGGATTCCTCCCCAGACCACTTCACACCCATTCACACCTGGTCCCACCTGACCCGAACGACACACATGATGGTCAGGTGGGTTAACGACTCACATTGTGAACCTAACAACTCTGAAACTAAGAGCCTTAGTTTGACCTTAACGTCTCTGCCTGGGTTCACACCCACACAGAATTTAAAAGCCTGCAACTCTCTACCAGTTGGTTAGAACTGAAGAAGCTTCTTGGATGAGAGGCGGAACGTCTTCAAGAAACGCAAGCAAGTCCAGTTGCCTACGATATAGCTCTTAGCACAGTCCACATTCACAGTTAGCAGTAAGTGAGCGCTACACTTCCTCTATGACTCCATCCTGCTGCAATGGGTCAGGACAGCTTTATCAGTGGTAACCACCTTATGATTGTAGTGCACAGCAGCGGTGATAAGCTCACTAGTGACACATTAAGACTTATGGGACTTATATGCAGTAACACGTACGCTGGACCCCAGATACCACAACAAACCACAGAGAAGCTTGGATTACAACACACAAAGAGATGGAGTGTGAGTTTATTCTCTGCTCTGACGCCATTAATCCACTATATCTTTATAAAGCAAATAGCTGTTTGGTGCTATGTTAATGTTTAAAATCTCATATGTAGAACCTTTAAGTAGAAATAATTTGGCTTTTAGTGGATTGAACTTACATCTAGTCATTTAGCATTGAAATCAATTTCACTCAAACAAATTAGCTCTTCATTATCTATCACTTATGTTTTTTAAGGCAGTTAGTTGTCCTAAACTCTGCGAGTAAAGTCAACTTGTCCGGGTGAACGGGTGTATGTGGAGATGTGTATATGTGTATGTAGGCGTCGTGCGAAATCAACACCCACTCCTGTGTCCCGCCAGCCTTGTAACTCAGCTCTATGAATACACCAATGTTGAGCCAATTTTTTATGTGTTTGTGAGTTATGGTGTTTTGTTCCGAGCAGACCTTGGCTGTCTCTCTCTCCCAATCGCTACATCTCTGTCTCTTTTCTTCCTCTCCCTCTGTCTCTTCCCTCTACTCCCTCTCCTTGTCTCTTCCTCCCTTTCTTTCTCCTCAGTGCACTGGGGCCATTGTAAAACACTGGCCTGAGTCCCAAGCCCTCAGGAGGCTCAGGGGCTCAGGGTTGACTGATCGCTGGATTTCACCACAGGCTCCAAGAACGGGGATTGTTCAAGAAGCTTTTCCTTCCCACTGAGACCCCCTGTGGATTAAGGATTCCTGGCTTCTGTTGCAATAATAAGGCCTCACACACTGCCAAAAGAAAATACTGCAGTAAAGCTCTGCACTGCTTCATTTGGAGATGCTGTGCATTGCCACATTTTGCCCCTTACACTTAATTTCTTTTTTAAAAAATTACCTTCAGCAGTGTTCTGGTACCTCAGACTGAAAAACAGAATTTAATGACAGTGTAACAAACATGTTGTATGTGTATTGTTTTCATTAAAAGGATATCTGTGCCATGAAATGTTTTTATTAACAGCAATAATTTGCATTTAATAACCATTAAATACTTATATTTTGGCCTAACTGCATTGACATAGCAGAAAAATGTCTTTAATTTCTAGCTTTAGTATTATTTCTAATTAAAAGTGAGAGACTGTCAGTAAGTAGATGCAGACTGTAAAGGTTGTAGCTATAAGTCTCCCGCCCACATGTATATATTAACACATCGATGGTCGTAATACATCACATACGGAGGCGCCAACAGCAGCTTTGCAGCAGCTAAACTGCTCCAGAAAAGATCCATATGTTCCTCGCGTCCGTCTTCGCAAGCACTTTATTACTCACTCAGCACTCTCAGCTGAGTGCCAATAGGTTGAATCAGAAAGCACAACTGAGCCAAATGCAATGAAAACGAAACAAATCCTGCAGCAAATAAAGGTAAGATGGAGGAGACGAAGCTGAATGGATATCCAAGAATTAAAATGATGATTTTTCTACTGTATAGAGATGCACTTTGTGAAGGATGGAAAGCCCAGTGTTTGCAAGCACCTGTCCTGCTGCAGTTTTCTTGAACAGGTAGGAGGATAGAAAGACGCTCTCTGCCTGCCTCTAGAGTGCACTAAGGTTTAATCAGTAATGTTTTTCATATAACAAAACTCTTTACAAGTATAAAATAACAAAAAAAAAACTTCACTGAATGAAAGTTGTAATTAAAATTTATTCGGATTATTGGACATGATGTGGAAATCCATGAATAATTATACTGCCTTATCCCACAGCTCGACAAAATAGATTGGTAAAATTCAATTGTTAAATTCATTTTGAGATTAACTGTTTAAATACTAAATATTTTGTTCATATTTTTATGACTAATAAGAAAAAAAAAATCTTTGGACATCATAACACCCCATAACTCTTCAGGGCCCCTGAGTTGGTACTGATGTTATACGCAGCTTAATTAGCAAGCCATAAATACACAATGTAAACAAAGCTCTACTGGTTGCTAGCTAGCTTACAAGCTAAAGACAGTCGTGCGTCAATGTGAGTTGACAAACACCTATGGCTACACCACAAGCACAAACTACGTGTCACGATCTTGTGTCGTGTCAAAATCAATGTGAAATGTTGAAATATTGAAATTCATGGTTGAAATGTTTCAACCATGAATGTTAGTCGCACATTTTTCACAGTATGAGTCATACAGAAAATGTTTGGTTCACGTTCAAGATGTAATTCACTGGCCCTGAAAGTTATAAAAGTAGTATTAAAAAGATAAAAGTATACAAACAGTATGTGCTTGAGCATTCATTCTGGGGGAAAAACATATGGTCAGTGGTTGTTAGTTGCATATTTCAATATGGCTGCTGTGCCCCTTCATCTTTCCCTGAACAGAAGTCCTTCATCTGCGCACACACACTCTGTGTACAGTCAGTAAAACCTGCAATTATTTTAGTAGAAAGTAAGCTGTTCTTCTAATAGTGTGTGATACTACAGTACATGAGAGCCTGCAGACCAGAGTTTGAATCATTTTTTTTATTTGTTTCACAAAAGCCGGCTGAACTGACCCCACAAACCCCTGGCTACATTCACCTTACCCTACATGGTTAGTTGTTGGATTGACCTTATTTTAACATTAGTTTAACAAGCCTTCAGTTGTAGCAGCGATAAAGCAGTCAAAAGTTTTTTTTTGTTTTTTTTTGCGTTTTCTCACAAACCGCCATTGAGTCATTGAGTGTATGAGTGTAATGTGGTTTGTCCAAGTGGTGTAGCCGTAGGTAACTGTTCAAGATGGCTGACATTTTGGTCAGATTGCAAACTTACATTCACAGTGTTCTTTTTCTCAGTGAACATTTGCTTGGCTGGTTCAGAGGGCCAAAGTGCAATATACAACATGTCTCCATGCTTGAGGGAGAGGAAGGATGATGTGCAAAGATACAGTGCAAAGTCTATCACTCGTTTAGGGTTTGGTCACGGCCATTGTGTTTCTGTTAGTCAAGTGTTAATCTCTATGAACAGGTACCTGCATTTATCTGCAGGTTCTGTAGGCAACAGGACAAGATTTTGATATCAGAAGCACCCCTGTTTCTGTTTGTAGTCTGACTGGAATTGACAAACCATATTTGAGCGGGACGTAAACAGTCCATGTGGAGAGGTGGAACACACTGGCCGAAACGCAATCCCGGAACCTATTATCTATCATCTAATGGCAATATAGCTTGATATTAGTGTTTTTTTAATTTATCTGTGCTCATATTCAGATATCTGTTCATAGAGATTAGCCAATATGGCTGGCACACGGTGGAGGAAGTCTTTGATCAGATCCCCTGGCTACACCAAATCTCTACATGACACACCCCTACAAACCATGGCCACCACCAGCACATGACAAACCCACCAACTTAATGGTTATTTGAACCCTAATACAACGTGATATTGTAATGAATAAATGTGAGGCCAAACGTAGCACTAATCCACTTTATAATTTATTAAAGGCTTATGTAAAGACGTGATTCACCTTAAACCTGACGAGATGTACCCTTACCAAACCTTAACTGCCTCTCTTCTCAGCCTAACACTTCATAGGGGCGAAAGGGGCTGATTGTGGACTTACGTACAGTTATGGTAGACGGGTCATGTAGCTGCTTCAGCTGCAGCTATACCTACTCTGAAATATTGGCCATTGACCCCCAGAGGCTTATCCTCGTCAGACTGCTAGCCGATGGATTCCTGGATTGGTCACCATCAGCAAATGATGGATAATGGAGACAGTTCCTGATAAAAGCCGACAAGTTTAAAAGGAAATGATTTGATGGGTTGTGGGAAAACAACATGTCTGTCAACAAAAACAGAAAGAAAAAAGCAAACTCCCTAGAGGAAAACTAAAACACACTGATTTGCAGCCTTAAAGTGTGAAAACAAACTCAACACTCGTCTGTCTTCATCAGAGTCAGAATGCACAAAGACGTGAAGCCTTATATATCCTGTTTTTATGGCCTGTCCAAAGTATATAAATCCACTAATAATCCCCCCTTAGCTCTGACCGATTGTGGCAAGCATTAATAGCCTTATGGAGCCTCTGTCACAATATGTTGACTTCTCCGTGACTTCAATGAAAGGCCGCAAATCAATCAGTGTGACCCAGTCCCTTTATTCCCCTTGGAAGTTTGCTGTCCTCCAACAATAGCGTCGGAGTCTAGCAGAAATCAAGAAATAAAGATTCGACACAGGGGAAGAGATGGAGCGACCAAGACCGAGGTTGGGACCAAGGCACTGCCAGCCGCCCCCACACGGTGGGCTCCTTATGTGATGTTGATTGGCTTAGGTACAGTAGCAGCACTTACTGCTAATGGCATATGCAGGGGGCTGCCATTGGGCTGCAGTTCCAGATGGCTCGCTGCAGTGTTTTTGACGCCACAGCCTTCTCCATGCAAATTAGTGGCAGAAGCTGACCAACATTAGCTCTTTATGGAAGTCAGATTCCATTAACGCCATTGATTACATTATTGTAGAGTGCCTCAAACAGCCATTGCCCCCTCATCATCATGCCGTCCTTCTAGCCCCACAATAAAAGAGAAAAAAATGATCTGCATCTTGGGCACAGTTGTGAACGCTCAGATGGAGCTTTCCGGAGCCAACATTTCAAGCCTGAAATAACCAGTCAATACAAAGAGGTGCCATTTAATATAGAGGGAGAATAATAATAAAAAACTGCATAGTAATGACAAAGTTGGACTTGAACGCCATCAGTAGCACTACTGAAATGACCAGATGCTAAACCCTTTCAGACTCTCGGGAACTGACATGCTGCCAGTTAATTAAATGTACAGCCACCGAGATTCTCTATGCTGAGGCTTTCAGAATGGATTGATCTTACTGGCCTCCATCAACATGAGCGGTGAATTCTAATGTAAGCTGGTGTGCATATAACGAGACACCACTTCCATCGCACAATAGCAAGGATTACAGAAGCCTACTTTCCTGATCTCCCTGAGGTCAGAGGAAAAGTAATTGCTGGACTTTTGCACTTGATAAAACCAAGCCAGAGACAAATGGGCGGCTCCATGGTTCCTCCTCAAAGTAAAACTAGTCAATAATTCCTGTGTTAATCCGTTCTCCTTGCTTTGAGATCTCTAAAGAAGGACTTGAAAGACAATTAAGAGGAGGTGGAGAGGGAAAGAGGTGGATCGTTATTCCTCTCTCGAGAACGGACAGACAGAAATTGCACTCCACAGTTGCTCTGTGTTATTCTTTTATTTGGATTGTGATTTATTAGGCGTTCTGCTTTCTACTGTAGACGTGTCAGATATCAAACAGCCATATACAGGTCTCCTGTTTCTGTTCATATCCAGAGGGGCTACGACTGGGGAGAGCTTGTTTTATTTTCTAATGACTGTAAAGTACTATTAATCACTTAGTTTTTCTTTAAGTACCACCATATTGACTTGACTTATTTAACCATCACTCAGAAGCAGATCTTGTGCACAGATGGAGATTAAACAGCTGCAGATGTGAATGCTTGGTTTGTTTATGCAGTCCTATGTACCACAGTCCTGCACCGGGTCACCCTCAAAAAGCTGTGCAACGGGTAAAAATATGTATTTACAGGTACAGGCATGGGTAAAAATGAATGAAACAAAATTATATATTTTATTTTTCAGAATAAAACAAATGAAAAAGAAAAAAAATTTTGACACCTAAATCACTTTCATCAAGCTGCAATTCCTTTTATTTTGAAAGTCAATGGCACAAGTTGAACCTTTGACCCCATTGTCACAATAGTCACTGACATGGAGGACTCTAAGCCGCCCGAGGATGAGGTGGTAGCCTAAATCAAGTTCAAGACACCCGATGAGGATCCTTTATGTTGGTGGAAGGAGCATGATAAAATGTTTCCTAACCTGGCAGTGAATGCGAGGAATGTTCTCGGCATCCTGTCATCGAGCGCAGCCAGTGAAAGAGACATCTCCGCTGGATTTGTAATTCAAGAACGGAGAAGCCTGCTTAATGTGAGTGACTGTATATTGGCAATGTTAATTACAGGTGAGGGTTGGATTGCAGGGCTTTTATTAATGGGTGTGAGTTGGTGCGGCTTTGACATAATGGCGCATAAGGGGTCGGTTCTGGTACTGAGCTTTAATGATATGGGTGGGTTTTCAAAAATAGACCTGTGCAGGACTCTGCTGTGTACACAAGCAGGCAGCCATATAAAGAGTTTTTCACAGGCACTAATAGGGCTAGATATTGTTGAAAGAATTACCATACCAGTACCCTTTAAGTGACGCAAATACTAATGGAGTACTGCATTCGATTCCCATGTGTGAATGGAGTTGCTTTTAGAATATATAGCCACACTTTTTTAACGTTTTGGTGGCATCTTGACACACTGAGCTGCCAACTCCATCACATACACTGCGCTGGACTTCACCACACCACAGACTGTATGGGTTGTAGCTGCTGCAGTATTTGGCCGATCACACGTCTCATTAAATCAAAGAGCGCTTTGCAGATTTTTGACTTTCTACTGTTTTTTTTTTTCACTATTTAAAGTGGGGAACACAATACTCTCCCTATACAAAATACTGTTTAGCTATTAGCTAAAAGTACACACCTTAAGCAATTTTAATTTCATAAGTCTAAGTTACCTGAAGATGGTCCTCTCTCAGCCTGAAATATATTATAAAACCAGTGTCGCCAGCTGTGAAGCATCTCCTTGACCATGTAATGATATAAAAAGAAATTAATTTCTGGCTCTATTATTTAACTCTCCTGTAGCCTACTAACTTTTCTTGACAAGCGCCGCTGGTTGCTAGGTGACGGGAGCCTCAGCAGGTAGGGGTGGGAACAGTTGGTGATGCAGTCAGTAAATCCTCCATAGACCAGACCGTCCCATTTCAGACTGCTGACGTAGACCCCAAAGGCTGCAGCCCCAATTATATCTAGTGACAGGGCTTACTGTTAGCATCGCATTACCTAGATGTTATTAGTGGGTTTAACGACAGAGTCGAGTCATCTCAGTGTTGGTGTGAGTGTTTTTGGCTCAGGCAGCAACAGAAAGTTTGCTGAACCAACAGAGAGTCAGGATGGTCTTTGATAAGACCCCTGGGCACAAAATAGTTACCACTTGGTGCTGGGTTATTTTCAGTCGATAATTGGGTACTGGTATCGAGTATCAATACCCAACCCCAGGCTCTGAACGCCAAGTGCACTTCAAGATTAAAAAAATAATAAAAAAGACTCTTATTAAGGTTTTTCACTTATCTGCAGTATATCTGCACCACTCTCACGCCACCTAGATTAGTGCATAGTGTGTCCTGGCACATTAAATTCAAAGTCACATTAGCTCACAGGATTCTTTTCAGCTTTGAAAGTGATTGCAGCTCCATCCTTGTCAGCCCACACCCACAATCCATTACTGTACAATAAATGTTGCTGTACTGGAAAAGCTTTTTTCTCTATGGAGACTGAAAGCAAACAGCGAATCCCCTGACATGTAGCAGGTGATAAAAGTACTGTATCAGAGGGGTATAGTGGATATTGCCTGAACACACCCCTCGCTCAGGAAATAAAACAACACAAAGCATTTGATGGGTTTGAAGCAAAATATAATAAATACTACTTTAGAGAGATTATACCTGAGTACAGAAACCAATTGCAGTGAGAAAGAGACAGTGGTCATTTATAGGTAAAGCAGCACACAGACGTCTTGGACAATTGGTTCTTCACTACCCATGTAAGGTCACTGCCCTATCCAATGGACGGTGTATAATGGCAAGACACATCTTACATGACATAGCTATAACACCATGCTTGTGTAACATAACATCACATATCATAGCCCACGAGGTCAGAGTCCAAGCTCCAGCACACACATGCAGAATGTTAAAACAGCCAAAGTAAGGAAATGAAGAACATGACAATAAATTATAACTGTCAGTGTCAAAGTACTCACAAGGTACAGCTATGACAGATGCTCCAGGAAAATAATAAATGTGTTTACACTACAAACACAGGTAGATATAATTCTTCAAATACTTCCTTTAAGTTGACCTATATTTATGGCAGAACAGATCTCATATTCTAGCCTTGTTGGATTGTAATAACGCAACGTAATCTCTTTTTATAGTCTGGTATTGACTCTCAGAGACACATCTGATTGACAAAACAATAAAACGTCTCAGGCAAATACAAGTAGGATTAGTAGAGGAGGCATCTTGTGTTGGTGAACTTGGATTTACCTTCATGATTACAGTCCAACAACCACAGGCGGATTATGAGGACAGTGGACCCCTGGGCACAGAACTGTAACAGACCCCATCCCCTCTCCTACATAAGAGCAAAACTTTGTGGTGATTTTGCCCCGTCTATTGTTGTTGTTGTTTGAGTCTCTTTGTAGTCATTATACATCTCTTTGTGGTTTTGTGTCTCTTTGTGATTGTTTTGTGTTTCTCTGTAGTCATCTAGTGTCTCACTGTGGTTGTTTTGTCTGTTTTTGTGGTTGTTACTTGTCTGTTTGTGGTTTTTTCTTTGGCCTGTATTTGTGGTTGTTTTTTGTCTCTCAGTGGTTGTTTTGTGTCTCTTTGTGGTTCCTTTGCATCTCTTTGTGGTCTCTTTGTGGTCATTTTGTGGTCATTTTGTGTCTCTGCACTCATGTTGTGTCTCTATGTGGTTCCTTTCCATCTCTTTGTGGTCTTTTTGTGTCTCTTTGTGGTTGTTTTGTGTCTCTCTGTGGTTGTTTTGTGTCTCTGTGGTTGTTTTATGTCTCTGTAGTCATGTCGTTTCCCTTTGTGGTTGTTTTGTGTCTCTGCATTTTTTTTGTCACTGTAGTCGTTTTGCATCTCTTTGTGGTCTTTTTGTGTCTCTTTGTGGTTGTTTTGTGTCACTCTGTGGGTGTTTTGCATGGTTTTGTGGTTGTTTTGTATCCCTTTGTAGTCATTTTGTGTTGCTTTGTGGTTGTTTTGTGTCTCTTTGCAGTCATTTGGTGTCTCCCTGTGGTTATTTTGTGTCTCTTTGTAGTCATTTTGTGTCTCTCTGTGGTTGTTTTGTGTCTCTTTGTAGTCATTTTGTGTCTCTCTGTGGTTGTTTTGTGTGTCTCTGTAGTCATTTTGTGTCTCTCTGTGGTTGTTTTGTGTCTCTTTGTAGTCATTTTGTGTCTCTCTGTGGTTGTTTTGTGTGTCTCTGTAGTCATTTTTTGTCTCTTTGTGGTTGTTTTGCCCGTTGTGGTCGTTTTGTGTGTCTCTGTGTATATTTTGTGTCTCTGCAGTCATTTTGTGTCCCTTTGTGGTTCCTTTGCATCTCTTTGTGGTCTTGCTGTGTCTCTTTTTTGTCATTTTGTGTCTCTCTGTGATTGTTTTGTATCTCCCTGTAGTCATTTTGTGTGTCTTTTTGGTCTTGTTATGTCTCTTTGTAGTAATTTTGTGTCTCTCTGGGGGTGTTTTGCCTGTTTTTGTGGTTGTTTGTGTCTCTCTATGATTGTTTTGTGTCTTTTTGTAGTCATTTTGTATCTTTCTGTGGTTGTTTTGCCTGATTTTGTGGTTGTTTTGTGTCTCTTGATAGTCATTTTGTGTCCCTCTGTGGATGTTATCCCTGTTTTTGTGGGTTTTTTTGTGTCTCTTCTTGGTTCCGTCGCATCTCTTTGCAGTCTTTCTGTGTGTCTTTGTGGTCATTTTGAGTCTCTTGCTGGTCAGTACATGTTTATTTGAGTGGCATTTTGCAGGTGAAGGGTACAGGGGCCCCTGACATTTTGGGCCCTCAGGCTTGTGCCTGGTAGGCCCATTCAGTAATCCATGCATGCCAACAATCCAACAAACAACATTTTGTTGTTTCTACCTCAACAATGACCCTGAACATAATGTGTCAGGCATTCTTTCAGCTCCACCTGCTCACATTTTTGAGTGTTGGAAGACTCAACTGGTTTTGTTTGAACATTTATTTTAAATTCACTAAAAAATAAATCTGCTGAAACACCTGTTAACAACTGAGTTGTTGTCTTCTTGCAAATCAACATGGGACTGTGAAAATTAGCATATGCCAGGTGCATTGTATGTCTTACAGAACGAGAGCCTCAAACTGAACTCTGCATCTTCTCACTCTCCCCACACCAAACACACCTTACCTCCTCCGAATCAAACAAACACACACACATGGAATAAAACAAAGCCAAACAAAAGAAAATGCTCTTTCGAAGTGAACTCATCAAATATCTATGAGTGTAACACTGGTGAGAAGCTCACAGCTGGGTAAAGAGAGGGCCCCATTTCAACTTGCCTAAGGCTCAACTGAACAAGGGTTGTGTGCGTGGTGACAAGTGCAGTGTTGACTTGTAGCCCGTGAGCTTTTATCGGCAACATGAGGGAGCAAACAGCATACTGACTACTCACAAATGTCGGGTACAAATATGAAGTGGACTAGTCAGCCGCTGGCAACTGGCTACATTAATAAAACACAGTGTGGGAAAATAATCAATTAGAAAACAGATACCATGGTCCCTGTCCACTGGGCTTTCAGAGCAGTGATGAGTCATGTTAAGCATGTGGACAAAGACTGGTTAGATTTCCTGTTTTCTAGCAGTGGGAAGTCAGTATGTACTCAAATACCTTACTTAAAGGTTCTTTATGCAACATTAATAACATTACTATTGTAGTAACAATGAGTAATGTAGGAGTAATGACATCCTGAGCAGAGCATAAGGTCAAGCTATCACTGTGTGTGTTGCAATCTGAGCTTCTGGTATGGCTGTGCATGCATGTTAGTGCACATGTATCCCACTGACTTCCTCTGTGCCGCCGCTTTGCATTGTGCTCATATGGTGGTTACTGTCACAGAAGCGTGTTACCACTCTTAGCTCTGTCGGCACTGTTGCCAGTTGTTTAGCGCTGTTTATAGAGTTGGCACCGTTAGCTGCTAGCTGCCGACTCAGCCACCTCTATGCTGAGAATCGTGTGGAGACAGCTCATATGCTCTGAATTTTCCCTTCATAGGGTACTTGTACTTGCTTCGGGATTTGTACACATGACGCGTCTTTAACCCGCCTTGAAAACGCAAGGTCCGGTGCTGGGAGCTACTCTGGTGCCTTTTTGGTGTCAGCTTTCAAGGGCACGGCGGCAGGTTGTGTCTGATGTTGGTAAGCAACCTTAACAAGCACGGTATCATAGCCTGTTTACCTGAAATCCTGAGGGCAGCGCTGATCTTCTTCGAGGTGCTGTTTGTGTGTAGGGCTTTTGTCCGTGGGACAGATGTAAAGCTCTGGGTAGCCCTGCACTAAAACGAACAACCTCCTCAACCACAAACTGATATTTACAGAAGGAGGGAAAGATTGTCTGTCGGCTGTGATTGGTTGGTCCTCGTCACATGCGGTGTGCACTGCTGGCAAAGGTTGAACTCTGGGTGCGTTCTGAATGACATACTTTTCTTTTTACTTTTAGTAGGTACTGCAGCTGCCCTTAAAAAGTATGTACTGATGCAACATGCACACAACCGGGACACTACCATATTACATTTGAGACAATGAAATCACATCTGTAGTTCTCTGTCGTTATTTTCATAGCTATGTCTTATTGTTGTTTGTAAAATTTATAATTTTTTTGTTCACTTAAACAAATCAACAATATTCCTATTATTACTGTTCGACTGGTCGTCAGTTATTTGAATACGCTGTCATCCGTCATTGCAACTTCTGACAGCTGTCAATCACATGTCAAACTGTCATCTGTTTGCGGCTCAGTTGATGTGATGAATCGTCCGCTGTGCAGAGGATTGTGTGTCAGAATAGCCACAAAAGCATGCTGGCTTGCATACTGCAAACTCGGACCGGATATAGTAGAACATCCTGGTATTTTTGGCATACTGCATTTGACATACTCTGTATTGGGACATACTAAATCTACCACTATAGTGTGGTAGTATGGGTATTGGAACGCACAGATTGAGTGACTATAGACCTTTTTTCACGGCAGACATTTTGACGTGCCAGAGCAGGAGAAGCACAGGTGACACAAATTTCGCTAACGATGACTCAGTCCCATTGAGTGAGGCCCAGCAAGTCATGCCATGAGACAGCATTCGCAATACCAGGAGCCTGAAACTGACTTACCTAATGCAGCTAATGGAATGCAGCCATTACATCATTACAGCTGTGCTTTTCCTGCTTTGACTTGCCAAAATGTCTGCTGTGAAAAACGCCTGTTGGTAAAAAACTGCCAACCACAAATGGTATGAAATAGCGACTTTAAACACAGTGCATTTTTAATTGTACTTTTTCCTGAGTAATTTTTGTTACCTTTTTTTCAGAGTTTTGTTTCTACTTTTACGGGGAAAAAAAGGATGTAACACTCATTCATGCAGGCACATGCACACACACATATCACTGCCACCTTAACCTCCACCCCTCCTGTGCTTCTATTACAGCCCTGTGGTACGACCCCTCTGCGTTGCATCACCCCCACCAGTGACAGCAGCACCTGAGCTGACCTGCAGGTATTACATCAGCAGCTTATTCTTCATGCAGGAAGTAAAACTGAGGGTACATTTTTCATAGGTAGCACACTTACAGAATACTCACCTATGACAGATACATTTATTTATGTTATGGTGGCCCAGGAGAGGCTATATACCAACCCCCATAAAGACATTCTGACACTTTGAATGGGATCCTGATATTCAGGGTCAAGGTGTTCACGTTTCAATCTCGTATAAAAAACGAATCGCCAAACTCACAGAGATGTTTGGGAGAATTATGTTAGAGAGGTGTTCGGAGAGACACAAAACAGTCTCCTGCTTTAAGCTGTAGAGAGACAGAGAGAGAGGAAGAGACACACAGAGACAGAGGGAATAAGAGGACGTATGAGGGCAGGCAGCGTTGGCAGACTAAGCATTACAAGTATCTCAGGAGGAGCAGCTCATGTGTCTGAACTGCTCTGATATTAAGAACTGAAACGGTGGTTTGATATTTACAGCTCGTGGGATATAAAATCCATTTGCGTCTTCCTTGGCTCATTAAGGATGAAAACAATGAGTGTGAGTGAATATTAAATGTTAAACATACTGAATTTGTTTTATATGTGTCGTCTAAAATACAGTACAGTAACAGCCAGGGCTCATAAAAATACCTGAAATGGGTACAGAGTCTTAATGAGGCACGACACAATGGTGGGTATGGATGAGAGCACAAAAATAAACCCAATGCAAAGTCAATCAGGATCTTTTGTTGTGGTGGACACACTATTGAAGTATAAGGAGCTAGAAAGTCCACGAAGGGTGGAGGGGGTCAAAGCAAATATGGACTTTCAACCAGGGGACTGCTGTTTGTGTCCTGCGCGCAGTGTTGGACTCGTTCCTCTAAAAATGTAATATATTACTCATTATTCGTTACTCTTTTCAAAAGTAATGACATAACTTATTACTCCCTGTCAATACTTTTCTGTTACACCCCATGAAACTGGAAATTGTGTATCTCCCCAAAATGTAGATGTGTGTCCTCTGTGTGAACGTCAGGGTAATCCAGGTAAGTGTAGCTAATGCTAGACAGCTAGCAAGTGATTTTTTCTTCTGTTGCCTGTGAGCAGCTCTGCCAGAAAGATGGAGAGTCACTCGTGGAGCAACATTTCATCCACCACATATCCAACAACAACCTTCATCACTTTTTTGTAGCTGCAGCTGTCCACGATTAAAATCCAGATTTGGTTTTTAAGCCAGTGCAGGGCTACAGCCGACCTCCTTGGCCAAGGAGGGCTCACTTTGGCGGGGTGTATTTCCTGGAGCTTCACGTTGCTGTGTTGTCAGTCGTAGTAGCTGAGGTGTTTCAGACCAGAGATTTGAGGACGTGTTCTTCGCAGTGGAAAAAGTTTTAGTCCGACTACCTGCAGCACCGCCTGTGTTCTGGTCATCTTTCCTCCTGATAAAATGAAAGTCATGGGAATATTTCCAGCCACTAAGGTAAGTGTTTCCATCTAACTAACTAGCTTGTTGCGTTATGACGTGCCTGCGCAGCACGACGATAACTAAAATGAGTCAACTGATGTGACTGTTGTATTGTTGGGGTAACTGTAATATTATTATGAAATTTCACAAGTAATTAGGAGCAGTACTCGTTACTGGGAAAAGTAATATTATAACGTGTTACTGCTCAACACTGCCCACGTAAAGATAAGTACTAAACGAAAGGTACTTTCTCTAACTACGCAAATTTCATAAGTCCTCTTAGTAGTTGCTTTATCGAAATTCAAATGCATTACAACTTTAAATTATTTGTGCATTTGTGTGTTCCAAGAGGCGTAAACATGCTACTTCTACATGCTAATACTTCAGTAGCACATGCAAGTGAGTATTATCAAAAGACAGAACGGCTAAAGCATTCACTTGGTCATGAGTTTTTGTTTTTTTCATTAAAATGCAACTTTCTTCTCAGGATATGGACTGAAGCTGTGCACTCGATAGTGTATTCCAGAGGTAAAGACATCTCTAGAGGATCTACACACACAAAACACTAAGGTCGTAGCCATAGAGTCAACACTGGGGTGGCCACTCTGTCAAGGGCGTTTACCCTCCACACTTTCTCAAACACTAAGTAGGCGATCTGACAAATACAACGTAACTAAAGACATGAAGGTTAGTAGAACACACCCTGTGGTAACTTGGGGGAATTCGTGGCTTATTTTGTTTGGTAACTTAGCCACCATAGCTAACATTAGTGACGGCTGATTTATTAGCACTCACAAATTAACCTGTTTTAACCAAGAAAAGAAAAGTTTTTCAATGCAATCACATATGGATTTAAGCAAAATATCACTGAGTTCCACAGTTACACTCCTGGTGCAAAATAGAGGTTAATGTCGCTTTTTCATGCATGTCCTGATTGAAGTGAAGTGTTATTATTTGTACAGTGTATACAGTGAATAATTAGTTTCCTATTAACAACTGATGGGAACATTAACAAATCCTAATGGTGCGTGGTTGTCTGTTGCAGCACAGCAATATTTTTTTTAATTCATATTTTTATCTATACATTTGGGGAGATATTTTGAGCATGTTTGAATATTGGGGGGAGGGGGTCCCTCTCTAATATATATATAATAATTAGTGTCTTGCAAAACACACTTGACTTTAGAAAATCAAATTAATCTGAACACAACTGCAGTTAAAAAGAAACAGGCCCACTGTAAGCAGAAGACTGCAGACTCAGAGTCTGGGAACAGTCTCAGCCTCCCCAGTGCGATCGGTATAAAGATGTACGCGTTCACATCTTCACGGCTGTCTGCTCTGCTTTGGGAGGGAGAGAAGAAAGTGGAGACAGTCCAAACTTCCCCTTAGGGCACATCTGGACGGAGCAGTTCAATAGACGTAACACTAATTGGCCTTACTTCACCCCAATATTCTTGGTGACACAAATTTCTGAGCTGGCCGTGCTCTAAAGGGGGAGCTGTTGCTTAAAGCCTCACGTACCTGTACCTCGTGATCAGCAGATCACCAGGCAGCAGTGTTAGTCTGCTGAAAGACAGCTTGTCACACCACAGCTCATGGGAGCTCACAGACCTCATTTGCAATCAGACTGTCAGGAGTTTAAGCACTTAACCTGATGGAGATAGCTCAACAGCTCGACTTTGGCCTTGCCTTTTTTTTCCCCCTGCCGTTTTCCTCACCTCTTTTCCTGTCACCTCTTCAAAGCTGCAGGCTTGCCAATTTCATTTATAGCTGTCTCTCACAATAACAGTAATTGTTTTAATCTCCAGGGCTCACTGTTTCTACGAGTTATCATCATTTGCATGATAATAAAACAGACAGGCATTCAGCCAAATCATTCCAATTTTTCTAAAATGATTTTTTAGTATTATGAAAAGGTTGGGCAGTGTAATTATAATGAAGTCTACATACAGCACAAGATCCACGCCCTCTATAAGACCTCATGGCATTTAAAAATCTGCATACAGAGCTCTGTCGCTTTAGGGAGCGCTAAACTAGTCCTCTGACAACTGTGACATTTTCTAAACTTTCAGAAAAATATGTTATCTCATTGCAAAAAGGAAAAAGAATAATGTAGGACAAGCCCCGGAGAAGAGGTTTTGGCATTGTGGCCGGAGACAAAATGGCACTTGGTCCCAAAAACTTTTCCTGTACATACGATTAAAAAGAATAAAATTTCTGTGAGTTGACAAAGAAAAAAAAAAAACTAAAATACTGTTTTGTATTTTTACAGTTTGAGCACTATCAGTTAAATGTTGTCTTACCATTTCTGTGTGCTGAGAGTCAGCCAACTTTAAAAGAATAAATGGGACACCATCATGAAACACAGGATGTGTTCTGAATTGCATACCTTTTCTTTTTTCTTTTAGTACATACTGCAGCTGCCCTTAAAAAGTGCGTACTGTTGCATGCAGTATGCACACAACTGGGACATGCTACTTCCTCATAACGTTACACACTGAACTTTGATGCTCTTGACTTCATATCCATTATATATCTATGATTAATTTGCTCACTTAAACAATTAATATTCCTATAATTACTGTTCGACAAGTCATCAGTTACTTGAGCACCGTCATCCGTCACTGCCACCTCTGACAGCTGTCAATGACCTGTCAAGCTGTCATCTGTTTGCAGGCTCAGTCGATGTGACGTATCGTCCGCTGTGCAGAGGATTGTGGGTCAGAATGGTAAGGAAAGCACGCTGGCTTTCATACTGACAAAAACTAGTCTATTTCCACTTTAAATTACATTTAAAAAAAACATGCTGGTCTGCACACTGCAAAATCGGACCTGGATGTACCGGAACATCCTGGTTTCACTTCACATTTTAATTTTTCCACTGTCTGCTGTAACTAAGGATAGCAACTGCAAGGAACGTGCACTGATATTTTCTGGTAACTGGGGATAGCAACCGAGGAAAACAAAAGCACTGTCCTTCCTGTTTGGGTGCAAAATGTTTGACTCACTGCCTTTGTGCTGTAAATTTAGACTTAATTTTCCAGGGAGATTGAACCCGGTGGTGGACAGGACTGTAATGTGAAAGCAAGGTTTATAGGGAACCAACTGAAACGCTGGTCGATGGCTAGTCTCACTAACTAAGCTATTCATAAACTCCAAATCCAAAAATGGAAAAGTCTCGGAAAAAAATAGAGAATTTTAGAGTGTGTGGATAGATTTGCTTTCACCACCAACATCGCCAAGTTTAAGTACCAATTAATCATAGATAGCCACCTTATACCTGTTAGTGTTGACAGGCTGATTTAGCTACCTTCAACACAAGGCTAAAAAAATATTTTTGGCTCCAGACAGACTTTTTTTTTTGGACCAAAGCTGGCTCTTTTGGTTGTAAGCGTCACTGATCCCTGTTTTAAACCAAGGCCTAAGAAAAATTTCTGCACCCTTATCTTGCTGGATGTTTAACGTTCTTTATGAGCTCCTTGCTAACTGTATTTATCTGACAGTGGGTGCTAAGCAGGTAGCGTACTGTGAGTTTATCTGAGCCTGATGCTGAAAACAGCTGCCTGCTGCTGCCAAAACAAGGGTCCATTAAAGCAGTCAATAAATGAGCTGTAAAGCCAAAACAAGAAGCTAAAAGAGGCTAAAACGTTTCACTGGAGTTGTGTGATAATTTAAAACAAGTGACCCCTTTCATGTTACAATTTCAGTGAAATATTGATTAATGTAGCTTTAAAGAAACAACAACTTTTAGCTCCAGTTCATCTATTAGTTTTGGCAACAGCTCGCGCATATCATAAGCACTGTGTGGTAAAGATTGGAAATATTTCTTGAAGGTTTAACACAAGACTGCATCATGTAGTGTTCACAATAAAGACGCACCTGCCTTAATTCTGATGCTGTTCAGGTTGAAGCCTGAGTGACAGCAGGCATCTGCATCTGAAGTGTCCTCGGACAGGAAACTGAACCCCCACCAGCTCCCCAGGTGCTGCTCTGTGACAGAGTTTGACCTCTGACCTCCATGTGAACATTAAGACAACATTTCTAAATGAATGGACTGATGAAAGAGCAACAAACCACAGAACAGGAGTCAGCACTGCTCCTGCAGTGAGCCAGTGATAAAACACATTTTTGCGAAGGTCTTTTCCAACAGGCGGTGACATTCACATTTAACAATGTATGCTGAGACACCAGAGAGACACTGCAGCCTAACAAAATCACACTGAAACAGATCTACTGTGACATGCAAATGAATATGTAAATGACAAATTTTGGAGGCACACATCCACTCAGCTGAATTAAATATCTGGTCCCAAAGCATGACGAGCGACTTTTCGCACACAGACCTGGGACTTTCTCTGAAGAAATGCGACAGTGAGAACAGCTGTTCCCCTGAATTATAATATCTATTGTTTTCTTAAGGTGGAGAACATCAAACCTGGAGATTATTCTGGGTTTGTTGGTTTAGATTAAGTGTACTTCAATAGAAATACTTGGACTTATTTTCTAGGGAGAACAATGAGTCGCACTGTTGTAAGATCTCAGCATGATGTTTGAACAGAAGGCTGTCAAAATCCAAGGAATTGATTTTACATATAAATTCATAAGGTTTCTTATGCGCATGGGAATGAAGCCGTGAATTTGCCATTTCACTGACATGACAGGTGGTTTCACGAGAACTGAACCGGCCCTGAGGCATATCATTCCTTCAGCTCATGTAAATATTATTAAGCTGTTTCATACAGGGGAGATTAGCCGAGTATTACATGTCTATCTTTATGTGCCGTAATAGACCAGACGCCCTGTCACAAAACATTCCTGGGCTGACTCAGAGGTGTTTCTTTTTCTTCGTTTAAAAATGCCACAAGACATTTCGGAGAAAGGGGTCTGGTTAAATGGAGGTAAGACACCATCTGCACTTGAGTGTTGGCGGTTTGTTGTGAGTCAACCGGTAATCACTGAAACAGATTGCACTTTTCTTTCACAGCTCAAAGAGACTGAAGGAAAAAAAAAAAAACTGAGCTGCCATCTTTTAGTGTCAAGGAGATTGTCCCTCTGAGTCGAAGCCTAAATTTAGTCAGAAAACAACTGTGTGAACAACAATAACATGCTGCATCTCCATATTCAGCTCTGCGGAAAACACAGACGCATTTCCATCAAAACACTTCTCAATGAAAGAGAGTTAATGTGTGTTTAACAGTGTTGGAACCTTACTCGGGAAACATCATGCTTAAATGAATAAATGAATGAAATTCTAATTACGATGAGCAATAAAAAAAAATTTAATGTCTGAGTGACAAAGTAATGATAATATTTCTGCTGAGGTTCAGTAGGATTTTACTCATATCAAACAAAGAACTTCACACAGTAATTTACATTGTAATATACAGTATAGCCACAGATAGATGATTATGTTGAATTTCTGCTTAATACGATGACTTAATTTTGTCATAAAATTGACATTTTACAATTATAAATGCCGCCACAAAGTTGGAGATTGTCTCATTAATAGAGGTTGTCTAAATCAGGATTACTTAAACCCGCAGTAGTTGATTGTTTTGGTCCCCTGGGGACAGTAAAAGAAATAGTAAACAACATTCACATATTCACCTTTTAAGTGAACGTAGCAAACTTAGCCAACAGTTGCTACACGTTTGATAATTGCGGAGCTTTATTGCCATGCATTTGAGAAACATCCTCCTGCAAAGCCGGAGCGCCACGGATTTATAGACCCTGTTACTGTTAGCAAACAGTATTACATTTTTTGGTGGGCAGGGCTTAGCTGGAGCCCAAACAGTTCTCCACAGACATTAGCTAGTGCTAGCTAGTGAGTTCTTTTGGTTTGTTTTAGACAATGGAGGAAGGTGATGCAAGTGGTGTGTTCGGAAATACTCATTCCGAGTGCCAGAGCGCACTCTGGCTCAAACTGGGCCGTTGATAAATTCAAAAGCCCTGTTGGTTACCGTTATACAATGTAGCACTGACGGTCTCAGAGAGTAAGTGACCTGACATGGTGCGTTCGTAAATTCAGTCTAACACCATCCATCCATCCATCCATCCATCCATCCATCCATCCATTTTCATCCCCTTATCCGGGCTAGGTCACAGGGGCAGCAGGCCAAGCAAAGCACCTCAGACGTCCCTCTCACCAGCAACACTTTCCAGCTCCTCCTGGGGGACCAAAAGGCGTCCCCAGACCAGATGAGATATGTAATCCCTCCAGCGTGTTCTGGGTCTGCCCTGGTGCCTCCTACTAGTGGGACATGCCCGGAACACCTCCAACAGGAGGCACCCAGGAGGCATCCTGATCAGATGCCTGAACCACCTCAACTGACCTCTTTCAACGTGAAGGAGCAGCGGCTCTACTCCGAGCTCCCTCCAGATGTCCGAGCTCCTCACCCTATCTCAGCCCAGCCACCCCACGGAGGAAACTCATTTCCGCCGCTTGTATCCACGACCTCATTCTTTCGGTAACTACCCAGAGCTCGTGACCATAGGTGAGGTTTGGGAGGACGTAGAGAACCATTGCATCAGTCTAACACTCTACACTAAAATGAGAGCCCTGTGGGTCCAAGAAATGGAGTGTTATATTTCTATATAAATGAACAAACAGTTAAGTTATTCACACATTCACTCCACTCAGCGTTCTGCTGCTCCGAGTGTATGGTGATCTGGATAGGCGGATGGTACATACCGACAGCATTAAGAATTTACAAACAGTGCGCTTCGGCACTTGGAATGAGTATTTCCTAACGCACAAACTCGCATCATCTTCCTCCATTGTCTAAAACAATCCAACAGAACTTGCTAGCTAGCACCAGCTAATGTCTGTGGAGAATTGTTTTGCCTCCAGCTAAGCCCTGCCCACCAAAAAACGCCATACTGTTTACTAACAGTAAAAGGGTCTATACAGTAGTGTAAAATAGTAATACACTGATAAGCTGCAACTATCTCAAAATTGTATTTAAATACAGTACTTGAGTTGTAAATGTACATTCCACTGCAGGCAAACTGGGACACCACAGCTCATTACCAACATACAAAACACTTCTTTACAGATTATTAATTACTATATTAAAGTTACTGTTCAAGCTATTATACAGTACAACTTACAATCAAAGCAAGGATGGAAGAAAAATCAACACAAAGCAGGAGACATCTGCACAGCAACAGGCAGAGTTCACAGATGACCATGACAGCTAATAATAGCCTCTGTGACACTGGGTAAAGCCTCAGCAGGCCCTGTCCATGGTGTCTGTCTGTGCCATATTAGCCCACTATCCTATAATACAGCACATTCAGCCCATTAATGTCATATTTTACCCATTACAAGCAATACAACCACAGCAGCCTGCAGAGAGAGAGAAAAGAGACTCACCTAGCGCCTATTTAAAGTCCACAGTCCTTCATGGTGGAAAGGTGTCCCAAAACGACGTCATATTTCCCACTAGATTTGAGTTCCTCCACCACAGACAACTCCATCCAAGTGTCCAATTTTCTACCGGGCTCAGGTCCAGTTTCTGAGTTTCTGTTCCCAGTCAGTCATTTTGAGCAGGTGCAGAAATCCATCTCCTGTAGCTGCTAGCCTACATTAAATGTCCCACTAAAACACATTAGCTGATGTCATTAGCAAAATGAAAACTTACTAACTGCTTTAGCGGTTTCTTTGGAATAACATCTCTAACTGGTCTGTGGTGTTATTGTTGGGAAGCTCCAGTGGTTCTCCTCACTGTATTCTGTTCCCCTGAGTCTCGACCGTCCAGTTTCACAGAGGCATGACGCCACCAATCAAGAGGTATCCTCCTCACCTGGTTTCACTTTAGTGGGTTTGACACGCTGCTGGTGTTGAGGATGCCAGTGACGGTCTGTGGGCTGCTTGGTTGGTCTGTCTGTCTGTCTGTCTCCCCACCCAAGGGTCCATCCAACAATTTCACCAATGGGTTTATAAATATCTTGCTGGACTTTTCTATTCTTCTTCCATTCTTTCTTTTTTTTTTTGCAGAATTAATGATCATAAACCGATGGCTCAATTTCTATTAAATGTGCTCTGTTTCATGGTGCCAAGAAAACTGTGGTGACCTCTAAGATTTCCAGTAGTGCAATACTCCAGACAACTGTTAATTTGTACCCAACAACTTCTAGTCCTTTAAGAATAACAGAATGATTAGTGTGTTCATTATGTTGAATGCTTTTCTACTGTAGTGTAGGTGATGGCCACCTTGAATACATTTCTATTTTCAAAGCAGCATGATAAAAAAAAGAATGTTCCTAATTTAAAAACGGTTTACACCATGATTTACTTTTATATCTTTATTTTTTTTTTTTTTAAAGTCAGCAGCTATCCATCCATTTTTGTAACTGCTTATCCTGGGGTCGCGGGGGGCTGGAGCCTATCCCAGCTGTAACTGGGCGAGAGGCGGGGCACACCCTGGACAGGTCACTAGAAAATATACACAAGGATGCACAAGTATGGCAGGATTACATACTATAGAATACTGACTGATAGCTAACAGTTAACACATTAAGCGGGATTTAAACTTGTGCGGTAGACCCTACTCTGTAGCCTACGCACGTCGCCTATGCCGTTGTGAGCATTTATACTTATGCAATGGTGTGTCTGTGTCACTCTGCAGTTACACCTCCAAAACACTAGTGGGCGGCAAAGGTTGTAAGGTGCTGTGAAATTTAGTTGATTCAAAACACATTAAACACACATTAAACGTGGCTTGAGACAATTTCAAACACAAGTACACAATCAGCTTCATTATAACTCACAGCATTCACAGACAAAGCACTTTTTTGCCGGATCCATTTTCCCACAAATACAACATGCTAATGTTTTTAGCACAAGCCTATGGCATTTTACATTGTATAAATTAGCCTAGCAGCTGGCAGATATTTTCTCTTCTTATATGAAGCTAGGAACAACAGCAACATTTAACAAAGGCAATGTTACAAAATTCAGCTTCATTACAACTCACAAGGTTCACTGACAAAATAACTGTCTTATACTAAACACTTTTCCCACACAAGTACAACATGCTAACGTTATTAGCACAAGCCTATGGCATTTTACATTGTATAAATTAGCCTAGCCATGAGCGGATATTTCCTCTGCTCATGTGAAGCCAGGATAAATCACACACAAGACTTAAATTGCTATTTTTGTGGAGGCGTTATTGTCTTCACAATTTATTGTTTCTTACCTGTGAAATTAAAGTAAATAAAAGCTTTGTTTACACTGAGGGAAATGGTTAATAAATAATGCGGAATAAATTCAGCATTAGTGCTGAGGCAAACTGTGAGCTAGACAGACAGTGTTTGAGTATCAAGTATTGATATGTAAATCTATTGCTTAATATAAATTGTGCATAATGAATATAAATTGATAAACTGTTTCTTCACATGTAAAGAAAATGTAATCATTACACCCCTCCAGGTCAGCCGGGGTAAAGTGCACCAGCACAAACTGACGGCATGAATCAATATGAATCGCTGAACACACAAACAAATGCCAGTGAATAGACAGGCTCATAATGGATGCAAAACTGAACAGATCTCCACGCTGTTGTGAAGCGGCAGAAGATGCGAGGTGACTGGAGGTTGTAATCTGTGCTGAACAATGAAAACAGACATTCAGCAAAAGAATTCATGCAGCTGGATTTTATGACCATTCCCCCCCCTGTGTACAGACACTTTAATGGCAGCCTGCGTATGTGACGGCAAGGTTTCCAGCAGTGCTGTCAGCTGTGAATATGACTGTACAGTCTGCAGCAGCCAAAACACCATCCTCATATTGAGACCTCGCATATAAAATGGGATTACCCATGATCCCGCTCACACTACGGTCAATTAAGTCACATGCTCCTCAACTCTGTGTGAGGATATCCTGCTGTGTTTGACATCAACATCTACTTATGTTCTGGTATGAGATCTTCATGTCACATTTGATTAATTATGGCAAAGTACTGTGGTACACACTATAACAAAGTCTGTAATCACAATCTTCAACAACCATGTCGGAGTTTAAATGCTGCTGAAGTACGAGACGGTATGAATGTGAACATGACGGCAACTCAGTCAAAAGTTAACCACTAAAATAACATCTAAAATAAATAAATTGCCTCTGAAATGTGGGGCACACTGAACCTCGCAGATTATCCGACGAAAATGATAGTAATTCACTTTAAAGTTAATAAAACAACATCTAACTTATAATTCAATTTCAGCTGAAATGAGAGACATTTTGCTCTGTGCAGAATGAATGTAAACCCTGCACATTATCTGACAACATTCACTTTAAGTTAACAAATAATATAACGTCTCAAAATAAGATAAATTACTGCTGAATTCATTTTCTGGCTCAAAGTACTGCCAAACTGCGCTGGTTTTGTGAGAGGACATCTCTCCTATTTCCCACTGTGCTGTTTTAAAACTCCAGTCTACTCGAGCATTACAGCGGGGACGGGGGACTGCTGTCTGACGGCTCTGTAGCACCCACTAGTGGCGGGCAACACTAATTGGTTTAACCGACTAATATTTCTGGTGGGTTGTAATCGTCTAATCGCATGCATCCCTAATCACAACATATGTAAAATCACATTAATATTGCATCCTGACTTAAGTATCGTGATAATATTGTCCAAGTATCATAATATCGTAAAATTGTGTGTGCACAAGCAGCTCTTTCAAAGGCAATGGTGAGACAAATTCAGTTGTTTGACTGTTGTGTGAAAAGTACGACGAACCAGTCATTAAATACATTTTTATGTCACATTTCATTAAGTTGACGTATAACTGCATGGCGGGCGGCACAGTGCGGTAGTGGTTAGCACTAGTCGCGTTTCCATTACCCTTAGAAATGCGCAAAACCTAAATATCGCAATAAAAAACTGGTAATGGAAACACCTACATTTCGAAAATCCTCTCAAATATCGCTAAAACATTTTTACGCTCTCATGAGGTGGTTTTTCAGACATGTCGATATAAACATGTATCGCAAAAGTGTAATGGAAACACTTTTTTCGCATTTAAACGTCACCGGGGTCAACGGACATGACGTAGGGGGTCACGCGACCAGTTCATTTTGAGGAAGATGGCGTGGTATGTGTGGACAGAGGAGGAGACGGAGTTATTATTAACAGTTATTTGTGATAATCAGTGATTAGTGTCCCGAGACGCATAGCGCTTTCGGCCATCTTCCTCAAAGTGAAGTCTCGCGGGACGGACGAGAATTTACGAGAATTACAGCTAGTTCGCAAAACACCGTTCAATGGAAACACCTGCAAGTAGCATTTGAACTTTGTCGAAATTTCAGAGATATCGCTTTTATTTTGCGAACAACTGTAATCGAAACGCGACTACTGTCGCCTCACAGCAAGAGGCGAACCAGGATTTCTGTGCGGAGTTTGCATGTTCTCCCCATGTCAGCGTGGGTTTTCTCCGGGTACTCCAGCTTCCTCCCACAGTCCAAAGACATGCAGGTTAATTGGTGACTCTAAATTGTCCGTAGGTGTGAATGTGAGTGTGAATGGTTGTCTGTCTCTATGTGTCAGCCCTGTGATAGTCTGGTGACCTGTCCAGGGTGTACCCTGCCTCTCACCCAATGTCAGCTGGGATAGGCTCCAGCCCCCCAGCGGCCCTCAAGAGGATAAGTGGTTACAGAAATGGATGGATGGATGGATGACTGCATGGCCTGCAATCTCAATTCTCAAAATGTGACTTTAAATGACCGTATTTGTAAAAAATAACCACGTTTTTAGTTTCAACAACCAAAAGCTGATTCCTCGTTGACAGCCTGACAACCGCCTTTAGGCTTTATGTTAGTATTGTGCCCCGGCCATGTACAGTAGTTCTCCTGTGGTGTATGTGTTGTTGCTTTTATGTCCCGGTCTGCCTCTAGATATTGTTTTCCTGCCAGGCTACAACAAACTATTTGACATCTTCTGTGAAGCCTCTAAGAATACTATGGATCTGCTCTCACTGATGTAAGGAAAATTCAATGAAATATGTAAAGACAAAATAAAAAGTCCATCAAACTAGGATGTGGTTAAATTTTGATCTTAGGACATGTACAATGTGTGTACAGACACAAGAATAAAAAGTACTGTTCCTATGTCCCACGCCCTACCTGTACATATACTTTAAAGCATATATTTTAATATCCATTAATATGGATTGTTCAGCATGTTCTTCTCTCTTAATCACACTCTGGTATGATTACTATGTTTCTAAGTTTGCGAGAGGCTGCTGCTGTCCTTATTTCCCCTGCCGTCGTCTGCAAATATTCATCTGGATGTGGCAGAGCTTGTTTTTCTCTATTTGCTGCCATTCATTCTTGTACAGTATGAACAGTAACAAAAACAACATCCACCGCCGGAGTGAAATAATCCATCACAGCAAACACTGAGCCTAAATTTGGGTTTGTGGCTGTTTGTGTGTGCTGTTTTATTGTGCTCGAGCGTTTTTACATCATTGCACGCATTATGTTATGCTCTACTTCCTGTCAATCACCTGATACCCACAGGAAGAACCAGGACTCTCTGAGAGCATGCGGACATACTTTATTAACACAATCCTGTTTTCTTATCTGGGGCAGCAGTTAATTTTAAACTAAGTTTACCCAAATGAAGTTTGTGGTTTGAAGTTTCCACAAATACAGAAATATTAATATATTTTTGATTGTGTTTGGCACTGCAAACCAGACTGAGGTAAACTGGTTATAGGTCTGAGTAGCAACTGTATCCCTCTGAGACCTGAACTTTTGTTTGGTGTGCATTTTTAAATTTCTCCTAGCTATTTAGGATCAGTAGGACCTAGTAAGTATGGAAAACTAAACATCGTCAACAATGAATAAGTTCCAGTGTCCTCAAATGAGTACTTCCTGATTTACAGTGTCTGTATTTTTAATCGTAAATAAACAAGCTTCAATCATAACGTGATCAGGTTCTGGACCTTGTCCACTTTTGTATCGGGATCAGCTGCAGACTGACTTGGCAGAGATGGCCGCCTATCTTGTTTTTACATGGATTAGTGTATTGTGCAAATGATCCTTCTGCATGTTCACCGACAGAAACCTTGTTATGACTTTTACTTCCTCTAGATAGTCAAGTTTGATCTTCTTCTCAGGCCACTAGATGGAACAAAAAAGTGTCCATGAATGAGGACAACAGGTCGACATTAACCCTTTAAAACCTGAGCAAATTGGCTTGATTTCTTTTAAAAACATGGGAAAAAGGCAATGAGCAATGAAGAAGAAATAACCACAAAATTGGCAAAAAATAAAAAAGGGAAAATTAAAAACAAGAAAATTAGCGATAAAAAAAGAAAAAAGAAAGAAACTAAGTTGAAAACAAACAAACAAGGAAATGACTCAAAAACTATAATCATTCTGTAACATAATTTTAAAATGTAATAATAATAATAATAATAAATATAATTTTTCCTAGCTTTTTTTATCCATATTTTTCTTAATATAATTGTCTAAATTTATTTATTTTTTTTTTGCAATTTGTGGGACATTTCTTACCAAATTGCTCATTGCCTTTTCCCCCGTGTTTTTGAGAGAAATCGCACCAGAGTTCAAAGGTTAAAGTAGAATGACATATTAGGTCAAGTAAACCTTAAGTGAGATGTCCTCATATGAGGATGCAGGTTCTCAGGGTGACATTGCTCCCTTATTTTTTAAGCAAGGCTGCCAAAAATATTTGAAGATGGGGAAAATGTGATGGGGATTTTCGACCTTTTTTTACATTCTATCAGAAATGAGCAGATGAATCAACATTATATACTAAGTAATGCTTAGCTGGAACTATATCAGTGTATAGTGTGATGTGTGTATGTGATGTATGTCACCATGAAATCTGGGGCAATCACATTGAGGCACACGGTTGTGAGAACACAATCACAGTACATTGGGCAAATGCACAAAACCGAGGAAAAACAACGCCATAGGTGGAGCCCTCAGGGCGCCAACAGCTACAGAACTGCTGAAGCTACTGTGAAGAAAGATAGAAGTAATAGCTGAGAAATGTATGTTAACATTTACAATGTACCTGGGGTTATTATGACTTGCCTGCTGTAGTTATTTCTGCAGAGCCTGCAGCAGCTCCACTGACAATGAAGGGCAGACTGACTTTTGGGACACAGAAGGTTTATTTGAGGCTTTTTACACTTGAGTGAGCTTTATTTCCTTGTTCCACACTGTATGCCACGCTGCCTCGGTACACACAGTGGTGGCATAGTGGTTCCTACTGTCCATTGTAAGTCAGATGTTGTTCTCTTGGAATGCATGTGAGGTCCTGGTCGCCCTGCATCATGTCTGCTGGTGTGTGCTTGTGTTTCGCACACCATTAAAGTGTAATTTGGGTACTGTCATATCTATATGTAAAATATGGTTTTCATTTTTAGAGGGAATCGGAGTTATTGTAAGCCACATACATGTGCTGCATGTGGGCAGGGAAAGGAACTCAGAGTGACGTTCCTTTTAAAAAAAAATGTGTCCATGTACCCTGATAATAATACAAGGTGGTCTTAAGGTCACCTCAACAGAGCCAGACAGACAACCATTTACATGATCAGCCAATTTAGAGTCACCAATTAACCTGCATATCTTTGTACTGTCAGACGAAGCCAGAGTACCCAGAGGAAACTCACGCTGACATAGGAAGAACATGCAAACTCCTGGGTTCGAACCCCCCACCCTGGGTTTGAACCACGAACCCTCTTGCTGTGAGGCGACAATGCTAACCACTACCACATTACAATACATTAAACATAAAGTTCACTGTTAACTTTTAACAAAATCAATACACGACTTCATCACGATCAGCTGAGGTGATTAAAGCAGCTGTTACAGTAGAATATATTTCCCTGAAATGGTTGGTTAATGCTGATCTGTGGTCAAAAATAGCTGAAAGAGGGCTGATCAATGTAATGGGTACCTGGCTCCATTTTAATCAAAGTCATTGTGCAGGGGAGGCAAGCCAGCAAGATATAAGACCAAGCAGGAAAGTACTGTAAGAGAGAGCGGAGCGGGAGAGATGTGTCCGATGCCTCAGGGAGGAAGACGGATAGAGCGATGGTCAGAACGTTAGAGAGAGATTGAGAAAGCAGAGTAGACACGGAGCCAGAGGAAACCAATTAGGACAGTGATGGGCACTTAAATCAGGCTGTTATTCAATACTGCACAGTCTGTGTGGGAGTATTACAATTCCCTGAAGCTTGATGGAGTATTGCTTGTCTCTAGTTGACAAGGGCTTAAAAGGGGGATAATACTGATTTTTAGCTTTGTGTGTTGCTCTTACACTCCAAGAAAACCCCTCTGTATTAGTGAACGTTTTCTGCAGCCTCTTACAGGCAGAAATAAGAACAAAGCATGTCCTGCTTTCTAAGCTGAGATGTGACACCTTCTGTATATATCCGCTCTGTACGACACGTTTTTTAGACGATAAGCTCGACAATAAAGCATGTTTTGAATTGTAAACTGCTTCTATTTAGCACTACTTAGTCATAAAATACAACAATGGTGGTCATATTGTCAGCATTTGAGCACAGAATGTGCTGGTGCCCTATTTATTGCAATAAGAATTTTCAGTTTGCCCTAAATTTAAAGCTGATTAATCCTTTTTTTGGCCACTGTGGGGCAGTGGAAGACCCTCACCTATGGTCATGAGCTCTGGGTCGTGACCCAAAGGATGAGATCGTGGATACAAGTGGCCGAAATGACTTTCCTTCGTGGGGTGGCTGGGCTCAGCCTCAGAGATAGGGTAACGAGCAGAGACATCTGGAAGGAGCTCGGATTAGAGCTGCTGCTCCTTCACGTCGAAAGAAGTCAGTTGAGGTGGTTCAGGCATCTGATCAGGATGCCTCCTGGGTGCCTCCCACTGGAGGTGTTTCGGGCATGTCCCACTGGCAGGAGGCCCCGGGGCAGACCCAGAACATGCTGGAGGGATTACATATCTCATCTGGCCTGGGAGCACCTTGGGATCCCCCAGAAGGAACTGGAAGCATTGCTGGGGAGAGGGACGTCTGGGGTGCTTTGCTAGGCCGCCTGGGGCCACGACCTGACACTGGATAAGCGGACGAAAATGTATGGATGGATGGTGCAGCAGGAGAAGGTGGAAACACATCATAAGACATTTTATCATGCTATAATAATAGGGCTGCCCCCTAATAGTTGACCAAACGTTAGACAAACAGAAAGGTCATTATTCGGCAAGATTTAATTTGTCGCATAGTCGCAAAACAAAACAAACAAATGTGAAGATCTATTAGGAGCTGCACCTTGTCTAAATAGATACAAATCTTTATGACTGGACTATGTGGGAATTTAATTTGAAAGGACAGACACAGGAAGTGGCCACGCTTACGTTAATTTCCAGGGCTGGTACCTGCAGTTATTCCACAGGCTAGTTAATAACATGTCGGGCAGGAAATCCAAAGTGTGGGATCATTTTGAGAAGGTGAAGGACCAACCCAAGGTGATATGTAAACTCATCTTCATTGGTCGACTACAAACATGACGTATCATCTGAAACATGGAAGTAGCTACATGCCCATTAGCCCACAGCGTCATTAACAGGCGGCTCGCTCAGTGTGTGACGTGCACTTGTAGATAAAATATAGGCCTATATTAATGAAGGTTCATTAGTACGGTTTGTATTTCTCTGTAATGTAGCACAGTGTTAACAATGTTACTGATACTATTCTTTCTCACACCTTCAACTCAAACCATCAAAATATATCATTTAATAATAACATTAATGTCATAAACATGCAAATGACTAGTCGACTAATGTCCTTAAATGACAATTAATGGTCAACTAGGAAAACTCTTAGGCGGGGGCAGCCATAGATCATGATGATAAAGTTACTAAGTTAGCAAACAGGAGTTTTTGGGCCTAAAAACCAAAATAATGACCTAAAATTGGCCAGAAGTGTTAATAGAATTGATTGGAACTATAAAGTTTGGTAATAACTCTGTGACTTTGTCACTTTGCAAGCAGAATCTTTCACATGCACCCAATCCCTTGATCTGTTATTAATATAAAAAATATTCATTAGTGTAGCTTCAAAACATTTAGCTGGCTCAGTTAGTGTAAATGTGGATTCCACTTCTTTCATTCACAGACTCATCTGAACCTTAAATCTTTCTCGATGTTGCTACACTGTACTGAAAAAAGCTCGAACTGGATACGAACTTACTTTAGACATGCAAACTGGGACCCTTAAGCATCATTAATTTATTTCTTTCAGTCTCTTGGGGGCAGTGGAACAAGCTGTAAACACAACATTGATAAATTATCGCTGTATAAAGTTATGGGAAGTGGTTGCCTAATAACACATCCAGTAGTGGATGGGCTGCAAAACTAAAACAACAAGCTAAAAGATGCCAAAACACTCTTTAGAGCTGAAAGGGACTGCAGAGAAGGAGTAAAGGAGTAAAGGAATTTCCCCTAGAGTAATGACGGGCGGCACAACAGCGCGACATGTGGTACTACTGCCACTTTTACTGTTTGTGCTTTAGTGTTGTAGTGTTAGGCCATTATAAGGTTTACTGTTGGTTTTTGAAGGACAAAAACAGTTTATATACTATTTAAAAACTTGCTGATTGTTAAAACAGAACACAGATTGGCAAAGAGGCTCAATGTGGGGTGCAGCATTTTTTTTTTTTTTTCAGCTGAGATGCTTCGGTTGCATCGGGTTGCTATAACACAGAATATCCAAGGAAGTAAATATGTCAGCATCAGCTAGAATACTCATGTACATGAAGGGGAGGCTGAAGAAACATAGGGAGAGAGCACGGACCCACTAGTTTATATGGGTTCAGATTTAATTTCTCCTCCATTGTCACTGTTGTAGCAGTTGGTATTTGGAAGGCTATTTGTCCCGCCCCCCTCTACTGTGATTGGACAGCTGGGTAAAAGGTGACAATGACAAGCGGCCATTTTGATTTATCCAAAGTTGAATATTTTTCAACCCTCAGCAACCAGAAAAAAACAGCAAATGTGCAGCGCTCAGCGCGGAGTAGATGCTCAGCACCTTGTCACGCTGCTGGCATTTGTGCTCCTGTAAAACAGAAAATATACGTGGTCGCTCGGTGGCTTGGTGGGTGGAGCGGGCATCTCGTGAGCGGGTAGTGTCCTTGCCCTGGTGGCCGCAAACTCGATTCCGGTCTACTGCTCTTTGCTGCATGTCGGCACCCTTCTTTATTCCCTTTCACGCTTGCACTGTTCTATTTAATAAAGGCCAAAAGAAGCCAAAAAATAATCTTTAAAAAAAGACAAAAACAGCAACATAGCAGTTGTGGCAGTTGGCCTGCCAATAGCACATTACTGCAATAATGTGGTTATCATGATAGCCCTATGCAGAAGTCTCTTTCACACTATACTTAGGTAAAGTATGTGACCGACTGATAATATAAAAATATTGACTGATGCATCTTAAAATGGATCTAAAACCCTCTAATTTGATCTTTAAGGGGCCTTGGAAAACACCACAATGAGAAAAACACAGGAGTAACAGATTCAAGAGGTAGCTTCAGTAGCAATTAGATATTTCTGTGGATAACAGTGCAGTACATTCTGCTGTTTGATACCTATTAAACCTATTATATTAAAGTCTCTTTTCATCTAGATCCAGACACAATATTGTATGAATTTACTCAGATTTGATAATAAGATGAGATAATTAATTATAGCTCCCTGCGGGGAAATTCCCTTGTCGTACAATAGCTTAAAATAAAAGCACCCCCACGTACCAAGAACAAAACACCACAACAAATATGATCTACTAAAGAGCTAACAAATTAACTGCCTGCACTTGTTATCCATTTATTATACAAAGGATGTCAGCGGAGGAGTTTGAGTCTGTAAACTGATGCAGTGTGATACCAGACTGGAGTCTTTTCTATTTTAAGAAAGGTGTTTGTTCATGCTCTCGAAAACTGATTAGACTGTCCGATCCAAACAACAACTTAATTAATAGAATGGAGGTGTTTCAATAAGGTGAGACAATGAAATGCTATAAATGATCTGCCAGCTCTGCAGTTCTCAGTGCTAATAGCGTAAACTCTGATATGTTGCAGTTGTAATTACCTCCAACACTGATTTTCCCATTGATTACCACACTGCACCCTCTCATGATAATACGCCTAATCCAAATTCAAACTGATATAAGCTTTAATATTTACTGCCATTAAAGCCGATGCATCTAATTAATCGTGCACAGGATTCAGTCTTTGTTTGTTCTACTGGCACTTAAATCCCATCGCACAAACACATCCTCACCCACAAACACTCACACACTCACACACACACACACACACACACACTCCTTCTCTCCTGCCCCTGGAGATCTAGTAGAATTACTGAGTGTAAATAACAAGGTATAAAGAAGGATGGCTTTATGTCCAATCACCGAAGATCTGCGAGGGAGGGCGCTATGAAATGGACAAATCTCTGGGATGGAACACAGCCAGTGTCAGTTTTTATGCTTAAGTGACTTGTGTTTGTGGACCTGCCTCGCACACGACCCCGTCAGATTGATCCGATAGCGGAGCCAAAACAGGAAGAAGCAGGGGCCCGTTGCCCTATTTCAAAAAGACATCTTCATTTGTATTGATTTGACCGGAGAGTCTGCCAAGAGCGCTCTGTATCCCCTGTCATGCATTCTTAGTCTTGTCCTCAACAGACCTATTTTTGGGCACTGGGCGCTCCATTGCATGCTCAGCGCACACTTCTCAGTGATCAGCATTTGGGGGGGAAACCGCAGATACGGATGCAGGAATTTCATCCGTCTTTCCACTCAGATGAGCCGTGGTTGCTTTGTTAGCAGATGGCTCCTTACAGACACACACGTAAACATGCACAAACAAATAATCAGCCTCAGTTTCTATATTTCAAGTTGAAAACAGTCAGTAGCTGAACAACTAGCATGAGCCCAAACAAAGAAACCACAGCAGCTGAGGAGTTTAGCTGTATGCGAAAAATATGTAGTAAGAATTATGGCTGTGTGAAGGGAGCCGGGTCTTATGGCTGCGCTCCTTTCCTCTTGTCTTTGTCATCTTTTAGAGGGTGAGGGTTACTAGATTTATCTGCAAGACAACCAGGACAATGCAGGGGTGAGATGTGGATCAAATTTAAAACATCAAACATTATCACACATGTGCAGGACTCTGTAGTACTTGGTCATATTGATGGTAAAAAGTGTGATATGTCAAGAATAAGTATCCTAGCTGTGTAATAAAAATGGCTCCTGGCTTATTCCCTGAAAAGAGCCGACTCATTCCAGACTGACACATTACTAATATGTGGTGGTGTTCCCTTTATTGACACTGCTGCCATTTTCAATTTATCATACCTGTCGTGCAGGGAAGAACTGGCCAAAATTATTATTCAGTGTTGAGCAGACCTCGAGGCATAATTGGCTTCAAATCAAAGGCTTCAGTAATTCAAGGCACCGGCCATGATGTTAAGATCAGTCCTGCTCACTGGTTTAACATTACATTATATCAATTAGCAATATTGTTCTCATTATGTCAAGACCAGCTCTAAATGTATATTAATTTGCAGCAAGAAGATCAAACTACACATTTTAGCCACCGTTTTTTGGACTTAAATGATGTGATGTTGATGTTATGTGTCCTAAGCAAGAGTCTAGTATTACCTGGGGACCTCTTGCTATCTGTGCTTCCTGTGGTGTATTGTCACGGGACTGAATTTATTCCCTTCGATACATGAATGTATGAATTTGTTTTTTATCATGTTACGCAAACAGTTATGCCTGCATGGGCTTACAAGACAGCATCAAAACAAGCCAGGACCAGAGTCCGACAAACATATTTTCAGCTAGCATTAAGAAGACAGAAAATGGAGTGGAGCAAGTCGGGCTTGCTTATAATTGTCTTGGACTCGGGTCGGGTTCGGTCGGGAAAATGCGGCCCGAGTTGCGCTCTAGTGTGCTCACCTGTGTGTGCGCACGTGTCTGTTTGTGTGTGTGTTTGGGGCGGAATTCCGCCTTGCACAATACAGAGAGCGGAAGGGAATTGAAAATGCGCGACCATGTAGAGACAGAAGTGACATGCTGTGGTGTAAATAAGATAAATAACACGAGGTTATTTAGTTAGTTTAATAAAAGGACAAGGTATAGACCTGTTCTATAGGAAAGGTAACCTTAAATGACTTCTGTTGTGATCTGGAGCTACATATAAAATAAAACAAAATAACATTAACCTGACCTTCCAGGGGGGGCGGGGGGCCCCCCTAATATAATGGTAGGGGAAACACTGCACATAATCGGATCATCATGGTGTGAGATAGAGTTTATAGATCATGAATATAATGTGATAGGAGTCCTATGGGGATCAGCTGTGAAGTCAGGCAGCTTGTGGCTGCTTGCTCCGCTGCTATTCAGCGGCTAACAAGCGGAGCTACCTGCTAACAGCCACCGCGGCACCTAACAAACTCCACAAATCCATTCAGCAGCTCCACCATCCACAGTCTCACAGCTGATTATTTACAGCTCATAACTCACACCAACAGCTGAGTGTGAGTGTTTTTGCTGGCTAGCGAAACATCCTGCCACAGACTATTTACTGGAGTTCACTTGCCTGGTGCTCATGCGGCATTCTGAGTAAAAGCACGGCCATTGTTGGCTTTCAATGTCTGAGAGTCCAATACTAGCATTTTCATCTCGTCAACGAAAAATGAAGCATAGAGTTCGTTTTAGTTTCTATTATCAAGATCTATCTTTAGCTCATCATTTTCTTGTTTTCATCATGAAAAAAATGTCAACGAAAAACTAATACGGGCAGTGATGCACAGTGCTGACCTCTTTTTTCTTTCTTTATATTTTAATGTGAGTTAAATAAACATTGATTCTGACATTGTCACGTCATCCATATCATCATCTTAAGAGTTTTTTTTTCTGACTGATTTTTAGCTTGTTTTTTCATGCAAATTGGTCTCCATGCTGTGCAGTAAGATGACCCAAAATGCTGTCAAAACTTTCATTCATAATTGCTAAAACAGCTTCCATGGTTCTTAATGTAGAGTTCTTGGTGGCAGAAGCCAAACAATGAACTTACCCCAAATCACAGAGGTGCTGATTCGCACAGGACTAATATCACATGACCTGTGTTTCATGAAAATATGGCAGGTAATTTGTGATGGAATTTTTACTTAACAAATTACGAACATGGCAGATTCCCAAAAGATTAAGATCACAGATGACCTCCAAATTATTAAAAATTATTAGAGGTCCCCAAGTAATACAAGTCCTGTGCAAAACTGCCACTGCAACAAAACAAGAAGTAAGTTATTGGTGACGCCAACATCCAGGTAAGCTGAGCAACTGTCATTTGATTTGGATTTTTTGGGGTAATTTGGTGTCACACTTATATCTTTTGTCAGGCAAATATTGTAAAAGTAAGTCTTCAAAAAGAGCTTCCCTCTGTTCAACTGCATTGTGATATTACTGATATAGCTAACAGACAATATGGCCTCCACGTGGTCTCCACACAAGCTAATCCTGGGGCTGTAATGTGGGTTCATATGTCCCTCTGAACGTCTTGTTAGCATGGTTAGCCTTTGTTGAAACTGAATATCATACTCTGTAAACTATGTTTATGAGGTAATCAATCTCACGTTGCAGCAGCATTATGATCACATTGTAATAGGGTTTATGATTCCGGCCACTGATGACTCCAACCGTGTTACACAGACAGATCAGACATGGTAATCCCGCCGGGTAAAGCTGTCATTATTTACATTTTAATAGCCATTATTGTCATTGTCAAGGTTACAGCTGCAGCTATGCTTGCTGACGTTTTGTGTTTGCGAGGTGCAGATGATGCATACTCTCCCTTCACTGCACATGGTTATTGGATTCCCCAGCCATATTTATGTTTTTAATCCCCTGCGACAAAAGTCACCAGAGGGAACACGCACATATAACCAGCCGTATCTGCTGCTAACAACCGAGTCCAGTGAGAATCTGCATCATTTTCCCCTCAGATATACAGAGCATTACAACTGGAGGCCTTGAGATGAATAGCCATGTGAGTTTACTTTGACTTTATGAAAAGTAGATGTACTCAGTTAATTCTAGATTGCCCTGAGTACGGCTGTTTCCTATCACAGGAAATATAACTGTCACGATCTTTGACTGTAAACTGCACAGCAGTGAACTAAGAGATGGAGATTCTGAATAATCATTTATCAGGGAATTGAAAGCCTCTTTTCTCCTCAGGGCTTCACTTGTTCTTTACCTGCAAAGTGTTGTCTGTCATGGTGTGTTGATAATGGCGAGAGCACTTTATAAAAGGAGAAATGGAAATATTCAAAGAGCACTTTGACCTCAAGAGTCTAAATCTGACAATTGAGCTGATGATGAGTTCATTATGTAGCTCAGAGAAATGTCTTTACAGTATATGGCTGGTAATAGTTTTATTCATTCAAAGCTACACTGGGCACATTTAATCAAGGGCTGCAAGAAAGCAGCAAGTTTTATTTTTCAGTTTAGTTTATCCACTTTCAGCTCTGTTGAAGGGATGTTGTTGACCTATGAAAAACAAGAGGCTGCTCTTTCCCGGCTCGCTAGTTTTCCAAAATGAAGTTAGTACAATTAAACAAAATCCTTGGCAACACTGAACAAAAACCTTGTAAGATACTGCAGGGCTAGCTAATTAGCTTGCTAAGCGGGTTGGCTATACTACTTACCAGTAGACTAGAATATTAGCAAGATAGCTTGCTAACTAGGAAGGCTATGCTAATGAGTAAGCTTACCCGTAGGCTAAAATATTGTTCACTAACATTAAGAGTAAGGAAACTGTCATTTTACAGGCTATAAAAAAGGAGGGAAACGTGTTAATTGCAGGTATTTACAACTGAAAAATAATATTATCCACACTCTTTGTTAGTGAACAATATTCTGGCCTACTGGCAAGCTTACTTGTTAGCATGGCCAACATATGTAGCAAGCTAACTCACTAAACGTCTAGCCTTTTGTCAAGCTAACTCATTAGCATAGTCTACCTACATAGCAAGCTAACTCACTAATATTCTAGCCTACTGTCAAGCATACTTGTTAGCATAGCCTTCTTAATTATCAAGCTAACTTTCAAGTATTCTAGCCTACTGGCAAGTTTACTTGTTAGTATAGTCGACCAACATAGCAAGCTAATTTGCTAACTCTGCAGTAATAAGGTTTTTATCTAATGTTACTGAGGATTTTGTTTAATTGTACTAACTTCGATTTGAAAAACTAGCTCTGAAGAAGCACAAAGGAATTCTGAAAGAAGCTAAGGAGCAGCACATGGATGACGTCAGAAGGTTGTGATAGGTTGAATGCAATGTTGCTTCAGGACTGAGATGTGGGATGTTGATCCAGGACAATCAAAATCACGTCATGCCTCATCCTTGCCGCCACCATGGGTTGGGACAGCGTTGCTACAGAAAAACAGGGGCCACTCTCCCATCACTTTTCAGGTCACCTGGTGAGTAACTGGCTTAATTTAAGATGCAAAACCAATTTAGCATCGCTAAGTATTTTAGCACTGCAAGCCATGCTGGCACTGCTAACAGTACTAAATTTAGCCCCGTTAATGCTAAAGGGCCTTATGGCTAAATGTTACGTACTCAAAGGGGCAACCTGGGGGTAGATTGGAGAGTGGGCACAAATGTTTCCACAGTAACGTTGTCCTGGCATCATGGGTCAAGATGGCATTACCAATCCACAAGTTAGTAGCACCGCTAGCTACCTGTCACCTGACCCACGTGGTGTGTGTGAATAATAAACCTATGTACCGTATCCCAATATGGCACCTATTCATTTCAATAGAGTTGCTGGTCTGGCGTACACACCAAAAACGCAGTAGTATGCGCAGTAGTGTTTCTCCTGCTAGCCCTGGCTCATAGACTACATTGTAATAAAGTTACAGGTTTTTAAATCACTTTTCTTGGCTCCAGGAAAGTTTAACAAACCCAAAACCTCCACTGATCATAATGGAAAGAGCCATCATAGACCGTGTTTGCATTTCAAGGTGTCCTGTCAACAGTTTTACAGTTGTCTCTTTTACAATAGTGGCCTATGAGGAAAATGCTTTTCAGGGAATTCTTTGTTGAAACACCAGTATTGGTCACTGGGAAAAATTGGCTTCAGGGTGGAGCTGCGTTCCAGGGGGCCTGTGTGCGGTGCAGAGTGGCCTAGCTAACCAGTGAAGCATGAATAACTTACTAGGTTTTTTTTAACGTGGTACAGCTAAACTAACAAGCAGCAAAATTATCCCATAGATCAACAGATAACCATTGACATCCCGATACCACAGAAAAATACATTTCTAGTGAGGACCCAGTTTTCCTCTCTGCTTTTAAGTTTTACCACTTCCTGTGCATTGAATTGATTTCCTGCCAGAGTCTGTGGAATTAAATTAGGAAAAATAGTCAATCTGCTCAGTCTGAATCAATGGGGATAAGACACCATTCACTGTTGCAGAGTTTCTTTATGATTTGTTCTGATGAAAAGGCTCTGTTTTTTTCATTCGACTATCCTTCCTATTGCAGTTATAAGCCTTTAGAGGAATAACATATACAGAAATATAGTATGTTAGGTGCCAGAGTATATCAATCAAGTGTACAGTACCTCTGCGTTTGTTCAACTGTTGTGCATTTGAACCCTACAGTAGTTAATAAATGAAGCTGTGATGGGCTTTGTGCTTTTTTGATCTATCCAACAAGACAAGCCTTTCAAATTCATATCATATGAGGTTTGCTTTATGTCATGTGAACATATAAAAGCCTGCATAATAGAACGTGTCTTCCCACAGTTGGAAGGTCATGAGTTATTGATAGACTGGTAGATTAATCATGATGCAGTCTGGCCCTGTAACTGTCTGTTAGGAACGCAGTGTATGGAGATACTTTATGGATAATCATCAATCATCAATTTCATGAATCATCAAGCCCATTGAAGCATTACAGTTACGAGCAACAACACTTCTGAGTGACACTGCACTGACACCTTCATATCAGTGGCCAGATTGTGCTCCAACAAAGGTTCCTTTAGTATTTCTGTTGTGTTCAGGTGTGTTGTTTCTGTGACACGCATGTTGTCATACAATTAAATGTCAAGCTTTTAACGGTGAATGTGTGGCTCTAGGCCAATAGGCAGCTGGCAGCCAAAGGAGTTGTGTTGCTGATGAGGTCAACATGGGTACAAAACAGATGGTAACCCAAGTGCCATGTTTCATACCTGCAAAAGTTTAAGGCTATGTGATAAAGATTGTTATTAGGATGAGCATATGTCATTTCCTACTGGGAATGCAAATGCTGAGTATTTTTTTTTTAAGTATATAAAATGCAGAATAAGCAAAGACCTCCTGAGTCATATAAATGTACAAAATCTATCCTCATTTACACCCAAACAGATGTTTTTTCTGTTTTTATGTTTATCATCCAGGTCAGGGTTGATTTCACTAGCCTCCGGTGCCTGATTAAAGATGCACTGCAGTGCATCTGCAATCCATACGACAACTTTGTGTCTTGATATACAGCCAAACTCGGGGATTTCTGTGTCTTTCTGCAATTCCCCTTTTGTAGGTTTTAACTCCACTAGCAAGGAAAGCACAACCCGTCCACACTGCTGCATCCCGCTCCCCGGCGCTGCTAGCAAAATGAAAGTAAAGCTACTTTCTTTGATGTAGATGTTGAGGCCTGTGATCTTACTTAGACTAATTAATTAATGGCATTCAAAGCCTTTCAGTCGTCATCCTGGCAGGTTGACTTACAGCCAAACCACGTTTGGTGTGTAATGATCAGCAGCTCTGGTTTTCACTTGACATTGCCTGTCTGACTGTTCTCTTTTCCTCTCCATCTCACTGTCTCTCCTTCAGTTCCAGCAGCTAAACCACAATTCATTCGCTCGGCTGCTCGCTGCTCCCTACAGTGTGGTGGCTGTTAAGGCATGTCTGACTGTCCAAATGTCGTACCTGTCCGAGAAAACTGATCACCTCAATCAGAATATATCCACATCATTCTTATGAGCCTCCACGCCTAGTTCCCTGCCACGGGGGGTTTTGAAGGGGAAGACAGGGCAGCTGTTGTTGAGTGGGTGGATGAGACCTAGTTTTCGATGTGGCTCTACTCTGTCAAACCTGCCAGGAGAGGGAGATGGACTCTTACCGCGGCAGAAGTTGCATCCGGCGGGGGTGACGAGGTGGAGCGGATAGCAGACTGACAGCTGTCATCAATCACTCGCCCCACCAGCCAGATGTAGGTTGACAGGATGGGGCACGTTGGCTAGAATGGCGATTCGTACACAGTTTACCGGAGATGTCTTTTTGCCAGCCCGGTCTCTGGTGGAATGCTGTCTGTCATTAATCCATCCGACCATCTATCAATCAATTACTTTTCCAGGGTCAAGGCAGTATGTGACACGCTCCATTTCACAGCGATGTTACGGAGCTGTGGCACTGCTTCATTGATATTTTCTGAGCCAACAGGCTGTATTTGCCCGAGGAAGAAAAACTGACAGTGTCCTACACACATCACACCTGAGTTTGCAACCAAAAATCATAATCATGACTTCACAGATAATACAGTAAGCCTCTCTTTATGCTGAAGATGAAGAAAGACTTTGAGAAACTCCTGAAACTTTATCTGTTCTCAAGCCCATACCTCGTGAATTTGGAGACAAGGCAGCAGAAATGTGAAAGAATGGATTACAAAAGACAAGTGAGGAGTTGAGAAAGGATAGACTGAGACGACCAGAAGCTAAACAATGCCAGTCTGGGGCAGTTGGATAGACAGGAGAGAGATACTGCTTTGTCTCTGAGGAGTTTCCATTGGTTGGAGCTCAGTGATGCTGAACACTCCAGACAGCTTGAACTAACTCTCAACAAATCTCGTTTTCTCAGCCTCCACTATATAGGTAATTCTTCCATTTCCCCAGACGACACGTATTCATGTTTACAGTCTGGCAAACAGAGCGATGAAATAAATGCATCCAGGGCATGAGAATATTACATGTGAGGGCCTACAGTGTGTGGTATAATGCAAAGTTGCATGGTAAACATTCATAATTGAACATTTTAATATTATAGAACATCCAGAAAACATTCTTTAATAATTAATCATATAGTTTAGACCGACTTAACTTCACTGCATTGCACATCAAAGCCCCATTCCCTTGTGTACTGTGTCGGCATACTTGTTTATTTTAACCCATACAATAAACAAGTTATTTTCTCATGATAGTCGCACTAACCAGGGTGGTCACAGGATGATTTTTAGAGGAGGTGGAGGTTAAAGCAGAGCTGTCACATGTTTTCAAGTTTCATTTGTCAACATCCTCAGCATCTGTGTGTTTTTATACTGTAAGGTAGGGCTGAAAAAAAATCATATCTCGGTATTTACAGGCTGACCGGCAAAACATGATATATATTTTGGTATTTTCTACGAAATGGGCTACATGTTTTCAGTTGCAAGTCAAAGCCACAAGCAGCTTTATAAAAACAAACTTGAATAAAAATAAAATGCAGACAGGGATTTTGTTCCGTTTGAAAATATGCAGCTGCACAACAGTTCCACCTCTAAAACACTAGTCCAGCAGCAGGGTTTCTGTGACGTGCTGTAAAGTTTAGGTTGATTCAAAACACACCTAAAACACACATTAAACATGACTTAATAGCAACAATTTCAAACACAATTACACAAATCGGCTTCACTATAACTCACAGCATTCACAGACAAACACTTGTCTTTATCTGGACACATTTTCCCCACAAATACACCACGCTAATGTTTTTAGCACAAGCCTATGGTATTTTACATTGTATAAATTAGCTTAGTAGCTAGCAGACTTTTCCCCTACTCATATGAAGGCAGGAACAACAGCAACATTTAACAAAGGTATTGTTACAAAATTCAGCTCCATTACAACTCACAAGGTTCACCGACAAAACAACTGTCTTATACTAAACACATTTTCAAAACAAATACAACATGCTAACGTTTTTAGCACAAGCCTATGGCATTTTACATTGTATACATTAGCCTAGCGACGAGCAGAGATTTCCTCTGCTCATATGAAGCCAGGATAAATCACACACAAGATTTAAAATACTATTTTTATGGATGCTTTATTGTCTTCACAATTTATTGTTTCTTATCTGTGAAATCAAAGTAAATAAAAGCTTTGTTTCCACTGAGGGAAATGGTTTCAGCTTACAAAAACAGACAGGAGGTTTGCGTTGCATTCCTGGGGAGGTGCACGTCAGGTTACAGCTCTACAAAGTGTTGCTGGAGCTGGGCAAAGAGAGAGGAGAGATGCACACTGGTATGCGTGATGTAACGCAACTTGACCCTATATAAACAGTGTTGTCTAAATGTATATCTTTCTTGAAAATATATTGACATATCATACATAGTCGTTGTATATCACCCAGCTGTAAGGTAAAGGATCCACAAAGGTGCTGCTTATTTACAGACCTGATTCACCTCCTGACACTGCACTGCAAACACTCCTGCTTCCACTCTCAGCTCACTGCAGGTGCTTAACGGGGTCGTGTGTGTTTGGCATTACCGCAAATATGCTGTTGATTACTTTGCCTTTCTTGCGTGTGGTTTAAAATAGTGTGAGAATCCATGTGAAGTCAGTAAAACTGCCAGATGATAACCTCAGGGCTACACAGCAACACTTACTAAACTTAAATTGAACACACCAGGCCAGGTTTGCTCTATGCCTTTTTTTGTAGTGTGTTAGTGGGATAACGCACAGCATTAACGAGCACCTCATGGTGGCAGGGGGAAACAGCGTTTCATCCAGGGGGCACTGGAGCCTGCAGTTTACCTGAAACGGAGAAGAAGGTCAACTTCCATTTTACAAGTTTGGGGTGTATATATTGGGTTTAAGTGTCACAAAACACTAAGGTGACAAGCTCTTTGGGATGTGATCAAGCGCAAATATGATTGGAGTGCAGTGGAGCAGTGACGGCGCTGCCTCTGGGATGGGCTTTGATTATGCTTGGAGCTGGCTGCTAAATCAATAGACCCTGACGCTATCTCTGTCTGCACAACAAACACCCGGGCTTTCATGTACCTGTCTTGTCTGAAAGCAGCAGACAATCTGTCCAAACTGACTCACACTTCTCTGAAATGAAATGTCTCTATTTTTATACCGATGCATTTTCTCATTTTCATTGATTCATTTCGGACATTTTGGCACAAGCAGCTGGTCACCAGGTAGTTTCATCTTAAATGTCGCATCTAGTGAAGTGGAGGATGCACAAATGAAGGAAACAGACTTTAAATGTGCTGCGATTCTGCACAAGCGTTCAGCCATGACCAGGTTCATCAGCCGCCCCGGTGTGTTCCAGCAAAATTTTAATAACGCTGTCTGTTCACAGCTGAATGACGACTTTGGGGGCCCTTGGGCAAAACGGCGCAGAACACAGAATGACAGCATGGCACGGGTCTTTATTACTTTGTCCTGAGGGCAATTAGGAATATTTACAGTCTTTTTCATTTGCTCAGTTCAAATTGTGCTTCTGACAGAGGAAGACAAAGGATAACCTGATGTTGGCTGGAGAAAAAGTGGAGGGGTTTTCTGCAGAAGCATCCAAACTGCACTGTGGAGTATTGAATAGAAAATTCAGTTTTTACAACCTGGCTCTTGGTTTTAATAATTTTGGCCATCACTGTCGGTTATGATGGGATTTCACTCACCAAGCTAATTGCTTGGATCTGGGGTGCTGTGACGTTGCTACAGCAGTGCTCCCTGTCCTGTTGGACTTTTTGTAGAGCCTGCATCACCAGATCCTCAGAAATCAGTGCAAGAAAATCATTTTTTATTTACTGTTTATTTACTGCAGTGGTGGATGAAGTGCCTTAAAGCCATGCTTAAGTAAAAGTGCAGCTATCTTACCAGTAATGGACTTTGATAATAGTCTGAGTATTATGAAGGTTATTTTTTCTTAACATGTACACCATCAGGCGGCACCGTTGTTTAGTGGTTAGCACTGTCGCCTCACAGTAAGGGGGTTCATGGTTCGATCCCAGCAGGGAGCCCTTTTGTTTACGTGTTCTGAGTTTGCATGTTCTCCCAGTGTCAGTGTGGGTTTTCTCCAGGTGCTCCAGCTTCCTCCCACAGTGACATCAACAGCAGGTTAACTGGTGACTCTAAATTGTCCGTGAATGTGAGTGTGAATGGTTGTCTGTCTCTATGTGTCAGCCCTGTGATAGTCTGATGACCTGTCCAGGGTGAACCCGCCTATTGCCCAGGGAAGATAAACTCTTTAAAGATCGTCAGGGCAGCTAGACGAAGCTCTGTTCCTGGCCAGAGGAGGAGTCGCTGCTATTGGGCATAGGCACTCTCAGCCTCCAGCCAGGGCTCACACTACAGGTCGAAAACTATTAACTTGATGAGACTGAAAGATGGATATGATGTAAATAATGGTTTAACCTGGGAGAATCTGACTCCTGAATCTAATGTGACGACTGCGAGAAAGGAAACATATCGCCCTGTTTTGTTGGGACGACACTCTACTCATGGTTGAACTACACTGCGTTACACAGTGATGCTTCCTCCCTTACAGAACATCTTCAGCTGAGTACAGTCACCAGCTTGCAGAGAGAACTTGATCTAGACGACAGACAAAGCTAATTTCAGCCTGCTGAATTAAAGCAAATTAGCAGCAGCTGCATGCAGTGACCTGCCACTGTTTTTTTGTTATTGTTGAAACAGTGTTGTTTGATGGCACCTAAAAATGAGAAGGTGTTACCTGAATGTTCTTTATGCTGCTCTTTGTCAGCCAGACAGAACGAGTTGGTGGTTCCTTTGCCAGTCTAGGTGTCATAACACTCATAAATTTACATACATTTATTCACACACACTGTTTTATTTTAGCTGATACCAATCCTTTAAAAGAAATGCCCCCAAACCATCTTTAGGATTAATTTGTTAAGTCTCTAGTTATTATGTTTTACTTTATTTTTATATATAAAATGAGCCAACAACCACATTTAAATGGCATATATCAACATCATAGTTTTGCTCTGCAGCAGACATTTTTACAGAGATACAGATTTCAGAATAGTGCAAAACTAGGAGAAGTGACTGTTATCTGGCAGAGGGAGAAATAAAAGGAAGCAGAAAGCAATTAAAACAAGACAAGGAGAAGAAGAATTTCAGCGTCTCTCAGACTGCTGCCGCACTTCTTTTCTACTTCCACCTCCTCTGTTCTTTCTTCGCTGACAAATAAGGTTTAGCAATTCAATTTTCGCTTCAATCTCTTCTATTTCAGCCGCGCTTCCTCTACGTTGTGGGTATTGTGCATATTTGTGTTGGGTGTTTGTGTGTGTGTGTGTGTGTGTGGGGGAGATTTCTGCAATATACCTGCTGCTTCCGGAGATCCTTTTACAGAGTCCACAGAGCAAAGAGATTAACCGCAGTAGCAAACATCCTAACTTGATACAGTTGCATTTCCCAGGTGCCTTCAGACTTGTGAGGGGCTTTTTTAGGAAGCTACGATCACTTGTTTACACAGCTGAATCCTTTAAGAGCGCCACATGGCGTTGTAGGCCGAGCTGAAAGTTGCTTATACCTGCGTTTAACAACTGTGTGTCAGGGGGATATTGCCAAGACCGTTTTCATAAATTATGAGATAGCTACTCGCAGTGCCATCCTGATGTCCATTTTGTGGCGATGATGCATTTTTGACCAGCTACTTAGCCGCTGATTTTAGTCTACATCTGCTCTGTGGAGAGATTTGTGGGCAGATCCATCATCGTGCCTGTGTGCGGAGCTCATAGTCATAAAACAACAGGCACAGTGTCTGAGAACTGTGAATAACAACTTGTCATTTCTGCCTTTTTTACCGGCAATATCTCCTCTCCTTCATGGCGCTGTTTTATAGAATGAGTGGCTCCACCGTGTTTAACGCATCATTTCCCTCCTCATTGTGAGCGGGGAGGGGAGAGCAGGATGATGGGTGAGTGGGGGGGTGGGGAGGGGGCCCAATGTCCTTGCGTTTTATTGCCTGGCTCTCGTCCTTCCAGCATGGCTGGTCAGAGCGGTGCCCTGGGTATTACAAATAAGCAAATGCCCTTTTCATGCTAACACTCAACTGAGTCTTTCATTTCCTGTATGACCAAAAGACGGACGGGGGTCCACTCTGTTTACAGCGTTTTTAATATTTCATCATGAAGAAATGGCTCAGAGGGATGAGCAGTCAGTGATTCATGAGAAACAAGAATTTGTGAAATTAAGAGTGCAGGATTAGATGTAGTTACTAGAGAGCATTAAAGGAATTAAACACAGCTTCACGCTTTTTTGGAGAGAAAGGAAACCATGAAGCCGCTTGGCCAGGTCTGCGTCAAGATCACAGCAAATCATCTTCACTTAGCCTGATCAAAAAGGGTGCTTGAAATCTTGGCCATGCCCTCTCCCGTGCCTATATTTAGTATTTAGACACTCTCACTGCACTGAACTTCTGAACCCTCCTTGAACTAAAGTTTCAAGCTGGTTTCTTGCCTTTAATGAGCCGTGACTAACTGGTTTTACATTTCACTTTAATTACAGATTGCTAATACGCAACTGCCTCAAATTGTTCATAGCTGGGTAATTTTAATTTTGCCTTCCTAAATTGATTTATTTAAGCTTAATGAAAGTGTTATCTTTTAAATGCACCATCATCACTATTGCATCTCATTACGGCCACACATCAGTGCAGACCAACAGCCTTTACTGGGAGTGAAATACAGTAAGCCAAGAAGAAAACCTATAACTGCTAAGCATGAATATGTCAGACTGTATTAATTTTATAGCTCTGTTTCCTTTAAATTGATTCCAGCTCATTCTCTCTGCAGGGTTACAGCCATGATGTGCTGGAAAGTATTAAAAAACAGCTCAGTTATTACGATTATACTGTATGTTTAGTAACATGTAAACCCAAACACAAATCACATCCTAACTACAACATTAATTACAAGACTCACAACCATGAGATTACGTGCGGTTTAAAAAGACAGAGCTTAATTTGTCAGCTTAATAACACACACTTCAGTAACCTGCAATTAAATTAAATATTTTTCTTTGAATTTTTATTTATTTTGTCACATAAATCACAAATTCCCCTCATGGGCCATCACAACCTGAACAGACACCCTCTACCCTTAAACCCTTGATTCTGTTTAAGAACAACTCTCCAAAAATGAGATGTATTGAACGTTCATCTGAGTTTCTGAGTTTTGTCCTCATCAGCTGTGAGGGTCCAAGGACAGAGGGATGTCGTATGCTGTAGAGCCCTCTGAGGCAAAGTGCGACGCGTGATACTGGGCTTTATATATAAAACTGAATTGAATGGAATCAAAAATTGAATTTAAAAAAAATCCCTTTAACAAGCTATAAACCCTGACTACTCTATGTTATTTCAATATCTCCATTATTAAGAGGGCTATAAAATTACAATGTCCATTTGATTTGGTTTCATTCTGTCGTAAAGCCATGAGGACATGCAGAAATATTCACGGAACACAAAGGCTGGGTATAGTTAAAGAAAATACACTACCACTGCTCTTAAGCTGATAACCATACCCACTGAATTCTTTTTTTGATACCTTTTTGCATGTGCACTATCAAAAGTATACTTTTCCGTTTTTTCAACCAGGTCTGTGTCCCCACTGTGTGCAAATGATCATGGCGTCCCCCATGCTGCCAGCTGAAATCTGTTGGATGATGCGAATGATGATGATATGACATGTTTTGTGTCATCCGGTGGATTCCTTCTCATGGCACTGGCGGGGAGTTCCCAGTGTTGCCGGCGTGGGGTGCAAATCGCACACTGCAGTGACACAGACCTGGTTGAAAATGGTATTCCTTTGATTCATAGCTCGTTTTGAAGGATATGTAACTACTGTTCCTACAAAGGCAAGTTTACATACATTAGTCAGCTATAACTAACCACACAACACATTCTCACTCTAACCCTGTCATATATCGCCACTTGGTTGGGAACTTTCCGTATGACTAACCATATGACATGCAAGGTAGCCTGGATGTCTCTGTTGTTGATGTTCTGGGACGCTGTGTCAACTCCTGCCTGTTCATGCACTCTCTTTTAAAAAATAAACTTCTGTTTTCACACAAAATGTACAGCTTGTATGCAGTGTCATTCAAAATAAATGTACTATGTCAGTTCGGCACCGCAAATTAAGTTTTTTTTCTTTCAACAAGAAACACATGGTTAAGTTTAGCGAACAAATGCAAAAAGTTAGGTTTCAACAACAAAAGCAGATGGTTAGGTTAAGAAAAAAAACGGTTTGGCTTTACATTCACATGGAAAGAGAACACTAGCTTCTCGGGTGAAAGTCGGTGGTTGGTGGACCCATCCACCACCCTACTCAGACTTTTTGCCCCCTTAACTGATGTTGCTGTCCAGCCGCATTTCCCCCTGATGCCCGGCTACGTATCATGTTGACGTGAAAGGCTTTTTTTTATCTGTGTCTGACGCGGAACACACTGTTGGACCACATGATCAAATATTAGACAGGCTTCATGAATAGTTTCATGTTGACATTATTACCCAGCAGTCGGCCAAAGTAGCCAATCTACCTAAACAGTGTAGGTGATACCCTAGATATAGTAAGTTGTAATTTGTGTGGCATAATGTCAAGGATTACGGCACCTGGCATACTGACACAAAATCTCTTTATTTGGTGTTTTACGGCGTTTATTTGTCAAATTGCACAGCCATGGCGAGCTAGTAAAAGGGACTGGGCGTTTATTTGCGACTAGGCTTTTAAAGTAAGTATTTCCGGGGGAAACCACGGCACTACATCTAGGGATCTGGAAACAAAAAAGATCGGATGTAGTTGTCATTTGACTGGAGAAGTTCTGATACTTGGTACTGGGTTATTTCAGGTGATACCTCAAAGGTATCAAGTACCGATACCCGGCCCTACAGATCACAGAGTATTATAGAGTTTAATATATCATGACAGAAGTCACTGCTTTCAAAGCCCATATCCAGTAACACCTACTTTAGCTAAGAGCTATTATCTTTCATAGACACAGTACTGTAGCGCTCAGTCAACAATATTATGTTTCACAGTGTGAGGGAATTACCACACATTGTCAGCCCTTAGCAAAATGATAGTGGCAAACTGAAGGCCAGGCGTCTACATCTTAATTTGGGTTAATCAATGTCACTTCATCACGGCGAGGACAGCCGAGTCATCCTGAACACTCCCCCCGACTTTCCATTTCCCCTGCTCCTCTCTCTTCCTACAGTATGACAGACAACTGTGACCTAGTACATAAGGCAGTTTAATGGTCTTCAGTAAGATCAGACTGAACAACACAAGACATATGTTCTGTCATTTCGCTTATGTACAGTGAGGCGATAGTTGCTTGGTGTGAAATAGATTGAAGGACTCGCACAGAGTGCATGCTCAGTATTTCCAGGACATGTACACAGATATTTACACAGGTTATAAATGGTCTATATGAGAGATGTAGGATTTATCAAGGCCAAAATAATAGCTCATCTTTTTTTTTGGTCTTAAAAATGTTGCAAACAAATGTTTTGTACTGAGGGAATAGATTCTGTTTTTAAGGGTTAGTTTCCTTGGCACTCGGATATTTCAAATAAAGAGAATGCCCGCACAAGGTAGTGGGTGAAAATAACCCCAAACACTGTTTAGCAGTTTCTCTTGTTGACGTCTTACAGGGGAAAGTATGCCAAAAAAAGTAACTCAGAAAAGAAGAGCATTAAACAATCCTCCCTTGTATCTGCCTACCAAAAATCCTGAGTTTGGGGCCAGTTAGGCTGTAAATGTTACGGCGAAAACAGGCGCTGTCAAGTAAGTCTTTGGGAAAATAACCCCATCAGAAATCCAACGGCTTGTGTCAAGCACTCAGCTGACACCTTTGATACAGTACAGCTCAGCCTTGCTGCCGTCATGGTGGAATTGCTTTTAGTGGAGCTGAGATTTTGAAGGCTACTTTGTATTGAGATGTTTTTCCTCCCCCTTCGTTCCCACCCTCTCTGACAGCAGACACATTGATAAGGACAGACAGATGGAGAGACAGAGGGGGTAGAGCAAAGACAGGAGAAGGGTGGGGAGGAGGGGGGGTGCACCCCGTGACGAGGAGGTAATAACTCCACACCTCGTCGGCGAGAAGAGGCATCAAAAGAGCCACGACTTAAATGAAATCTGACAGACTCTGGGTACAGCCCATCAATATCCTCCGCCGCCATTAAATCAACATCCAAAAAAAAAAAAAAGAAGCCGGATTCCTCGCTCATAAAGCCACAGTCCTGTGACAAAGGATTCGGACCCTAACGAGAAAGCAGGTGACAGATGCACAAATCCTGAGACGGGTGGCTAAGTGAAGAGCAGAATCGCTAATGAAAGGGAAGCCTTTTAAACCCAGGCTGCTACTCGCCAGAGCAGCATTCAAACAGACAGACAAAATGAATACGGGTGCCAGAGCTGTGCTGATTAGAAGATTACACAGTAAACATCTAAAAGATCAGTGCTGCTTGGCTGTGCTGAAGGACATTGCTGTTCTTATCGCTCGGTCCCCGCAACACAGATTCGACTGTTAAGAAAAGAACGGCGAGTGTTAAGAAAACAACAGCAAAGGCATGTATCACAGCATTTCATTAATCACTGTTATAGGGAGTTTATCTCTAAAAAGATGTCCAAGATTATTTCCTTAATTGATGAAGTTTCCCAGACTAACAAAAGGGGTTTCATAAACAAATGAAAAGTTGAGAGCTACAGCTTCACTGTTACACTTTACTGCACCGCCACCCTCCAGAAACTTTACAAGAACTCAGAGTTCTGCCCTTGTGAAGAGTAGGAGGAGGAGGAGGAGGAGGAGGCGGAGGAGGAGGAGGAGGGGCACACGGCAGAATCAGTCATACAGACAGCCTATGCAGGACCAAGTCTGTAATGTAGATCTATGATGCTGGACAGGGTCAGTGGAGGCAGTGGAGTGTGTTTTAGTGCACCATAACCTCAGACGAATGGGTAAGGTGTGGTAGTGCTACGGAAAAAAAAAAAAAAAAAAATCACTCTGCTCTACGTGACTTTCTGATGGGGAAGACAAACTCTGGGGTGTTTTTGTTCTTGAGCGGTTGTCTTTAATTTGCAGAAGCTTTTATTATCCCACACTTTAATCCATATTTAACTGAAACGGAAAGCAATCAATAGTCATACTCAGATGATTACTTACAGATCAGAATATATAAATGGCTCCTAATTGCTCGCATGTCGTCAGTCAATACCAATTTTTTTTTTGTTCCCAGTGCATTCAGTGTAATTTAGGTTTCAGCTCATCACGCAGACTTCCTGCAGCGAAATGGAAAATTTAAACTCTCCAATACATCCAGCCCTCCAATAAAGGCCTCACGCCTGCAAGCGTATCATTTAGATTGACAACAGAGGCAGAGGCAATTGAAGTGAACTTAAGTCTACCCCCTGCCCTATAAATAATATTTAATCCCTCTTTGGAAGGGAGAATTGGTAATGAGTCCCAGAGCTTTTTTGATGCATCACATTGCCTTCAGCTACAGCTGACACCAATAGGATATAAACCAGACAGCTTTCTGTGGCCTACAATGGTGAGATACGACAGCATTTTCAAGATCAGATCAATCAAATAGTTGAAGTCTAGTTAAATCAGGATATTGAGACCCACAGAGTCTTTTGTCTGAAATGTGAGAGAGTGGAGGAGAAAGTGAGAGTGTGGGAAACACTATAAAGCATCGTCGTCCTTTGAGGTATTATTAAAAAACCGAAGAGGTATTAGTTCACATATTTGAACTTTCAGCCATAAGAAAAGGTAGCTAAATATGAAGGAGGCTTACTGTAAAGAAAACCAATAAAGAGGAAGGCTAAGTATGTAAGCTTACATTGCTGCATGCTAATGCCATTGAAGGCTCCACTCATCCCTGTTTCTCTCTTACTGTTTATTAATGAATTTTATGTTTCTTTGTCTCTGTTTCTCGCATTTAAATGTGTAAACTAAACATCAGCATGCTCAATTAATAAAGCCCTAACAACACTAGGGCTGTGTGTCATTAGTTGTTTTTATAATACCAGTGCTAAATAAAAAGATACTTTAAAAACTGAACAGTAGCGCTGCCCCTGACTAAGAATCTTCCTAGTCGACCAATAGTCGTTATTTAGTGCCATTAGTCAACTCGTCGCCTGCATGTTTACGATATATATTTAATTATTAAATGATATATTTTGGGCGGGGCAACACAATGGTTTGAGTTGAAGGTGTGAGAAAGAATAGTCTCAGTAACATTGTTAACACTGTGCTACATTACAGAGAAATACAAACCGTACCAATGAACCTTCATTAATATAGGCCTATATTTTATCTACAAGTGCACGTCACACACTGAGCGAGCCGCCTGTTAATGACGCTGTGGGCTAATGAGCATGTAGCTACTTCCATGTTTCAGATGATACGTCATGTTTGTAGTCGACCAATGAAGATGAGTTTACATATCACCTTGGGTTGGTCCTTCACCTTCTCAAAATGATCCCACACTTCTGATTTCCTGCCCGACATGTTATTAACTAGCCTGTGGAATAACCGCAGGTACCAGCCCTGGAAACTAGGGGCCGTACACCTGGAAAATGTGCGGTCAGGCGCTGCTGAGCGTGGCCTCTTCCTGTGTCTGTTTTTTGGGGTTTTTTGTCTGCGACTAAGCGACCAATGAAATTTTGCCGACTAATGAACTTTCTGGTTGACTAATGTTTGGTCGACTGTTAGGGGGCAGCCCTACTGAACAGACACTTAAAAAATATAAAGCACAAAATGACCGTCAACAATATTAAAGAACAGCTTTTTCTTAATGCGACAGCCAGATTTGAACTTGACCCTGAACAATATATTAACGCTTAACAATCTAAAGTACACTTAAATGTGTAAATATGAATAAATACAAAACACTACCAACAAATTCACACAGGAAATAAAACCTGGCAAATAAACTGAGTTGGGAACAATCATCGTCTCCCTTAATCAGGAGAGACTCAGCAGCCAGACATTCATCCGTTATCTATTTAGGAGCAGCTGAGATTGTCACCACAATAAGAATAGCTGGTCGACCTTACCGGTTCACCTTAAGGGAGGCTAACTTGGCTCGCTATCCTTGCCACTTCCTCCAGGATTTTGCAAGCTGTTTTTGGGATTATAGTGGTCTGAAATGTCTAATTTCACAATTTAATTGTGGGGGCAAGTGAAATTTGCAAAAATAATTGCAAAACTGTTGTGGATTCAGAACCTATTGTTGTGAGAATTTAGTGTTTTCCACAAAATTTGAATCTTTATGTGATGGGGGCAGCAGTGGCGCTGAAAGACTGTCTTCATGAGCTGCTCTCCTCTTGGTCTCTCTGCCCAACCTAACAAAGCAGCAGCAGCCAACATCCAATATAAGCCGTTAAACAGTCCCAACAATCTCACAGACAAACACTGACACAGCTAAATCGCCTGGTAGAGCATGTGCCACTATAAAGGCTTAGTCCTTGCTGCTGCATCCATTGTCCAAGTCCAGTCTGGGCTCTTGGAAACATGGTGATGCTAACATGTAGACTATAAGAGTAGGTCTAAAGTAGAAGAGGAGCCAGAGCCTTCAGCTATCAGGCTGCTCTTCTGGAGAACCATCTTCCTGTTTCACTCTGGGAGGCAGACACCATCTCCACATTTTAGACTGACTTAAGACTTTCCTTTTAGGAAAGGTTATAGTTAGGGCTGGCTCAGGCTTGTCTTGGACCAGCCCCTAGTTAGGCTGACATAGACCTAGTCTGACGGGGGACCTCCTATAATACAACGAGACCCTTCTCTCTCTCTCTCCGTAGTTTCCAAAAAGTTGGTTCTTCTCCTTTGTATGCTAACATTGACGTCCTGTTACTGCACGTCACTACCTCAGCTTCTTCTCTGGAGCTTTTGTGCTCCACTGTCATGGCTACTACTGCTGTTATTATTATTGCCATACTTCTACTATTATTATACACATATGATTATCATTGTTGCATACATATACTATCATATATTAATATATACTTATGACATACATGCTACCAAAATACTACTTCTATTATTACTAATATCGTTATTATCATTATTATTATTATTGTTATTATTATAATACTGTCTGCCCTGCATCTCTCTTTGTCTATCTCTGTTTTTATGTATCAGTTTGTCATAGTGTGTATTTAACGGCGCCTGGCGTCGTCACAGGGAAACAACAAGGACAACAACAAAAGTTAAGGGGGCAGAAGTCCGGGAGGGGTGGTGGATGGGTACAACAACATCCGTCTTTCACCAGTATTCGCTTCCCGTAAGATTGCTGAGCTAAACCCTGATGTTTTTTTGCTTACTTCTAATTTATTATGTTGATCTGTTCTGTACACACAATCTACTGCACTTCTGTCCGTCCTGGAAGAGGGATCCCTCCTCAGCTGCTCTTCCTGAGCTTTCTATCCTTTTTTTTCCTGCATTAAAGGTTTTTATTAAAGGTTTCTCCTTATCCACTGTGAGGGTCCAAAGGACAGAGGGATGTCGTATGCTGTAAAGTCCTCTGAGGCAAATTGTGATTTGTGATAATGGGCTTTATATTAAATAACATTGAATTGAACTGAAATTGAATTGAATATAAATTGAAATGAGATATTACCCGTTACAGAAAGTCAAATTTGTGGTAAAGTTGCAATGATTGGACAAAATTGCAAGGTCCAGCAGAGCTGTAGCATTTACTCACAGACAAACAGCCTAACTGTACCCACGTTGCACAGCTATTATTAACCAAAGATGCTCTGTAACAAAAGATGACGTATTACACGCTACGCTAATGCTATGAAATGGTTTCCACGTCCTGTCTACTAACTGGGCACAGCCGTCTCTCCCCTGCATCCACACATCTCGTTTAGAAGAGCTGAGACATGGTGTGAATGGATGAAAGCAATTTCAAAACAATACAACCCTAGTTACAGTAGCAATGTAATGTTTGCTCTGTATTTTGTCACTCTTTTTATCTGCTCGCTTAATATCTGATATCAACCAAGTACAAGATCATATCACTTGTTTGCAGAGTGTGTTGCTGAGACAGAGACACGTCTTCAACAAAGTTAATTTTCTCCTGATTTGTGTGAAATATGCTATTTTAGTGTCAGAAAGTGTGTTTAGTGTTTGAAAATATGTGGCTTGTGAAAAATGGGTTTAATATCTACCTCAATGGGACAAACGGATCGGCCATAATCTGTGCTCACGCTGATTTCTCTCATTGTAATTAGTAGACTCAGGTCTTCTAAAGGGGGGCGGGGCAGCGGTGAATCTCGTGATACAAACACAATAAATCTCAAGAGGGCCGTCTTGTTTCTAAACCATCTCTGGTCAACTTCATACTCTCTGCTTCAGTCGCAGCAGCCTCACTGTCGAGCGTCATCATTACACACAAGCGCTGTGTCTCTTGGCTGCACATTTGCCACACACACAATCTGGCACCTAAACGAGGCACCAAAATCTGCATTGTGATTTGGTCATATTGGCACCACGTCGCGCTACCCATCCCTAAACAAAACATGTCAGCTGCCTGCTTCACCTGATTTGAACCACAGAGTCCAGACATTAGAAATCCAGCGCGTAAATAATTACTGGAACCGAAACGGTCACATTGGTGTTTAATCACTCCAAGTATTTTGCATTTTACTGTATAATTCCTCATGTAGCCTCCAGGAACGCAGCAGCCAGTCTATCCAGACCAGTAACATGCTTATCAGTTATCCAGCTATTAAAACATGTTGCCAGGCTTAATATACTGTCCTGCTGCTTCACACTGATACAAAGTGAGTGTAATATTACCTAAATGGTGAGTAAATAGATTCCATGGGGAATAATAGCCGTCAGCAGTCTGATCCAATAAAGAAGTAAGTAGAGAGAGCATGAAGGGAAGATGAATGAATCTTATTAAAAAGTACTGATGCCTGGTCAGCAGGAAAATGAAGAAATAGCCAGACTGGACTGAGCCTGCAAACTCACTGAGCAGAGCCTTTGTGCTGTCGCGCTCCAGTTTGCATTTCACCTGGTTATCAGCAAAGGTTTTACTGATCAGAACTCCGATAAATTCAACTTCAACATCAAATACAAATTGGTTTATCGACAGAAAGTGCTTACCTTTTCCCCGGGAGCTTAGTTTTTTTTCTTGAAAAGACAGCCTCGAATAGTTTTATGTCAACATTTGACAACAGAGACGGCTAAAGGACAACCTCAACCTCAACACAACATGTTCTGCTGTACCGCCCACTACCACCCAACTGTGAGGACAAATACACGCTAAAAGACAATTAATTAACTATGTGTCTCCTATATAGATGGCATTTAGTTTGCGTTCATGTTTGGGTCTGTCTATAAGAAAAGTGCATTTCTTAAAGAAATAGCTTGATATTTTGGGATATACACTTATTTGCTTTCTTCCCAAGAGTTAGATGACAAGATCAAACCACTTTCATATCTGTCTGTCTAAATATTCATCTACAGCCAGTAGACAGTTAGCTTAATAATAGCTTTGCAGAAAAAATGAGCACAGTGGGAAACCAACACATTCTTGCTCCAACCCTGTCACATATCGACGTTTAGTCATGGACTTTCCATTTCGAGATTTGACGCGCAAGGTACCCAAGATACGTTGGTTGTTGACGTTCAGGGACGCCGTGTCAACTTCTGCCTGTTACATGCACTGTCTGTTTTCTGAATACATTTCCGTTTTCACAGGAAATGTACAGTTTGCATACAGTCTCTTTCAAAATAAATGCAGTACGTTGGTACAACACTGCAAATTGACATATGTGGTCAGGTTTGTCCTACACAAGCAAGTGTTTGGGTTTAGCAAAAAAAACAACAGGGTTTGGCTTAACAATCTTACAAGAAGCGAACACTGGTGAAAGATGGACGGCCCTGTTGTGTTCCTGTGACACCGCCGGGCGCTGTAACACAATAACAGTGACCAGCCGTGTATCATACCAACATCAAGGGACAGCTTTTTTGTATGTGTCTGGTGCTGGAAGGCACTGACCAAGCGGCGGTGTTCGATGGCTTTGGAGTGAGACTGTGTTGGGGAAACAGCTCACTCTTATTAAGCCTCTGTAGGAGAGACGTCCTCAGTTCACTGAAGTTGTTTAACCCTTTAAAAACGGTCCTCCCACTGATGGTTTCAGGAGATTGTAGTTTGCATGATCTTGATTAAAAAGATCTAAAATAAAAACCACAATAGCTTTAACATTCATTCTTCTTGCAGCAGGAAGCTAAGGCTTCTGTCTTCCTCTGTCATCACATCATCACCTTATGTTACCTTAACTTGAGTGTGGTGCAAACATAGTATTTCATCATATTTACACCTGAATAGCCTGGGGAATTTCCCTGTAATGGCCGTGGGAGATTATTGTTTACATAATCCTGTATATACTGATCTAAAATAAAAACTATAATAGCTATAACGTTTATTGTCCTTGCAGGAGAAAGCTAAGGGCTCTGTTTCCCTGTCATCATGTCACTACCTTACCTAACATGCTGTGCCAATGTGGTATTTTTCCGTAATTGCGCAGGCACTTCCCCATAATGAGCACAGGAGGTTGTCGTTTAAGTAATCCTAAATATGTATTGATCTGGAATAAAACCTTTAATGGCTAGAGCCTGTATTCATTTTGCAAGCACAAAGCTAAGGCTTCTGTCTTCTCTGTCATCATGTCATTACCTTATGTTACCTTAACTTGCATGCAGCGCAAACGTAGTATTTCACTGTAATGACGCCTGAATTTCCCTGGGAATTTTCCCTTAATGGCCATTGGAGATCGTTGTTTGCATTATCCTGTATGAATTGATCTGAAATGAAAACCATAATAACTAGAACATCTGTTCTTTTTGCAGCAGAAAGCTAAGGCTTTCGTCTTCCGCGTCATCTCATAGTATGCTTAAAATGGCGTCACTGCGCTATATTACGGGTGGGGCAGAGATGCAAAAAATTGTGCAGTGGCACCAGAGGAATGAATTATGAATCCATCACGCCTTTTCACACTGCTCTTAAAAATGTGCATATCTAAATAAACAAAAAATGTACATCTTCAAATAACTTATGAAGGTTAAAGAAATATTTTCTTTATGTTTCTAAATTTTTTTGTGCTTTTATTGTATAAAATCTGATTAAAATAGTCCAATTTTTGTGTTAATATTTCTAATGGCAAAATTTCAATAGTCAGTTTTTATGGTTTATTGACTTACATAACCTTGTAGCTTAGATTATACAGATTTTAGGGATATGAGGCATTTGACGGCACATCACAGTAAGCAAAATATCACAGTAGGCACTGGCGGACCAAGTTCAAAGGGTTAAATAAGGTTAAGTGCCAGACTATCTCTCGGCTGGAAGCTGTAACTTCCTGGAGTCGCGGCTGGTTACCTGGCAACTGGACAAAGCCAGCTTAGCTGTTTCTCCTAGGTTCCAGTGTTTGTGTTAAGCTAAGCTAGCTGTCTCTGGGTTGTAGGCTTCATATTTGAAGTTGAGGTGAATGAAACCTTTTTCAATCCTTTTAGATCACATCCTCTGTCATATTGTCTAAAAAAAATCTAAAAAACAACATGTTGTTTGCTGCAGCTTAAAAGTTAAAGTATGGCATGTTTATTACCCAAATGCAAATAAACAACCTAGCTAACAACAACAAATAAGGTGAAAAAATTTGTGCTAATTTGCTTTCAGTAAAATGTTGTACATGTGTTTTAATAATCATATAAATCAATAATCATAGTAAAATAGTAATAAAATGTACAAATTAATGTTCTCATTGAACAGTAAAAGATAAACATTTGATTTTTTTTTCTTCCCCTCTTCCTGGCACCACATATGGATGATGGCACCCGTAGCATTCGTCTATACTGCCTATGCCACAGCCTCAGAGTGAAAGGCTTTCTTCACAGATGCACCACTGTGCACTCATGCTCACCATATGAGCCAAAATCCATCACAGAAGATGCACACTTCCACCCTGACAGAATCCTCAGTAGACCAGACTGCAGCGCAGCCACAAGACATGTAACATTTTATGTGAGGCGTGCGGCATTCACCGGAGTGCAAAAGCTCATGGCTTCTCGCTTTTTTTTTAATGCTATTGCTATCAGTCTCTCCACCTACAGCCAAATGCAATACGTTCCTTCCTGTTCTCTGGGGATCTTCGAGTCATTCTGGGCAATGTGGGAAATTGCCTGCTGAAGTAGTAGCGGAGGAGGTTGAGGCAAAATGCACACAACAAAAAAGTAAATGATACCATTTCCTCAGGAAAGAACACCTGGAATGTACTGAACATCACAGACTGTGATGTGTTATAATATAAGAGAGCCTGAGGGTGGATGTTTCCTATAAGTGCCTTGCCCAAAGGAAACTCAGTGTTTGTTAAGGGAGAGGGGCGTTTGTCTTTGTCGAGGGTCTTATTTATTTCACTAAGGTTTACAGTCGGTCTGGAGATGTGAACTGGTCATTGGATGGCTGATCATTAAACAACTTCTGTCTCCATATAAAGGGTTTTTGGCGTGTAAAAGATAAGGTCTCCACTCTGCTGTTTCCAGTGTTTTCTCATTAGATGAGTAAACTGTGAAGGTCAGGAGAGAGTCACATATGGAAATGACACAATACTCATATTGCTCTCAGAAGCTGTTTTAAATCCAAGGCTTACAGACCCAACAATCCTTTCAAACGAGCATCATTGTTGTGTCATTGCCAAGTCGCTGAAACTCAGAATGCATCTTTACACCTAGCTAGCGATTCTGACCTCCGGGACGCCGTGTTTATAAAACTGTGTTGCTCCTTTTGTAGAGAGCGGCAGTGTTTCATTCATGTTGGCAACTGCCAGTGGATTCAAGCTATGAAGGAACTCAACATTGCACCAATGTGCGCAATTTCCCCAGAGGAAAGGCGTCAGTTTAGTCAAAATCCCTCTCTCATCTAAACATGATGTAGTGGGTGGCAGGAAGTGGTTGCGGTTCTTTGAGTTTTGTTGGCGGGCTCTTTTTAATGCCTGCCAGCAGACATGCAGGGTGTCCAGGTGCACAGTGTGCAGACACCCCTCTGAGAAACCAAACCTTCATTATTTATTAAGCTACAAAATGAAGCTGCGAGGGAGGGAGGGGGGGTCAGTCAGCCGTGAAGCTGGCAGGAGGGGATGTTGCTTCCTTGTTTGCCAGGGACGCAGGTTGGAGGACTGGGCATGTGCTGCTAGTAGCTGCACGAGCGGAAGATGAGAGAGACGTGGGATTCAGTTCCACCTACTGCGTGTGACAGGCCAAATATAGACTATCAGATGGAGTTGTTAATTTCAAGATGGCATGCCATCTTTAACCCCCTTATCCCACCCTCCCTTCGCAGCCCCCCACCCCCCAAAAAATCGACCATTTCAGGTCCCACATAATCTTTAATCGTGCCCACTCATTTTCTCGCCCTACATTCTTCCTCTCCTTTCTTCCTCTACACTATTGTAATGGCTTAGCGCCGGATCCAGCCTTGATTTTTTTTCTTCTATTCAAGGCATTTTCTTCGCTTTCATGAGCAATTTTCCATTATCCCTGGCCTAGCCTTATGGGCTCAATAAATGCCATTTTGACTTCCTTTCCTCTGGATAGTGAAAAATGTGAGAAAGAAAGCTGTTTTCAATAATCCTGCCAATACGATGATTCAGTTGATTCTCATCCTGTTATACTCGCAGTGAAATTGCATTGTTCCCAAACTCTAAATCTTTCCATCTAATAATGCATACCAATAGATGCCCACTGCGTAGTTCCAGCTTGGGACTTTAAATGTGAACACAGAATCAGGATTTAATCTCAGTCCCCTCCATACACAGTCACAACAACATCGTGGCAGCCATGTGTTTCCATTAGGTTACATTATAATCTCCTGGAGCTGCAGGTGTGGTCCTCACATTGCTCACTTCATCCAATCAGCCACAACATCTTCATATTTGAGAGGCTAAAGAAGGTAAATGTTTGGTAATTTTTCAGCAAATAATTTAAATAAACAATTCTCAAATTTGTTGACTACCTTTATTTATTTTCTTTCCATTGACTAATTGATGAATTATTTCAGCAGGATAGGCTCCACATACACCAACGTATTTTGCCCCAGCTTAAAACGCCAGGAGCTCCTCAGCAACTGCCTAGCTGGGAATGCTTTGAAGGCGCAGAGTTTTTTCAGGTGACTTTGACTGTCAGTCCCTCCAGGATCGCGCGGCAAAAAAAACCTTGAATTTTTTTGTGATTTTTTTGCGAGAAATTGCAGCTAATGACAAAAATTGCAAGTCAGGAGAAAAAAAAAATATATTTTTTAACTACTTCCTTTCAAAAAATAAGTCATGTAATCTCTTGCTATAATAATCATACTGAATATTACAAAAACAGCTGCAAATGTTTCAGTTCTCTTCTTTAGTTTTATTGAATTAGTTTCAAAACATGGACTCCAATAATGTTTTAAAAAAATCCAGCGTGACTATTGTAGCTCTCAAACCAGACAATGTGACTGTAAAACAACATGTAAGCTACATCTGCTGTGAACATAACATTTGAATCAATTCAACACATATTGTATGCATTTAAACAAAGTGACAATTCTTATGTCAATACAGAGCGTCTCTCCATACTGCAATGACATTAGCGCCATTTGATGACGTGTCAATCAAATGATGTCGCATGTGCAACAACGTCCGGTCAGCTGGAAACTGAACATGTGGGAAAATTGCAGGACTTTTGAAAAATTCCAAGTCCCCGCATATATTGCTGAATTTCTATGAGTTTGTGTTAATTATTGCAATTGTGAGATCGTGATTTTCTGGAGGGACTGGATCGTGTCTGGTTCCTATGATACACAAAATCTGCAGAGTAAAAATGTTGGTGCAAGGTAGAGTTCTTGCTCTGGATGAAAGGAAGGCTCCCACATTGTTGATGTTCAGCACTTGCACCTGTAAGAGTTGACTGTTGGTCTTTGTGGTATTTGTCCCTCCTTCACTGTGACTGAACAGCTGGGTAGAAAGTGACACTGATGAGGGCAGTGTTTAGTTTTAAGTTTAAATTTTTTATTTCTCAGTGCTCAGAAAAAAGTTTGTATCTTGCCAAATACAGAACTTACAGAGCCACCTGAATGTCTGAAACCCCATAGAACAATATTGCTGCAAAAATTCTTAAAGTGATACTTTGCTTACTTTCAACCAGCTTTGTATCACAACAGTGTGGATAGTATGTGTAAATGAACTGTGGTAAACTTCCCTCCATCTAACCAGTGCCTGAATATTCCTCCTCGCCTCCCGGCAGAGTCTGGCTGACATGTGGGCTGTTGCCTGAACAACAGGCTGCACTTCGGCATTTTCTTGTTGCCCGCCACCCATACTGCCGCCACGGACACAAGAAGCAGTATAACTTGGACTGAAATCCACTTACATGGTAAAGCTAGGCAGTGCTAATCGATCACTTTACTGAATTGACTATTTCTCACCTACAGTGTTTTTAGAAACGTATTTTAGTACCAGGTTTAGCTGTAATAGCTACAGTTTGTGACGAGGAGTGGACACCACACATTCTCCTGCACAATGAAAACAGAGGCTGAAAGAACTAAGACCAAAATGTAAAACTAAGCAGCAGTGATCAAATATGAACCAAGATTCTGTCACTAAGTTGCCTATTTCTCGCCTCGAATGTTTTCAGAAACATGACGTAGTTTACTGATTTTCATTTTACTGCATGGACATCCAAGTGTTATTAAAAGGCCATCTTTTTAGCAGTGAAACACGTCTTTAAGCGTGTCCAAACTTTCTTACTAAAAGCAAATAAGAGTTTTTTTTTATTTGTGAAGGTCGTGAATAAATTGAATGGTAAACACTATCTCAGAACATCCACGCTGACTGTATCTGAAGCTCCTTCACTGTATTGAACTGCAAGTGTTGTACGTTACAACTCGACCTTGGTGAGGGTCAGTATCTTCCCGTCATCAATAGCATGAGAAAGAGAGAAAAACTTTATAAATTAATTTGACAAAATAGGTGTTTTCTCATGTCGCTGCTAGAGCTGTTCACAAGTTATGCTGCTTATTCGTCACCCATGTCACACAGTCTTTGTGCCATTAAAGAATGCAGTCAGTTTATGTCAAACCTGTGTGGCACTGCCGTGGTCAGAAACTCACTGATGACAGTAGTGTACTGCGTATGACCAAATCAGGCTGAATACGATAAACACACAGAATGCAAGCTCTTCTACAAGGTCACAAACTCATTCTCCCACTGCTGTTCAACTATGCGGTGGGAGTAAATTGAAAGAGGTGTATTGTGGTAAATATTTTCAGGCTCTGTGAAACAAAATTGGAAAAGAACATTGACTGTAGAGAACACAAGGGCAAGTGTGTACACTCATTTACCATTCTGGCCTCCACAGATTAATATTTAATGTCAGTGTCACCTGTTTCATCATCGATGCCACCCTCCTTTGTGCTGTGGAAATGTGTTTTCCCTCTGTCTGCGCGCTGAGAATTTGCATTTAAAGACATTATGCTCATGTAACAAAACCTCAGAAAAGCAAGCTGAAAAGGAGCGCGAGTAACAAACGGAAAGGCCAGCAGCCTCAAAGGGAAACATGTTCTTGGGAGAGGTCCTCGGTGATGCTTTGGCCTTTGGTAATAGAGCCATTGCTGCATGTCTGCAGAGGCTGAGAGCAACTTCCAGAGCTGTAGTGAAAATAGACGGTCCCGAGCAATTCTAACCCTCCTCCCTCGTGTCCTCTCAGACTCCTTTTGTCCTCACTCCTTCGCCTCCTCATCCTCTCTATCCTGATGTTCACTTTTCCCATTCTCCCACACTCTCCTCGCCGATGCACTCCCCCCCCCCCCCATCCTGTATCCTTACCTCGATCCTCCCTCACAACTTCTGACTTCATTTCTCACTCTCACCTCCCTCACACACACTCGTCCTCTTTCTATCTCATTCGGTCTCATTCTCTCTCTCTCGCTCCCTTTTCAGCCGTCAGTGTGGGAGTAAAAAGGATTAGTCGAACCAAGAGAGGGAGCAAAGCACTAAATGACGGTATTGAATTCTGGCAAAATAAATTTGGGCTTCTCACGCCAAGTGAGAAGTTAAGTCTTAGGCAGTGCGGTTTCTAGCACATCTAACACGATAACAGTGCATAATGAACTCATTTCAGAATGACAGTTATATTATCAAAAGCCTGCTGCTATTTAGACTCTGAACATTCGAGCTACTAAAAACGAGGGTAATGGAGAACAATATCTTTTAAACTACTCACTGCAAAGTATTAGGGTCAGTTTTATACCTCATCAACACATTTTGTTCTATTAACAACAGGTACTTGTTGCTGATGTCTTTATTAACCGTGAAATACAGTCAGTGTTGGGCAGTAACGCGTTACTAGTAATGTTACACTACTCATTATATTACATTTCTCTTACACCCCATAAAATTTCTAATTGCGTATCCCCCCAAAATTGAGATGTGTGCCTCTGTGTGAATGTCAGGGTAATCACTGTTAAATGTAGCTAATGCTAGATGACTGGTAGTTCCCCAAGGCTCTGCCAACGGTGACTACCCAGACTGTTGGCAGAATTACTGTTGGCAGGGAGTAATAAGTAATGTAATATTACTTTTGAGAAGAGTAATGAGTAATGAGTAATGCAGCACATTAACAAGTCTAACACTGAATACAGTGAGGACAGGAGAAAATGTTAAATAACAGTTGTTCAAAAAAGGACTGGGGTACTTTTAAACGCACACTTAATCCAATGAAATCAATAATGCAAACACATTTTTACATTATTTATTAATTTTACTGCATTTAATGCTCCTTTAACTGGCTGGTTTAACAACTTGGCCAATTCACAGTATGATAGTATAAGCAGTATAATCAACGCTGAGCTTTGCACATAAACATAACTAATCAAAATCACACATAGCATAAAAAAGTCATTACACAAGCTCTGAGAAGTCCGTCGTCCAGCAGTAGGAGATGAGGGTGAGAGGCCAAGCCTATATAAATCTTGGATAAACAAAGCATGGGCAGCCCCTTATTGAGTTGGCCTCAAGTTCCTTCATAGTTAGTTTGAATTTGCCGAGAGAGGCCAGCCCTGTCAGTAATATCAGACTGATGGGGCGAATGACAGTCAACAGTCTGAAGTCAGAGCCGGCTCTCTCTCTCTGTAAGGTTATGTGCCCAGGTATGACAGGCGTGTAATGAAATTCCTCTCCTCTTTACACTTAGCATCAGTGTCGCTGTGCAGGTTCTGATAGCATCAGCACAGCAGACACACTGTCCTTCCTGTGAGAGGCACAGAGACTATGGACAGTAACTGCAAAGTCACTAGTAACATTCCCAACCATAACAGCAGCTCATGCAGGCTACCAGCCTTGTGTTAGTGTTACAGGGCCTGAGATTGAGCAAGGCATTTTATCTGGCTGGTAAATGGGGCTGAATACTAATTTATACTTACAAGAGAGGTGGAATAACCCTACATGGAAGCACAGACTTGTTCTCAATTGGGAACACTGCTTTTGTTTTCCTTGAAGTCCAATGGTAAGATTGTACACATTTTTAAATACTAGTGTAGTTTTGTCCTTTAAGATGCACCAAAAATCCATCCATCTATTTTAAACCGCTTATCTGGGGCCGATCTCGGGGGCAGCAGGCCGAGCAAAGCACCCCAGACGCAAAGACCCCAGCAATGCCTTCCAGCTCCTTCTGGGGGACCCCAAGATGTTCCCAGGCCAGATGAGATATGTAATCCCTCCAGCCTGTCCTGGGTCTATGCCCGGGCCTCCTAATGATCCTTCTGCAGGCTCATGTATGAAAACCTTGTCACGACTTTTACTTCCTTTAGATAGTCAAGTTCGTCTTCTCGACTGCGCCACAAATCGTAAATGCTTTCTTCACTTAAAACTAAGTGGTAATCTGCAGGGCTGAAAAATGAATGAATGCCAAAAACAGCAGTTCCTCAAATGGCCACTCAAGGCCAAGAGTCAGTTTTTATTGACCCTTGTGTCAAAATGCCCAATTTTACATTCACATATAAAGTACTGGACGTTTTGGTCCCCAGATTTTGCTGCAGTGTGAGCGCTCTTGACCCTCACAATACTCGACATGATGCAAAGGCACAAAGGGGGAATAACTTTACACCGTAAGGCTCTGAGATAACATTATCTTCTCTCTTCTGCTTGGAAGTGGCGAGTTTATAGCTCACAGATACTTATTACGACACAGTGGCTTTTGTTTAATATCTTGTGTCTGCAGAAAAGGTTGCACATTTCTGATCTGTCGTTAGCGCTGTTAGCTTGTTTACTATATGTCATGAATGCTGCTGTCACACAGAATACCAGTGAGCCCCAATCAATTGAATCTGATTCAACGGACGTAATTCTGAGTTGGGTACAGGCCCTACTGTAACCCTGGTTATATACTAAAAGACCCTCTAAGCAGTCAAATGTTCTGTTTTTCCGGTAACTTTATTTTGTTTAAATGATTTTAAGCCTTTTTTTTTGCTTAGCAAAAATTAGCATTAGCATCAGTATTAACTATTGCTGCCAATGAACCATCTTTACCAAGCTAGCAGCTAGCTTTAGGGTCATCTCCACCCTCTTACCCAAATATGGTCACCTCTGGCTTCAAAAAATCCAAGATGGTGCTGGCCAAAATGCTGAATTCAAGGCTTCAGAACCGGGCTCCACAACTCAATGTGTGATGTGACGGAGACCATGTTTATTATTTTACATAGCCTGTGTTTAAACCTGCAATGTCTGATTTTTTGCCCACTTGGAGGCAGTAGATTGATGCGGTACATTTGTTATCACACACTCACATATCCTGCAGACATGCAACAACATTAACATATAAATTTATCTGGAGTTGGGTTGTGACCACCTGATGACCAAACTCCAAAGTCATCCTCCTTTTAGCTCTGTTTTTGGTCTCCACCAATTCTTGAGGGGAATTATTCTGCTCTGTAGCTTCTATACTCTGCACTGTTTTCATCAGCTAGTTGCTAACTTTGTCTGCTGTTTGCTGCTAGGAAGGTAGCATAAAGAGGTTCAGTGCTTTTATCGATGAAAACAGCTGCATGCTGCTGGATATGACACTGATGAGAGAAGTGGGATTAAACCAAAACCGTGAAGTAGTGGGTTGTAAAACCAAGACAATAAGCAAAAAGACAATAAAATGGCGAGCAGAGATGAGGAATGGGGTGATAATTCTCTGTGAAAGGGGTCGCTCATAGCGATAACCCAACATACACATGATCTATTGTTAATATAAAACACAGATTCTAGCTGCGTTGAGATTATTTTTTTGAATTGCTTTTCAAAATGTCAGTAAGCTAAAGCAGCTATGTGTAGAGCAATTTGTGCCGCCATTTATGATTTCCCACAAATTGCGGAGGACTGGCTTTTGTCACAAAGGATATGCCTCAGCAAAAACAGGAACGGAACTGCCTCATTGTGAATGAACAGCGTGAACCTGCTCAAAATGGCAGATGGTGGACCCATTGAAGGAACACTCTCCGAACAGCTGTACCCTCCTCAACAGAATGCAAAGAGAAGCTTTTAATGAAGCAGGCAAAATGACTGAAGTGACAGGGGACGGCTAGAGCCATTAGCGAGCAGCAGGCTTTCTACTGGACAAGTCAGTCATTTAACAATGAGTGTGTCAAATTTTGTGGCCCAAACTTTTTCCACACCGTACACAAGTACCTCTTGCAGAGTTAGTTGATACTACAGATAGTCAGCCAGTGTGCAGTATGTGTGTTGTGGGTCTTAGTAGACTGATGAAAGCCTGAGATGATTGGCTGGCTAGACAGAGGGCCAAGTTTCTGCCTCTTGATCAGATTTCACTTCGTCATGGTTTGGTCTGTAGCCTCTCGGCAGTTTGGCAACAGAGAACAAACTGGTTGAAGTTTAACGTTTTACATTTAAATACATTAATTCCGATGTGAAATGTTTGAAAATATCTTTTAAAGAATATATTAATTAGGCTTTCGCCCAGTGAAATTCAAAACTCTGTTCCCTTGATGCTTCAACTCCCCCATCTGTGGTGCGCCCATGGCTACATCAGAGGCAGCACTCAATGTGATGCATGTCAAATTCATGCTTAATGAGTTTTGGCCTTATGTCAGACCCTGATTTGAAGTCATACAGTACGTTCTTCTTAAATGCATAATTTACAAACAATTAATAGAAAACATCCTGGAGCAGGGAACAGATGGGTTACATAACCCAGTGTTTGCGAGGGAGAGCTTTTTAGCAATCTCTGTTTAGTTCCACCATTAATGATCAGTGGAATGTGGATATTTTTAAATGGTAATTAATTCCACTTCATAGCTCCGGCATACCAAATATATTCCACTCCATAGCTTCAGCATACAGGAATGAAATCTAAAACCATTATGGGAGTGAACCGCTAAGTTTGCGATGCTTGCTCAAGTGTCCTCCGCACGCCGTGTAGTGTATGAGCCGACTCTGTCATGACTATTCCAAATTTCTCTTACCATCTGAGGAGTGTCTTGGAAGGTTCCCAGTCCAGATAAACCAAAATGTGCTTTCATGTATGTTTCGCCTTCTGTTGAACTGACTCACTTAACAGATCCTGTCTCTGTGTGAGAGTGTACTGCAGAGGATGCCTCAGAAACTAACTAGTGCCACAGGGCCCCTCGCTGTGCCAGGAACAAGTGAAAGCGAGGCAAGGCTGCGAACAGCTTGCAAGGAGGTTGTGAAGGTTGCAGGGGTACGAGGTGGGGTATGTGGGTGTGTGTGAGGGTGTGCGGCTGTGACGGAGGGCGGTTGGTGGGTGGCGGGTGGCGGGTTGTGGGTGGTGCGTATGGATGCTTGCTGGTTGGACAGGTTCCTCACTGAACGCTCCTACTGCCAGGAATTTGCGACCCATGAGAAGCGAAGTGGCAGCCAACTGAGCTTTTTCATAATTTATTGATCGCCACATTTTTATTCAAAGTTGGAAAAAAACAGCAATTAGCTGCTTTCTTTATCAACCAGTCTGTACTCTTTTCCTTCCCTGACAGTACTCCCTGAGTGATGAATCATGCCCATGTGTTGTGCAATGCTGCTGCACTCACTGGCAGATGTTGGAGCTATGGAGAGTGATATGACGTTTTTACATTAAACATGGAAACTTCTGCTTTATACAATAATGATGCAGGCTCACTTTGATTGTAATGATATTCACAAAGATGAGTTTAGAGTTAAGGGGAGTGAGAAGATCAAGCAAAGCATCTTCTATAACTTCTTATTATGGCGTTACAAAGACACTCCTGCTGTTACTTTTACAGTGCGAGTGTGTCCGTGCCTGCTCGTGTGTGCACTGTTCATCAGGTGCGTGCTCCTCAGTATGCCTACAATTACCTCTTGCTCGTTAATGCGCTGTGTGATACCTGTATAATGACATGCCTCGCACTCATGCCTCACTCACACTGTCACCACCCTCAGATTAGAGCTCCTCATGTTGACAGAAACCCTGCTATCCAGCTTCAGCATCTGAGAGGAGAAACATTTTTTTGGGAATAGCACAGGCAGTGTCAAAATGTCTGCCTGGCTGCCTCTGTGGATGTATTGTTTTCATTGTCACTGTGGCTTAAAAATGCAATCTGGAATTTATTTGGCCATTTAAGGTTTAGCTGCATTGGAATATGACTTTGGCTGAATAATAGGCTTAAAAGGATTTTACATAAAACCATAATGGGATGGCAGCAGAGAATGTCAACAAGTTGTTAGATACCGAGTACATGTCATATCAGACCTGTGGAGCCGTTAGGTGCTTTTACTGTTCAAGAATTCTGTCTTTAGTCAAATAAACCGTGTTAACTCGGCCTTTAAACTCAGCCATTTGTTTCAGTAGTAGTCTGTAGACTCAACGAACACTTACTGCTCTTTTAATAAGCAGAAATCTATCAGATCCCAGCTACCAGGGGTGGACCCAGGCGTTACAAACTGTCAGGGCTCAGGTCAAACCAAGGGGGGTCTGTGGTCACGCTCCCCTGTGGAGATTTTTTTCCCAATTACAGCAACTGTATGACTATTTTTCAAGCCATTTGAGGTAACTGAATGCAGAAAAATCTCTGTATCGTTTGGAAACACATGATAGCTGCCAAAGAAAAACAAACAGTCCAGAGAGCCTATGGGGTGTCTCGATATAGGCCTACTTAGTTTGACAGTGAGTGTGATACCATAACTTCAATTAGCAGCCTGGGCTATTATTTGCTTGCATCACTGAAATCGACGGGCCTATATTTGGAGCAGGCGTCTATATGGGACAGGCCTTTATTAGCCAAAATGTGTCCCCACATCGGGCTAGTAAAAGGGACCTGGGCGTTTATTTGGGACTCGGCTTTAATTGAGGTTTGATGGTATTTAACATTAAATGCTGATATCACGTCAATAAGACACACATGATTATATTCTGTAATTAATCTAGAGACTTCTAAACCATTTCTGTTATTTTTTTACATGTTTGCTTCATCTCCTTCCCCCGACACCATCTGGTCGCCTTTTCACTATTTCACGATTAAGTGTAGCTGCTCTTCCTGTATGCATTGTGTAACTTTGGTTACAGACTCTCTCCTCCTTCCCACACTTGTATTTTCAGTGTATTTCATCTAGCTAAAAAAGAGACAAAATGTACGATAAACAAAGTTAAAGATGACTAATAGAATTTTTGTCAATTTTTTTTATAAACACTGTGGTAACATTGTTATCATGAACTTTTTGGTCACGACAATTGTCAAGTGAAAATCTGATACTGTGCCAGCTCTAGCCTACATCTTATTTTGTGTGTAGTTGCTCTCCAAATGTCTTCATCATTCTGTAACCATAACACAACAGATGTTGAGGATGACTAATTGTCACTCCTGCCACCAACGAAGAAACAAAAATTGTCTGATGTTACTATTTTTGATTTGATTTTTGTTGTAAATTGCTGAGTTTGGATTGAATGTTAAAATGACATCTAAATCCATGTCTTAATAATCTGGGCTGCTCTAATTGACCTTTCGCTAAGCCCCGCCCCTTTGTGATGGTCCGACAAGCTGCTGGAGTAAGCATGGAGCCCACACTGTAACTAACTGCACTCCCTGAAGAAATAATACAGAGGGGTCTACAGTCTGTGTTTGAAGGATATATCCAGGATGTCAAACTGACTCAGCAGCAACAACAGGTTCAAAAGACAAAGATAGTTAGAAGCTAAAGCCCAACTATAGGCTACAGATCACAGTGTCAGTGTCAACCACCACATCACTGCTGATCGCCTGCTTCCCTTCACTGGTTCCTGTACAGCAGGGTCGGTCTTTGTTTCACTGTTATAATCATTACAAAGCAAAAGCAGCATGTGTATACATTCAGTAGGCTATATCTTCAGTAGCTAGCTAGCTAACCCTACACTTTTCAGGGTTTGATTTTGGTTTTGGAACAGGGAAGAAATGTATATCTTTTTCCAGCCTCTCCAGGTAACGAGTATCATTAATACACGACGTGCCCCAGGCACAACATTCAGCAAAAGTTTAAGGTATGATAAAATCCTTAAAGATTTAGGGCTTTTGAGAAAATATTCTGGGCTGGAGCCCCAGAACCCCCCTCTTCTTATCCGCCACTGCCAGCTACTGTACCTTAAGTGCTCCTTCATTCTGTGTTGTGTGTCCAGTGTGTGCTAAGGATGTCAGCTGATTCATGTCAAGTCATGTGATGCTCCATGGTGTGGTCAGTGTATTAATATAATTTTTCAGTGTGAGCACTACAAACTTAACTTTGCTCACCCCCATAATATTTCCAAGGAGGCAGACATCAGAGAATGATATCTAAAAACTTGGCCAAATAAAACAGAAAACAATCTACATGGCTAGGTATGCAAGAAAATTTGCATTTCCCTTGTAAATAGAGTGATTTGGCCTTTAAAGGTGGACAGTCACTGTGGGAATCAGTCTCCTGACCTTGGTTACTTTCACACCACGCTGTCTCCACCGAGCTACTCAGAACCACCAGCTCATGATTTGGACTGAAACCATTAAAACCATTAACACACTGCAAATGTTTTTACCCACTGAGAAATTAGGCTTGCTAACATGGTAAACCATCTGCCTTCCCAAATAGAACTCCACAGCTTTTGGATGCAACTTCAGTGTGCAGAATCTTTCTTAAATCAGCTGCAGACTTGACAGTGAAAGCCCAGACTGTGTGTGAACAGAATGAGAGCACAGCAGAGCAGCAGGGCTGAGGGGAGGAAGAACCTCTGCAGAGCTTCTGCACTACCCCCGCCTGTCACCAGGGGGCCACATTGTGCTTCAATAAATCCCCTTGTTTTTTTTTTTTTTGTTTTTTTTTCTCCCCATAAGTCAGATAAACACACCATGAAAACAGAGCTCACCTCCCATCGACTGCTCTGTAAATGTATAGCTTTGTAAGTGGAGAGTGCGCGATGGGAAGTGTGTGGGGCGGAAGAGATTTGGATGTATACGTTTCAAAGAGTAGTCTCAGATTTAGCCGGCCTCTTTGCAGACGGGGAGACACACGCCTCTGCTGCCTCAAAACACTCATTCTCTAACATGGCATCTCTGGTAATGGGAGATTAGCGTAGAGAAAGGGAGACAGAAAGGGAGAGGAGGAGAATGACAGGAGGAGTGAGTGGAAAAGTGGAAGACAGATGGAAATAGGCAGCGGGTGGGGGGGTGCACTGAGAGAGGGAAGGAGAGGAGATCAAGAGACAGGAAAGGGAAACATTTAGATTTAAGTGACTCACTTATGACCTTCTATTGTAGCCTTATAACTGTAGGTGCTGTGCTATATGGCCAAAAGTATGTGGACACCTTTCTGCATACTCTTCTGTTCATGCTGGGGGTTGAAAGAGCTTGGGAACTAATTAAGGAAAATCTTAAAGCAATATAATGATGAGCTGGAAGATTAGAATCAATTCTGCACATATACTATTAATAACATAGCAGTCTTTTATATCTCTTTGCAAGGAAGAAATCCTGCGCCATCTTTGATTTTGCTTGTTTGATTTTAAATGAACTGTTTGATTTTTTTGGGAAATATTTGCATTTACAGTACCTATTTGCTCTCCCACCAAGAGTTGGATTAAAAAAGATTTATATCACTCTCATGTGTGTCTGTACAATATAAAGCTGGAGCCAGCAGCTAGTTAGCTTAGCTTAAGCAGGATTTATACTTGTGTGTAAGGTCTATGCAGAGCCGACCCTGTAGCCTACACACGTGGCTTACGCTGTTGTGAGCATTTATACTTGTGCGGTGGTGTATCTGCTGCAGTTACACCTCCAAAACACTAGTCGGTGGCGGGGTTTCCGTAAAGTACTGTAAAGTTTAGTTGATTCAAAACACACATTAAACATAGCTTAACAGCAACAATTTCAAACACAAGTACACAAATAGGTTTTGTTATAACTCACACAATTCACAGACAAAGGACTGCTGGACACATTTTTCCATAAATACAACAAGCTAATGTTTTTAGCACAAGCCTATGGCATTTTACATTGTATACATTAGCCTAGCAGCTAGCGGGCTTTTCCTCTACTCATTTGAAGTCAGGGACAACAGCAACATGTAACAAACATAACACTAGAAATTTTAGCTCCATTACAACTCACTAGGTTCACTGACAAAACAGTTCTTATACTAAATACATTTTCCAAACAAATATAACATGCTAACATTATTAGCACAAGCCTATGGCATTTTACATTGTATAAATTAGCCTAGCGACCAGTGGATATTTCCTCTACTCATATGAAGCCAAAACAAATCACGCACAAGACATAAAATGTTATTTGGTGGAAGCTTTATTGTCTTCACAATTTATTCTTATTTGTTAAACTAAAGTAAATTAAATCTTCGTTTCCACTGTGGGAAATGGTTTCAGCTTGCAGAAATAGACAGTCTGCATCACTGTGACATGTAGTTAAATTTCTGGGGAGGTGCACGTCAGGCTAGGATACGACGTAGGCTCTACGGCCACGCAGAGCCTACGTCGTAGGACCAGCACAGATTCAGCGCAGAAGTAAAAATCTAGACTAGACTGGAGAAGGAGGCATTGCTAGCCTGCTGTAGGATAGCCATAATGTGCTAAACTTTTTTCCACCATCCCTGTACCATCCTTCATAGTCAAACTAGTTGAAATTCTATTGTGATTTATAGGAAGTCAGTGACCAAGACAGAGAGGTTGAGGAAGGGTGCAGTTTTTTTAGGACACCGAAGATTCCTGCACTGCAGTGCACCGGAGAGACGCGCAGTGTATCTGATTCCACTTAGCTGGGTGCTCTCTGCGCCAGTCAGATGCCAACATCAGTGCCAGCTCTTGCTCTCCTCCCGCTAACACCCTCCCCCTTCCCCCCCAGCTTCATCCTCCTCCTCTTCCTCCTCCTACTCCTGATGCTGCAGGGATGCAAAAGCTTTGGCAACTCCTGCCTGTGATAGACAGTAAGGAGAGTGCTGGGAGAGTAAGGTGAGAAAGAGAGGAAGCGAGGGGGAGAAACTGCAGAAGGAAAGAGGAAGAGTGGGAGTGAAGTGGGAGTTAGAGAGAAAGAGAAGTGGGGGGAAGGTGGGGGCGAGAAAGAGGGGAAGAAACAGAAGGGAAACATTCTTTGCTTACCCTCTCTGGTAATGAGACATCGCAAAAAAACAGACAGAATGACAAACAGAGAGTGAGGGAGTAAAAGAGGACAACGGCTGGGAGAGAAACGAGGATGACAAAGGCTGAGAAGAAGAGTGAGGTAGAGGGAAATAGAGAGACAGTGACAGAGGAAGAAAGATCTACAGGAGCGAGACAGCTGTTGTTTAAGACCACAGGAAAAAAAAGCAGGAGGCACAGACACTGAAAAGCAGGTCGGCTGCACAGCTCCAGCAGAACCTCTGTTTATACAAATAAAGCCTGGAGGGCTGTTTGAGCGCCTGTGTTTATGTGTGTTTTTGTGCGTACACGCTTATGCATCCATTTGTGGATGCACATGTGCGGCGTTTCTGCTTGTGTTTGCATGTGTGTGTGTGTACGGTGGGCATTAATATAATTGTCACAAGCATGCAGCTGAGGGTGGGTGGGATGTGTGAGGGGGAGCAGCTGCGTATCTGAAGGCTGACCCCATGTTACAATCATGCAAGCCAGACAACTGTACTCCAGTGCTCCTTTCTGAGGCCTAAGGCAAGGAAATATGGAGCTCAGCACAACAGCATTAACTTGTGTGTCTGTGAATGGGTATTTTCGCATCAAGCGCGAGCAGAGAAGAGTTTTTGTGCGGGCGAATGCAAGTGTGATTCGGGGGAATAATGCTGCTCTTTTCTGGACGCAACAGGGCTGCGTTTAAGCATCACTTCCTCTTGTTTATGCCACAGGCGACGTGTTGTCCATGGAAGAGAGCCCCAGCCAACTTTGCTGACGCAAGGTCAAACACACAGGCATGGGCCCCGGGTTGCTTTGAAACAGATGTTACCCCTGCACACTGACACCCCGCCCCCTTCTCCCTCACACCCAAACTCCCACACAAATCTATTGCCTATGACAGCGCTGGGTAGGGTTGGGGTCTGATAAAATTCAAATGACAGACTACACAGATTTCACTCCCTGACCAAAGTGCATGCCTCTGGGTGTAAAACCATCCTCTGCATCTTAAAACATGACAGGCCCTAGACCCTCACATGCCCTCCTCTCATTCATCGGACTGGGTTTAAACAAGAGCAGAAAAACAGTTTTCTTCTTGTGTTTGGCCAGATCTTTTCATGGTTGTCTAAACAGGGCAAAAATCAGATTTTCCCTGTGTGTGTTGGTCCTGCATGGCTTAAAACAACATGAAATGAGTTTAAAGTAAAATTTGGGCTGTGATTTTTACTCCACTGTGCCTGTCAATCCAGATGTAAGAAAATCAAACAAAAGACAGACACGTACGTAGATGGGGATGATTTCGTAATGAGGACAAATATAAAAGTAAGATTTATTTCAAGGTTTTCAGCTTTTTGCTGCTCGTCAGAATTAAAATCAAACCAAAGACACAAGGGCGCATGTAATAGCTTTCGTATTTAACTATGAAATGGTGCAGCTGACGAGACTCGTCTCATGGTAGCTCTGTCCTCCGCACTGGAGCTTTGAATGCCTTAAACAAGTTCCGAATTATCTCTGTTCATCCTTTGATAAGCCACTTCACAGATGGATAAACCTTGTGTGACTTGAATGGATAAATTACCCATATCGCACAAGACTAAACACACGTTTCATACAAGAAACATTATTTGGTGATGTTTGCAGATCTTTTGAATCTGCTCAGTCAACACCATAGTGTTCTTTTGTGATCATTCAGCCATAGAACATGTAGGTTCTGCAGTGCGAAATTCAATTTCTCCAGGAACACAGTGTCCATTCAGTAGCCTCGTATTCTGCTGAAATGTCCTTGTTCAAGACAATAACCTTGTACCTGCGTGCTCATTATAGCAAGGCTAAAACCGCAGGCAATAGTAGCAGAGATGTTTTTCGAGAAAACTACAAATGCAGGGTAATTGTGTATAATCCCCAAATAGTTTAAAAATGAAGAATCACTCACTTACTTAAATTGAATTGTTTTACCTTAGCTGATAGTGTCACAAAATTCTTAACAACCAAGTAGTAATCAGAATGTTACACATGACAATATGCAGATGTACACTGATCAGCCACAACATTGAAACCACTGACAGCTGAAGTGAATATCATTGATTATGTCCTTACACTTCTGCTGGGAGCAGTTTTGGAATGGCCCGAGGAACTTGACAAAGAGCTCAAGGCATCAATTTGGCATCCAAATTCACCAGATTCCCGTCAGAATGAGCACCTCTGGGACATGCTGGTACCCCAGGGATCCTGTGTCCATACCTCCATAGGTCAGAGCTAAGTCTCGTCCATTATGGGGCTTCTTACCGTTCCACCTGTGGTGTTTGGCACAGGGGCATTGGAGGAGGATCCTTTGAGTCCTGTGGGGTTCTGGCACATCCGACAGATGCTAGATCACACTGGGGTGTAGCGAATTTGAAAGCCAGGTTGACACTTGGAACTCTTTGTCACATTCTTTGGGCCATTCCTGAGCAGTTTTTGCAACCCGGTCTCACTCCAAAGTTGTTGAAATCTGACGATTCGGCAGTAACTTCCAGCATCAGACAAAAAAAGATGAAAAAGCCGCCATATAACGTCCGCATGATACGCGGCTGGTTGCTGTTATAATTTAATGGCGCATGTCAGCATTAGAGGGGAACGCAGCAGGACAAGAGCAAAATTTAAGGCGGGGAAAGTCCAATTGGGGCGGCTGGAAGAAGTGATACAGATACTTTCATCTGGGAGGGAAGTGTTTGTGTCCCATCCATTAATTGTTATCAGCTTATCCGGGCCAAGTTGCAGGGGCAGCAGGCCAAGCAAAGCATCCCAGACTTCCCTCTCCTCAGCAATACTTTCCAGCTCCTCCTGGGGGACCCCAAGGTATTCCCAGGCCAGATGAGATATGTAGTCCCTCCAGCGTGTTCTGGGTCTGCCCCGGGGCCTCCTACCAGTGGGACGTGCCCGGACCACCTCTAACAGGAGGCGTCCAAGAGGCATACTGATCAGATGCACGAACCACCTCAACTGACCCGTTTTGCCGTGAAAGAGCAGCAGCTCTACTCCAAGCTCCTTCCAGATGTCCATGCTCCTCACCCTCCACAGAGGAAACTTATTTCGGCGGCTTGTATCCGTGATCTCATTTTTTCAGTCACTACCCAGAGCTCATGACCATAGGTGAGGGTTGGGACGTAGATGGACCAGTAAATCGAAAGCTTTGCCTTCCAGCTCAGCTCCCTCTTCACCACGACACTGCGGTGCAGCTCCCCCATTACTGCAGATGCTGCACAAACTGCAGATCCATCTCACCCTCCATTCTACCCTCACTCATGAGCAAGACCCCGAGATACTTGAACTACCTCGCCTGAGGCAGTAACCCACGCACCCAGGGTACCTTGCACGTTGTATCTGGACATGGAAAGTCCCCAACTAAAGGTCAATATGTGGCGCAGTTGCAGTGAGAATGTGTTGGTTTGTGCCACGTGGCATGGCGCATGAGGAGGTGTATTTGGTCTGCAACAGTCTTTGAGTAGGTGGAGCGTGTCAGGTGGCATCCACAGTTATACTAGGACCCAAGGTTTCTCCCAGCATTGAATTGTAACAAGATCATCAATGCTATTCATTTCGTCTGTCAGTGATTTTAATGCTGTGGCTGATGGGTGTTTTCATAGATTTCACCCTGCAGCTAACTAGTGTAAGGACAAGTTTGGCAAGGGCAGCTAAATATTGCACACTTTTGATGGTTATTAATTCCCCTCATGCCAGTGAACATATGTCAGATTTTAATAAGATACAGATTCAGCTCACTCACTGCCTGTGCTCTTCCAATTTTTTTAATAAAGTTGCCATTCATTTACATTTCAACCTCTGCGGCCAACATACTGAGAAGAAATAAATCACATGAAGGAGAAGAAGTTGAAATTCTAGGCCATCCTCTCAACTTACCAAATCATCATTTCATCACTCATATAAAATCAATCCATGGAGATCAATAAGATGAAGTGAAGAAGGCTGGATGAGATATGGGCTTTGAGGGACAAAAATGAAATGAGGCTCTGCTTCGACCCCACAGCAGAAATAATAGTTGATGGATAAAATCGCTGCCAAAAGCCCAGCCATTCCCACCAAACTCCAGGTCAATCACCTGCAATAACGACTGACATTTAGCTGTTATGATTATGAATGAGGCCATCACAGACACACATGCAAAAGAGGACCAAAAAACTGTACTCTGATTCAGGCTCCTCGTTATACCCCCATGTTGAACAGCTTTCTTCTTGAGACAGTTAAATGGCTGTGACTCACTTTATAAAGCTTTTAGACAGTGAAGTTTGCTTTTTAACTAAATGTTAGAATGAGTAACGTGTGTTATCTAAGTGGCATCAAAGGTAGTTTGATTGTTGGTGCCAGACGCCGTTAGCAGCCATCGCAGAAAGCGGCTAACCTCCAGGGGCTTGCGTGCAGTACAGTGTTTACTGTGAATAGAGGGGACAACAAAAACTGTGTTATGTTATTGAGTCAGCGAGGGCCAAGATCACCAAACATTTTCAGCACCTTGTTGATTGCATGCTTCAGAGGACTGAGAAGGTTGTAAAAGCATAAACGGGCCCATGGAGGTGGATAACACTTCTTGGTCCAATAGTTTCCTAATACTTAGTGGAACTGCCAGAAGGGAAGTGGTGTGCAGCTGTGAATAGATTTCTAGAGAGGACTGTGTAATTTGGTACTAATTATACGGTAAATGGCGACAGTTTTCAATTGTTACAGTGATAATTAATTCCAATTAATATTTGGCGTAGCCTAGAGTCTTATTCAGTGCACAGCAGGAACTTTTGCACGCTCAGCTACATGTAAAATACCCTCTGCGGTTTAGGATTACAGGCAACATACAATTCAACAAATATGAGGAATCAACTCTTTAATTCTAAATCAAAGCTTCCAGTTAGTGGATTTTTTTTATGTGATTATAGCAATTTTTAATTTAATCTGACGCTTTTAAGTTATATTTGTGCAAATCTCACACAACTCTGCTGGAAATAAGTATAAATCTGTGTCACATTCATTCTCAGATCCAAAGTTCCCAGACTAGATTCATTTTGGGGCCTTCAGAGAGTACACACTGCCAGGCACACGCACAGACAGACCCCAGGTGGTGCTCGAGCACCTGCCCTTTTGCCCTGTGTCTAAATATGTGCCCTTTTTGCAAGACATGTTTTCCTCTATTTCTTTTAATAATTTCATACTTCAGTGTTTAAATTTGGCCCATGGCATCAATTCTCAATTAAAAGTATGTTGTATGTCCGACAGCTGCATTTGAGTCAAGCACCTGCCCCTCTCCCTTAAGTTTCCCTTGTGGCAGTTGCACACAATCAAGCGCCCTGCACAGCAGCATCAACGTTTCCCTCATCTGCCTTCATGGACAGCCAGGTAACAATAGAGTTTGAATTGAAATTTCGGCATTACTTGTCACTGTTGTGAAATTAAACCACTATTAAAACACATCAATCAATATGGGCAATAACCTGCCAATAAGCTCAACAACAAGCAAGCTGCTCGGTGTAAGCGGAGACAAACGCCGAATTGCTTCCCCACTTTCACGTGGATTTTAAAACCAAAACTCAATTTGAAATAATATTTCAATCTCCCACCGTGCGTCTCTGATAATTAACTTAAACAAAAAAGACATGCAGTTTGGGGCTGCGCTGCATAAAGAGCGCAGAGGAGGAGAGGAGGAGTGTGGGGTGCACGTGCCTGTTCTCTGAATTCTTTAAGAATATTTAAAGCTTATTTAAGACATAATTATAAGAATTAGCGCATGACTATTTAAAAGGAAAGGAAAAGAAAATGAGGAGAGAAAAGGAAAGGACTGGAGAATAAAGAGAGGAGAGGAGAGGAGAGGAGAGGAGAGGAGAGGAGAGGAGAGGAGCCTTAGCATGGTTGGAGGGTAGATTGGTTGTTGATTGTGATGGTTGTTTATCATACAGACAACTTAAGTGTGAAGTGTTGGCAGGTGTGGCATTGATTTTTTCGCTGTTGCCTGTTTTAAATAAAAGCTAAATGTAGAAAGTGACAGTACATGTGTAGCAGCTGCTAGCTGTATATAATACAGATATTCAGACACCTCATATGTGAGCTGGACATTTCCCTGCTCATTACTGTGCACAGATGTACTGTATGTACCGAGGCCTCGTGAAACCCTGTGGTGCTGGCAGATAGAAACCTCCCAGCAGGTGCACTTTGGGTGCAGAATTTTTTTTTTTCACCAGCACATTTAATGCCCCGAAAATATATAAACAAATAAATAAATAGTGGAAGGCATGCCCTTCTTTCCACTTGAGCACCTGCCATGCAAACTGCTGTCTTTTTGGTGCTAATGTTGGCATTATGCATTTTTTGCAAAACATGAGTACGCTGCATTTATATGTTTCATACGTATTATATAAGTGTTTCTAAAGTGGCATTGTATATAAGCTGACTGTCATTCAGGAGGAGAGGGGGATGGTGGATGGCGTGATACCTGGGCAAGATGCCTGCCGGGCTGCATAACACTGCAGACCACAACAAACAACAATGGTTGTTTCTCAGCGATGTGCCGCTGTGTTTCCTGGATCTTTTTAGCCCCCATACGTGGGTGTTTTTAGTGACTCATGGCTGTTTTTCCAGCAGTTCTTTAGCCCTCAAACATGGATGTTTTTAGCAAACTCTTGCTACTTTTCCAACAGCTTTTTAGCCCCTACAAGTGGAAGTTTTTTTGGCCACCAGTGGCTGTTTTTCTGGCAGCTTTTTAGCCCCCAAATGTGGGTGTTTTTTTATGACTCATAGCTGTTTTTCCAACGGTTCTTTAGCCCTCAATTATGGATATTTTTTAGCTATCTGTGGCTGTTTTTTCAGCGGTTCTTTAGTGCTCAAACATTAATGTTTTAAGCAACCTGTTGCTGTTTTTCCGATGGCTTTTTAGCCCCCAAAAGTGGCAGGTTTTTAGTGACCAATAGCTGTTTTTCTAGCAGCTTTTTAACCTGCATATGAGGGTGTTTCTAGTGATTCCTGGCTGTTTTTCCACTGGGTTAAGAGCCACAGAAAGGGGTTGTTTTTCACTACGACATCAATGCATTAACTGCTGGGATAGTGCCACGAAAAACGGTATCTTAAGCCAAAACATGATCTTTTCCTGACCATTACCGAGTGGTTTTTGTGCCTAAACCTAACCACATTTTAACCACGGTGTTGTTGAAACAAAAAGAAAGGTAAAGTATCATCATATCCGCTACATAATAATGTACAAATGTAACGCATCTGTGGTTTGCAGAGTAGTACAATGCAATTTTGCCAACATTTTTTCCAGCAGTTGGGTTGAAATTTCTTAAATCCAATACAAAGGCACTTTAACATGTATTTGGTTCTAATGGATGTCAGCCACTTTTTCTATTAAGATTACAGCTTTTTTTCCTCAACTATTCACCCAGCTGTGCCCTTCTGTTTCTTATGTATTTCCTCCTCTCTCTCTTATATCCAAGTGTGCTGTCAGAGAACACTGTTTCCATTTTCCCTATAATTAGTACTAAATTATACAGGCCTTTCCAGGCAACGTCCAAGGAAATTAATCTAAAATTACAGGACAGATAAAACAACATCCACAAGTGATCCAAATGTATAACCACAGATGCTTTTCTGACTGTGAGAAGGCTTTCATATCTGACAACAAAATAACAGTGTAAAGTAGAGACCTGATTAAAAAGATGTGTTTTTGCTGTACCGTGTAATCCATTATCTGAGAGAAAGTTATATTTAAAGCAAAAAAGACAAATACTGTTTGTATGTTAGTTGCTATCACAGTTTTTACATTATTTTCCAGGAGGCCCAGTGTCTAATACATGCTCCATATACTGTTATAGACTGCACTCTGAAAAAAGCTTTTGTATTCATAGAGCTGCATTCAGCTATCTCATAAATGAATAGCCCGAATAGACTGAAATGCATTTGTAAGGACTCTTGAGCCACGCATTGTGCTTTTATAATTCCAAGTTAGAAAAGACATGAAGGAATGTGCAAAATAATAATCTGGCACCAAAATGAACTAAGAGTCAGTTGAAAAGCTGGTCATTGTTTCTCAAGTACATACGGTATCTTGACTCATAATAAAAGTAAGTAAGATGTCTCATGATCCTGAGGAGAACCAATGGTTTTCTTTCTCTTTGTTCTTGTCTGTCAAGCAGTGAATTCAAAGAGACTTTGATATCAGATGAAGAACTTGCATTGTTCAATGTCACCGTTTTAGCTTTTTTTTGCATGTGAACACCCATTCTGTGTGGTTTGATTTAGACTTAGACACCCACAAATAGTCTAAATAGATTTCTGCTGTGGCTCAGGAGGTAGAGCAGTTCGTCCATCAATCGTTAAATCAGCGGTTCAATCCCCTTGTGGTTGAAAGACTGGAAAAGTGCTATACAAGTGCAGTCCATTAACCATTTACCACTGCTCAGTTTAAAGTGCATATAATTTACACATTATGTTGCACATTGTACAGTGCCATGTCAGATTAGACATTTGAACACTGGCAGTTACACATACAACATAATTACAATTATCACATACAATTATGTTAATAACTTGTACAGTTTCTATTATATCACAGTGCATTTAAAATCTAAAATGTAACACATCAGAGTGCAGCTTTACAGCGATAATGTGCTGTACGTGAGCAGAGTGCATTACATTTGAGTTGACTTGTATGTTTACCAGACTGAAGTCATACTTTGGTGTACTCTATTACATTTGTATGTTGTTATGTAGCAAAAACCACCTGGAAATACAACAATAGGTTGGTAGAAAAACAACAGCTTCTCATCACACTATCCTGGCAGAAAACACAGCGATGGCTCAGCTGCTTTTTGTCACACTTTCCAGGAAGGAATGGCAGCAATGTTTCCAAAAAAACAACCATTTTTCCTGGCACTATTCCAGGTGGAAAAACAGCCATGAGTAGCTAAAACATAACCACGTTTGGTGGCTAAAAACCCGCTTGCAGCGGGTTGCTAGGAAACACACACATTTGGCCTCGAACAGTAGTCTGCAGCTTGTCAGGCATCTTAAGGTTACATACCGTCCAACATCACAACCACCTCTGCATGACAAAGTCAGCTCATATCCTCCTGAGACCATTTTGGGTTTACTGCACCTTATACTTTATACGACTTAACTTGGATCTGTTGGCCTTCTTTGTTGACAATTTTTTGTGCCATCTAGTGGTAATAAGAGCACAAGACACTAATCCACAAAAAAACAAGATGGCCGCCATCTCTGCCAAGTCAGTCTGCAGCCGATCCTGACACAAAAGTGGACAAGGTCCAAAATCTGATCACATTTTATGGTTGAAACTTGTTTATTTATGATTAATAATGTTCATAGTTTGATATGGCAACAAATTTGACCAATTTTAGCAACAATGACAAGCTAAGACACTGTTAATTAGGAAGTACTCTTTCGAATATATTGGGAATTTATTGTCGTCTCGTTTGAGGACATTGGGACTTAATTATCACTGACAATGTTACGGTCCTACTGATCCCAAATAGCTAGGAGAAATTAAAAATGCATACCAAACAAAAGTTTGGGTTTCAGGAGGGTAAACTACCTCACTTTCAAAATGTTGATATGATACATATAAAACGCGCCAATGTAACATATTCATGGTTTGCAGAAATGTACAATGCCAACATTTTCTTCTAGCAAGCACACTTTTGTTTGTGCATAAACGTAGGTGGATTTTATTTTTGTTTTTTAATGTTTTTATGAGCAAATCCCTGTTTTGTTTCCCTGTGTGTCCACTGTGTGCATTTTATGCTACTATGCTAATCGACTGCTGTAGGCAAGAAGGTAAGGGAAATGCAGAAATATGCCTGCAAAGGTAGCAAAGAAAAAGACTGTAAGCTAGCAAACATGGACTTAAATCGCATCGTTTAAAAATAAATAAAGAAATAAATCACATTTGCAATTTTGTTTTGAGGAAGAAAATGTATTTAATATACAGCATTTGGTAAACCTCAGGGACAAACACATTGAATTTGAATGAAAAACACTGAATTTAAACCAGACTTTTGTTTGTTTACCAGAAAATGCCAAAAATCACATGACAACATGGAGGTGTGGGATCAAATCCTGGCAGTATCAATACATGTAGAATTAATGTGATGTCAAAAGACAAAAACCCAGAAGCACATTCCTCTCATAAATAAAAAATAACAAACATGCCTGGGTAAGTAAAACCTTGAGCCGTCCAACCCTAAATAATCAGATAAATCTAAATAAAATCAATCAATAACTTTGAGTCTTTCAGCAATTTCATATTCATGTGTTGGCCATCTGCTAGAATTTTCTGCCTTGTCAGAACCAGAGGAGAGTACAGTATGAAAATGTATTATTGGAATCAGTTGTTCTTTTTTCACTGAGCTCCACACTAGTCTGAGAGAAGACAATATGATTCATAAAGGGAATGACTCATCTCCCAAGTGAGCGTGTGTGTGTGTGTGTGTGTGTGTGTGTGTGTGTGTGTGTGTGTGTGTGTGTGTGCCTGTCGTCAGATGTAGCTGCACATGAAGCATAAACAAATGCACCAAATAACTCTGCATATGGGAGTGAAACCTTAATCCTATTTCCAGTCTGGCTGATGTTGAAGACACACAGGGAACGGCCATGCCTGTCTCTTTGCTTCTCGCTACCACTAACCTGAGCCTCGGTTAGTGAGGGACACTAAAACCAGGCAAAAATGCACTGTAGCCCCATTATGTCACTTCTCCTCTGAGCATAATGTATTCATGCTACACAATGTTTTCTCCTTCCAAGCTCCTGTCTCATATCGTGTACAACACCTACAGTGCTTATATCTTAAACACAGCTCGATGCGAAAGCGTTTTGAGAGTCAAATACGAGCCTGAGTTGAACAGGGATGTGTCTGAATCCCAAGTCCACTTAACACTTGTCACTGTCACAGAGGTGATTCTGCTGTCACTTTTAGTTGTAGTGTTTTTTTTAAGTCTTTTCCTGTTGCAGAACAGTGTGGCTCCATCATGTTACTTTATGCAAAGCAATATCAGAAATGATAACCAACAATAAGATAAACTAGAACTTTATCCCCAGGAGAAAATGCTGTAGCAAGAGGAATAGGGACAGAGCCAACACAGTCTTAATCTCTTTCTACTGCTCACTCAAAACGTACGACAATTTACCTGGCATGGGTTTGCAGGAGAGTCACGTCTGTATATTCATCTTTTTTGCTCAGATTTATTTGTACAGGATGCAATTCAAAATGCTGCCTTCATACATGCTTTTCCCTTCTATGTTCCTCAGTGTGAAATGCTGCTCTGAACTGACTCAGTTTTGATGCTCCTGATACAAACCTGTCAGTCGTGTTTTGGGCATTTTTCTGTTCAACTGAACACTTTTACACCTGCGTGCCAGCTATTATGTCATTGCTCATGTGAATTTATATCTATTAACACTATGGGTATCGCTGGTAAGTGTCTCTCAGTAAAGAATCCACAATACTTTGATTAAAAACTGAAAAATTTCATGTGATAAAAACCTCAAATTGTACTTTGTTTGCTCAGGCAGGACACCATGTCAAGCTCAGCTCACAGCCCAGCTACATCAGCTGATCTCAAACAGCCCAATCAACTGATGGAGCAGCTGATTGATGGAAGGGAGTCAGCTGATAGATCACATGATTCCTTTCTATGCAACCAAATGGTGAATCTCATTCGGGGTGCCCTATTTAAACTGCTCTGGCCTGCCTACTGTTGCTGCTTCCTCTGCAAGCTGCTTTGCAACCCGCCTCCACCCCAGCTCCTCCTTTTCATGCTGTGTCTGACTTATCAATGTCATTTCTGTTTGTCAGTGATGCTGCTCTGTTCTGTTCCCTGGGGTCTTTGCTGCTGCTCTCTCTGCCTTTGGCTTGTCATGTAGGCGCATGGAAGGGCAGGGAGGTTTGCGCTCTCCACCTTAGGCTTTCCATGTAGGCACGCAGAAGGGCGGAGAGGTGTGCTCTCTCTGCCGTATGCTTTCCACGTAGGTGTGTGGAAGAGGCTTTCTGTGTAGGCCTGAGAAAAGGCAGGAAAAGGCCCCAGAACAGAGCCATACCACCAGATATAACACTGCAAATGGAAATAAAGTTTTCTTTCACTTAAGTGTTCCTGACTGAAACACATTTAGGTTAATGGACTTGCATTTGTACAGCACCTTTGTAGTCTTCCAACAACTCAAAGCACTTGTACACTACAGAGCCACATTCTCCCCATACACACACACACTTTCACACACTGGTGGCTGAGGCTGCTGTACAAGATGCCACCTGCTCACCTAAACAATAACGCAGTCACACACTGATTGCACAGCCATCTGGAGCAATCTGGGGTTCAGCATCTTGCTCAAGGATACTTCGACATGCAGTCTGGAGGAGCAGGGGGACAAACTGTCGATTGTCTGATTAGTGGACCACCCGCTCTGCTTCCTGAAGCACAGCAGCTCATTGTTGTGCTTTGGTGCAAAGATTTTTAGTGTATTAGTAAAATCATTGAGACAAGTTGTCTTTAGACAGCTCAGCAACTTTCTAGCAGTACATATCTCTTGGAATTTTCCAGTCTGGATTTAGACCCCACCACTGAACTGACACTGCTCTTATCAAGGTGCTGAATGACATCAAACTCAGCATAGATTCTAGTAAAGTCTGTCATCATGTTGTTGAACCTTACTGCTGCATTTGATATAACTGATCACAATGTATTAATAGGTAGACTTTAACAGTGGTTTGATCTCTCTAATGTGGTCATGATAGATTCAAGTCCTACCTTCAAGGCCGAGACTATTTTGTATCAAGCTTTGTATCAAGTGTCCCCCAGCAATGTGTGGGGTTCCGCAAGGGTTGATTCTGGGACCTCTGTGATTTAATGTTTACATACTCCTAATAGCTGAAATTGAATTTTAAGGTTTCATGGAAGACATGCTGCTCGCTCTTCAGAACCCTGTGTTTCCTTGGGTTGAGGAACAAAAGCATTCATTCTGAAAATTACATCGCTGACACTTGAAATGTTTGCTTTTACTACAATGTAGAAATCTCCGGTCTCCATTTCCTCACCTGCTGTTGGATGTAACTTTACCATAGCAGCGCCTCCCTGCTTACATAGAGGTAAACAGCCTCAACTCTCTGAAGAGGCCTAAAGCTGTGCCACCACAGCTGCTCAGACTGAACAGAATTACAGAATTAACCCAATAAACAATACAATACCTTGGCGTTCATCCTGGTAGTCTCCTCAGTTTCACAAGTTTGAAGCGTGTTTATGATCCTGATCCTTCACCTATGTGGGCAACATCTAGGTGCTCATAGTGCACTGCATTTTGCAATACTTCTCAGAGTGAATACTCTTGTGTCCTTAAAATAGCAAGTTTAGGTACAGAGGTATCCGATTTGAGACACAGCATTAATCTTGTTGTTGACATGCACCCGAACACCAGACTTCACGCAGACGATTGACCTTTCCCTAAGCTCCGCCCCTTTGAGATGGTCCAACAAGCTGTCAGAGCAAGCACAGAGCCCACACTGTCACTAACTGCACTCCCTGAAGAAATATAATCAAATTTTTTGAGAAATGAAACAGTGATTCCAGAGAGGAGCAGACAGAGGGGTCTACGGTCTGTGTTTGAAGGATATATCCAGGATGTCAAACTGACTCAGCAGCAACAACAGGTTAAAAAGACAAAGATAGTTAGAAGCTACAGCCCAACTATAGGCTACAGATCACAGTGTAAAAGTGAACCACCACATCACTGCTGATCGCCTGCTTCCCTTCACTGGTTCCTGTACAGCAGGGTCGGTCTTTGTTTCACTGTTATAATCATTACAAAGCAAAAGCAGCATGTGTATACATTCAGTAGGCTATATCTTCAGTAGCTAGCTAGCTAACCCTACACTTTTCAGGGTTTGATTTTGGTTTTGGAACAGGGAAGAAACGTATATCTTTTTCCAACCTCTCCAGGTAACGAGTATCATTAATACACGACGTGCCCCAGGCACAACATTTAGCTCCAAATCCACAAAACCAGCCTGAAAATGAAGGGAAATCTGAAACCACTGCATTAGAGTCAATGGAGCACAGCTGTGTTGTTGTCGGACCCTGGTCTGAGCCGGCCTGATGCTACGTTATGATTGGCCAGTCTGCGTCCAGGGGCGGGACTTAGCGAAGGGTCAATTCAGAAGTTACACAAAAAGATGTTCCATTAATATGTTAAAAGTTGCCAGTGACTTGGATCCATGTGTCTCCTGAACAGGAGCTGGAATTCTGTTTGGTGGCACAGCGTGGTCTACTAGCAGGCACTACAACATTTTGCTGACTTGTTTTTGTGTTTGATAGTAACATTGCCCAAGAATGTTTTTGTTTTTACCAAACTGATTCAGATTCTGCAGAGAAGCTTGGAGACTGACAGTAACCTGCCTGTCACTGAAAGGTGGAAAAGTGGCCCATTTTTACTCTTGATTGACGAGTCCATTGACAAGAGAGATGACAAGCAGCTTGTGCTCTCATTCGAGGTTTAGAGGAACAGAGAGCAGCGACTTGTTTATGCTGATCTGTAACACGGTGACAAGTAGGGGTATCTTTGAAACAGTTGTTGCCTCACTGCAGTAAGCCGTCTGCTTGTGTGTGCCTTTCAATTAGCTTGGGAGTATGCAGCCTACATGTATATTGCTATCGATGTGTGTACAGTAGGCTGTTGTGGGGAAGTAATGAAGCAAGCAGGGCTGTTTTGACTACCACTCAGTGAGGCAGACTGTGAACTGGATATTTCACTGGTCAGGAAAATACACAGGGATCAGAGTGAGAGCATGAGGACTGACACACTCACTGCACTGCTGAAATGTAAATTAAATACTAACAGGCAATGATACAGAACCGTTTAATGGTCACTCCAGAAACGCTGAAGAGTGGAAAGTGGGCTGCATGTTCCTGCTGCAAAACACTAAGAGCTAATTGAGACAAATACAAACATACACAGAAGCTGAATTCACACTCCATTTTAAGTTATGAGACCAAATGTAAACAGGGTTTATGTCATGTAATTCATAAAACATATTGGACAGGATTCATCATCTTCATCAGACACAGAAAAATATGAACTGGCGCTGCAAGCCTCAATGAATGGGTCTTGTTACGTTCTCACAAGTCGGGGTTGTTGGTGGGATGCAGCTTGACACAGCAGTGGTTACTGCGACCATGTGCTCATGACTTCTGACAATATTTCTTGTGTTGAGTGTGTGGTGCTGACAATGACATATTGCAAATGTGTACCACTTCCTGTGTCCACAATGTGGCGCGAGAGAACACGCACTGATTATATATTGCTGTATATCCTGTCTACTCAACTCAACATACATGAGAGGCAACATAACTGTCACAAGACACAACACACACAGGCACACATCAGGTGGACGCAAACACTAATGAATATAAGTAGGTTTTGAGCCTGGACTTAAACAAGTCAACGGATGGGGCGGATCTGCTTGGGTGGGGACGCTTTTCCACAGTTTGGGGGCAGACACAGTAAAGGCACGATAACCCCTGAGCTTGAATCTGAAACTTGGGACAGCCAGGAGCCCCAGGTCAGCTGACCTGAAGGACCTGGGGGTCTAGGTCACACCATGTAAATGTTGCGTAAATCAGAGGATCTTTGTCATATGAGGATTACTTCCTGATTACTTCCTGTTGTCAGTGGGTGAGTCTGAGTCAGCATGGACTCTTATCCAGCATGTGAAATCTTGGTCAGATAAGACCATGCAAAGTCAACAGCTTCCTGCACCTTCCAGATCACCAAAATTCACGGCATCGCCATGGCAACACCATTCAAAGACAACTCACAATCTTCACAATACAGTATCATCACAGTCTCAAGGCTTTTCTGCCCGAAACTGAGGTGGATCTGGTCAACGTGCTGGGAGCAGTACATCAAAGTATAAAACACGTCATTATCTGTTGTCAGAAGGTGGCTCTTTGACTATGACTCAATATTAGCACGTGGATGTCTTCAGGCCAGGGCTCTGATTAAACATGTGAAGTTTTGGGAAGATTTGACCATGTACAGTGAACGTACAGTCCACTTCCTGTTTTGTGGTGAAAAGCTTTGCAATGTAGCATCGCCAGTGTATTTAGATTGTACTGCCCAAAGTTGAGGTTAATCCGGCAACATTTCTAGAGCACAATGGCTAGATATGGCAAAAAAGGCCTAAAAATGACACGTTTATTAAAAATTGCTGACTTCCTGTTGGTTTAGGATATGGCTCCCAGAGGCTTTTTTTTTTTTTTTTTTTTTTTTTTACAAGTCTTTGGATGTAACGTGCCTCTCAATTTTTGGACCACTAAGTTAAAAGGTACTGCAAAGGCGGCTTCACAGAAATTTCCTAAGGGGCACTATCAAGCCATTTTTTACACCTAAGTACAAAACCCATAAAGTATGAAATGTTCAGCAGTGCTGATGGGAGTGCAAAGTTTTGTGTGTTTTGGAGCATTTTTAGCTTCTCAAAAATGTGGTTCTTTCTGTGAAGTCATGATAAACGGAGCATTTTAAACAGCGTCCTCGCACCGCTTTAGGTGTTTTGGCTCTAATTAGTGTTTCCATAAAGAGAAATATTAAAAATTGAAACCAAAATATTTTAGACATTAGGGCAGCAGTGTACAAATCCCTGAGGAAGGTGTGGAATAAACAAGTGTGACAGTGTTAAACCAGACCAAAGCTGTAGAGTGAGCGCCTGATCAGCAAATATGTTTAATGTCAGGACTGTTGGTGTGTTTTTATAGTAGTGTAATAATTCACCTAAATATCAGGGTGGAAAAAACTTTCCTCAGGAAATACCATTTATTTCATTTATCTTAAATTTTACCAGAGTAACCATGGCTCACTGCGTCATCTGAAATCAAGACAGTGTAACTTACAACAATATCTGCAGTACAATTAGCATATTATGGCCTGCATTGAGCAGAAATATGGATAAGATGGCCAAGTAATATGTAATGTTATTATATAATATCAAGTTTTGTTTAAGGGTAAATATGTTGGTCAGTACATTAGTTGAAAGCCAGAGTCTCACCATGAAGCAAAGCTAACAATCAGCATTTGTTCTGAACAAAACTCTTTTTAAGTCCTGCAGAAACATCAGTCTTTGTTTTTAATTATGCCCCTTTAACCTGTGGTGTCAGCATTATATTCTCTGCAGGTCAGAGGACAATGCCATGCCCTTGCCAGAAATCATTGGTCAATCATGTTTACATTTCCTGACAAGCGACCTCTTGCTGTTTTATCGTAGGGACTGCAGACTCAAGAAAAAACAACATTGGACATTTCTTAAAATGGCATTAATATACATTAAGCAGCACAGGCGGATGTACACTACATTATACTGCTGGGCAAAGGGCAGCAATCAGGGTATATGGACAGGTGTGCAAACATAGTTTGACACCTGCGTGTACGTCTCAACTTTTAACTGTCGAAAGTCTTTCCCTTTAAGTGAGAATGTCTTGTTCCTGACTCAGAGTAGCTTGGATGGAGGCTTAGTTTGGTATAATGGTGGCCAGAGCATAGACTGTATAAAGATAACGGACGTAGCCATCATGATGTCACCCACTGGTTTGTAGACACCCGCATATAAGCATTGAGTTGAGTATCTTAGCCATGGCCATTTCAGATTTTTGTTGATGTAACTGAGAGCCAAGGACACTATCAGCAGACAGCCTGTCACTCAAAGCTACCACACATTTGATTATGCCATCTTAAAGCCTTAATAAAACGTCAACAGGTGAGTTATATATAAATTCAACCCCTGTTCAGTTGTCATGACAGGGAAATTAGCTGTTGAGACCAAAACTGCTTTTTGTGTCAGGCTGTAAACATGTTTATTTCTGCTGTAAAGTTGGACATTTTAGCACGAGGGTCTGTGAAGATTTACTCACTTTTGGAGCCAGCCTCAAGAGGCCATTTGAGGAGCTACAGTTTTTGGCAGTTCTGCATTGGCTCCATTTTTCTGGTTGCCTTGGCAGGAGGTGAAGCCAAAAGGTTTGGAGGGTGATGGGGTAGTCTGACTGACATTACAAAAACACTGTGCTCAAAATGCAGATTTTTCTCCCCAAGAGTGTTTTACCTAGTCCTGCTCCTCTGTGCTGTCACTGGATAGTACTCGTCATGTGGATGTGTCTAAGTCAAACACAGCTAGGGTTAAGGCAAAGACGTCATAGTTAGGGTTAGCACTAGCCAATCACAGCATAGTGAGGTGGGACTAGGCAGAACACTCTTAGGATTACTAACACTTACAAAACATCCCCTGTCTTGTTTGCACCTATTTACACCCCAGAAACAGCTTTCAGTGTGCATGCATACTTTTATATCACGTCTTTTATTTTATCACCAGAAAGACTCATTGTTGTAAAGTCCATTTATTTTCAGCCAGAATCACTTCAAGCTACATTTTACAACTTACAAAGTGGGAAGCGAGAGTAGCATTTAATGGCTGCACTAGTGTTTGATGCTTTTTCTATCCTTTTTCACTCTCTCACAGCCTCGTGCACTTTGACTTGCTATTTTGGACTTTGAAGGTTGGTGTACACTTTAATGACATTTGTGAACTGAGCTTTGTCGGCCGTTATACTAAAACACCACCATGACAAGATGAGATGGTTTAATTCAAACAACAGCTGCCCATTTCTTTGCTTGTTAGTACTTGCTGTGTTGTATTATGGCTTTGCTGTGCGTAGGGCTCAAAATACTTTTCTCTGTGAACTGGTGCAAGTAACTTTTAAAACTACTTGTGCCAATTTTTTAGCTGCACCCAACATGTTTTTTAATCCACACCTCCACCATGGCCACAAACTCTCTAAGGTCATATGAATATTTTTATCAGCTTCTCAACAAACCTGATAGGGATTTTTATTTTTACCATATAAGGGCTTTTTTGATTACTTCTTTTCCTCTATTTCATATTAAAATGCATCAGAAAATCTTAATATAACATACAAGAAGCACTAACGTCCCATATGAAGAGCAGTGTCCTGTGTGCGTAGTGATACATTTTGACGCATTACATGGTTGTTATTGACAATAAAAATGCCATTTATTTTCTATTAAAATATTTTCTATACCATAAAAAATTAAAAAAAATATTATTCAAATTTGTTTTTTGTTTTTTTTTAAATTTAAAATTAAATTTTTATTTAAAAAAAAAATGAACCACACATTAATAGTAAATAAGTGTGCTACATGAGACCGAAGTAGTAAACACTTTTTATCATAATTTTTTACTGATGCAAGTCTGCATTGAGGTATTTAAATTGGTTTTGTGTTATTCAAACAGTAATACACTGATGATCCTGAGTCAGACTCCAGGAGTTAAACACAGTTTGGAGGTAAACTAACCATCCACCTACTGCCAACATTGGGTGACAATGGGGAGACGCCACAGGATATGGAGTGAATGTGTATTAAATGTACCACTAATTAAATACATTCTACTTATTTGTGGTGTCAAAGTTTTTAAGACCATAAATGAAGAAAAACTGAGTTTTTCAAATGATGATCAGTGAGTGTGTGCACATAAATTACTCCTTAAACCTGTCAAACACTGCTGGAGAAATGACAGTTTGTAACATGTAGAAATTGTCTAAATTAGATTTTTTAACAACCTGTCAACTTGATGCTAATTTCCGATACATGAATTAAATAGATTAGTTTATAGATTAAAAATATATATAGAAAACATAATGACTAAAAAATTACTAAAATGTCATACATTTTCAAAGACCAAAACATTTTGAGATTTCTTCGACTAAAACTGGACAAAAACTATTAACTCTTTCCCTGCCATTGACGAGATTTTCAGGCTATCTGTGTTTTCACGGTTGCAAGATAGGGGGCGCTGTTACACCTCTTGTGAAATAGGACAGCACTGCCGTGTCCAAAAGCAAATATAGAAGATGTTGTTCACAAAGGAGATGTTACAGCTTATAAAGTGCCTGCCGACAGAAAAGTTTACAGTTGCACAAGCCATGGTGATGTCGATGGACTCAGACTTCTACAATAACTGAGTTCAATTTGGACGAAGAAGCAAACGAGTTTGTTGAGACCAAACAGGGTCTCCATGACGGTGACAGTGACACATGGACAAGACAAACACAGAGAGGGAGACAACAGTATTGACACTGAACGTGACAGCGTGTTCCGCTTTATCTCACAGCGAACATTATTTTCATTATTATAGTTATTATTATTTTCATTTATACAATTCAAACTGACATCAGGAAATGAGAAAAGGAAACAACAAATGTTAATGTGATACTGTTTTTGTACTAGAAAATGACAGTTTCAGCTTTTTGTCCAAAATCTTTGGACAAAAATTTGGTTCTCTTTTTTTTTTTTTGCAATTGTTTTTTTATTCAAGAATCAAAGAACATGAGGTCATCATGGGTGTTACAAGTTCAAATCACAGTGCATTTTTCACTTACATTCAGACACACAAGGTCAAACTTCTTCAACAGCCTTTGTACACAACCCATTTCTCCCAGTATTTTGTACATTTCTCCATCTCAAGTCTTAAAATAAAAGTAAGTCTCTCCATACAGTATATTTCGTTTATAACCCCTGGCCATTGGGCCAGTGTTGGGGGATCAGCTTGCAACCATTTGCGTGTTATGGTTTAGTTTAGTTTTTAGTTTAGTTTATTAGGATCCCCATTAGCTGCAGCAAATGCTGCCGCTATTCTTCCTGGGTTCCAATTATGGCTTTTCTGCTACTTACCAAAAGTATCTGTAAGAAATACTTATTTTTGTTTGGGAAAGTTTCAGGTACTTATAACGTGATAAATGAATAGACTAATGCCAACTCCGGCTTCCTGCCACAGTCCAAAGACATGCAGGTTAATTGGTGACTCTAAATTGTCCGTAGGTGTGAATGTGAGTGTGAATGGTTGTCTGTCTCTATGTGTCAGCCCTGTGATAGTCTGGTGACCTGTCCAGGGTGAACCCTGCCTCTCACCCAATGTCAGCTGGGATAGGCTCCAGCTCCCCCGCGACCCTCAAGAGGATTAGCGGTTAGAAAATGAATGGATGGATATTTTGTGGAGTGATTCTTTAAAATTTGAATACTTCCATATCATCTTGACACTAACTTTTAAGTATCTCCCATTAAGTATGCATGAGAGAATATAGTAATAAGGTTGTGTTCGTTTTCAAATTCAAGTGTTGACAAAAAAAAAAAGGAATGGAATAAGATAAAAAAAAGAATGTTTTTTTGTCTTTAAAAACTGTACTAGACTGTTTGCATATTCATAGAACAAATTATTCTGTGGGTCTAGAAAGATCAGTGAATATGATCAAAAATGATGGCGGTGGCTGGCAACTTAAAGACTAGCGGGGAAAGTGTTAAGAATAAAAATGACTAAACTGTGACTAAAACTCATAAGCATTTTCGTATCAAGACTAAGACTAAATCTAAAACAGCTGTCAAATTTAACACTGATGATGAATGTCTATAAAGCTGATATATGTCTTTAGAGCATGCTGAAAGTGTCTTGCGGTCATTGTGTGAGTTGGCAGCTGAACCAAGTTACATGCACCAGTGCAACTCAAATTTTCTGTGAACTATTATACATATGCACCTGATATTTCAAGCTCCGTTTGCTTATTGTTAGCCCTGTGTGAGCTTTACTTTCCCTCTGTGGACTACCTGGCTGATTGACACTGACTTCCCCTAGCCTTAATTTGCTTTGAAGGCTGGAGCCAGCTGTAGTCAGTCCTGCACATGCATGAGGATGACCGGCAGCCTTACCTTTTTATAGGACCATGACAACTTGACAAATGACTCGTCCATGTTAACAACAGTTTAACCTAAACTTGACTTGCTCTTAGCATTTGTTTGGACCAGGATCCATAACAGAACTCATTTGTCAGCAGCGCCCCAAAGAGCAGACAGGAGTAATTAAGAGTGGTTGTCTGATGTCTAGCCTGAATTGACCAACATTTTTTTAGCATCTGTGCCCATAACCATTGCTAACAGGGTCAGTGCTCTGGAGGTTGATTACACCGTTCTGACCCACTGTATTTTTTAAAAACGTCTGAAGATGAGGAACGTTTGTGTGTGTGTGTGTTTCTTTTTGTTGCAAATATAGATGCCTTAAATTAGATTGTCACACACAGACACATTTTTATCCAATTTATCATAGTTAAGGGTTAGTGCATTAGCTGAACAGAGTTTCCGGTAATGTTGTTTCCCAATTTGCACCTCTTTTGGAAGAAATCACTCATAATCAAGTCAAAGCCAAGAGCATGAGTAATTTATTCTGCAGCACCAGAATCATTTTGATGGCAATGTTCTTCTCCTGAGTGGGCACAGAAGAAATATATTTTCTTTTGTTTAATGATTACACCTGTTTCTACTATGCACGACAAATATTGAATCTCCAAAGGATGAGTCACTGTTTGAGTCATGGCTTGGAAAATGCACTGATCTGTGATTATGACTCTGATAGCTTCATATGGTTAGCAATGGCACCTGAGGCGGATTGGATTGTGATTGGAGAGAGAAAGGCATGTGGCTGTGTATAGATCACATCCAAGGTCATATTGATTTAGAAATGAAAGCACACAGCAGTCTCAATGGCCACCAGACTGAGGTGATATATTAGACATCTCAGTCATGGTTTATAGAATGTTAAAGTTCAAACAGTTTCTGATAAGTAAAGTGATTTAAAGGGACGTTATTTCTCACATTTGGCCTGCTGTAGTGAGTATGTCACTATCAGCTGCTGGTGAATCATCGCCACTTGGTTTTGCATAACCTGACATGCCTTCTCAAGAGTTTACTGTCACCCCAGATCAGGACCTGACATTTAAAGCATTACATCCACTTACAGATTGGACATGTCTGTTGCTCTTGGCTGTGGCTGTCTTGTTTGCCAGCATCTTTTTGACAATGTCACTGAATCCATCGTTTTGATCTACGCAGTCTAATTGCCGTTCCGCTTTCGGTTGATGAAGAAGTCGCCCTGCCGTTGAGTGGACTTGACCATAACGTCCCCATAAGATGGACAGCAACAGTAATGGTCTCAACATGCGTGGGAGCACAGGGCAAGCGACACACACTGGCCTTTTCATATGGTAGCACTGCTGACTTGTTCTTGCACTGTCAGCCCGGATAGCTTCATTGTCATTGTCATACAGAACTGCTCATCTCTGTTTGCCTCCCATTTAGTCTGACACTGGGGGCGGGAGAGGATCCTTTTTTTTTGGTTTTAGAAGGTCAGACTAAAATGCTGACTTTTGTTGATTCTGCATACAGTGCTGCAGGGATGATGTTTATTTGTAGGCCAACACGGAAGTTAGCTTTGCCCTGGGTCCTTCAACAAAAAGCCAATGGGATTTTTTCCATCAGATTTGGGATTTTGGCAGAAAACAAACTCAACAAGGCTGTAAACCCGTGTCGGACACAGTTCAGCATGATGACGCTCTGTGGTGTCATTTAGCCACTAGTTTGCAACTGTCATTTTTAAGACAAGTAACAGCTTCAAAATTCATGAGTGGGGCTTTTCTGATGTATTTTATATTGTGTAGCCAAACATGAAAGGCTCTTAGGCTTGTGTTAACCACAGACTTTTTTCAGGCTTAAAAAACCCATTCAACTGACTCTAAGATGAGGTAACCCGGAGTGCTAAAATGCTATCTCATATTTTACCTGAAACACTCATTTCTCAATTGAAGAGATAAAAGAAATATAAATAGACCATGCGACCTGAATATAACTTACAATTTTCGCAGATAAACCATGGGCCTTATTGATGGGTTTCAGAGTGATATGTCACATGAGGGGCAGAAAACAAAAAGGACTGACAAAGAGCTGATTAGAAGATCAGCCACGCTTTACCTCAGGAAGTAGAGCTATCGCCTACTAGTTGGAGGGTTGATGGTTCGATCCCTGGCCTGTAGTCTACATGTCGAAGTGTCCTCTGGCAAAATATTGTACCCTGAATGGTAGCCTCAACCATCTATGCATAACTGTGTGTATGAATGGGGTGAGTTGTGCCTGTTGTGAAAGGAGCTGTGAGTGGGCGCTAAAGCTCCTTTCCCACTGGACGAAAAAACCCCACTGCCACCCACGAACCTCTGGCTTTTCTACTCAACTGAAAAGCTTACAGTTGGCATTCGCTCCTTGATCTAATGAGTCTGCAGTAGTCTCTGGTATTTGTTGGCTCTAGCTCCAATGGGCTACAATTGGTAGTGATGGAAATGCGACTCCTGGGTGGACACCTTAGTTGACACCGAGATTGAGAGAGAGACTGAATAAGTAAAAGATATATAAAAGAAGCAACCAACATTTTCACTGGCTTCCATGTTGCTTCCTACTGTTTAGTAACCTATTTTCTGGCCCGTCCATGACAGTAAACATGACAAACCAGAAAACAACAACAAAAAAATTTAATTAAATAAATTAATTTAAAAAACAGAAAGGCACAGTTGTTTTCTCCGGTTGACAAAAGAAAAGCAATCAAAAAACAGTCTATCACCTACTTTCAGTGGGTTTTCCCATGCTTAAAAATCCTACATACTCATTTTGCTGGAAAAAGGTGTATAACACCAGAAGTGTTATGTAAATGAAGTCCATTTACCATTTGTTTCAGTGTCTTAAACTGCACTGACACCTAAGTAATGTTTATTATCCCAAGAAGGGAACCTCCCAGTTAGCACAGACTGTACTGTAGATTGTAGACTGCACTGAAACTTGTTCTAAACGAAGGCAACTCACACTGTTACTGTGTGTTCAAGGCTGTTTAATGAAGAGTCCAAACGTTTGTGATCTCGCCCTCTGTGATCGATGCCGTAGTGATCACTTAACATAGTTTCAGTGTTTAAGTGCTAACAGCTAATGGTAAGTGCACACTGATGGCACTCAGTTGAAAATGCATTGTTGTAATGCTTTTAATTTTTTAGAGCGAAGAACACAGCAGTCACAGCAGTCATCTCTAATATGAGTTTTTGTAGTAACATAAAACATAAAATAACATCTGGCATACAGTTTATGTAGTGTCTGGTATTTATTCAGACAGCAGGCACTTCATGCCAGTGTTACTTTTTTATTTTTTTATGCTGACATTACTTGTGTGATGGGGCTTCTGTGCTGTTAACCTGTGGCGTCTGTTGATATCCATTCCTCACAACCTGTAGAGCTGACTTTGTGAAGTCTGTTAGTTACCACTTCTACTAGCTGCATTTCCTCAAAGGAATGTGTCACATTAGCGATCCAGAGTTGACAAATATATATCAATCAGTGGCAAAATTTGATAAAAATTAAAATAAACATTAAAATATAAGGGAAATTCAAGGACGGTTGTTGCATAAAAATTCACCTCTACACAGTGATTTTACTGGTTCTGTTAACCTGTTTCATTTGTAAATGTTGTAAATGTTGAGAATGTCCAGACTTAAGCTATCATGGCATTGTGGAAATGAGTTTTCTATTCTCCCACTGTGTGCGCATCCTTAATTGTTTGTTAACTGGAAAGCTGTCTATAGGCAGAAGGAGAAGTAGTCCCCTGAGGAAATTCATTGAATTACAGCCACACAACAGGTACTTCCGCAGCTCCGGAGGTGCCATTTGGCTCTCCGGCCAGGCCTAATCTGATTTAGCTCCGCCTGCTCCTTACGTTCAGTGTGTCTGCCACCGGTGCCTGTCGAGAACATGTATCACACTGAGCAAGAAACAAGTCGAGTCACTGACACGACACCATCTGTACATGCAGGTAGCAATCTGTGCTGTCCTTTTCCTGTCCTGGCCTGCAATCAGTGTCTCCTCCACACTGCTTATTGTTTCTAATCTGCTGCAGTTTCTAAAGAAAGCCTCGAGCAGTTAGGAGGCCGGAGACTTGCTATCTTGTTTCTCTCTATAAATTGCAGAGAGGCTTGCCAGGAAAAGGTGAAGGTGAAAATGTAGTTAATCACAGAGATTAAGGATTTGTGGGATATCAAGATACACCATACTGTAGTAGTACTACAAGCTATTACTTTCATGGGGGACTAATCCAACAGTTTTTCAGTTGAGCTTTTGGTTTTTAAAATGTAAAATGACTGTTACAATTTCAGTAAGCTGGCATACTGAAGCAACTCATTTTCTCTGACCAAAAGTTGGAAGATATTCAGTTTACAATCTACAAGAGATCAAGAGCACTAAAAACACAAAAAAATTCACACATGAGAAGCCTGACTTCCTCATATTTTTGATTAAAAGGGGCAGTTCACCCTAAACTTGAGAATACATGTCTTTCCTCTTACCTGTAGTGCTGTTTATCAATCTAGATTGTTTGGGTGTGAGGGGTGTGACAATCCATTGATTTTGATCGATTAAGTGATCCGTATTGTTAATGCAAAGAAAAAACACGGATCTGTATCTTCATCGTTAAGACATGTCTGTCACTGTCAAGCAGCGCCAGGCATATAATCAGTCCCTCCGGAAAATCGCAATCTTGCAATCGCAATAATTAATGCAAATTTGACCACAAGTCCACAATATTTGCGGGGTACTGCAATTTTTCGCATTTTTCCGCATTTTCCCGGCTGACCGGAAGTCGTCGCACACGTAACATCATTTGAAACGTCACCAGACGCATCAAATGGCATTGCAGTATGGAGAAACGCTCTGTATTGACACGAGAATTGTCACTTTGTTTAAATGCATACAGTATGTGTTGAATTGATTCAAATGTTATGTTTACAGAAGATGTAGCTTACATGTTGTTTTACAGTCACATTGTCTGGTTTGAGAGCCACAATATTCACTTGGGATTTTTTTTAAAACATTATTGGAGTCCATATTTTGAAACTAATTAAATAAAACTGAAGAAGAGAACTGAAACATTTGCAGCTGTTTTTGTAATATTCAGTATGATTATTATGGCAAGTGTTTACATGACTTATTTTTTGGAGGCAGTAGTTTAAAAAAAAAAAAACAACATTTTTTTCTCTTGACTTATAAGTAGTTGTAATTTTTGTCATGTGCCGCAATTTTTGTCATTTGCCAAAATTTCCCGCAAAAAATCACATTAAAATGCTGCAATTCTTATTGCAGTTTTTCACAAAATTGGCCGCAAACTAAGGGGTAGTAAAAGAAAGGACAATAAGAACAACATTATTTACTCAGGAATTAATCAGCAGTGTGAAAACATTTTGGCTTTTGGAGGAAACACAGGTCAACAGACAGAGCATGTCATAAGTAAACAATGGCATTACGAAATTTAAAAAATCTACGTAGCTTCCTGGTTGGGCGTCTCACTATACTAACTTCTCACCACAGCCAATTAGCTGCTCTGTTTAAACAATGCTGGGCCCAAAAAGCTGTATACAGGCTGAAATTTAAACGTGCTGTTCAGACTTTAACCACTGGTGAGTTAGAAAAAGTATAAATCATACACGTTATTTGTCAAGTTTTGAGTTGAGAAGAGGTCGACTAGCTGTTGGGCTAATTAATGTAATGTAAACATGCCTAAGCTCATTATGGGTGAATAGCAAAAAATATTTATTTGTCTATGATCCTTGACATTTCTTATTGAGCCCAATTATATACTTTTCTTTTGTCAGTCAGTCTTGCTGTTAATCCATGGCTGTTGGGAGAAGTTTACCTTCAGGGCTCTAAGACAGACAGCCCTGCAGTTTTAGGAAAGGGATCATGGTTTGGGTTCAAATGAAAAGATTTCTTTCAGAAAGCCCTCAAGGTTTAATTCAGTTTACTTAGGTCCCGTTTGCTGTTTGATGTGTGTTAGTGGAGTCAATTTAAAGTATTAAAGTCATATTAAAGTTACAGTTTTAACTCTACTGCCCTTAACCATTTACAATTAATTACAAATTTCACTTTTTTCATGTTGTTATGTTTTATGGCCAAAAGCAAAAAAGAAAGAGGTGGCAGCTTCCTCTGTAACCGACTCTGTTATATCACAATATAATCATCTCATATTGATCACAGGCCCCTGAATTAAATAAAATCAATATTGTATTGTCGCAGACTTTGTGACATTAGCAAATACTGTATTGTTGTCCAAAGAATCGATATAATATCATATCGTTATGAAACCATGATTTGCATCCCTATTGCCAAGTGTTGGCAATATCAGCTGTAAAGATGTCTGCCTTCACCCAAATATGATCGAACTAGACCGCACTCGACTTTAGGTGCTCAAAACACATCTGAAAAACTGAGCAGTAATGTCTCTTTCCAGAAATCATGACTCAGTTAGACATCACTACAGCTGATATCTCCAACACCAAAACAACCTACACTGATATATAGCACTACAAGTAAAAGGAGTAATGTGCAGTTTGTATTTTTTTGGGTGAACCTTCCCTTTAATAAAATTACTTAAAGGACTATTTACAGTTGTTGCTAGTTAATATTCTGTTGATCTAATTGATTAATCATTTTAACTCTGTAGTGTGCTAATACATTGGTAAAAGTATTAAAAATAACATTAAATTAAGCAAATTAATCTTTAAAGCAATGACGTGTGTTCTACTGTTACGACTTTTATATGATCACATGAACCCAAGCTCAGAATCGTCAATAAATAATCCATCCATTTTTGTAACCACTTATCCTCTTGAGGGTCGTGGGGGGGCTGGAGCCTATCCCAGCTGACATTGGGCGAGAGGCAGGGTACACCCTGGACAGGTCACCAGACTATCACAGGGCTGACACATAGAGACAGACAACCATTCACACTCACATTCAGAATCACCAATTAACCTGCATGTCTTTGGACTGTGGGAGGAAGCTGGAGTACCCAGAGAAAACCCACGCTGACATGGGGAGAACATGCAAACAATAATACTGAATTAGTATAATTATGAAACAACATGGTTAGATTCACATACCATATGTTAAATTATATCTGTTATTTTAAAATGCATTTAACTTAAACATTAAACAAATTAAAAATGTATGCACTCTCTGTAGTAGGCTGTACATTTCAATGGTGGATTGTGCTGTTGTGAAAACATATGAGAAAGTCCTATTGAGTACAGCTGTTGAGAGCTGAAACTAGACTGCACAACAGTATCTGAACATATCCTCTAAAAAGCAGGCATGCTGGGGATCAAGATATTCGGAGCTCTTAGATGCAAGAGCAGTTCTAACATTAATTGATGCCACCTGGGTAAAACAAATAAGCCGAGTGTGTTAGCTGGTATCAAACACAACACATGAAGCCTAAGGAGGAGACCATCTGAGAGGCTACACGTGTGACTGGCATGCATTACACGGATCCTAGATGCTTCCCCAGGAGATGCTGTTCAAATGGCCTCAGTGAGCAAGTTCTGCACGACTGCCCAGCAGAACACAGCCAGAGTGCATGAAAGTGGTGTGAGACGGGGAACTTAATATCTTTCGCTCTGGCGAGCCACTTTAATAGAAGCTGTCCATCCCCGAAGAGAATAAGAGACAGAAAACAACAAAACACGCTCCACAGTCTAATTTAACCGTTGTCACGTTTTGTCTGTTTATATTTACAAATACATGTAAACTCAAGTGTCTCTTGCTTTGCTGGAGGCAAGGAAAGGTCACAAAGCCAAGACATGTCATCACGCAAGAGTAATTGACTGTGTTGTCTCTGTAGAATCAAATTTCCATATAAGCAGAAATTGCTTCAGTAATGGATGGGGTTGTACCATAAATGTCCAATGAAATCCCCTGTTGGGTTTGCTCTAAAATATGAATGACTTTTCTAATGTGCAATACAATTTCATGTTATAGGGAGCACAAAGTGAAATAAATGATTATTGTTTTAAGCCAAGACAGTTCCTCTGACCTTCATAGCCATAAATTAAACAGCATGGCTGGGTAAGAGACAAACAGAGGTGACATCACAACACATCACCCAAGCTGGCTCATTCACTCTATCTTTGGCTGTTTCACTGGAGCAGATCAAAGACATGGCACGCTTTCAGTTTTTGTCTTGGCAACCACGAGTCTGTGGCAAAGACGGGGCATTATTGCAGTTTGTACTGCCATGTTTTATTTACACTCTGACGAAAAGTCGGTGCACTTTTGTGAAACACAGCCTTCAAGACATGGAAGTATTGATGTGTTGTATGGCAACTATACAAAGTATTAATATTTGAAATCAGCAGGGTGGCTCAGATTATGTTTAAATAAAGGGAAAACATGAACATACCTGCTGGTAAAAAAGTCAATAAGAGCTCATTGAACATTTATTACTCTCTCCATATGTACTTTCTATGTTATCCGCCACAGGCACAGACACAGAATCACAATTATAGAGAAAGAAAAGACGAATGTCCAATGACTTTAACATTACTAACTACCATCAGCAACTATTTGTCTGAACTGTCAAGTTTCACATACGTCTACATGATCCATGTCGCACTGTATGTACACCATTTACATTGCTGTGATAGTGAGGTCATCGAGTTGCTGTAAACACATCATTGTACCTTGTAAGCAGCACAATGTAATGAGTACTCAGTACTCAAACGCCTCAAACAACCTTTAGTAACAATGCAGAAAGTGTTGTTGTGTTTCTGTAGGTCCATCAAGGGGGTGTAGAGGATGGAAGTATAGACACTTTATAGAGCATGTTGTTATGACTAATGCGCGGTTCACAGTACATGACATTTCTGTCAGTTCTGACAGTCACTATGTCACTTAAGGTGATTGTAGAGTCATAAAATCGTGCCATGACTTGGCCGACAGACCTGACACACCACACAGTGGTCCACACCAATCATCACTGGTCGTCTTTCACGATGTGTGTGATATAATCAGGTTATTCTTGTCCTTTTATTATTACTATTAAGTAAATGTTATTGTAGTGACAGAAAAAGCGCCACCATATGTCAGGAGCTAAGTTTGAAGTGCTGCATGAAAACTATACAAATCACTGAATCCTCCACAACAAGTTCCTGCAAAAGTTTCACAATAAAAGCCTGTTTAGAAAATGAAGGGATTCTCTCAACCTGGGTTATAAGAGGCTTTTAATTTTAAACCGACACAGGAAGTGTTGAGTTTGATATGATGGTGTGATGCATTAACTTTATCAAGGCAAAAGGGAGTGGATAAAAAGTAAAAATATTAAAATACAGAGGGAATAATAAATAACTGCCAGTTTATAATGTAGTCTGTTTCAAATGAAGCTGGAAGCCTCTGCAGTTGTGGAAAGTAAAAGCCCTGCCACTGTTTTTTAAATTTTACTACTTTATGTCCATCTTCATTACGAAGAAGTAACATTCTTTGCTAGTTTGATGCTAACGGCAGTACTCACCAGGTTGATAAAGTGCATCTGCTGTTTCACATCATTATTTTCTTTTTTTTTTACTCTGTCGTGGTAACGTCCCTGGGGGAAATATCAAAAACGTTGGGGTGTTGTTGCCGTACAGTTGTTTACAGCAGCAGATCGCTCTGTGTTCCTATTGGTCAAAGTGATGGCTGTGATGGAAGCAAGCATAAATGACCCAGACGTGGCGTCGGTTGTCGTCTACTATGACACACTACGCAACTTGAAACACTGATTTATCGCGTATGACACTCATTGTCGTTCATGATCTGTGCCGACATTGTACGATGGTGCGTTGGGCTAGAATCGGGCTGATATCATGTAATGTGAGCCAGGCATAAGTCAACGCTGACTTCCTCTAACTTAAAGTGCTTACGTCCCTCACACAGTTATGCAACGTTGGGTGACATACTTATGTCAATCTACAATGCACTTACAGTCCGTATGCAACAAACATAGTTATATTAACTTAAAACACAATATTTCTCTAAACCTTACCTAATAGTTTTAAAGCCTAAACCCAAACCATGCCACCCCGTTCATAATAAACAAAGTTATGTTAACCAAAACACAATCTTTTTGTAATGCAAATGTAGTAGTTTTGATGCTTGTACTCAAACCATCTCCACTGTACATAACAAATGTAGTTATTTTAATCAAACATGATCTTCTTTTAAACCTATCCAAGTAGTTTTGATGCCTGAACCCAAACGATGCTGCACCGTGTGTAACAAAAGTTGTCATTTTAGCCCCAACACAATCTTTTTCAAAATCTAATCAAGTAGTTTTGATGCCCAATCCCAAACCATGTCCGGCATATGAAACAAACACACTTATTTTGACCAAAACATGATCTTTTGGTAAACCTATCCAAGTAGTTTTTCTGCCTAAACTCAAACCCTGTCACCCGGAATGTAAGAAACATAGGTATTTTGACTAAAGACGCAATCTATTTCTAAACCGAACCAAGCAGTTTTGGTGCCTAAAGCCAACCATGCAGCCACCACGTAATTTCAACATGCTACCACCAGGTAATACAGTGTCCAGAGGTTTTGGTAATTTCACATATTTCTGTAAGATCACATTGTTTTATTCCACTATTTAGGAATTCCAAATTCCCTCTGCCAGGGGTCCTCAGGTAGGTCCAACCATGGCCCAGTCTATTTCAGCATAAAAACCAGGCCTACATGTTTTTAAAGTGTTTGATGATTTCATGGAATACATGTAAGCATAAATGTTTATTTTGGATTGCATTCAAAGACACATGTCCCCTTTTTATATACGTACTAAATGAGGGTTAACAGAGCTGCAGATTTATATTAATATTCATTTGGCAGAATAAACACTTGCGTAGGTTATCCACACAAGATAAACAATGGCGTGCTTCATTTATAGCTGAATATAAGTACTGTCGTTGACATTAATCTGTCCTGACCAAACAGGCTAATAGAATCAAAAGTGTGTTTGAATTCAAGGAGCACTTGTCCTCTGTCTGCTGCAGAACAAAGCACAGCATCCTCGGTTTACATGGCCCTCTTCACAAGGTGGAGTGTTAGATGTTACCAGGCCATATTTACCGCAGTCATCAAGAGCCTTTATTTGCATTATTACATACAACTGAAACATGAAAATCACAGAAGAGTTTTGAGAGGGAAAACTTTTATTTTGTTGATTTTCAGTGCCAGTGCACAACACCATCACACCTTCAGAGAATGATCCTGTTGCCTTGGAGCACTCGTAGAGTTGTTTCAGAATATAGACTGATAAATGACCTTTGTGTCGTCTAGGTTAAAGGCTTGTTGGTCATGCTGTGATGGGCCAGGAATTTTGTAATCCTCTCAGTGAGGGGATTTAAAGTTGCTTTCTATTGTCTTGCTCTAGTGGGAAGAGCCACTCTGATTTACCTCCATATTGATCCAATCTCTTTTCTTGTTGGTTGCCAGTGTTCCTACGGATTGTCACGCTGGCCTTTTTTGAAAGTGCCTCTTCAGGACAGTTAAGGTGAGTCTAATGCATTGTGGAGTCTGTGCCATTTAAGATTGCATCTCTGTCAACGTCTTTAAGCATATTATCCTGTTTCTCTCCGCCCGAGAACAAAAAAAGTGCAAAGTCATGAGGGTGGGAGACATGCAGTACAAATGCTGAGGGGTTGTTGCTTTTATCCACTTTAATTCAGTTTGCATATTTTGAAGTGACGGATGTCTGTGTCCGTCACGTACAGACAGACCAGTGTTCAGACTGGCTGGATACAGAGAGACAGGTTGCTGTGTCAAATGGGCCTCAGAGAAAGACAGCCAGAGACGGCATGTATAGTTTTATCATTGTTTGCATTGTACTTCCCAAAGTCAAAAGGACTGAAAAGGAATATTTCTCTTTGGTGGGCCATTTCCTATTTTACAGAGTGCACACAAAGATGTTCAGGTTAAGTCAACGTCAAACATAAGCTTCCTCCTCTCTTTTATTACCTCTGACATTCAGATATTCTTCCTTGGCTCTTAAAATTGGTATGTGTCAAAGAGTGAAATTACTTATTGAGCAGGTACGATTCAGGGGAATGAATTAAATCATATTGACTGGGTGCACTTTTTGTACTGACTGCGGGTCCTCAGGATGAACTGGTTTTCAGAGAATACTCCTGAAAATGGAGTTAGTTTTGTCCAAATACAGAAAAGCAAACAAAAGGACAAGCAATACAGCCACTCTGAAACTGTCATTTTTCAACTCTGTCCTTGAGAAATTACTTTTATTTGCTACTGTTTTCTTTGTTGTAAATTACGTTTTCAGAGGATACACAATTCCTGCTTGGATTATATGTTCTTTCTGGGTAGGGGAGTGCAACATTTAATGCATGGCACACATGTCATTGGGAGGTTGTTAGGGTGGATGGTGAGCATACAAAGAGCACGACTTTGACATAGGAGACGGGAGTTTGCATCCTGAGTTTCATGCATGGCTAGGTTTGGGTGACAAAGCGTTGGGGAACGATCGTGGTTTCAATTAAATGTAAATCAGTGGTTCCCAGTTGGTGGGTCACAGATCCTTTCTGAATGGACCGCAAGTGATTCCAGACATGTCAAGTTTGTAAAAAACACACTTTATTTTTATTTTATTTAGTACAGTGAATTTCGGGCACAGAGCTTTTATTTCAAAGTGTCATATCCTGCTGTAGAATGAGTATCTAACGAACACCTACTTTACAGAGACAGCAAACTAGCTCAACAACATGGCCAAATACAAGATGATGCGGCATATATTAACCATGTGGACCTTGAACTAGTGACTAAGGAGAAATCTGGACCCTGTGGCTGGACCACTTCTGAACCACTGATGTAAACAGTGTTAATAAAGTAAATACATTGTTTCTCTTGCTTTTGAGTTTTTAAAAATTTATATTAGGGCTGCCCCTTGAAAGTCAGGATTCTAATCATCAGTCGGAAACCCTTCAGTCGACTGAGATTGCCTCAAATCAAGCAGTCATTTTTGTTTTGTTTTTTTGTAGTGTACATCTTGGGACATTTTGGTCCTCAGATTTTGCTGCGGAGTGAGCGCATTTGATTTTCATGCTACTCTTTGGTACAGTCAGCTGCAGATGTGATGCAGTGGCACAAACTGGGAGAGACTCTGCACTGTAAGGCTCCAAAATAACATTATCTTCTCTCTTCTTGAAAGTGGTGAATTTACAGCTCACAGATACTTAAAACTTAAAAAAAATACTTAATACTTAAAAAAATATTGCACACGTCCGATCCATCCTTAGCGCGGTTAGCTTGTTTACTACATTAGATAAATGCCGCTGTCACTCTGAACGTCCCGCTGAGCCCGTTCTAACTTTACATGGAAAAAAATCCTTGAATTGTCAAATAATTGTATTAAACCGCCAAATCTTATCTGACTGACAAAATTCTAAATCAGGTACAGCCCTAATTTATATTTAACCAAGACCTAACCCTAACCAAGTGCCTTAACCTGCTTAACCAAGCAGTGTCGGTGTCTAAACAGAACCATAAAAATGTTTGATAATGTTTTCGTTGTTACGAGCACATATTGTATTGCAAGGATGGATGTTTGAAGGAAAATGGATAAATTTTTTTGTCAGTAAATATTTTACTGATACGCAATATTTTGCAACATACACATTATACAACAATGTTTGTATTTATGTTCTTTAAAAACTTCATATATAAGTATACACTATTTCCAGGAGACAGCGCTGTAGTTTTTAGGGCTGTATGATTATGGCCAAAATAATAATCATGATTATTTTGATAAGAACAGGGATTCAGTGATTTTACAATAGCAACATTATTCTTCTTGGCCGTCATGCATCCATCGTACGTCTCTCACCCTAAATTAACCTCCAAACCTCGAAACAAGAACTCGAGGGCCAGCTCTCCCCCTTATGCTCCAGATGTTTGATCTTTGTTCTGCTCTCTGTTGTATTTTATTCTTTGACTCTGGACTGCAGCTACAAAATCTGGTTAAGTTTTCACAGGCAGATGCAGGGTGCAGGCACAGCGGCATGAATGCTCCCCAATAGTGGAGGCTGGCTGCTAGTTTAGGAAGCACTTGATTTGATATGCAGTGGAGTTTTCTAGATAGATAGATGAATGATTTTAACTAATGAAAAGTGCTCTATAAATAAAATGTATTGTTATAGATTGACGCATGCGTGCATTTTAAAAATCAATATTGCAGTCAATCATGTTTATTCAAATGTTGGAAGTCTAAATGGTGATTAACTTTGAAGTCACTGTTATTGTTGATTGGTGTCCCACATTTCTTTCATTTCCATGATTGGGCAAAATTATCTACATACCTGAACTCTTAAAGACAAAAAGACGTCATACCAAAGAGCCATATTACTGTAATGACTTTGCAATGAACCTGGGAGTTTGTCTGTACGGCAGACTCGCCCCCCGTAAGGGAACACAGTTGGAAAGCCCTGAGAAAATACATTAACACCAAGCCACTGCATGGCACATAACAGAATGATGGATGGGCTGTGAGATAGCAGCCTGTAAATGAGCAGATAGGCCCCTGGTAAATGGGAAGAGAAAAAGCATGAGACCAAAGTGAATAAAGATGGCAACGCAGAATATGTGGGTCATCCAGCCTGCAGTGAGCTGTCCCTCAGGCATGCACCCTGATAGAAGACTTTGAAGAACTTTAAAGATGGATGTCGCAATGAAGACAGCAGACTTGGCTCACACAGAATATTGAGGGATCTATTTCAGATAGTTCAGAAGGAATTAAGATGGAAGCAGGGAGGTCCTGGCCAGACTTATCATCTCTTGAAAGAGTGCTGATCCAAGATTATTGGCCAGGTCTCCCCAACACCCCATTTAAAGTGATCCACAAGGCAAAAGCTGATTCAGAATCAAATCACTCACTAATGCTTTTGATTCAGAGGAAACCACATTTACATACAATCACAGTGTCATACCGTTGACAAATGTTGTGATATGACCACATCACAGTTCATTTGTAATCATTTGTCTCTTGGTTCTTTAACCTTCTATGTGTGAAGTGAAACGAGTTATGCAGGGAATCGGTCAATGCAACTTCTTCAGAGAGCTCCATTTTGCAATCAGCTCTTGTGATTGCAAATGTTCCAAGAGAAGTTTCTGATGTTGTGATGTATAATAGATTATTATAAAAAAAAAGTAAAGCATAATTGCATTTTGGATCTTACTTTCACAGTTTTGCCATCATTCAGACCATCTGTGATAGGAACCAGATATATTACTTGCTTGAATTCAGACAATTAGCAGATAAGAGTTGACACATAGGGCATTTTAGAGTGAATAAATGTGATCAGACACGTTTGCACAACCCAATAATGTAAATCATTTATTTGGACTCAACCCAAAACTCAACCATATCCCCACACAGAAAGTTGATATTGGACAAAGTCCAATACAGGGACATTTTATATATATATTATTATACTGAAGAAAATGCAAAGACGCAACACTTTTGTTTTTTTTGTTTGTTGAAATGTTAGATCTATAGTTTTTTTTAATGCATTTTCTATGTGTTTTAGCACACAACACAATGGCACAGATGTCACAAGTTTTTGGGGAACATGCCATCGACATGCTGTCTGCAGGAATGTCCATCAGAGAATGTCCACTGAAGAAGTCTCTTGGAAGAGTGGTGAAATGTCTTCAAGAAACTTAAGCAAGTCCAGTTGCCTATGATATAGCACGAAAGATTACCACGACCTGGATGACTGAGAAGAGCTGTTGCCCGTGAACTGCACGTTCATTTCACTACCATAAGCCGTCCCTCCAATGTAATTTCCGTGAATTTGGCAGTACATCCAACTGTCCTCTCAATTCGAGACCATCTGTAGCTGAGCCTGCCCAGAACCTTCCACATCAGGCTTCTTCACTTGCAAGACCATCTGACACCATCCACCTGACAGCTGATGCAAAAGTTGGTTTTCAAAACTTAAGAATTTCTGTACAACGTGTAACAAACTGTCCCAGGAATGCTCATCACAGTGGCTGGTCTCAGACTATCTTACAGGTGAAGCTGCCAAATATGTAGGTCCCAGGATGGCTCACGAGATGGGTTGGATGTCCTACCAAATTTAAACAGTAGAGACGACCTATGGTTTTGTTTGCAAAGAGCTCATTAAGACAGACTGAAACAAATTTGTGAAGACATCTGAGAAAACAAAGATGTTTGTGTGCATAGAAAAAGAATTAAATTTTGAAAACAAAAGTGTTGTGTTTATATTTTTGTTCAGTGTATTCATAGCAATAGCAAAATAAGGCGACTTAAGTTTCTAGTTAAAGTTTGGAAAATAGCATGATTATGACTACATAAAGAGCCAACATTTATTGTTGGTCTTGTCCATGACGGACAGAGCCATCTGTCTATACTCTGTGTTCATTTTGTCTGCATTTGTACACGTGAAAGCTTACGTATACAGATGAAACAGAGCAGTACCACTGGAGATCCTGGAGGCATTGCAGCGTACTTCAACGATCAAGAAATTTAAATAATGGCAGAACTTAACGAATCGTTGACATGGTGAAAGTAATTCTCCATCCACATGTCAGGATGTGTTCACAGACTACATTACCACTACCATCTACAACGCTGCCTCCATTTCAAGATACAATATTACAACCTCCACCACCGTGACCTTGATTGTTGTGATGTGAAACTTTTGACTCACCTTCTAGTATCATCTATTGCTTGTTTCCTTGCCAACATTAGGGATGCATTGAAGTATGAGAACAGTTACGTTTACAACATTTGAAACAGACTTTTATATATTTTCATACATAAATGGAGTATAAATGATCCTTAACTCTGGTCTCCATGCAGGTTAGACTACCACCACAAATCCTTAAATCCCTTAATCGCCTTAAATCAACAAGTTCTCCAAATTAAACACTAAAATTTGTTGTTGTTTTGTGCACTTCATAATGTCACTTTTGCTGTTTGACAAAAATAAAATGGCTTTGTGATCTCACAGCAGTTTGGTTTGGTGTCGGCACAGAAGCAACTTGGATTGGGGTAAACAAAAACAAAAAAAATTGGTTAAAGTTAGGGGACCTCCGTCATCGTGGTCACAATCAGGGAACGATAGTTACAGAATATTTGACTAGTCTTGTGTTTTTAAAGAAATCAAGTTGTATAATCGGTCCGTCCCAAACACATGCATTTTCGCTATCTATGCTTTCTTCAAAGCCAAATTCAAATACTAATATATTTTACTGAAAATGCATTTGTTTTGGATGCACTGAGAATACAACTGGATATATCGGACTTGGACACGACTGCACGAGTTGTGTCAGAGTTTGTAAATGGATGTGTTGATATAGTTTTGCGGTTGTTAAACACAATCCCCAATCAGTCAATGAATCAATCATGGAGGCATGTGAGAAAAGTTTTCGTGATGAATTCAGGGTAACACGACATGACTAATTGATTTACAAATGGTAAATTTGTCTGTGAAATATTCCATAAAATCCAACTTAAACCATCCATCCAACTCAAACTTCTTCCTCTTTTACTCTGTGGCTCTATAATAACATTAGACTACTTCTGTCTTTGCTCCTGACAGCTAAGAGTCACTACTGCAGTGGGCTCTGGAGGGTTTTATCACTTGAACATAAAACCTGTATTTTTATTTTTATCTGTTATTTCTCCATTTGAATTGCAGTGCTCCAATTAACAAAATCACTTGAGTCACACCACACAAAGCTTCCGTATCAGATCAGAGCATGTTTGGAGATACTTTACAAAGTATATTATAAAGGAAGTTCGGAGATAAGATAAGTCCCTATGCAAAGTGTTAAAACAAAAGCAGCCTCTGTAGCAATAGCTGCTTTTGGATTCAGCATGTGTCAACATCTCCAGAGATGTGGCGGCTTGTGAAAGGTACAACTTGTCACACAGCTGAACAAAAAGCCAAATTCAGAATTCAGGGCTTGTTCACTGAAACTGATAAGGTTTTTTGCTTCATGACAAAATCCTAATGGAAAGTCATGCCTGTCAACTTGCAGATGGTGAATGTCCCTTTTCCATATTAACTACTATTGTTAACAGTGCCGGCTCCAGTGTCGAGCAGAGGAGTCGCCTCTGCAGCTAAGATTGGGGTCAATTCACTTTCTAATGTCTTAAAAACAGAAAGGAATTTTCTGACATGAAGAATGTTGCAATTGGTAGAAACCACCTCATTTCACTTTTCTCTCATACATAAAATAAAGATATGCCGATAAAGTCATCAAAATTTAAGGAGCCAGATCTTCTTTGAAAAGCGAGACCGCCAATTAACTAACTGCATTTGATCACCCATTTTAAAGAAAGTTCTTTCTTGTCCAACTTATGATGGGGCTTAGATGTAAAGGCACAAGAACACATGATCACATGTTAAGTTCCCATTTATAATAATCTCAAGGTAATCAAAGAACATTAACTAGGAGTCTAATCACAGACCCCCTGAAGGACTTTTTTAAATGACCCCTCTCTGGGGGTTGAGCTAACCTGCAGTCAACCATCCTCATCACGATCTCAATGCATTACACGGGTGTCCCGTGATAATACAACCATTAGTAGCTGGAGATTCATTAATCAAGGTGTTTGTGCTCCTAGGGGAGCCTTGCGGGCTTTTCATAATTATGACTCCATATCAGCAAAGCGTCGAATTGAGGCCACGTATTCGGTATTTGAGAGTTCATGAGAATGGCATCTGCAGTTAATAGTACATGATGGTACAACCATTACATGGCCATGAACTGCCTTCATATTGGTTTGATCTTACTGAAACACACATTTTAAAAATGACATATTTGACTGAACTTGTTCTGATATGAAGGATAACCAAAGACGTGAGCAGTGAACAGTGTCAGCTTTACCCATCTGACCTTACATTCTTGTCATGGCTGTTATTAACTACTCCCACGGTCTATTCACTGGCCTGAAACTTTCTCCCTGTACCCTTCTAATTTTCATAGAAGAGTATTTGCAAAAGACTTTTATAGGTGATAAAAATTAAACTTCAGTATCCAAGAAGTGTCTTGCATAGAAGTGCACAAATTAATGTTCTTTCTCTGTGCCTCCTTTAGAGACGAACTTATGAAGTACATGTAATGGTCATTGCTTGAATAGTAGATAAGTCTAGCCAAGACTGCGTTTAGTTCAACATAATTTAATTTGAGCTTTTCTGGGTCACTGGACACTAAGTGGTTCCCACAGTTCAGATGGTTAGATCTGAGGAACTGAAACAGAACAGTGACCATGGTTATCGCAGCCTCTCTGACACGGCTCTGTGCGAGACAAGCACCCACGGAGAACAGAGACCAGAGGCGACTGACGATGTAGCATTCCATCTGCTCGCCTCTGCAGAACTTTTGAACCCTTTTCAAACAAGGGTCCACTTCTTACGGCTCTTGCTCTCTTGTCGTCTTTGTTTATTCGCTGCTTCCCTGGAGGCCAGTTTAAATGTCATGGACGGGACTGCAAGATGAGGTCTGTGTTTGGGGTCACTGTCATCGCCTCAAGAAAGTGCTGTGATAACTTTGGCTCGAGAAATGAGACTTGATAGTGAACACGGAGACTGCAGCCAGAGATGGTAAACCAGATCCAGAGTTTGAAGGCTGCAAACTTGTCAAAACATTTGTGACACGGGAAATAGGACAGCTTATTAGGAGAGACAAGATAATGTGAAGAAGAGACACATTTGTGTGCCTTTCATTGTGTTTCCTGTTTGAAGTCAAAGAGGTTTCAGATCTAAAAGCATAAACAAATGAATGACTTCAAGTGCTTTTTACAGGCCACAACCTTTTATTTCTTGTGGCAAAATATAAATGTCAGTCTCTCTCTCTTTTACTTCTGCTTTTTTCTCTTCCTGAACATCAAAACAGAGACCAGTAATAAGAAAATGCACTCTTTCAAATGGTGAGCATTATGACCAGTGTCAAGGTAGGCAGAATAAAAAGCCTCTGGTCAAAACCTTGAAAATAAAACTCTTGTTGATGAACAAGTATTGCAAAAGTGTTCTGCAAAATACAGAAGTGCTATTCAGGGTGATTGTGGAAAACTTGCTGTTTTTTTTTTTTGAGAACAAAATTCTATGACAAGAGATTAGTTGCCATGTGGAGTAGATCAGATACAAGGTTTCAACAAAATCCAATCGTCTTGGTAGGTACAGTTGTGCGTCAGAGTTGTTCCGATATTGACGCCAGTATTAGAAATGCCTTTAGTACTGTGTAAAATGCCAATGTTGTATAAAACATGAAAGTACTCTTTTTACTATTTTCTCGAGAATGAGTGCTGTGGTCTAGAAACTTACTTTAAATGACCTCTGCTTGTCGTCGTCGTTGCTTTTTAACTATCCTTTGCACAGTTTGATAGTATTGTAAGGTGCACCCAGGACGTAGGCTTCTGAGCAATCCATGAGTATATGTATAATATAAGATGCGGTGGCATGGTGGTGCAGTAGTTAGCAGTGTCACCTCACAGCAAGAGGGTTCCTGGTTCAAACTCTGGGGTGGGGGAGCCCTTCTGTGTGGAGTTTGGATGTTCTCCCCATGTCAGCGTGGGTTTTCTTTGGGTACTCCAGCTTCCTCCCACAGTCCAAAGACATGCAGGTTACCTGGTGACTCTAAATTGTCCGTAGGTGTGAATGTGAGTGTGAATGGTTGTCTGTCTCTATGTGTCAGCCCTGTGATAGTCTGGCAACCTGTCCAAGGTGTACCCTGCCTCTCGCCCAATGTCTGCTGGAATAGGCTCCAGCCCCCCTGCGACCCCCAACAAGATAAGCAGTTGCGGAAAATGAATGAATGAATATATAAGATATAAAAGCTATTCTTCCAGATCAGAACTCAGAATTGGTCAATGTCAAAGTTCAGGTCTCGGATCGGTAGCGGGAAGGAAAAATTTCATGATGGTATGGGATGATCTCTAGTGTGTGTCCAGTGCCCAAAATTAACTTTCTGACTCACTGACCAAGGTGCTGGTAGATGACAGATTCGACTGCCCAAACATATTTTTCACCAGCCAAAACAAATGCTAAATAAATTGCCATTTTGTGTCACGTAGGGTTTAAGTACATTTCATTAGGAAAATTAGGTATTATGCTGAATACAAACTTAAAGAAGAGGTGAGCGCAAATCTGAAGCAAAGTGATTCTAGAATATTGAGCAACTCATCACCACAGCCTCAGTATGTTAATAAGTTACTTCTGGTAAGCAGTAATGCAGTGTATTGGTCTAAGGCTTTTATTGTGAAAGGTAAGAACAGAAGTAAAGTGAATGCACTGCTGCTGACAATGTGGGAGGTAATAAAGAGTTTGCTATCTTGGTTGAGACTCCGGGCATCAGTACCTTTATAAGTATGCGTAACGTTAGCTGTCAGCAGACCAGCAGTAAATGATAGTTCAGTGGATATGCCAATGTCCTGTACGATAAACAGCGCCGCAAAACTAGCTAGTGCTCAAAACAGTCAGGTTAGCAGTGCAGTTGAAACGCATGTGTGTGTATGTATCTGTGTCCCACACAGACAGAGCAGCGTTCTCCTAACTGACACAAAAACACGCTAGAGATTCTCAGCATGGTTTTTAATTACATGAGTATTTTGGTACAAACATATACCTGCCAGTGTGGTGAGTAGCCTTTTGAGATTAACTCACCAAATAAAAAATCCACCCCCATTTTGCACTTAGCGGGTGTTAATTTCTGACCCTGAGTGTCTTTTTGACTGGTTGACAAATTTGATTGAACTCTAGAAATGATGCTGAAAATTACTGAACATTTTTAATTAAATGTTTTTAGGCAAATAAATAGTTTCTGATAAAATAAATGTGCCAGAGGAAGAAAAAATAAAGTATCGTTTTTTAGGAATTAATCACATCTAATGTCAGCTAATGTTTGCCATATTTTATGCTGCTAAAAGCAGAAAATAACAAAGAGAAGTGACTAATGGTCAAACAACTGTGAAAACGACCAGTTTGCTGAAAAACACCCACAAGTGCTCAGTTTATGTTCATGCCCACCAACTGAGTGCTGGAGGCCCATACAGTGCAGAAATCACTGAATCCTTGCTGTGCCACCCTGCAAACAGATCTAAAGAGGGACGCTAATGATGTCAGCTTTGCATACACATTGCCGATGTCAACGGCAATCTTTGAATAAATGTAGAGTAAATTACAGTATGATCAAAAGCTTGCTTGTAAGAAGATTGAGTGTGCAGATTGTAACCATCACCTCAACTAGAGGCTTTCAGAAAAGCAAAGGTATGAAACAGAATACTGCAAGTATTGGTGAAAGTGGTTTAATATAATCAATTTTCCTATGCAAATGAATTGGATTACCTTATACATCAAAAGGCATAGATGTAGCATTGTGGGTTTAAATGGAAAGAAGTCATAAAAGCTGTAGGGTTTGACCTGTCAGGGGCCTTAAAATGAGGAGCCAGGATTTTTCCTCACACAGCAGCCGTCTGCTGGTATGCCAGCCAGTGACTGTGAGGAGACAGATAGCTGCCGGTTTCCACCAGAGATGAGGAGAAAAACGGCAGGAGAGGATAGCTCCGTCCAATCTGCCTTGCCCTTAAGACCTCGCCGGTCCCTGCTGATGAATTTAGCCATTATCAAAGGTGAGGGGTCTGCTGAGAGAGGTCTTAAATGAGGGACGGGGAGGAGAGATTGGGGGTTGGGTGGCCAATATTTGGAGCTGGAGGGAAATAAAACGCTGGCTGAGCAACCACGCCCAGATAATCTTATTCCAATAATTGGATTTCCCAGAGAGTTCTTAGGTGATGTTTGGGGCTGGATAAAACAAGTAGAGAGTAGACCAAAATCTGTAAGCCCTGATCCTCAGTCTGTGTAAGGTAATTATTATCATGGAGTAAGACATCACTTTTGACATTTCAAGCCTCTTGAAAGATGGGAGATATTTTTCTTTTGCAATCATTGTGCTCACTGATCTTGTTTTATCTTTAATGTGTTTTCATTTAAAGTCTGCATGATGTGACAGCTGCACAGAGATGTACCTGATTCACCATAGATAAATCCCAGTCCACTCAAAAATCACCGAAAGTTGCCCAGCATCTTTCTTGACTGGTCCCTGCCTGCCTGAGCCTGGTCTCACTCCCAGGGCATCAAAAAACGGCGCTTGGGCAGTGTTACACCATGGACACCCTTTAGGGGCTGTATGTAATGCATCAAGCTTTCAACCAGCTCAATTGTAAACCCATCCGCATCACTGTTAGGTGTTCAGAGGAATGTAATTAGTCTAGGAGCGAGAAAGTTTGCTTAGGATTAGCACAGGACTCAGACACAGGAGATAGGTGTATGTGTCCAGTGTAAATCTAAACAACCCAAATCCAGTGCTTGGGCAGTGACTGGCGGCGACAGACACTGATGAAGAAAAGCTGTCATTGAACGTTGGCATGATACACAGCCAGTCCCTGTTATAGTTTAGGGAAATGCCGGGGGGGAACACTGTGGGACAAGAACAAATGTTAAGGCAGCAGAAGTCCAAGTGGGGCGGGTGGGAGCGTTGGTGGATGGGTCTAACAACCACCAACTTTCACCCAGGAGAGCAGTGTTTGTGTCCCATAAGATTTTAAAGCCAAACCCTGTTCTTTTTTTGCCTAAACCCAACCATGTGCATTTGTTGCTGAAGGAGAAAAAAACGACAATTTGCTATGTTGTACTGATGTAGTGCATGTATTTTGAAAGAGACTGTGTGTGATCTGTAAATTTCTTATGAAAATGGGAAGTGTATTTTTAAGAAGACAATGATCTTGACACAGTGTCCCAGAACGTCAACAACCAACCCACACATGCTACCTTGCACGTTGTATGTGGACGTGGAAAGTCCCTGACCAAACGTCGATATGTGACGAGGTCGGAGTGAGAATGTGTTGAAAAAGCACAGGACTTTTACCCAGGAGACCGGTGTCCACTGTGAATCTAAAAGTCAGTGTTGCGCTATTTGGTCATGTACATATAGGTCATATGAGCGACTAATGTCAACCATAATCTTTTTCTAACCCTAACCAACCACTGACCCCTTCACCTGAGTTGACTCACCTGAGTTACCACCCACCCCTTCTGCTTCAAGATACAACACAAAAGGCTGCCCCTGTTATTAAAATGACACTGAGAGCTTCTGCCCAGGTGTCAAAATAAAACAAGTAATGATGAGATCACTTTGCCTATTTTACAACACCCTGCTCCAACATGTCTCTCCCTCCCCTGGCAGTATTGCAGAGTCCATTCCATGCAGCTTGTCTCACAAAACTGTGCGGAAAGCAAACAATGGTGAAGGCTCCCTGGTTACCATCTCCTAATTCAGATAGCAATGCCAAATATTCCACTCCCAGCTGGCCTTCCAGGTGACTGACAAAACTTAATGAACTGACATGCTGTTAAACTGAGGTGGGTTTTTTCTTGCTCGTGGACCACAATTGTTTGATCTGATCATTACGATTCATGTCGGCCTTAAATTTTTACTTCGCACTAACGAAGCAAATTTTGGTTGGAAAAATATTGCAGAATTCTATTATATGAAAAACTGAATTTTGAGACTCCTTTGTTTTCCTGTTTCTTTTATTGGTAATAAATGAATGGATGTCTGCTGCTGGTTACTTCACATTTACTCTAAAGCACACATGAACATTCTCTTACATGGATTATTGTCCTGAATAATGACACTACTGCAATGTGTCATAAAGGTTTTCTTTTATTGAATCTGTAAAGAAGAACATTTTCTTTTGCTCTGTTATTACTTTCTCCATTACTTATGTTAATTTCCCTTACGTGGGTTTTCTTCATAGGTCCTTTGTTGGTGTGTCTATGGGTTGACTTTACATGACTGGCATACCATAAAATGGGGCCAACTTATAACTGAACTCTCACAATGTGTAGGATTAAAAAAACGTCTGACTTTGGTTCTCCAGTGCACACTGTTGCTCCATTAGTGATTTAGTCCATTGGCTTTTCACAGTTCCTTGGAGTTGATACTTGCAAATGTGTTGATCTTTTGAGTCTTATGTCAATTTCTCTGTGACACTGTTAACATACATATATGTTTGACAGGTAGTGCTGCCGCCCCACCAAACTTCTCTCAATGCAAAACCAGACATCATGTTTAAGTTTACACCAATAAAGATAAAATATTAATTTTAAAGCACTGATTAAGTATCCCACTTGTAGGGAGGCTCTATGATGTCACAGAAATGTCACTGATACACAATCTGTCTTTTTTTTAGGGGCAAGTCGCAGGCGTCCAAGTTACCTCAGCAGCCTTGTGCTGCACTTGTTTGGTGTCAGAATATTCTACAAATAATAAGTTCCTGTTCGTATTTCATGGCTCTCCTCATCCACTTCCTTTGCTCTTTATTAACAACATGTTGTTAAACCATGGATATATGAAGAGACTTGGATACAGCATTGGTGGCGGGGCCCAATTCATTCTTATGAGAGCTGCTCAGTGGTGCATGAAGCCAGAATGGTTCAACCGCCTTGTCTAAAATTACCCCGATGATTGGGCACTTTGCGGCCCATAGAGCGCGCGCACTAGAGACTTCCATCGGCCAAGCCTGCTACTTCTAGTTTAGCGCTCTGCCAACTTGAATGGGGACAAAATAATTAGATCATGTGGCTCCCTTAGACTTTCTAATTTCATCTGACCAAATGGATTAAATCTTGATTAAGATTAGATAAGAAATCAACAGGGAAAAGTCTTTGGGCAAAGGGCATCAAATGACGGACCAGGAAGTTGTAATTCTACTGTTTGGCCACTACAAAAATTGGCTTCAAAGCCCGGTGCACTTCCTGAGGGCCTGGCCTAAATGCTCTGAGCAATAAAATACAACAAATCCTATTTGTAGCGTCCAACTTTTTTCTCATTACAACGTCCAATTTAGTCACTTCTTATTCACTCACTGTAGCAGGGAGCGTGAGCAGCACCCTGCAATAACAGAGAGTGGGTGAGTGGGATAAGTCAGGGATTCGTGAGCACCCACACGTTCGTTGAGCTGACCAGGTACATACTGGACGCAAAAAGGAGTCATTCAAAAGACTGTTCATTCTCGCCCGTCACTGTTATTAGCAGGGGACACCGGGCTGAACAGGCTAAAAGCAACAGTAATTTTTTGAACAGTAATTTTTTTCTATACAATCACATAATCAATAAAAAGCCAATTCATGATTTAACTAAAAATAAAAGTCTATTAATAGCTTCATCAAGAAAAAAGAAAATTTTTCCCACACACTGGCACCCACTCATCGACACACAAACATCAACTACCCACCCTCACACACACTGATCTGAGTAAATCAGTCCCACGCCTACACAGGTGATGGCACGTCTCTGCTCACTTAATCCTACTAAAGATATGGGCTGCTAATCAGTGTGTGTGTGTGTGTGTTTCATCAAATCAGCAGTTAATATTGTCCCTGGTGGGTGGCTGCTCTGGCTGCGCTGTCGTAATTCACACCAGCAGGACGCAGGGGTTGGCTACTCTACTGCTGCAGGTTGGCCCATAAAGATCTGCAGGGGGATAGGGGGTGGGGGTGAGGTGATCTATGGTCCAGTCCTCAGCACTCCGTTTTAGGAAACTTCTCTAATGTACCTTTCCACCCCCTCCTCCTGTTGTTGTTGTTGAATAATTCACCTCAGAGAGAGAGGGGAGATCGAGCGAGAGCAATAGGGGGAGAGAGAGCATGATTCACGGGTCATGGCAGGGCCTGTCTTTCCTGTCATATTTCATAGCCTTTGCAGGTGAACTAGACACTGCATAACACGCACAGGCTAGATGGAGAGTTAAAGGTTCACACGAGGTTTTGGTTTCGACGGACAAACCCTTCAGGTGGTGCTCATTAATCCAGATTCTTTACCCCGTCCTCATCAATAATATAATGTCATCACTGTGGAGAAATAAAATCACTGGGCCGAAATGTTTTCAAATGTCTACTGAATGATTCTGTAAGTTCAAAGTGGTCAGACAGTGTCTGCTGTAGGGCTGGGAAATATGGACAAATATTCATGTCTCGGTATTAACAGGCTGACTGGCACAATATATATCTCTATGTATCTCGGCATTTTCTACTAAATGGGCCACATGTTTTCAGTTGCAGGTCAAAGCCACATTTGAGATGTCACAAACACTTTTATTAATAAACAGACAGGAATTTTTACCAGTTTGAAAGTGTACAGCTGCACAACATGTAAATGAAAAGTTATATAAAATAAATAGCAGGGCTGTACATTAATGTTTTTGCACACAGCACTGGAGCTACAGAGGTTTAAAGGTTTGCAGCACAGGACACTAAACTATAACACGAGTGTAAGTATCAAGTAGGTTTGAAACAATTAAAAATCTTTGTGGGCGGAGTTAAAAAGTCATTTTCCATCTGTTGGACTTTCAAATGAATCTGATGCTGGAAAATGATTTAAATATTTTTATTGATTTATGCTATTAATCTTATGTATGCACAAAGAATAGACAGGGGGGCCGAGAGAGGGAAAGAGCCTTTGCTTGCGTCATTTTTTTTTTTTTTTTTTTTTAAAACAGATCTGTCGTCTGCATCCAGGCGCTGTCTCCATGTCACAAAATATAGACAAAAACTACCAAGAAGAACAGCAATGAAGCACAGCGCTGTACCATACATGTGCTTGTGCAGCCATTTCATTGATCTCACAGACTGATTTAGCGTAGTACATGCAATTTATAGACCGATGTTGCACAGTAGACTAATTAACAGACAGATTGAACAGAGGAGCAGCTCTGTGTCTCTTTTAGTGTTGCTGGAGATCTTTTGAGAGACAATACATAATTAGCACCATAGAATAGGAAGCACCAAATTATTCATGACTGCATAACTATTCGGTTTGAGTTTAAAGTGATCTAAATCACGATCCAACTTCTGTAGGTAAAAGAATTCCATGTTATTCCACGGAACCTAAAAAGCTGTTTGTCCAAATGAGTATTTACACAGGGGGACCTTACAATTCCCATTGGTTGCTCTACAAGTTACTGAGCAAGAAGCTCTAAGTGGATCACAAGGTCACCAAGCACCTGGGGAGCTTGATTATGTAGGCATTTATGGATGAGTTTGAACCTGGCAAAATTAATGAAATTATCAAAACTTAACATTTTTTAGTTTCTGAAAATCAGAATTAGTGATGATAAGTGCTGTATCGTAGGCAACTGGACTTGCTTGTGTTTCTTGAAGACGATTCACCACTCATCCAAGAAGCTTCAGAACTGAAGAAGCCTGACCTGGATGACTGAGAATCTTCACAGACACAATTAGTGACGAGTTAAGTTTGCTAAAAAAACTACCATGCCTAGCTGTTTTCGGACGTTGGAAAGTACGGACAGCCAACACATCCTTGAAGACTTATCAGCAGTAAGAAAATATTCAATAGCACCAACATTGCCCTACTAATTGTTTTCTCACAAGTTGTGAGTTTTTTTGATGGCCCATTAAAGTTGACTTTTTAAATGTCAGCACACACTTGCTGTGTAAAATTCTGTAATTTGATGCCCATAGAAAATAATCAATGTACCACACAGACAGAAGAAATGGTCAATGTATGATAGCCTGCATGTGCGAATATAATAAGCTTGTTGATTTTCTGGAGCATTGATGTATGTTGATGCTGGGACAGAGAACAGAGATGTATCCTGATACATGAGTGCCTGTCTTGATGCTGCTGGTGTGTGAGCTTACATATCCAACAACAGGCATTTTGACTCATGTACATGGTCTCTCCCATGCACTTTAAGAGCCAGTTGATTACCAAGGCTTGCCATAGCTGTCGTGAAAAATTCAATATCAAACACATACTGTAGGTTTGATTTTAACACATCTCTTCATCAGTTCTGAATCAAACACATCAGCACCTCTAAATGTGAATTTAAAGGTGTCGGGCAACGCCATCATGACAGTCTGAAAATTATGCCATTTAGTGTAATGTCACTAGTAACTGTTCCTAACCACATCACCTTGTGTACATGCTGAGTTAATGAACATGAACCAGCAGCCAGGGCCACAAAGGTGTAAAGACTTTGATGCACCGAGATAATTTATTCAGCACAAGCCATAGCTTACTAATCCTGCAGCTGACATTTATGGCGTGCTGTTATCCAAACACAGGCATCCCAAAGGATGTGCTGAACTGCCACCCGACACTTAGACGTGAAAGCAAATGCCTGAGTTATAGTGCTTATAATCTCTATAAACAGATGTATGCAGAATCTGCAGGCAATGGTACAAGATTTTGGTATCTGCAGTGTTCTGGTTTCGGTTTGTAGTTTAAGAAGCACTGACCAATCACGCTGGAGCCGCAGCCAAACAGTCATCTGGAGTGCAACAGAGGCAGAACGCATTGGCGGAAATGCAATGTCCGAACCTATCAGTTATCGTCTGACAAGAGTTTCGCTTTTAATTAGCTTTTTTTTTTAAATTGGTCTCCATTCATATGCAGATATCTGTAAATAGAGATTAAATGAACGACACACGGAAGAGGAAGTCTAGGCCCGGATATCCGCTGGCTACACCGGAACTCCTGAAATAGTGGCCGCTGCCTCCAGAGGCTTATCGTCCTTGGACCGATAGCCGATGGGCTCTGAGATTGTAGTGCTTATAAGAGACGCACCAAGCCTCTGGCTTATCATAATGCATGAAGTAAAGGAGGACGTTGCTGCTTCTAATTACTGCATGTTGACTTAATTAAAGTACTGTCACTCTGAGCTGTACAATGGATCAAACAGATCACATAAATGGAAGACACTTTTATGTAGAAAGCTTAAAATTTGAATAATTTACCTTCTCCTTGATAGGTGCGATCATTTTTAGCAGGTACCTACCTTTTTCTGTGACATTTTTAAAAAATGTGTTCCTACTTGGAGAAGGTTTTTGCCATTAAGAAACCAATCAGATAGTCTCCCAGGAGCTAATCCTGCCAATCTCACACTCCAGACAGGAGTCAATTAGTAACTGACTCAGCCCTGATAAACCGGTCATGGTGAGAAATCTTGCCCGTGAGGAAGAAAATAACCTGACGTTTCTTTCAGCCAGCTGCTTCTATATACCTCCATGAGACAATTATACAGGTTATGAGTGATTATGATCAGTTGGTGGGCTTGAGTTTCACCTGTAGTCACTAATAGCTTTATAATGTCGCTGTCATTTTCCCTTGAATGTCCTTATAATTCACGGCTGATAACAGCATTGAAGGCTTTGATAACATGCTGCTGAGTGAGATGGTGGCAGAATCTAAAGCCCCTTGTTTGGCATTCCTAACAATCACCTCCATCACTCTGCCCCTCCTCTCCAATCCCACTCGCAGTTGATGGAGGGCTTCTCTCTGCTTCCTCAGCAGCCGCAACGACTGCCGTCTGCCTGTTTCTAATTCTGCTCAGGCTGGTGTAAAGCCGAGGTTGAGTATTTTAGTGTGCCTCTCCGAGACAGATGTCGGCTTCCTACACAGGTATTCCCTGCGGTGCAATTCAAAAATCACATTCCTAAAATCTGGAGTTACCAAACACACAATTCTGCAGATGGACTGCATCAGCATTTATTCTCAATAAAGACCCATCAGTCCCACAGCTGGATCATGGAAAGTAGGTGGGCAGGGCAGCAGGCTCGGGTGCAGAGGGGCTTGTTTTTGGGGGCAGCCAGATGGATAGTAGCTGGTGCGAGCATCAGCCTGAATCTGCTGATCTTTCACTGAAGGCATCCCCAAATGTGTTGTGTAAACATGAGCATCTTGCTTTGCTTTTCCATTTTGAGTCATGTTCTGTTAGAAATGCTTCGTGCCCAGCCTTAGGGCCCTGATCACCCAAGCCGACGGTCGACCACTGGTCAATGTTGGGCCATCGGTGATCATCTGTCGTCCTAGTTTTGGCAGTCTGCCCTGCACCGGGGCAGTCAGAGTTGGCGGCAGAACAAATGTAATCAGGGGGCAAAGGGTAACCAGCAGGAGAGCACAAACTCCCATTCAAGAACTCAATAATGATGTAAATGCCTCTTAATATTAGGTGTGGGGGAAAATAATTTGGTTCTTAAATGCATCGCCATGCAGATGTGGACAATTCAGCATTGATTCACAAATATCAATAATCGATTATGTAAGTCAGTGTAGCAACTGGACAGGCGGACAAGCTTAAGTTAACTTGTACTAATTCATCTTCCCAAAGACAACAGTTGCATGCTTATCTTAATTTAATGTCTAAATAATTACTTACTTACGCGACTTACTTACAGCCGACCAACACAAGCTGCAGCATTAACCAAATTAAAACACCTCTGTGGTGAAGAAAATAACTCTCTGCTCAGTCTGTTTGACCTCAGAAGCCCCGTGCCTGCCCTGCCCAGTGTCTTGGCTTTCACCAGCGCTAATGCAGACAGAGGCTGCTCGCAGCTCCTCTGCTGGCATAACGTAAATATGAACACAGCGGTTGCAGCTGAGCTCTTTGCCTCCCCCTCATGTTATTCTGATACACACAGGAGACTGTACGGTGCTTTCACATTCATTCAGTCATTCATCAATGCAGTTAACTTTTTAAAATAAAAAGGATGCGGACCATATATTATTGAATGGAACTTGAATTGCATACCGTTTCAAGGGAAGTATTAATAACAATAACAATAATATTAAATAATAATGGACCCTAGCAGGCGTGTGTATGTCCCATACCCCCACAATGAACAAACTTGGGCATCCGCAGAAAGATACAATCCCACTGGCACCCTTTGGTTCAAAAGTGAGGGTATGGATGTAGGCTGAAGGGCTGTCACACTGTATGCAAGTAAAATAATCTGTCTATTTAATTATGGATCACCAAAAATACATTTTGATCCACTGTGATGCATCAATAATCATTTCATTATCGAATCATTACCCTCTAAATCAGAATCGAATCGAATCGTGAGGTGCCTGGAGATTCCCACCCCTACTTTATGAGTTTGCTATCAACAACCCACACACCAAACCAGCTCCAATCACAAAACAGTCACTCTTTGTAACACACACATACACACACACACAGTGTACAGCGCACCAAAACTGCAAACAAAAGGCCCATGTGCAAACCACGTCTCTCCTTCAAAAGACGCACGCATAGTTCACTATACGCGTCGTTACAACATCATTTGAAACGATGAATCTCCAGTCTCACTGACAGATCCAAACTCAAACATCCCACATGTTGCGTAACGATGAAAGCCAAGGCTGGCGCCATGACGTGAATTAAATGCATGTCTAACCTTTAGAGGAGTTGCAGGTACCGACCATTGGTGCCGAGCGTCCTGAGACCAGAGTCCTTCCTCTCAGCTGTACACTTTCTGGTTAAGTCCCCTTCAAACGCCAGATGAACCAACTGGGCCTTTCCTCTGTGGAGCATTACGCATCTGTGGTCCCAAATATGTTCCTCAGGGTGGAGATGAGTTCTCACACACTGCTGTGGAGGCTCCAAATGTTAAAGCATGTTTGAAAGCAGTCAGTACACTAAGTATTGCAGTGACATGATGTGCTGTACAGTCCAGCCCCCCTCCACTGGCTCGTACTCGGCTCTACACAGGCTATCGTGATAAGTCCATACAGCCATCACATCCAGACACGTCACTCTGAGTTCAGTGCCACAGGTGCTCTTCCACAGGTAGCACTCAGGCTAACAGGTGCATTGTGGCTAACGGCTCTTGCTCTACAGAGGTAGCGGTGCTGGAGCCGGGTTCATCTGGAGCTTGAAGAGGCAGCACCGTGAAGACACTTTCTTATATCCATTCTCCATTTCCAGTGTTATTTCAGTCCGATGACAGCTCGCTCTCACTGTGAGAAATGCTAGCGCTATCTTGCTAACAGAGCACGGCTTTCTCTTGACGTCATGACAACGAATCAAACCAGCAGGTCATAGGTCAAGCAGCGGACCAATGAGCACACGCCCCCAGATGTGACGCAAATATAGCCAACAAATGAACGTTGTTTCTTTTAGTTTATTTTTTTTTATTTACTTTTATTTCATTTACCAAAGATGATTTCACGTTAAATACGATCATTTTCAGGGAATTATTAAAATACAAAATTTAGTATGAGGAGGTGTGTTCTTCTTCTTCAGTGGTCATCAGATACTGTCCCTAAGGTTTCATACTGGATCCGGAGCACTGTGGAGCTTGTAGCTTTAGAGGCTAGAAGCTTCTGGCTCAAGGACCAGCCGTTCAGGTTTTTTACATTTGGGACCTTTTTCTGGACTATACTGGTAATGATGGGGCCCGGGCCCTTAGGAGTGGACTGTATGGACAAGCATGGACTGAGGTCTTGAAACACATCTCCATGTAGCTTTATGTTCATGTGCTCAATATGCCACAGCAAGAGGGTACCTGGTCCCAAGCCAGGGTGGGGGAGCCCTTCTGTGCGGAGTTTGCATGTTCTCCCTGTGTCAGCGTGGGTTTTCTCTGGGTACTCCAGCTTCCTCCCACAGTCCAAAGACATGCAGGTTAATTGGTGACTCTAAATTGACCGTAGGTGTGAATGTGAGTGTGAATGGTTGTCTGTCTCTATGTGTCAGCCCTGTGATAGTCTGGTGACCTGTCCAGGGTGTACCCTGCCTCTCACCCAGTGTCAGCTGGGATAGGCTTTTTTAGGTTTTTTTTTTTTGTTATTTGGTTTGGTTATATTGTTTGATTGATTCTTTGACACACACACAAACACACACTATGTTAGTTAGGGAATTAGTTGGAAAAGAGGATATATATGAAGCAATGTATATATTCCATCTCTTTATTTTGTGTTGTTATGATCCTCAGCTCAATAAATATAATCTAAAAACAAAAAAAATAAATAAAGTTACCTTGTGGGTGAGTGGAGGGGGGTCACAATAAATACCTCATTTGGGGGGCATGGCCCACGGATGCTGACCCCAGGGACAGTAGTTGTTGGGAGTGGTTGGCCCTTGTTGACTTTGTTCAGACGAAGCAGCATGTTTTTGGTGTCTGAGATGGCAGAACCTGTCTGTGAATGAACTCACTCTGAATGGCTGTTCACCTCGGTGACCAAGAAAGCAAACAAACAACTAAACGCAATAGAGCATAAGACTTAAACAAACCTGTTATATTAGGTAAAAAAAAATTCTAGCCATTGAACTCTTTAGCAGCAATTGTTTGTACTTGTTTGTGTTATTGTTCACTGCCGCACAGTAACTATCATTTGTTCTCTCAACATTGGGTTGTGCTGTTAATGTGCTAACTGGCTAACTAGCCTCTTGAATCCATCCGTTCAGTCTTCTCGTTTCCATCTTTGATTGATGAGTGCAGACTACTGCCACCTGCTGCTGTGGAGAGTTAATTCCTCTCACTTAGGCACAGACAGTGCATGCTTGTAGGCCGTTGGCTGTATTCTTTGTGTTGTGTTCAAGTGCAATTTTTTATCTGAAACACAGGCGACGTGAGGCCACGCAACAGTCGGTCTGTCGCCACTAGTCCTTTGATATCAGTTGGTGTGTCCTGGCCTTTAAATGGCATTCAAATGAAGCCTTTGCTTCATAAATGTGCTTGATTGATTGAATTGTGTCTTCAAGAACATATCTGTTATAAAAGTATGAGAGATACACATTTATCAAAGCCAGAAGATATCCAGTAGAGTGCAAACCTTGGCAATGTCCCCGGAGAGTTACTGTAACAGTCACCTTTATAGATACAGTATTAACTAGTAGCTGTGGTTTAGCCAGATGGTGGCCCCAAAGGAAGTGTGCAATGGATTCACAAAACTCAGAACAATCTTGTCTATTGGGAGCGTGACTGTGCACAGAAAATATTGTTTATGACTAACTGGGAATTCCCATCAGACACTTGAGCTGTGTGTAAGCGCTACTGAAGCGGCCATCCATTTAATCCACGCTGACTGTAACCTCCATAAAAGAACCAGCTGTCCTGTTAGTAGCATAGTCTCTTGGGTGAATTAATATCCATGACAAATTTCATATAGAAGTAACACAGGTGATACAGTGCACCCACTTTGAAACTCAAAATGGTGCTCGAGGAAAGGTCGCCAAACTAATTAGGTTTATTCCTGTTGGGATCCAGAATATACACTATTATGTTGCCAAAAAAAAAGATCTGATAATCTATTCTTATTGTATTTAGCTTAAACATTAACAGAATAGGTTTGTTCACAGCAGATATTTAGCAGAAAAAGCACAGGTGTAATGGCTCAGTTCCATTTAGGTGTGCCACTTTTCTCTACAAGTGAGTCAACATGCACAATATCAGGACTCTAAAAACAGAGAAGCCATTATTAAAGAGATATGTATCCAAACATGGGTAGTATGTGCTCGTGAACTGTGGTAAACTTCCCTCCCTCTAACCAGTGCCCAGATATCCCTCTTGCCCCTCAGTGATACTCCACTGGATGATGCAAATTGATGCAAAACAAGTAATGTGGCAGAGTTTGGCTGGCTCTCGGGCTGTTGCTTGAACTACAGACTGTACTTCTGCATTTTTGTATTGCCTGACCCATGCCACCACAAGGGACACAGAGAGCATCGAAGTGGATCAAGAGAAACTTGAACCTAAATCTGATCAAACGGGAAAACTAGGCAATGCTAAACCAAGATTCTGTTGCCTATTTCTCACCTCAGATGTCTATAGAAATATGTTTTAGCTTTCTGTATAACTGTGAAAGATCAAGGTTGTTTCTTGCCAGCTGGCTGCCATTGTTTCAAATGGAGGTGTTTCACATTACATCACCCACCAATGGAAATGTTCAATGCTCTCATGTGGTGCAATGCATTCTGGTAGTTGCAGGGTTTCTCCCTCTTGAGCAAAAGCATCCCTTTTTTCTAGTTTTTCTCTGGTTCTGTGGCACCACTTTCAAAAACATGAAGACATTATAGCTTTATTAGAAGGCCATCTCCGCAGCAGTGAAATACCAACCCAATTTTCTTGTCGAAAACCTTTGCTTGGTCAGTGACTTCAGACATCAAACATCAACAAAAAAGCTGTCCTTTCACATCGTTATGTTATGTGGCAGGTCGATGTTGTTGTTGAAAACCAAGTAGGGCTGGTGGGGGGAATGGTGGATGGGTCCGACAACCACCAACTTTCTCTCAGAGGGTCAGCGATTACTTCCTGTAAACTCAACCATGTGCTTTTGTTGCCTAAACTCAACCACATGCATGTGTTAGCAAAACGTAACCATGTGCATTTGTTGTTGAAGGAAAAAAACGTCAATTCAAGACGCTGTACTGATGGAGTACATTTATTTTTTAAAGAGACTGTATGCAAACTGTATATTTCCTGTGAAAACAGAAGTGTATTTTTATAGCAGACAATGCATGTAACAGGTTGAAGTTGACACGGCATCCCAGAACAACCAGCGCACCCAGAGTACCTTGCATGTCATATGTTGACGTGTAAGGTCTACGACCAAACGTCGATATGTGACGGGGTCGGAGTAGAGAGTGTGTTGGAAATACTTTTTTAATGTTATTAGTTAGAGCTGTGATGATGACTCAACATATCCTCTGTGGGGAGAGGCTTGTGAAACTCTTCATCAAGAAATTTGTTCCACAAAAAATTCTATTTTGTATCTAGTGATCAACATCAGGTTCTCTGAGTCCTGCTGAAATACTTGAATTGGACCTTTTGTTTTATTTTATCCCACTCTGAAACTGAGGGTCAGATTTGATGGATATTTTGCAGATTATTCCGTCTCTTGTGGCTTGTGAAGTGTTTTTTTCTCAGGAATTTGCATTGATTGAAAAACGAAGTGTGGATTTCTCAAGGGTCCATTATGGTGTGTTAGGAGAGTAGTTTAGAAACATTTGAGGCCAGTTATATAGACAGACATTATTTTTACTCATTGCAAATTAAAAGTGATTCATCATAGAATTCCCTTATCTGCGCCGAGGATTTAGGGCTTAAATAGTGGAAAATTATTTCTAGCATCATGATAGCAAAAGTTATAGATGGGCTTTTTTTCCCACACTGAAATTCCAGTGTTTGAGATTTATGAAATCATCAAGTGCAGTCCCAAGTGTCCCTAATAGCGCTAGCTACTTGAGAACATGAAGAATTTTATTCCGCACACAGTTCTCTTCTCTAGTGTTTATTATACATGACTCAACCAAAATCTGTTTTATAGCTAAACTTTTGAAAACCATAAATGGATTAAATCATGCGCCATCTTTTTAATTTCTTAACAGATAATCAGCCTCGTTTTCATAATGTGCTTACAAGAGTACACCACAAACTTAACAGGAGATTTTTTAAGGGGAGCAACATAACATTTTACTGATCATCATGTTCTGCCTGTGCAAGCTAAATATATTTATGTGAATTCATAAAAAAGGTTTATAAATGTAATGTAAATTGTAATTCATTAATGGATATGTAGTCCATTTTGTTTAACAAACATACATTTTGGTTTATGTCACAGAGAAAGTTTGTCACCAATTATTTTTGCAATACTTTTGTTGATTGTTAAAAGTCAACTACGCCTTCAGTTTTTCATGCTTTAAATCATGTTGTCATGGACTCAATAAACATCTAAACATTGTCTTAACTTGTGTGTTGCCAAAGGGAGACATACTAGTAAATAATACTTTTAATGTACTCTGGCACTTTATTTATACTCAGAGTGCTTTCACACCTGCCCTGTTTGGTTCGGCTCAATCAAACTCAAATTTGTTTGGATTGGATTTCCTGGATTTTTCCCACATGGAAATTCAGACCAATCAAGAGCAGCTTTCTCACACAAGGCATTTGATCTGGTCCACTTGTAAATGCTGCCGTGAGAACACGAACCAACTCTAGGCAATTATACAACTTTGTAATAAAATGAGTCCCTGATTCAGACCAAAGCAAGACAACTCTAGGTCTGAAAGCAGTCTCAAAGTACAAACAAAACCCCAGTGTGAATTAACTGAAATTTTATTGTGAAGTAGAATATAGTCAGACCAGATTTGGTCCACAGGCTGCAGGTTGGGTATCACTGCTGTACAGTCTGCGTTGCCAACACCTCTCACCCAAATTCTGTGTATTTTTCCATTTTCATGGAGGAAACTGGATTATTTCTCTCCATATGTTCAAATTGTAGGAACTATACTATTCACTTTGACTAATGCGCCAATGATTCTTTCATTTTTAGGGCACTAAATGTCCATTCAATCCATTGAATCTAATGAAGCAGCTGTGCTTTATGCAGTGACGCTCACACGAACATGAGCTGATGCGGAAGCGCAACAAGGAAACACAGTGTGGATTTCTCTTCACTGTAAACCGATATTCTCTCATACTGCAGGGGCGGTTTATGAAATTCTCCCTTTTACGGCATGGTTCTGAATTTTCTCCACCCATCAGCATCCTTTTAGTGAGAAAATGCCAGATATGCACAGACAGGTGAAAACCCAACGCAATGGACCTTTGCAAAGGGGCATGTGACGAAGCTACAGTTAACTTTTAATAACTAGTTAAAACAGTCATGTTTATAAAAAATGTAGAGTGTAATTTGGAAAGCAGATCCAACATCCCTTTGCTTTATAACAAGATTTTGGCCGCTGCAAACAATCAAGCATAGCTCGTCAGGGGAGCAGGCAGGTTTACAAACACTCCCCGTCATTCATCCTACAGAATACACCAGATATTACATACAGTACACAACAGTTCCCTATGCTGAAACAAATTACATCTTATTTCCACATTGAACATATCCTACCTATGTGTTTGTAGTCACAGATGCAGGCAGGCCGGAGGGAATGTAAGCAGCACTTAAAATATTAACATAAACACAAATTATTGCCAACAGAAGTCAATGTAATTATCTCACCTGCAGTGCAAAGTGGCACAAAGAATACCTGATGCTTTCATTTTCATATTTTCTTTGTGAATTTATTCAAAGTCAAAGGAGAAATAAACAATCGTTTAACAACGTAACACAACAATTCAGGCATGGTAATCTGTGTGCTATGATCACTAACTGGTGTTGCTTTATTTACCTAAGCAAACACAATAGCTGTGTTCAGCAGTTAGCACACCCCCGTGCTCAATTAATGAAACCATTTGCATTTTAATGGGCAATTGAAATGTACTTAGTTAAGCAAAGAGCTCAAGTGAAATAGCTATTACCCATTCAACCCCTGCCTCTGAATCAAGAAATTATAACAAAAGAAAAGATTCATTCAGCTGTGGATGCGACTGACAGGTGTATAACCATCTGGCCTTACTGACTTCACCTCTGTTTGAGAGTCCATTAATTGTGCGTGAGATTGCAAGGAATGCAATATACCTCTTCTTGTCCGTTACATTAACTCAGCTGAAAACACCCCTTCGGCTTTTCTTGATAATCCAGAATGGGGCACAATATGTCCCCATTTGTAAAAGCAGATGTCTGAAGAACAGAAAGCAGTGCTGAGGGAGGCAGTGTGCAGGACCAACAATCAACCAACTTCACTGAGTGGATGTAATTAATTTATTGACTGAGGTCTAGAGGAGACTGAGACAGATGGACAAAATGACAGACAAAATCAAGGTAAAGCCTTTTGACAACCTGTTTATGAGATGTCAGTTTGGATTTGGATCAAGGCTTGTCGGGCTCCACAAGGGCAAGTGTTGGCTGATTTTTAGTGGTTCACGCTGGCCGCATGCTGGCCTGCTGGAGAGGCTCAGGGTTCTGCTGCTTTTTATACACAACCATCCAGACGCTTAGGCAACAAAACAGGCAGAACAGAGAACACAATGGAGCGTGCACTGCCCTGCAGGGACGAGATGTAGCCTATGGTGTAAGTTCAGCATCAGATTTCACCTATTGATAGTGCATTGCAATACAAGATGATTTTTTACTTATACTCCATATAGTAACTGGAAAGAGATACCAACTCAGAGACTAGAGGCACAACAGGTTGCCATTCAGTGTGAATACAACCTCCAAATAACAACCTGCTGCCACCCCCGCAAGTCAAGATTAAGAAGTCGCCCAGCAACAACCTGGAAATAACCAATCGCACACGTTTCAATTCTCTCGAGAAACAGAAGCACAGCTGTTTTCCACTCAACTAAGGTATGTAGTACCACCTCGAGCAAATGCTTGAAACAGTAGCTTCCTCATTCAATATAACTTTAACAAGCTACTGAGAAGAAAAATGAATCAAAATGGAAACACATCACTCAGGAGATGAACCACTTGTGGTTGTGGCCAGTATAGAAGCAATGGGACAAAATAACTGTCCAATCAGAGCTGTGCATGTAAACAATGTGCTTTATGCTGAACACACCCGCTGGGTTAGATGAGTGAGGGTCAGGAGAGAGCCTGCCTGCTGCTTTGAGTCTGTACAGTGTGTGAAACAGGGTGTAACTGTGTGTGCAATTCTTTTGTATACACTGTGATAGAGCAGCAGTGGGAAGTTTCTTCTTGTCTGTTGCTGAACATGTGACTTCTGATGTGCAGTCGCCATGTTTACATACTTTCAGTCTTGTGATCATGGTGGGCAGAAGAAGCTTTAGGCCCTGATCACACAGAAAGTGTGTTAGCAGCTGGAAGCAGCTTTTTGTAATTGTTTTTAATCAGAATGAAGCTTTTCACTTGTGTTTTTTGCGTTGCAACATGCCTTGAAATTCTGCGCTCTAGGCACCTGGACATTTGGCCGGAGCAAACTCCTTGAGTCGAAAAAACTTCAACTCAGAGCGGAATAGCACCCCACATCCTCTCTTTTTTTGTCATCTTTTCTCCCATTGTCCAATAGGGTTATTTGCAAGGAGGGCCTTCTGTTGTTGTCATGACAACAAGTTTACAGTTGGTAAACAATGGAGGAGAAACTGGTGGTAGCAGTTGCTGGATGCCCAGAGCTATACGGCCTGACGATAGACAGCAGGTTGTCAAACTGCCCCTGAGTCACCCTAAAATATGCCTGGAAACAGCCATCATCGAGAGGAAGCTCCTGGACCAACTGGTGGTACTCCTCATGATCCACGCTCTTTTTTAGGGTCTCATGTACCCACACAGATCTCTGTTTCTCTGTGACAAACAAACTATTTACTGACAGCCTCTCACCCTCAACCAGAGCTACAGCAAGTACCCTCTGCCTCAACATTTTAGGAACTACATGCTACTTACTGGGGGGTAAAAAGATAGACTGATTACACAGCCAGGTTAGTGTGAGGTTGTGATGAGGTGGTTGCCTGGCAACAAGAAAAAGTCACAGCAAGCACCTTTTTTTATTGTTGCCAGGTTTTGCAACCTACAAAACACTTTCTGTGTGATCAGGGCCTTACACAGGAGGGTGTTGCTTTGCTCTTGTCACTTAAAACAAGCAGATTAAGACTTAGACTTTCTTAAAGCTGCGGTAGGCAGCTTTATTTTGGTTGATGTTGAGCAAAAACCCCATCATAAAATTTGAGCCTGTGGTTATTCAAGTTGACTGAGAGAACACAAGAGTTCTGTACCTCATCTTGGCTCTGCTTTTAGGCTTTACAAAATGTAGCTTGTGATGGGAGACTTTCAGAGAGAGGGCATTCCTTTTGGCTGTTCCACAAACGCAGAAAGCGGAGAATTCTGCAGAGAAAGTTGCTCTTCCAGTATTGGTAATAACGACCTTCACTGCAAAGCAACCCTAAAAAAGGAAGGCAGACTTATCAGAAAAAAAGACAGTTTGACAGTAAAAGAAATAAAATTTGTGTCAGTATTGACAAAGCATTTCAGAGCTGGAGGGAAAACACTGCTGATAGTTTATCCTTCAAAGGCTGACAGCTGCATCTTCACGTTTAATTTTATGTGGCAATCGTCAGCAGGAGCCTTGAATCACAGTGTGTCCTCTGCCTCACTTTCTGGTGCTACCCCAGCTCTGATGGACTGGACAGCCCTGACTCCTTGACCAATCAGCAAACTATCTGTGCTGCTGTTACATAGGTTAGACTCGGTGCTGCTGCTAGCCTCCAGCTCCCTGTGACACCCTGACCAGGGGGTTTGCGCTGGCCAACTTTGAGCCACTACCGCCACCGACTGAAAGGCGTTCTCCAGAGCTGCTGCCCACTCTACTCTCAGGCTGAGCAGGCGGGGAGTAAGGCGGAGGGAACTTGGGTAGACTAGCTAGCTTATTCTTGTCTCATTTGTAGTCTGATGAATAGACAGAGAGAGTGGGGCGAGAGTGAATGAGCTGCATGCACCTGTACAATGAATAAGATTAGATAAATCAACGTACAAGAACACTGGGTTACTGTATGAAGTGCGCACATATTCTCAAGGTCGTCTGGTGGGAGGATCTTAGGACAGAGAGTGGGGAGCAGTAGGAGGAGGGTGTATTTTCTAGATTTCTGACTACCCCAGCTTTAATTCATAATCAAAAATCATTACTGGCATCAGCAAGTTGTAGGAGGAAACAAAAGTAACACAAGCTGACCAATCCCAGATCTTGCAGTCACCATAATAGCCCCAATGTGTAGTTACATTTTTAGCTACCCAGTGACCCCTTAACGCACCGCTATAAATCTCCCTCAACAACATGCACACAGTTTTATCTACCACTACTATAACTACCTCTCCAGGGCAGTTTGCTGTTGCTTCTCCAGTGGTTACTAATAAAGACTGTATAACGAAGGCTTTTCCAAAGTGTAGAGAATGAAGCCAGAAGTCGACCAACAGTTTTATTTCTGTCAGAACAGATGAACCCCAATAAGACATAATTCCTCACTCCTAATTCCCTGAAAGGAAACATTCTCTCGACAGTCCTTTTCATCATCTTTCGGGTCTATCCTCGAAGTCATGACTCTTGTGTGACTCACAGGCTTTCCAAGGGGACAATGACTGCCTGCATTAATATTCTAGCCCTCTGCCTGTGCCATTCTTGTTTTGTGTTTGCCTCCGTTTCTCCCTCTTTCTCCCTCTTCCCCTCTTCTTCTTTCTCCCTCATCTCTCATTCTCCCTTTTTTAGTTACAAACGCTAAGTCAGCTGGATTATTTGCGCAGCCCTTTTAAACGAAAGCCTGCTTCATTCCTTGTGACACGTCATTTGTTTTGTTTTTGTGGAGTTGCACAAATGCTGATGCTCTACTTCTGGGCCCAGCCACCCAACACTGTAGTATTCTAAGCAGTCTGCTCATAGTGCCCAGTGTTGTAGACTTAATTAAGGTTTTAATTAATTCTCCATTTAGGTCATGTGTAAGTTAGAGCGATGCACAGATTGAGCTGTGCCTGCTGGCCAGCATTTGTGTTCCTCTTCTGGGTGGAATAAGATGAAATCTTGTGGTCTAATCTAATAGCATACTTGTTTTCTACACTGTGTTTACCATATGCAAATCCACATTACACATTCTGATTAATGTCTGTCTGGGGTGTATACTGTGTGGAGGGGATTTAGTTGTGATGAGAGAAGAAAGAATGATCTGATTTGCCATAAGCACAGAGAACACCTGTACAAGCAGCTGGCCTTGTGTAAGTGAAGTCAATTGAGTTTCACCTGTCTCATCTCATCCATAACTCTCAGACTGATAGATACAACTCCAGCAGATTGCACAGGCTATTCAGGCTACTTCCTCACTCGGTGTCTGGGATATTTGGTATTCTGATGGTTCAGAGCGTTCCCCCAGGCTGTCTTTGGTACTCAACTGAACCTCAAAAAAAAATTCTCCTTTCTGTTACTTCCTTCCACGGGGAGGTCAGAGGTCAGGCTCGGCAGCAGAACAGCCTCCCTGGAGCTGGTAGGGTTTCTGAATTTTGCTCAAGGACTCTTCAGCAGGGCACATGCCTGTTGACACGGAAGCTTGAACACGTTTGAGTGATAGTTTCACTTTTCACAACAGCTCTCGCAGTGAGAAATGACTGACGCTGTCTAAGTAAGTAGTGATTTGTTTTGCCTGAAGCACACTGAGTGCTGCTCTGCTGGAAAATACCATCCCTAATGTGTTTACAATCAAAATATATAGCACTGGGTATAGACATCCTCTAACTGGATAACATAAACATTCTAAATGGGCCCTTTTGTATTTGCTGTCCAAATGCTTGTTAATGTGGTTAGCTGACAGGAAATAAACACGGAGTAAAGCTGTTGCCCTAGCAACAGGAAAGCAATGAAAAGGTCTATTAAAGATATCTAGTGACAGTGACGACAGCTTGACGGTAATAAGTGGAGCCTTGTAGGTGATGCGGTTTTCCATACGACATGCTGTGATTTCTGTTAATTACCATTTGCTGCCTTGGAAAAGAAAGAATCCCTCCATTCATTTGCAATGTCTTTAGAGTGTAAGGTAATCTGTTTACTGCTCTTATGTTGGGTACTCAGTTGGCACCTGTCAGAGACAAACACTGAATTCATATTTATATATTAAAGTAGACACCTACTCTAAGAGAGGAATGAAAGTCTGGCTCACACAAACAACAACCATACACGTCAGACGAGTATCCATCCATCCATTCCATCCATTACCTATACCCACTTATCCTTTAGAGGGTCGCCAAGCCCAGCTGACATTGGGCGAGAGGCGGGAGACACCTTGGACAGGTCGCCAGTCAGAGACAGATAGTCATTCATGGGCAATTTAGAGTTGGCAATTGACCTAACCTGGGAGGACATGCAGACTCCACACAGAGAGGCCGGCTGTGTCTCAGTCCTGCTGTGAGGCCACAGTGGTCACAGCTAGGGGTGTCACAATACATCAGTCTGACTCAAAACATCGATTCAATGATCAACAATCTAATATCATCGAAGCAAAGAAAACACATATGCACATAATACATTATGTATGCAGATGATTTGGGAATCTTCTGCGCGTATAGTGCTGGTCTACAACAGCTGTTAAAGATTTCCTTGGTCCAGTGGTTCTTAAATGGTGTGCTGTGTTGCCAAATTAGGTGCACCATGGGATTTTGTGATAACCACACATTATTATAGCAATATTTAACTGAGCCTATAAGAAAGTTAGGAATGAATTTTTAATTAACTGTATCAATACTGTGTACACCCATTTCCTAATACAGAGGCAGACTCTAGCTAAAAAATGGAATTTAATAGATTTTGATTTAAAAAAAAACTTAATGGAGAACCTGTTTGTTGCTGTTTGTACATGGGAGTGCTCATAGTCCTGAGGTCATGGCTCTGTGACACACTGGGGCCATCCTTAATATCATATAAACTAACTGTCCTTTCGTAAGTGTGCATAGTATCAGTGTCATTTTGCTCGCCCCACGGTGAGTTCGCTCATTTTAACAAGCTCACTTATGGTGGGTTCACACTTAATGTGGAAGCACCCTGATTTGTTAATGTCATGCACCCGCCTGTCAGCAGTTCACACCAGAAGTTGCTATGTTGGACTGGTCAGCAAGTGATTTTGCTCCCTGCTCTGTTTAAATCACATGTAGAGCTCCCTCTCTGTCTGCCTTTATGTATGATTGCATTTATGAGAGTATGTGTGTCTGTGTCCACTTGTCTCTCTCGCTCTCTGTTGAGACACATTTGACAAACGTGGAAGATTCTGGATTCTATTATTTATCATAGTCAGATCATTTATATCTAATATTTCCTCTGTGCTGTCCAGTAGTAGCAGAGTTTTCTTGCAAGATTTGCTTGCGGCTTGTGGTAAAAATAGTCCAGCCCGCGAAACTATCGCTGCAGATCGTGAGCTGGCTAGCTCTGTCCAGTGTGAACTGCCCCAATTGGTTTACATGGGTGCTCTTATAGTCTAATAAATATATGGATAAATGACTCTGTTAAATGCCACAGTCATATAGACACAAGCAAAATAGCCGTCACCAACATACGTTTCAGGCTTTCAGCCCATATTAGCTACCCGACCCACTGGTGTTACTGCTCACTGCTGTGGGTATGTGCTTTGTGCTTACGTTAGCTACTGAGTGAGAGGCTATTGCCATACAGTGGCTCTCCTGTTCTTCAGTTCAGAGGGTGTGTGCTATGCTACTATAGACTGTTCCTGCTATGAGTTCAGCTGCTGACGAGACTCTGTAGCTTAAGAGGACACGGCCCCAGCATCTCGAAGCGAAGAATACTGCTTTACTTCCTTACATACTTTTTTTGGTTGTTTTTTTTACAATTTTAAAACCTTATTTTATGTACTTGGCAATTTTTTTTATCAGTCAATTTGGGCAGGGTGATTTATAACACACTTGTCTGTTGACCCATTTACTTTTGCTTTACCTGAACTTAAAGCTTAAACCATCTGACCTAATCTGAGAAGCCAGCCCGGTCTAACTCCAAAGTCGTCGTAAAGTGGCGCTTGTTGAATGAATTCTGGTGTCAGACACAAACAAAAAAAGCAGTCCTTTCACATTGGCATGATAAGGGGGAAACATGGCAGGACAACAATGAAAGTTAAGGGGGCAAAAAGTCAGAGCAGGATGGGTGGGACGGGTGGTGGATGGGTCCAGCAACCACCGACCTTCACTGAGGAGGCCGGTGCTCGCATCCCATTTGAATGTAAAGCCCAACTCAGTTCATTTTTCCTAAACTCAACCACGTGTGTGTTGACTAAATGTAACCATGTGCGTTTGTGGCAGAAGAATAAAAACATCAATTTGAGGTGTTGTACCGACGTAGTGCATTTATTTTGCAAATGGAGACTGTACGCAAATGGTTCATTTCCTGTGAAAACAGACGTGTGTTTGAAAAGACAGAATGCATGTAACAGGCTGAAGTTGACAAGGTGTCACAGAACGTCAACAGCCAATGCACCCAGGGTACCTTTCACTTCATATCTCATCATATCTCCACTTTGAAAATCCATGACCAAACGTCGATATGCGATGAGGTCGGAGTGAGAACTTGTATAAATCTTGACAGAAAAAGACAACCTGTTTAATTAGACAGCAGACAATGACAATCAAATATCAGGGTCACTGTATATGCGTCTGTGTGATTATATATGAAAATATGCTTCACACTGTGTTTCATTTCCAGCGAGAACAAGAGGACAAAGGTTAGTTTAACCTGCTTGTTGCAGAACATCAGTTAGTGGGTATGTTTCTCTGAGTAATTCCGTTTACACTTATCTCTGGTTTGATTCATTGTGTGTCATTTGGAGGCATTTCATCACGCTTTTCTTTGATATCACCAAGGTTGGCTCTGGGGCAAAATAACACTGGATGCATCCACGGCTGTAAATCTATCCTTAATTCTCTTCCTCCCTCTCTCCTGTTGTCTGTCTGTGCAGCTGAGATGATAGTTGACAATTTAATTGAAGAATTGCTAAGGGAAGAGAATAGAAATAAGATCCGGCTGCTTCGCTGCCTTGTTTTTCCACCAAATGTCTTGTGCGCTACCCCAGACAACCTTTGCATTTCTTGGACCCCTGATTGGGTGACTATCAGATTGTCCTTTTGGGTCCCTCCTACACGCAGTTGGGAATTGCTTGTGACAAGTTATCAGGCCTCAAATGATGTCCATAATGGCGGATTAGCCGTTGACACGGCCTTTCATGAACAGCAGAGAGGCGACTGGCATTGTATTTAATGGAAGATTGTATCTGCAGCCACTGCTGTGGCTCGCTGTGACGTAACTCTGACTTTAAGAAGTGGCAATCAAACTGTCATAAATACCTTATTACGGCCTGTGATTTAGCATTCTGATGGAGGAGCTGCAGTTTTTATCGCTGTCTGCATGTTTCACAGGCTTCATCTAAACAGCCACATTTGACATTGATCTTAAAGATACAGATCTTTACGGCTGCTCCAGTTGCTGAAATGATCGCCTACTGTGAAACATTTAAATGTTGCTTATGGTGCTTCCATAAGGAGCACATAGGGATAGATCACGTGCTGTCAAAAGACCTTAGTTACTGTTGCTATGTTGGACTACTTTCTCAACTTTCTCTACAATTTCCCACGTCCATTTTGTAGAGCACCTACTGCGGTGTAATAGCCTGTAATTTGTGAGAGACAGTAGCCGACAGCAAGGGCTTCGCTGCGCCATTAAAGGATTTATTCAAGATGGAAGAATCCCATCTGCAAAACGGAGACAAAAAATGACTAAAGGCAAAGTCATTCTGCTCTCACCAAAAACAAGGGAGAAGCTTATGAAGTAGAGGCAGAAGATGATGATAATATAAGTTAACATTGCTGCTTAACTGCTGGGTAGCATTAAGTTTTAATGCCATACTTAAAGGAATAGTTTTTCATTTTCGGACATACGCTTATTGCTTTCTCGCCTTTCTTGACAAGACTCCAGGCAGCTACTACTTCCAGCCAAGAAACAGTTCGGCACATAACCACCCATAACACCGCAGGATGTCATTTTAACACTTTGGTTTTTGGATGGATTTAACAAACAAGATGTATTATTAGTGAGCTTTGGAGGTGCTGAGAGGCAGGTTTTGTTTTTTACCTGTTTCCTTCTGTTTCCAGTCATTATGTTAAGCTACCTGGCTGCTGGCTCCAGCCTCACATGCAACTGACAGAGATAGGGCTGGTGTCAATCCTTTCTAACTCTCGGCAAGAAAACGAAAATAGTGTTTTCACCATCTCAGCTATGAAAATTACTAGTACAAGCTGCAATGGGGCTTGAAGCTTCAGTGCACATAGAGTACTGTTATAATACCATTCTGACATCCACTTGCAGCTCAGCTAAAATAAGATAAAATGATCAATAACCAATGACTGTTCTTCAGAAGTTGGTTTAGCATAGAAAACAGATTGAGTCCCAACTTTTTAGTAGCATTAAGTTAGCAAGTCAAGTCAGTTCTTATTTATAAAGCCCAATATCACAGTTTCCTCAAGGGGGGATCTTCTATCTTTAGACCTCTGTTGTGGATGAGAAAAAACTCGCCAAAAAAAAAAAAAGCCTCTATAAGAGGGGGTAAAATATTAAAGAAACCTTGGGAAGAGCAACTGTTCATGTCCAGCCTCTTCAAAGATGGACATGTAAGAACAATCAAGATGACAAAAGTTGTCGTTATAGTTTAACGGTGCCCGGCAGCATCGGGGGGAAATGCGACGGTAAAAGAATAGAAGTTATGGTAGTGAAAGTCTGACAGTGGGTGGGCAGGAGGGGTGGTAGATGGGTCCAACAAGCACCTACCTTACACCTGGGAAAATGGTGTTTGAGTCCTGTGAGATTATAAAGCCAAACCTTGTTCTTTTTTTCCCTAAACCTAACCAAAGTGCATTTTGAAAGAAGACAATGCATGTAACGTCCTAGAGCATCAACAATCAATGCACCAAGGGTACCTTACATGTCGTATCTGGACGTGGAAGGTCCATGACCAAACGTCGTCATGAAAATGTGTTGCCCAAAACATGTTTTGTATGTTTGTTTTTCATGTGTGTTTAGATTATAATTTTGAGGTTCCTGATATCAGACAGAACTGTCAACCTGTTGCACCTCATTTCCGTCTCCAGTCTGACATTGTATCCATGCTAACCAATTTCCTTGAAGGTGAGGGGTTCAATCTTCCTAACCAATTACCAGAGACCAACATGTCAGCCCTGAATCTAACATCATTCTAAAAGTCTGTGTCCACATAGTGTTATTGTCTTATAGTGTAATCTGTGCTGGTGACAGCTGTGGCAGGAGTTACTGTTTTTTTGGGTTGTCTGTCCTTCCCATTCTTGTGAACACAATATCTCAAGAACACCTGGAGGGAATTTCTTCATATTTGATACAAACACCCACTTGAACTCAACAATGACCTTAATTGAATTTGGTGGTCATCGATCAAAGGTCATGGTTACTGTGACCTCCTCCATCTCATTCTTATGAACGCGATATCTCTTGAACACCTTGAAGAAATCTCCTCAAATTTGGCACAAACGTCCACTTGGACTCTACAAATTGATTACAATATAATGGTTAAAGGTCAAAGTCACTGTCAAATGTATCTAAAATTATAAAATGATAACATTATATATCCAAAAGGTCAAAGGTCAACTTCACTGTGACATCAAGGCACAAAAAGAGAGACATTTGGTCGAATACTGAATGGTGACACTAGTCTTGGGTGTCCACCTTGAAACTGTGCTGACTGTATAGATCTTCTGTGCTGCCGGGGGGAAGATATATAACATATATGGATGTAAACAATGAGGGCAACTTGACTGGTGCTCGAAGGCAAACAACTGCAAGGCAGTAATTCTAGTTTTCTCAGCGCCGGAGTCTTTTTTCAATTGTTCCTGATGAGGAGCAAGCTAGTAAAAAAGCGGCACGCCCAGCATTTTTTTGAGTGCTTCGGCTTTTTTGTGCAGCCACCTCTAGTTTCAGACAGATATAGACGATGTTACTGCCGTCTTTTAAATAGGGTACTGTCCAACTGTAACAACAAAGACAGAACAGCCCATTTATGAGAGCAGATTGGCCGGCGTACACTTGATGTTGCCAGTGAGTGTTTTGCTTTTATCAGCATTAGCGTTGTAAGCCTGTAAACTGTGTCGTCAGAACCTGTGTTAAAGTAGCTTTATGTTAGCTACCAAGCTAACATTAGTGTCAAGATATTGTTGTCATAGAAACAATACCCATGCCCAGCACCTCGTAAAAAAAAAAGAAAAAAAATTGCGAGTGTCTTTTTTAAAGTCGTGGGATGAAGCGGCCCCAGCATCCTGCCACTGCTCTTCTGCTGAAGAAAAACGCTACGTGGACATAGGCCCAAAGTCCACATGCCCGAAGTTTTAAGACTGGAGCCAAGCTAAGTAAAACAAACCAACGACACGATGTTGGGCGATACTGAGAAGACATGTTGATTTAGAACAGCCCCCATAGCAGCATCTATCTTGTCTATAGTGCTTGCCATTGTGGTTATTACTCCTCATGGGTTATGACGCACAAATTGACAACACTTAACAACAGTTTGACAAAGGCATTAGTCCCGCCTGTGATGCTGATTGGCCAATCAAGTCCCATTGCAACGCTCAGTGGTTGTTTTTATATTTTAACGGAGAAACCGTTGGATAATGTCACAATGTTGGATGAGTCAGTCAACTCAAACTGTAGATGTATAATGATACCTAAATACCGCATCCCAAAATGGCATCTATTAATTCCAATTAGAAATGCTTGCCTGGTACATACACCAAACAAAGGTTTATAACCTCTGGGTTTAGTAGTGTTTCTCCTGCTGGCCCTGTCCACAAGTTCCAGCTCGACAGCTCCAGGAAAGTTTTACAAATATAAAACCTCCATGGATCAAAAAGTCATAATGAAAAGAGACATAATTGACTTTGTTTGCAGTTCGAGGTGTCCTGTCAACAGTTATACAGATGTCTATGCCTATGGCGAAAATGCTTTCGGTCGCAGTGGATTTTTTTTGCTGCAATACAGCGAGTGACCACTAGGAAACATTAACAACAAGGCTGAGCAGTGCCCCGGGGGAATTTGGTGGAGTTTGCCAATTCAAAGGTTTGGACTCAGGCAGGTTTTGGGGTTTGGCTGACTTTCTCTTCACATTTCATTAAAACTATTTTTGCTGAAATGAGGACACACACTGGGAAACTTGTTCAAGGTTGTCTGGGGTCTGGCTCAGTTGTGACTGGCGCAGTGTGAAAAGGTAATAGAAATGTAAAAAAAAAGGTTCAGTGTTCATCGTGTACATGACTTGTGGGCCAATCTATTTAGGTCCAGTATTATGTGAGTAAAAGATCTGAAATGCGTGGCAAGGACACTGCAGATGGTTCCATAACAGACTCAATTATTAGTTATAATTATGTGTTGTCATAATACCTTCACTGCATGTTCACAACATTTATCCCACAACAAATGGCGCATTATAAAGCACTATAATTGCTATGAATAGCTGCAGTTAAAGGAGAGAAGTGCTTGTAGTGCCTTATAATGCTAAATTAGCTCGGCTATCGGAGTCCTATTTTGGTCAGTGAATCACACGCAGCCACAGCAAACTGTTTCCAACCAAACTTTTAATGAGTCCTGTATATTCTCTTCGTCTTGCCTTGAAAACCATATGCATATTTGCTCAGCTGGTTTTGTGCCAAGATCCACTGCACCTCTGAGGTGCAATTTACAGATGGCATGTTCATTGTTGTCCAGGGAACAGTTCATTTGACACCAGACATTGTACCCAGGTTGCAATGGGACGGAGCTTGACATTTTATCTTCCATGTACCATCTCAGGAAATGCCCCCTGCCAGAAGGCCCACCGACCGGAAAACTGTCTCTGCAGGCGTCTGGGTCCTTCGTCAAGATATCTCTTTCCATTTCTGACCTTCGCCTCCTCTCTCCACCGTTTCTTTCTTTATGTTTTTGTTCAGAAGGTTGTGGGTACTTTTCAATTATTGCTGGCACAGAGCTTCAATTACCTGTAGAGCCCGACTTCTGAAATCCGTGCAGAGATTTCTTAATGTCTGAGGAATAGTTCTGTGAGGAACAGATCCTCTGTCTGACGCAAAGGAGGTAGAAGAACAGCAGGTACTTTACTGTGAAAGCATGAGAAGTCTGAGCTTACTGTAGTTTTCCCCGCTATACAATAATTATTGCCTGTGTTCAGCTTCACGCTCAGACAATCCTCAATGCATCATTCTCAACATGAAGGTCAAATTGCACAGTCAAATGCATCGAAGCATTGATTAGGAGGACACAACAGGTGCAGGTAGTTCATCTTTACATGTTACCTTGAACACACACCTGTAACTTGTGGACACTTGAGCTGAAAAACACAGCTGGAGCCTCATCTCTGCGTTTGAATGTAATGTCAAGTGTCGTCAGCTCACAGTGAGATCATTAAGATTAATCAATCTGTTGCTACATCAGCTGTGTGTTGGGTACAAAATATCTCATACATATGACCCCCCTCTACACTACACGCGCTCTTCTTCATGTTCTCCCCGGCTCACTGCTCTTTTTATGGCGTACTCATGAGCCCATTTTTCAGCATGTGATAGAAACGTGCCAACATTAGACAGCATCACTTTCTCTGGGACCTAATCCCTGCCTCGCTGAAAGCTGTTTATATAATTACCCATTCTCTCTAAAAGATGGGATGAGGGAGCCCTGCGCCTATGTGTGAAGGAGGGGGAGAGTCTGAGTGTGTGTGTGTGTGTGTGTGTGTGTGTGTGTGTGTGTGTGTGTGTGTGTGTATGTGTGTGACTTGGCTTAAACAGAAGAGTTAAATATATGGTATCAGACAGACAGACAGCCGGCAGCAAGGGACCGAAGTTAATGGTATTTTATGCCACCGGGTATCTCACAGTGCAATAAGAGTGGAAAAAAGGAAAAGAAAACAAAGCCATAACTGCTGAGCATAATTTAATAATGTAGTATAATAAATATTTGAGGGGAGTTATTCTGTCACCATTTAAATTGTGGATGGAACACTATTATGCTATCAGTGATGAATATGCTTTGGTGAGTAGATGGGAAGGCGATGATTGAAATTCATGTTAAATTGCAAAACGCAATTTCAGAGGCCATTTTGTAGCGAATTTAGTGCACGATTTATAAATCAATAGTTTTATTAAGAATGAGTATTTACATGATTTATGACTTTGGATGTATTTCATCCTTTGGTGGCACAAAACTCTGCTTTTTTTTTCATTTTCTGGGATATAAATATTTATTCAATGTATACGTCCAGAGCTTTGACCCAAACCTTTTACAGCACTGGCTTGTTTCCATGAGGATAATATATTGTATTTCATACCTTTTTATAAAGGTGGAAGTCCTGCTGGAGTTCATAAGGTTGTGTACACTCTATATATCTGAGGCAAATATATACATATATATATATATGAGGCAACTGATGGCAAGCACATTGAGGTCATTGTCTCTTTTAAACTTAATGACAGATGTTACACCCTATCTGTTGAAATACAAGTACATGTTTTAAGATCATTATTATTTTATTGGGTATTCTGGGAGCATTTAAGCCTGTTTCATACAGTTAACAGGAGAGAAATGACAGGAAATGAGGGGAGCGAGAGATGGGGAATGACATACAATAAAAGTTCCTCGTTGAATTTGAACTGGGAATGTTGTGATTGATGCTCAGTGCCTTAAACCCCAAGGCAAAGATTAAAAAGATTGTGCAGTTTGAGCAAAGAGACGGTCGTTTCACTTTTTTATTCGCGCTATTAGTGTCGCTGTACGCATGTCGTTTCTGTCATTTGGTGCGAATACTTTGGTTTGGGGGAAAATGTATTGGATGAATTCACAAAGAAATCTGGTTCAGACATTCATGGTTTGCATATGAGGAAAAGCCCATTTGTCTGAAGAAGATATTGGCATTGCACATTTCGAAAAACCACAAATTTGTTACATTTGCACATTTGAAATGAAGGTTTCTGACGTGTTGTATGAGCTGACATTGTCATGGTGAGGTGAAGATGAGGGTGGATGGTGTGACTACCAGGTGAGACACCTGCCAAGCTGCAGACCAGAGTTAATGACCATCAAACAGCAGAACTGTTTTGTTTTTTTTAGCAAACCGTAGCTGCATTTTAGCCCTCAAATGTGGATGTCTTTTAGCGATCCATCGTTGTTTATCCACAAGGGGTAGTGTCATGAAAAGCAATTGTTTTCTGTCTGGATTGTGCCACCACAACCATGTATTTTAGCAAAACATGATTATTTTTTAACCCTAACCAAGTGGTTTTTGCGCCTAAACCTCATTACAGGTTAACCACAGCCAGTGTTAGGCAATTAACTCTCAAAATGTAATACATTACATATTTCTAGTTACCTTTTTTGAATAAATTACTTTAAAATATATCTCCCTGTGTGGAGTAAAAAGTTACGTAGTTCAATATTTTTGTTGTACTTTCACCAAAATGATCTCAGAAGAATTAATGTTCATGTTAAATGGATGAGGGTCATGTTGTTTCACAGAAGCTACAGTTTATCATAGTCTTTTTCAAAACCAGTGCTGCAGGTCTGACCCATTCATACGTTCACATACAATGGTTACCACAATCCCCTGCCTATATTAATAACAGTGTGATGGTATAGAACAATGAAAATAGCCTTGACCGTTTTAAATAAATAAATAAATATCCTTGGACACAGTTTGGGTCAGGCAGAGGATCAAAGTCTGATAATCGTGACATATGGATAAATATTTCTGGGCCCACGGTATGAAACACAATACACTAATGTTGAGGTTAGCACAACAAACAGAATGGCGTGAGATTAAGTCACTATGAAAAGTGTAAATTAATGCACTGGAGCTGGAGGACCCACCTGCTGGTTCCCAGTGTGCCGGTCAGCTACAGCAGCACCGGAGAGAGAGTTATGAATAAGAAAAGGACTGTGTGCCGGTGTTGATCTGCAGTTGTAGGCGATGTGAATGGAAACATCCGACATATTCTAACATCACCCAGATGTGCCGATCACCAGGATGAGGAAAAAACAAACTAGAGGTCAACTCCTAATACCTGCTATCGTCTAGCAGCTTTAGGTCACAGAAGCATAATGGGATACAATGTAGACATCGCAGGTGTATTAATGGAAACACTCTGACCATGATAACCCATAGTTCGGCTTGACCCAGATGTATCGATCGCTGGTGGCTTCTTTTAGCGTATAATGACATGACAACATACAACAACCTTTGGGGGATTTTTTTGTCTGATGGATCAATGTGGATAAATGATAAATGAAAACAATAGACAGTTTATTTTGGGTAGTAACATGTTACCTGACATTATAAATGTAATAATATTACCTGAAGTCCTGTTGGTAATGCGCCATATTATGTGTCGACTGCTAAAATGTGATATATTACTGTAAGGCGTTACCCCCAACACTGACCACAGCGTTGCTAAAACATTAAGTTTCAATGTATTCGCTATATAATATCAGTACCATTGTAACATATCGTGGTTTGCAGAATGTACAATGCCATCATTTTTAATGGCGATTGGGTTGGAGGAATTTTTTGGGGACCTTCGTGATCCCCTGACTCATCTATGATCTGCAGGCTGCACTTGATCATACCAGTGCGTCAATGTTCCACTTCAACAGCTTCAGTTTATAATGATATACCTTAAAAACTAATATTGCAGCATCACATTATCATAAAAGTGTTCACATGCAGTTCAAAGCACAGCTAAACCCAGACTTGTGACTGGTGAATTACACCTATGGCTGAATCAGTTCAGACTGATAAGAGTTGACCCAAGTCTTACAATGTAGGTCTGAGTCGGACAAGCTGCTATTTTGGTAACAGCATGGCCTTTCCTCTGCCACTACTCTCAGGGCAATTTTGTTTTCTGGTAATGAGCATTAGAGCTCATTACCGGAGCTTAGAATTACTTTTGTTCCACTTCAGGATACCCTGTTGCTCCCCTGTGCCTCCATGGAACCTGATTTTCTGGTTGTGTGAAGATTTTCTTTAAGTGGCCACTTAAATATGGGCAATAATTTCAAGACATGGCATATTAGGGAAGAATATTTCTAATATCAGGAAACCATATAAAATACAGCCACAGTGAGGCTGCTATATCAAGGAGAAACAGCTGATATGAAGTGATGATTTTTTTGCAATCAGTTAAAATTGTAGAATAATGGCACAGTTTGAACAGATTTTTTTTTTTTTGCAGCAAAATGGATCAGTATTTAATAGAATTGTATCCACAGCAGCAGAAACAGGATCGTTCAGTGACGCAAAGAAATGTCAGCATCACACAAATGAAAACACAGATCGCATGACGGGTTGATGTGGACCTAATCAAAGTGACTGCAAGTGGCCGAGCAAACAAACACGGCCCTTTGATGTAAGGCTGGCTTTCTTTTTTGCCCCTGCCATTGAGATTAAGGAAAATGAGATTGCTTTCATGCCTTTGCAAATATCTTCATGTTAGGAATTAATTTTCCCTTGGCCCAAGATGCAATGAATAATAAATTGGCAGAAAAGTTCCCCATCTGTGAAGATGGGTAGGAAGCATGAATCTCTTGAGGGAAAACTTTAAGACCATAAAGTCTTACTGACTGGATATCTGAAAACTGTGTATTTCAGACTATTAGATATGCCTTGTTTGGTAGGGGATAATACTGCAGTGTAAGTGCTGCTATTACCTGTTGATTAGGACAAAAATGAGTCGTTTCCAGCCCAGTCGCCAGACAAAACATTGGCATTGTACGTTTCAGCACATGTGCTACATTTGCACGTGATTATGTTTAAGCATCAACAGCCCTGGTTTTAGACACAAAAAACACTTTGGAAAAGATCATGTTTTGGTTTAGAATATCGGGTTTTGGTGGCTAAAAAGCTGCTGGAAAAGCTGCACTGTCTCAGTAAAAATACAATTGCTTTCTGTGGCACTTATCCAGCAGGAAATGTAGCACTGTCTTAGTAGAAAACACAAAATAACTGCTTTTGGTGGCACTATCCTGGCAGGAAATGCAGCGATGTCTCAGCACAAATCAACAACTTTTCAGCACTTTCCAAACACTGCAACTGGCCATTAAGAAATGCTCACGTTTGTTGGCTAAAAATGCAGGATAAGTGATGACTCATGTCCTTTAGGGATGACTCTCTGCCCCCAGCTAAGAATTTTCCAAGTCGACCAATAGCCGTCATTTAGGGCCATTAGTCGACTAGTTGGCTGCATGTTTATGATATTAATTTAATTATTAAATGATATATTTTGGGCGGGGCAACACAATGGTTTGAGTTGAAGGTGTGAGAAAGAATAGTATCAGTAACATTGTTAACACTGTGCTACATTACAGAGAAATACAAACCGTACCAATGAACCTTCATTAATATAGGCCTATATTTTATCTACAAGTGCACGTCACACACTGAGCGAGCCGCCTGTTAATGACGCTGTGGGCTAATGGGCATGTAGCTACTTCCATGTTTCAGATGATACGTCATGTTTGTAGTTGACCAATGAAGATGAGTTTACATATCACCTTGGGTTGGTCCTTCACCTTCTCAAAATGATCCCACACTTTGGATTTCCTGCCTGACATGTTATTAACTAGCCTGTGGAATAACTGCAGGCACCAGCCCTGGAAATAAACCTGACTCCTGTCTGACTGCTGAGCGTGGCCACTTCCTGTGTCTGTCCTTTCAAATTAAATTCCCACATGATCCACTCATATAGGTTTTGATTTATTTTGACAAGGCACAGCTCCTAATAGAGTTTCACATTTGTTTTTAGTTAGGCGACCAATGAAATCTTGCAATCTAATGACCTCTCTAGTTGACTAATGTTTGGTCGACTATGAGGGGACAGCCCTACTAAAAGACAACCTGTTTTGTTGTTTGTTGGTCTGCAGTACTTGGCAGGCATCTTGCCAAGGTGTCACAGCATCTACCACACCCTCCACCTCCAGATGACAAAGTCAGCTCATATACCATGTCACAGAGAAGTTGATATGATGCGTATAAAGCGTGCAATGTTATGTATTTGTGGTTTGCAGAAATGTACAATGCCAGCATTTTCCTCTGGAAACAGGGCCTGCCCTCTCAGCACATCAGTAATTTTAGCAGATAATCTCATGATACTGTCTCTACATGCCTGTTGAGCTGAAGAGCACCATGGAAAAAAGGCCTTTGTAACTGTCCCTTTAATTATGATATTTCTCAGGATGATGCAAATTATCCTGTGAATCATTTCAGTCCTATATACAAGCTGGATTATGCTGGCCCTTGTAGGCTTGTTAAGTAGGTCTGGTGGTCAAAATGGATTTCACATTTTAATGGGCTTATAAAACCACTGGGCAGTTTGTTTTCCCACAGTAACACTCCCGTTGTATATGCTAACTGGGATGCCACTTAACACCGCAGTTTTCATAATGGTGTATAATTACTGTTAATTTGCCCCCCAAAAAAAGAGAGTCAGTGATCTCCTGTGGTTGTTGTACTTTGTTCCTATTAGGACCCATTATAGCACGCTGAAATAGGCCAGCTATTGTGTGAGAAGGCAGAGGAGAGGGCACAGTAGATGCATTATATATCATGGAAACCAAGAAGATAACCTTTTAACAACACTGAATTATTACTCTGTTACAGTACTTTACTCTGCATTTAGTGCTGCACTGTCGGCCATGCAGAAGGAAAAATTACTGATGGGTTTGTTAACTCTAATAAGAGAACACTTTCGTCATATAGCTGCTTGCTGAGCATTAAAAGATAGACCATTGATTTTTCATTGTGCACAGATGGAGATGACAGTAGGCATAGTAAACAAAGGCGCTGCCATGCCAGCAAATATGGGAAACACCAGATTTTTTAACAAAATATTGGACATAATTTAACTCGGTTTACATCTGATATTTTTACTTTCCCTGACACTGAATATAACCCTTGCTTTTTTTTTTTGCCGCTGTGGGATTTAGAGAAGAAAGAAGTGTTTGGCTGGAGTGAGATATGGGGTCACATCTTTTCAAATGTGTGAAGCTTTGCAGTGTCAGCAAAGTGAGCTGCAGCCTGGGAATATATTTTGTAGCTCGGAGAAGAGCTCTCAGCCGTTGACTTATTGTCACATCTATAGTATGTCTGGAAGAGATTGTTACCCACCAGGAAGTGAAACATGTTTGGGCCCACGGCCATGTACACTTCACATGTAATTCACAATGTCAGTGTGCAGTGTTCCACTTTCAAAATGTGTCCCTGCTAAAGCCTGCTTTGTTTACATGGCATGCAGACAAAGCAGATGTCTGATGCATCTGTTGGAGTGTTTCACACATTAACAAGTATTCTACTCCCAAAGATGTGAAAAATGTTGTTTGTAAACTTCATTAAATGGACTAAAAGTTCCAAACTTTATATTTCCTATCAAACATTTAAATTAGTATTTCACTGCTAGAAGGAAAGTCTTAAGAAAGTCAGAGAAAAAAAGTCATAAAACTGGGCTGGCTATGCAGTAGAAAGATGCAAATGTTTTTGAAATTGGTGCCATGTGACCAGTGAAAACAGAGGGAAAGGGCTGTGGCATTCGTTTTGCTCAAGAAGTGGACAACGTACAACAACTAGCACTGTATCGCTTTGGAACAATAAATGCTGCTGGTGGGGGATGTAATCATGGATGCATTAAGAGACCTGGATACAGCCTTGAAGGCAGGACCCTGATCATTCCTATGACAGTTTTCCGGTGGTGTGAAGCTAAAGAAGCCGTATTTCTGCAATATGAAATTACCCAAATGATCAGCGCTGATTCCGCATCATTGGGCCCATAGATCAAGCGCATTAGAAACTTACAGCCAACTTCTGCCAGCCAAGCAGCTGACCTCAGGTTCGATGCTTCGCTAACTTGAATGGGCTTAAAATGATTTAATCTTGCTACTCTTTTGAATTTTCCAATACATAAAAATGTCTCTGAAATTACACAAAATGGATCATAGTGAAAGGAATCATTTTGCTGGGGTTGTGAATCTCAAAGAAATGCATCCACTTATTACAGACGTCTCTTTTGTACGAGGGAGGATTACACCATGTTAAAGAAAATGAATCTTGGATTTGGAGAATCATAAATCGGAGTCGAAAATCTACAAGAATAAAGTTGTAAATATATGAGAATAAAGTTGGAATATTATGAGATTAAATTTGTCATTTCAGGAGAAACCAGTCAGAGATTAAAGACCTTTGCACACTGAGTCCATAATTGTCGTACGTCTAAACATAAATACGACCTCACATTGTGTCGGTCATGTTTGCACACTGAGTCCAAAACTTTCGTCTGTCACTAAAATTTTTGGAACAGGTTCTATTTTCTGTGTTTTTCGCATCCGACAGAGCCTTTAAAGACGTTTGACCAAGAATCAGTGAAGAAAATGTGGTGGATGGACACGGCCGCGACAAGACAAAGGAACTGGGGGCACTGAATAAATTCATAACTCAGATAGCTCACGTTTAACAGGTCAGACAGTAATATGCAGGTGGATGATAATGAAGAGGAGGAGGAGGAGGACGTGGACCATACACAGACAGAGAGAGAGACACAGGGAGGACAGCTCTGCCCCTTTATGCAGCTGCATTGCCAAATGCAAGACAAGGAGGGAGTGGTAACAGATGAATAACTCCAGTGGAGAGAAGCAACAGAATAAATGTGTTTTCATTTTGCGAATTTTCGCAGTGCTTAAAACAAAAAAATGCATTGGACATCCAAAAAAACCCAACAGACTAAGTGTGCAAAGGCCTTAAGACTGGAACGTGGTTATAAAAAGTGACAAAGTGTATGCAAACAGTGTTGGGGGTGACAGTAAATTATGTTTAGGCAGCACTGAAGTAATACAACTCATTAGCAACAGGATTTCAGGTGATATTATTACATTTACAATGTCACATAATGTGTTCATACATTTCAGATTTCCACCTTTATTATTGTAATATAATAATAATTGTAAAATAATGTAAGATTTTTTTTAACATGACCTTCATCCTCCTCATATCATCACGTTAAAGACCATGGAAATTGCAGTACCGCTGTTTGACCACTATGAAAATTGGCTTCAATGCCCGGCACGCCTTCTGGGGGTCTGGACGTAATGTGAGCTTGGCTGTTTTGACACATGAAACAATATGACAGCCAGCTGGTAACAAGCAATCTCAACTTACAGTAGAACAGTGCACTAAAATATCCTTCTTAAAACATTTTAAGGGAAAAATAGGCAACACAGTAACAGAATCTTGGTTCATATTTAATCAGCTTAGTAGTACCGTTTAATCTCAGTTTTTTTAGTCTCCATTTTTACAATACAGGAAACAGTATGGTGCTCACTTCCTGTTTACAAATTCTCGTATTACGACCAAACAGTGCACTAAAATATGTTTCTGAAAACATTTTAGGTGACAAGAGGCAATGCAGTAACAGAATCTTGGTGTTTAATTGATAAGAACTGCCTAGTTTTACAGTTTGATCACAGTTTGGTCTGAGTTGAAGAGATGGGTCCAACTATCTCTAAGTGCAATCTTTAGTTCGAGCAACAGTCCTGGTTTTGGGAAAATCTGCCAGATTTTAGCTGGGAGATCTAAGTGCTGGCAAGATGGAAGGAAAGTTAACCACAGTCCATGTACGCACACTACCCACACTGTTATTATACAAAGCTGAAAATCCACAAGTATGCCTTTAAATGAATTACTACATCAAACATATACAAGTCAATAAAAACACCTGACAGGCAGACAGTGGTAATGGAAGTCTCTATCATCTGCCACACATGTGTGAACTTACCCCATCTGCACATTTGTGTGTTGTAACTAACAAATGTTGTATTGATTTTTGATTTATCACAAGTCTCAAGTAAGCCAGCTGTGAAGTAGACGCTGCAGGTTGTGGGTTGTTTCATCAATGATTACTTACGATTTTGGACAATGAACCAGAGTAACACACGGCGTACAGTAGCTCTGTAACAGAGTTTCCATGACTGTGATCTGCTGCGAGCGTTTTCTCAGTTTCTGTGTCAGAGCGCTGCTGGGCATGACTTGAGAGAGCGGAACATCTGTGGCATCCATCAGTGCTCCTGACATGACTTTGTGTCTGAGTGCGGTTTAATCATTGCAATCCCCTACCCCCCACCCCGCGGTGACTCATCCTGCTTGACTGAGACCTTCTATCCACCCAAATTATATCGCTACACTACCATGTAATTCCCTCTCGCAAAAGGCGGATCAAAAATGTTTTCTGCTGTAAGATATTTTTATCCACCAACCAGCCTGAGTGTTAATTATAGCAAATATTCATATATTAAAGTAAAGCCCTCTGTGAATTGGCAGAGTGCAGCAGGCAGCACTCTTTGACACAGCAGTAATGTTTAAATCATCACAGTGGTATTACCTCCACATGTGTGTTCCTACTGAACTTATTATCCTCAGCTGAGCACTGAAAATTGGAATAATCGGGATTTCAGAGGGTGATAAGCGTGGCGGAGCTTCATATTTAACTCTGGGTGTACAACAAATATTAATGACAGCGCAGAGTGAATGTCAACACATAAAAACCCATCAGCAGCCACTAAACAGTGAGGTGTGGTTGTGGTAATTGATTGATTGGTTGACTGATTAATTGCGGATGCTGTCACAAGGAGCTGTGTGGTTATGCAAATGACGCAGCTCTTTCAGATCTCAGGAGGGAATTCTGTATCGCACCCCTACCTTGTTATAAAAAACTAATAAATATTAAATGAAGCATGCGTACATAAAAATCTTGTCAAGTGATTTGATAGTAATACCCTCTGTATGTTTCATATCCCAATGGAAACCAATAGAAAAGCTCATGTGATGCCAGGTGAAGCCGATATCAGCCAAAAGTGCCATTCACTCATTAACTTAAATGTACTAAAACATTCTGGTTACATATGAAGAGCGTCATACCTGATGGCCGTCACCTTCATTCAAAATCAGAAGACTGGAGTTAAGTGTGGGCTACATAAAATTTGACTACTCGACATCAATGATTTTACAGCAGTGATGAAACGGGGACAGATGGGTCACACCTTCAGAGAATTCTCACTGAGAAAAAAACATGAAGGTTTTCTGTGAGTGAGAAGCATTTTACAAGATGGTGGTGGAAGGATAGCTTGGAGTAGGTGAAGTGATGGAAAAGGGAATTTTTAATCAACACCCAGGTGCTCAAGATTTATAGGTCTAATAGAAAAAGAGAATATACCTGTCTGTTATTGGCTGGTTGGTGCCTTAGCACAAAGGCTTCATACTCAAAGAGTCATCAGCTACATTTGACCAAGGGCTAAGGGCCAGATTTTTGGAAGGGGCCAGACTTTCAAAGGAAAATACACACACAGTCACACATACAGTACTGTGCCGAAGTTTTAGGCAGGTGTAAAAAAATGCTGTAACGAGTAAAGAGTGAGCAAACAGAGGAAAAATCTAAATCAAATCAATATTTGGAGTGACCACCCTTTGCTTTCAACAGCATCGATTATTCTAGGTACACTTGCACAGTTTTTGAAGGAACTCGACAGGTAGGTTGTTCCAAACATCTTGGAGAACTAACCACAGATCTTCTGTAGATGTAGGCTGCCTCAAATCCTTCTGTCTCCTCACGAAATCCCAGACAGACTTGATGATTTTGAGATCAGCCAAATATTCTTAATTTTGACTCATCCCATTTCCTATTTTTTCGTGCATAGTTTAGTCGCTTGGCCTTGTTTCCACGTTGGAGGTATGGATTTTTGGCCGCAATTCTTCCATGAAGACCACTTCTGGCCAGACTTCTCTGGACAGTAGATGGGTGTATCTGGGTCCCACTGGTCTCTGCTAGTTCTGAGCTGATGGCACTGCTGGACATCTTCTGATTTCAAAGGGAAGTAGCATAATGTGTCTTTCATCTGCTGTACTAAGTTTCCTTGGCTGAGCACTGCATCTACAGTCCTCAACATTGCCTGTGTCTTTGTGCTTCTTCAAAAGAGCTTGAACAGCACATCCTGAAACCCCAGTCTGCTTTGAAATCTTTACCTGGGAGAGACCTTGCTGATGCAGTGTAACTACCTTGTGTGTTGCTGCTGTGCTCAGTCTTGTCATGGTGAATGACCTGTGACATGAAACTGTCTTCCACAACGCCACCTTGGTAGCATAGTTTGACTGTTCCTCACCCAGTTGTAAGCCTCCTACGCAGCTGTTTCTGTTTCAGTTAATGACTGTGTTTCAACCTACATATGAAATCGATGATCATCAGCACCTGTTTGGTATAACTGGTTAATAATACACCTGACTATGATCCCACAAAATCCCTGACTTTGTGCAAGTGGTGAAGGGTGGTCACATCAAAAATCGATTAAATTTAGATTTTTCTTCTGTTAGCTCACGTTGCATTTTGTAAATTGCTAATAATAAACAATAAGACTCTATATTTTTGAAAGCATTCCTACTTTACAGGATTTCCTCACACCTGCCTAAAACCTTTGCACAGTACTATGTATATATAGTCAGGGTGCAAAGGTGGAAGGTGGACTATTGCATGCAATGTTTATGTTTCTGTATTGTTAATGTTTTACTCAAAATGCTGCTTTGTCACTTTTTGAAGTACTCTACTACACGCTAATAATAACCTGACAGGTGAATTTACCATGTGTTTAGTGGCTGCAGTTGGAACTTACATGAATGGGGTTGGTAAGTTCCTCCAAATAAAAGTATTTCCATCCCAATTGTGTTGGGGGTTTAATGTAGGAAAAATGCGATCCTAAATGCAGGAACACATTTTTCCCCACGTCATATTTTCTGCATTGATTGATATTCTGCAGGCCAGCTTGGACGCTTTGGCGGGCTGAATGTAGTACGCAGGCCGCCGGTTAAGGATCGCTGGTCTGTAGCTATGCTAGCAGCTATGTGAGGCTGCACTTGGACACAGCTTTGCTTGCAACTAATTACTAACACCAAAATGCTAATGTGCTCACAATAACAATGCTAACATGCTGATGCTTACCATCCTAACAATTGCAGTTTAGCACGTTAGCATGCCAACATTTGCTACTTAACCCAAAGCTGAGACTAAGGCTCACCTTGCTTTGCCTTAGGGCTTTGCTTGCCTTTTAATTTTTGTTTTATTTACATGCTGTATGCTTTGTCCTATGTATTCTTTTTAACTGCAACGTTTATGAGGTGATTCTGCACTTTAAATTAATTGACTGATTGGAATGTCATGCATTTTATGGGTATTTGATCGTAACCCAAAGAACTGAAAAAATCAAATTTTTTATCTGATAGATCAAACGTCATAGATAAAAAAGTCAAGAGACCACTAAAGTTATTGAGAATCATAGTCAGAGGAAAATCAATGTCTGATATAAGTTGCCGATACATTATTGATGTTGCCATTGATTGTTTGATTAATCGTGATGATCCCCCTGTGAGTTAATGACACTTGGCATATCATTCAGCAAACATGTGAAGCAGGCACAGGTGGCAGCGCAGATGATACAGATGATTACTTGATTACCAATGATGCGATTATCCTATAGAATGCCTTGTCAAGTTGAAAATGTATGGAAATGTAGAAAAATGTTTGTATCCAGCACTCTTGTTTTGCCCTTGATGAAAGCGACACATGAACTGAACAGGTCTGTGTGTGGTCCTCCTCTGTCAACCGAACATGAACATCTGAGCCAAATTAAATGGTAATCCATTCAACAGTTGTTGACACATTTCACCTAAAAACAATAATACCACCTGCATGGTGGCACTACAGGAAATGTCAGGGGATCACCAACGACTGTAGAGCCCCTAACCCACTGCACAAGAAACCCACTTACACCCACTGACATCTGGCATCTGTAGCTGATGGGAAAGGGCACAATCGACATTTACACATGGGACTACTCTGCAGTAGTCACGGGTATTTATTGGCCATAATCAAAGACTGTACACACCCTAGGATACCATCTGTTTGATCTGCTGCCCTCTGGAGGGTGCTTCAAATCATTCAGAACCCAGACAAACAGACTCAAACACAGCTTTCCCCCACAGCAATAAGGACTTTGAATAAATTCAAATACACAGGATGACACTTCATTTTTTTTCTACACTATATGTGCAATATTCACAGTTGCACTCTGTGTATTTCTTTTGCCTATTTATTGTCAATTATTTGTTAGTGTGAAGTGGAATGTATGGAGGATGTGGTTTTAACTGTCAGCATCTTGCAGGAGTAGCACTCAAAATTTCATTGTGTTTTGTAATCATATAATGACAATAAAAGGCATTCTCATTCTGATAATCAGCTCCATCTCCTGTTGCCTCCAATCAGCAGTGATGGAAACACAACACCTAGGTGAACGCATTAATTTTAGCCCCTTTACGAGCACGATGTAATGGCAGGCTGCCACGTAATACCATCTGCCTCCGTCCAAGCAGTGCTCGAACATTGTTCCAAATTTTCGAATGTTAAAGGGAGACTGAATAATTAACAGAAATAAATAAGAAGTAACCACAGTAATGTTTACACCTGCCTCCATGCTGCTTCTTCAGCTTACTAACCTGTTTTCTGGGCCAGTCCGTAATGTTAAACGTGACAGACCAGTAAAAAAAAAAAAAAAAGCAGAAAGGCATTAATGTCTACTGCAGAGCTGTGTACACAGCTCTTGTCTACTGGCAATAGGAGAGCAATCTATCGCCTATTTTTAACGGGTTTCAGCATTTAAAAACCTGCATTTACGTGCTAATTTTGATGGAGAAATGGTATAGGACTCATCTTCTGGGGACCATGGATGTCTATATACACTTTTATGATATCTGATAATATTGGCATGTCGTCAGTAACAGCCAATATTGGCTTTAAGATTAACTTTTGGAATCAGCTGACATGCTTTTTTTTTTATTTTGCACAATGAATGAATATTACATACATTGAAAAAAAGAGTATGTATGCATAGTATAATGTTGATTCCACCACAAAAGAGACTAGATTATCACTAAAATTAGGTAGGGGAAAAAGTGGATACATCAATATCGGTGCGGAGTTGAGTTACATATCGGATATTGGCAAAAAAAAACAAAACAATATTGCGCATCCCTAATCCATTCAATTATAGTTATTTCAGTGGTGGACCAAACAACTAAACAACATTTCCAACCCTAAGGGTGCTTTCACACCTGTCCTGTTTGGTTTGGTTCAATCAAACTCAAGTTCGTTTGCCCCCCTAAGTGCGGTTCGTTTGGGCAGGTGTGAACACAGCAAAACAACCGGACCAAGACGTTCTCAAAGACGTGGTCTCGAACTCTGATGCGGTTCGTTTGTGGTGAGAACGTGTTCCGACCTGGATCTGAACCAACTGCAGTCACATGACACATTGTTTGGGTTAAACATGAGCATGTTACAGTCCTGGAGGATTATTAATGTGCGCCTCCTCCTTTACTGCCTTAATATGCACATTCAGCACATCCAATGCATCAAAACATTGTTTTCTAGTTGGAGCCGCGCCTCGTTTTCAAACTGTATGGTTTGACTCAAATGAACAATGACAGCAATATAGTCCACGATGAGCAGCGCTAAAATCAACCTGCGTAGTTGTCCCTCCATTGTGACATTAGAAAGTGTCACATTTATCTTGCAAGTGTACTCTTCTTCAACGTTTTGTTTACTTCCTGGGTTTTTCCCACATGGAGATTCTGACCAATCAAGAGCAGCTTTCTCACACAAGGCATTTGATCTGGTCCACTTGTAAATGCTGCTGTGAGAACATGAACCAACTCTAGGCAATTATGCAACTTTGCAACAAAATCAGTCCCTGATTCAGACCAAAGCAAGACAACTCTAGGTCTGAAAGCAACGTGAATCTATGCTGCAAGCCTAGCTAAGACTAAGTAGAGAGTCATGTGGGGATTATAGAAAATATTGTTTTACTATCAGTAAGCAGTTTTATATACGATGATGGTGGAAGGATGGGGGTGGGGTGAGAGGAAAAGAGAATTTTTAATCAATACCTAAGGGATCAAGACATATAGGTCTAATAGTAAAATACTCGTAGATTACACAGGTTACATGCTGGCTGGTACTGCTCTACTATGGCTACATCATGAAAAACGATGTTAAGAAGCAGCTTTTATTTCAGACTGAACGACAGACATTTTATTGGCTCATTGTTGCCAAGTGGAATCACCATGAAACACACCAAGTGAACGGAAAAGAGAAGGATTTCAATTACCATACAGTGAAGAAGCGTGACGTCTACTGTACAAAAACAATTTATCCACGTGTCAATCCTCCATTAACTAATTGTTGTTGAAAATGACTCCCAAGCTGCCAGATTGTTTATTGAGTAACTTATCAGTGCTTCTCTTTCTTGCCTAAAGCTGGGAACGGAAGAGGAACTTGATCAATGTCCCATCACTAGCCTGAGTCTGTTAACCACACATACAGTATGCAATAGACTCCACCCAGCACACGCTTAACATGTGTTAAAAGGGTCTCCATTAATCAATTCCATTAACATGTGAGTGTGTTGGGGGGTTGGTGACATTGAAACAACCCAGGATATGCTGCTCACAGTATGAGGTACTTAAAGCAATTCTCTTTGAAGTTCTATTCTGAGTGTAAGTTTCTGTCTTATCTGTGAATGAAATATTAACCTCCAGACCGTTGGCTAAGTGTTTCATAAATATTGCATGGTGTGGAAGAAGTAATTGGTTCCCCCATCTATAATGGCTGTCACCCTGGCCTACAGAAAAGTGAATGGCTGTGCAGAAGATGGCAGTAAGGCTCATAATAGAATTTCACATAACTCTCCCGCATTCTGCATTATGTCCTCAGAAAGGCATTTACTGGCTGCTAGTTTGTAATTGTAGAGTTATTTTCCTAAGTGCAACGTATCAATTTCAGGAGGGAATCATTACCTGTAATCTGACAGCTGAGGAATTTCCCGAACATCTTTCAAAATATCACAGTGAATAATTTGATTCATTCAAACATTATTAAACCTAATTTACTGTAGGAACCAAACAGAGTCTATTTGAGTTTAAAAAGGAAGTGCTTCTGGCTTTGTCCAGGGCCTCAGAGCTGTTGAGTGTGTCCTTGTCACTGGCCCAGTTACTCCGACTGGTCTATTCAATAGTGAGGATCAATATTTCTAATGTAAGTGGTGTCTCAATTATATCAAGGCTTGAAAATCGTTCTTTAGCAGGTTTTCTCTTCATCTACATCTCACCTTCAGTGAACTGAATTTAAAAGACGAATTCACAGAGGGATCAGAGAGCTTGGCACCTGGTTATGGAAAGATCAAATCTCCTTAATGTTTGCTGTTAACTGCTAACATCTTTTTTATGGCTCCTTGAGAGAAACCGAGAAAAACAGGAAGTTAATAAACAATTAACGGTCGCAGCTATGTTTTCTGTACAGTGCACTGAGGGGATGACTGCCACTTAAAACTTGTAATAATCATTATCAGTATCAATTAATTATAATAATGAGTCTCTAGTTACAATCTGTTAGTTGCAGCCTGAGACAACAGTGCTCCTTCAGATTCAGTATTCATGAGTTTCTCAAGGTAAAACTCATTCTGTTAATGGTGTTGCTGGTTGTTGCTCAAAAAATGTATAATGTATAAATGTATTTTACAATAGCTGTTACTTTAAAAAAAAAAAAAAAGTTTTGCATTTCTTTACTAAGTATGCTTGGGCAAGCCATTGGGAGCATTTTAGGGTTGGTGGCATTCATTTTCTCATGGTCGCCGAGCCCAATCTCAAACCTGTTCCTCCATGTTTGATGATTTTCTTTTATCTGACCATTATACAGATAATGGGAAAAACTAACCTACAACATCATTCTTTAATTTCGGGCTGCCCCCATTAGTCGACCAGAAAGGTCATTAGCTGGAAAGATTTCATTGGTTGCTTTGCTGCAGAAATAAAAAAAGTTAAACTTTATTAGGAGCTTCGCCTTGTCAAAATAAATCAAAACCAATATGACTGGACCATGTGGGAATTTAATTTGAAAGGACAGACACAGGAAGTGGCCACGCTCAGCAGTCAGACAGGAGTCAGGTTAATTTCCAGGGCTGGTACCTGCAGTTATTCCACAGGCTAGTTAATAACATGTCGGGCAGGAAATCCAAAGTGTGGGATCATTTTGAGAAGGTGAAGGACCAACCCAAGGTGATATGTAAACTCATCTTCATTGGTCGACTACAAACATGACGTATCATGTGAAACATGGAAGTAGCTACATGCCCATTAGCCACTTAGCACAATCATTACTGCTTTGCTGACAGCGTCATTAATAGGCGGCTCGCTCAGTGTGTGACGTGCACTTGTAGATAAAATAAAGGCCTATATTAATGAAGGTTCATTAGTACGGTTTGTATTTCTCTGTAATGTAGCACAGTGTTAACAATGTTACTGATGCTAGCGACTGTGTTCATAAAGAGCTTGGGGCCTCATGAAGTATCATTGGATTTCCCACTGATTGAGTCTTTGTTAAAAAAAAAAAACCGAAGATCCCAAAGAGCTCATGGGACTGGACCCTGAGGATGTGTCACAGTCTGGGCTGGCTCTAATGAACGCGGCAGGTGGAGGGTTGGAAGTGGATTATGCCAATCAGGCACTGACTAACCAGCTGACAGCGGCCCACAGAGGAAAAGTTTCAATCCTAAAAGCAACGAGAGAATTGGTCAGCCAAGGTGATGGTGAATTCAGATTGGTTGAAGGAAATGTTCAGTGTGAAAGCAGTGTGGAAAAAGCAAAGATAGGAAAGAGAAAGCATTTAAAAAGTAATCATCCTGATTTAATGTTGCAAAGCTTCATCTGACAGGTATAACAATGAGACTTTTATTCATAGAAAATAGGAGTATTTGGTCATTAAAACAACAGAGATATAGAGACACACAAAGAGTTAAGATGGAGGAGAGCCACTGCCTGAATTCACTCTGAACTCATCCCACTTGCAAGCTGTTTTTAAAAAATATATTTGAAGCTGTACTTGCGAAATTGCTGTTAAAATCTGTCTCATGAACAACAAGCACAAAGTACACACAAAAAAGGAGCAACATTATGATATTATGCTCCGGCTCTGCTATCTCCTTTCTCTAGATTATCAAAAAGGCATCAGCATAGCAGCACTGGCACGACATGTTCAAACTCTGCACCGCTCTGCGGTTTTGAAACCAACAGACGAAGGCCTGAACTTTTGGATGGAAGGGATTATAGAGCTGGGCTCAAATTTCTGTCGGAAGAAAGTCTCATCGGTGTCAAGCCGTACGCTGTCGAGAGCCGGCGTAAGAGCTCATCCTTCTGTGGAGAATTTTGGATCCAGTTCTGTCTTTTATCTTCCCGCTTGCAGATGCCTCCGTCAACGTGAGGATGGCTATCTGGGACTTGGTTCCAGTACAATTTGTCGTCTCACTTCCAGGCTTTGCATATACTGTATGTGTGAATGTGTGACTTCTCACAAATACCGGCACACAGCATGAGTACCAGTGAAAACATTCTGATACTGCTCCACAGTATGATTCCTCTAGACCTATCTCACATGTTCAAATGTTCACCTGAGTGCTCAGAAGATAAAGATAATGAAAAATATTCTAAATCTAAAATAACAAAATTAATAATTGTGGGGTATTTTTTTGTTATTTTCTCCAACAAGGAGGTTTTTGAAAAACTAGTGGCCTGATTTTCATTAACCTTAGCGGAGAGGTGTACCATGGACCAGAGAGTAACTTATTAAATATTGAAGGAATCTGAATCATGAGGCAGGCACACAAATTATTTTTCGATCTAATTTTTTTCATAAACTTGGAGTATACAGCATTTATAGTCTGGGCCAGGATTGCTTACACACGGCTCTCAGCTTTGACATAATAAACAAACTTTGATGTGGCTGATAAGGGTTTGCAGATCAATCCTAAAATATCGATACTCTCGATACTACATTTTTATTTTGAAGATAAACCCTTGTGTCAATAGTGATGATACCAAAATAGGGACTGTTTGTCTCTTCTACATCGTACGTATTTGTATTTAAAGAGTAAAACTGTCTGTGCAAACAACACTCTGTTGTCGTGAACACATACAGAGCATGTACTCTTTGCTTACCTGCTGCTTTTGTGTTATCTGCACTCATAAAACTTACTTGAGATCCGGCAGCATCTTATTAGTTTAGCCGTTACCCAATGTTGGCACCAGGAGGACGCTAAGCTCACCTTTCAGCCATCCCATCCCAAAGGGTCACTGGCAGAGTCTGTTCACAGAGGCTCAGACAAGGAATGGGCAGTTATAAAGTCGTCTTGTGAAATTAATATTTTAGTCAAATAAGGCGTCAAATAATGACCTCACAGCATTGCTGTTATAACGTTGAGCCCACCCTCCAGTCTCCACCAGGCTGCCCTAGTGAGTAAACTACTCAATTTTGAGCTGTAAACAAACTTAAGCATTGCTAACTATGTTATCACTGTTAGCTCTGTTAGCACCTGTTAGCAGTGTCAGCGTGGCTAGTGGTCCTAACATAGTAAACAAATGAAGCTGCTTGCATGCGAGGGTGACCTGGGGGAGACCAAAGGCCACCATATTTCTGCAACAATGTCCTCCCACCAGCAGTAATTGCTGAATAAGTGGTGCTGCTAGCTAGCTCCCAGCAAACCTGGATGGTGCGCAGTGCAACGGCCAAAGCTAGCTAGCTAGACTGAAGGGTTTTCAGTGAGCACTTTATTTTTCCATGTTAGCGTGGCTAGCTAGCTGTCTGGCAGCAAAGCCAACAGAAAATAAAAGGCAAGACATTAACACCACAAAACATTAAAATATCACCTCCTCTAAATAGTGCTTAGGAATGCAGGGCCAAAACTCACAGTCAGTGGATCACCAGACCAAAAGGAAAGGCCTCTTGTATTTTATGTCATTTTATTTTATTTATTCCTTTAAAATGAACCAGTTAACCGAAAATGACATCCCTAGGCTCAGACGACAGCACACACAAAGGGAGTGTGGCTGTTTTTGCTCGGGACACCATTACTCGCCATTTGCAAATAGCTGTTTGCTGCTGTATTAATGTTTTGAATGTTGTATAATTCACCTTTGACATTCTGAGATACGCTATTGGCCTTGATGTTGGTCTGCACTCTCCAAGTGCCCCTCTGCTAATGAAAATAGCAGAAGAAAATTAAAATATTTAAGGTTTACGATTGATTTTTAAAATCCAGCTACAGTGCAAACACGCTCTGAAGTTGTTGAGAGATTTTATTCTTCTCCCCATGGAGTGAATTATAGTTGATATGACAGGCAGACTAAATATATAGGGACAAGCTGGTGTCAATCAATCTATTTCTAAAATGCTATGGAAAATCCTGTGTGTGTGGATGACCTGCAGGGCCACCATCTAATAAACAACTTGGTGCCCTTTTCCTCACAGATCACCGGTCTGTCCCATCTCAGCCATGCCACTTTTGTTCTGTTACATCTCATCATCCATCAGTAATATGTGCAGCATGGTGTCAGTTCAGACCGACCTCTGGAGCAGTGGAATCAGTGGATGCAATTTATGTTTCTGACAGCACGTGAATAGATTCAAAGCAAAGGGATTCATCACATCTGAAAGCTCATATCACGTGAACTGATCACAGCACTTGCTCCACTATAGCACAAGGAAAATCAGATCAGTTTGATGTGTATTAGTGTGTGTGCTTAACTGGACTGTGGTATTTGTTTTGGCTTCAAAGTGTAGCTCAAACCACTTAATCCCTTTCCTCACAACTTGAGTCCTATAGGGTATGAATGAAGAGCTGTGGTAAAAGCAGCTTCCCACTCACTGTTCCACTGCGCTCCAGGGCAAACCCTGGCTTTCTCACATGACAGAAGACATCTTGACATATATTTAAGTAAGACTTCCCCCGTTTGAGATTTCCAAGAAATCCCTCCAGCTTCCCAAAGTGCAGAAAGAAGATGTGGAATAGACTCCTCTTCTTCCTCTCAATACTTAATTGAATTATAAAGTGCTATGGTAAAAATTTCAAATGTACAACTTAGCATCACAGATTTTGAAAATCATGTTTGTATTATAAATTACAAAAGCATCCCACGTGTTTTACCCCTTAAATCCATGCCGTCAATTTATAATTTTCAATTTCAATAGACTGCAAGTTCCAACGACCAAGAATGAAAATAGAATTATGGTATGAAGAGTGCATTAATTATCATTAGGTTAGTGTCTTTTATTGGGTTTGCAATAGGTTCCCCTTTGAAAAGATTGAACCATTCATGGCTTAAATGATGATAGAGTTATTAGGAAGGAAATTAAGGTACAGTGTCTGAATAGAATTAGAAGTAGCTCTGGCTCCACCATCTAATATTTTCATAAATGTTCCAGGGTTTTTGATAATTTGCATCAAAAATACGTGGTGAAGTATGTAGTGCTTTTCTTATTAAAATGAACTGTGTGGACAGTTTTAGATTTTGCATAATTGAAGGGGCACTGTGGAGACCAGAAATTTTTCAAAGCACATGTGCAAAATAAAAGCCATATTCTCAGAAAGTCTCATTCCAAAACCACGGGCATTATTGAACACCCCCCCATACTCCTCCTGGAAGGCTTTTCACAAGACTTTGGAACCTAGCTGCAGGCATTTTGTTCCTATTCAGCCACAAAATCATTAGTGAGGGTTGGGATGTTGAGTGATAAGGCCTGGCTCGCAGTTGGGGTTCCAGTTCATTCCGAAGGTGTTCGATGGGGTTGAGATCAGGAAATAATTCCCCTGTGCTTTGTGCCTCAAGAATAGAGAACAATCCTGGAGCAAAGGTAAACAAAAGTTCATGTATGTGGAGAAGAGGTCAGGTTAACCGAATATTTTATGTTACTGACTGATTATTTCTAACACTGAAGAGAAAATCTGAAGATCGTCAGTCATTTTGAAAGATTACTCTGATAAAACTAAAGCAGATTTATACTTCTGTGTCCAAACGATTGTCTAATCTTGTCTTCAGACTAATGTATGTGACCGTCTTGTCTAGTCAATGTCAATGTCAAATGTCATGGCAGCTGAGTGCCTGAAATTTCTTTACAAAGCCTAATAATTGTGATGGCATTGATAAACAAGTTGAAAAAAGTAGGGCTGGTTCAATGTATGCCCAAGCTAACAAAGCAGCAGCGGCTAACATCTGACACTGAGTCATTAAACAATCCAAATAAACTCACACCGACATCGGAAAGGCTCGACTCTGTCATTAAACCTATGAATAACATAACATAACCTTAGCCTATCTCATGATAGTTAGAGCCAGAGCAGGGCAAGGACGTAAGCTACACCCAGCTTTTTAGGGACATGTTCAGCAACACCTCCATGGCCAAAATGTCAAACATTCGCTGTTGATTATTAATATGACTGAAGCTCTGGAGCCCAAAAAAATTGAAAAAATAGGGTTGCTGTGGTGGAGGATGAAGGACAAGCAGTTAATACTGATAATGTTCATCAGCCAATGGCAGCTAAAATTAAAATGATGGGTAATAATTGATTTTGAGGGAATATTTACCACCCTTTCTGTCAATATAAAGGACAACGAGAAAGTTTGATGTGGACGCCCTGTCCACATACATTTGGCCAAACAGTTTTTATATTGGAGAGTTCAAGTGAACAAAAAGTTTCCTGTGAGCTGAGGCAGAAGGTCCACAGTGGGCCGTCCATCGACTTTCCAATGGCAGATCTGACACTCACCATGCCATCACATTTCCATCAGCACCATCAGTGTCAGCCATCATGCTAACACTGTTAGAGCGCTGATTAAAACAGACTCCAGCCTCATGTTTATCTGATGAGCAAGTGGTGCATGTTGATCTGATTAATAACCTGCCATGCAGAGCTGTTGGGGATAATAATGGATTCATTTCCCCTGACCGTCATATATCCCACCACTTCCCCTACATCCACCAACCCGACCACCAGCAGCCTCCATGATGTTACCAAGGAAATGGACCATGAGTATGTGATCACAAATCCTCACTTGTCAGGGGACACGCATTACCAATTTCATAGATATTGCCACATATATGAAATCAAAATGATAGTTATCTTTCCTCTCATCTGTGGATGATGCTTCAGGCGTTATTGGATGTAATCCATGCTGTTCACTGTCACAATGAATGAATACGATATAATCTACATTAAATTTAGATGCTCTCGAGCATCTGGTATGAGTTTTACACTTCAGTCTCCTACCTAGCACGCAACAGTAAATATATCCTCAGGACAAATATATGGATAATGCATTAAAAATACAGATGAATAACAACAACAACAACAAAAAAGCCAGCCATTGGGCAACCACTATCCTCTAACTCTACAGGAAAGCTGTGACACCTTTCTAAGACAAAAAGTACCCAAATTGGAGGAGATTGTATTTCATATTTCATAAACTTTATTCCGTCATGGCGTCAGTTTGCAGCACAGTCGCCAGAGGAAAATGTTGGTATTGTACATTTTCTCAAACCACAGATATCGTACCTTAGTAAGTATTTAATTGGTCTTTCTAAAGTGATGTAGTGCTGATAAAATACATAAGCTGACTTTGTCATCGGAAGGTGAAGGGAATGGTGTGATACCTAGGCGAAGCCAAGCTGCAGTCCACTGAGACAAAAAACCCCCCAAATTTTGTAAGACATGAGTAGCATTCCCAGCTGTGATTAGGCCACATCAGCTGCATTTCCAGCCAAAATTGTGCCACCAAAAGCAGGTGGTTTTGAAGGAGACATCATGGCATTTCCAGCCATGATTAAGCCACTGAAACCAGGTGGTTTTAAGCCGGATATCAGCAGCATTTCCAGCCGTGATTGTGCCACCAGAACCGGTGGATTTAGGCAAAACATCAGTGGCATTTCCAGCTGTGATTATGCCACCAAAACCAGGTTGTTTTAAGTGAGACATCACAAAATTTCCAGCCGTGATTTTGCCACCAAAACCAGATGGTTTTAAGTGAGACATCACAGCATTTCCAGCTGTGATTGTGCCACCAGAAGCAGGTGGTATTAAGTGAAACATCATGGCATTTCCAGCCACGACTGTGCCACCAGCATGAGGTGGTTTTTAAGAAGACGTCAGAGGCATTTCCAGCTGTGATTGTGACACCTAACAAGGCTTTTTTTTAGCAAGAAATTGGCAGCATTTCCAGTCAAGATTGTGCTACCAAGACCAGGACTGGTCTAAGACCAAGACTGGGTATTTTAAGCAAGACACTGATGGCATTTCTAGTCATGATTGTGCCACCAAACTAGGCCTTTTAGCGAGAAATTGGCAGCATTTCCAGCCAAGACTGTGCTACCAAGACCAGGTGTTTTAGCAAGATATCAGCAGCACGTCCAGATGTGATTGTGCCAAAAAAATGTTGTTGTTGTTTCCAGCAAAAACATGATCTTCTCCGAACCCTAGGTGATGTTTGTGCCTAAAGAAATCTACATTAACCACAGCAATGTTGAAACATAAGGAAACTTTAACATATCCGCCACATAATAACATACAAATGCCAACATTCATTCTGGTGACTGGGTTGACGTTTGCAGCTTAGGTAGGTCTTTATCTGGTCAACTACAGCACATTAGACAGCATGTACCTGTAAATGTCACTTCAGTCTTTTTAGATGCTGGTGTGCTGGTCCCCTGCTTAGCCTTAGCAAGCCTTCTGCTGTCAAACATGAACATCAACACACCCCTTTAGAGGCTCAGAGAAAAAGGAGTCTGATATTTCCATAATTTCTCTCCTTGTAATGATAGTAAAAAAAAAAAAAGTTAAGAATACATATAAAATCACTCTTACGTTGTTATCAACTGCAAACAGGATTAATAATGATTTCAGTCAGACTTGAAAAAACAAATCAATCAACAAATCAGTCTAAAAGATCTCAAAGGCTAATTTTTAAAGTTTTTTTTTGATTGATGATAACCCTGTCAAAAAGATAACAGGACAGTGTGGACTTCATCGTATAACTCTGTGGCTCCGTCTCACATCATGAAGCACAAACACTGCTATCTTTAAACATAAAATGGGAAATCTGTCAGTAAATGGACTGGGACATCATCACAACTGAAGTGATCCATAAGTGATGTAGATAATCTGGAAACAAAGGGAGACCGATAAATATGAGGAACGTTCAGTGTAGCTTGAAGCCTCCTGAAGGTCATACTGACTTTACGAGGAGCATTATGATTCGCTTGTACTGCATGCTGCATCAGCCTCACAAAACACTGTGAAATATTGGCATTTAATAATTAACGGAGTGGATCTTACAGTCAGTGAGTCAGTGGTGTTAATTCTTTTTGATGCAATCCTAAATTATTGGTTTTTAAGGATTTTTTCTACATCTGAAAATTTGGCGGTTTGTTTCATTGAAGAAAACAATTGATCCAAATGCTTGATATAATGTAGTGAATTATGGGATGGTCTAAAACAACCAAATCTATCTTTTTTACTTTCACAGTAGTGTTATTGTCCACTCCTCTAGTAATGTCTTGCTTTAAGGTGACAAAAACATGTATTTTATGGTCCGTAGTCCTAAAATAACAAAAAAGAAAATACGTTTAAAAAGTACAATACATATTGTTGTACTTACAAAATCCATATTTTTGGGTGTGAGATTTCAAAAATGTTCATTTTTAACTGATTTCTATTGCTGCCATTTCCTTGCAGCAGATTTCAGGTTAGTGGACACCGGGGACATTTCCCTACACAGTTCAACCTTCCTGTCCCTGCTCTTTGGACTGTGTACGTGACTGCTCTATTAAACATGAGGTATTTTTATTGTTTTGAAGAGAGATAATCCACAGGGATCTGAGGAGGAAAAAAATAGCAAAGACTCCTTCATGCAGGGTTCCCCTCATTATAATCTGCCTTCGAGGATTGAAAGTCACACTGTGTTTGATTTTCTCTGATGAGCATTTGGGGAATACACCTTTTACCTTCTTTGGGAAGGTTGGAGCACATGCTGTTGAAAATGTCAGATGAATAATCATTCAAGATGAATGAACTGCTGGGCATGGTTAAAAGGGGAACTATACCTTGAGGGAAAATGAGGAAAGGTAAATCTTCATGTACTTGTCATATTTTTGACAGTGATTTTCTTTACATTGTGAGAAAAGCTCATGGCTTCATACTGTGAGCCACGTGAGGAACACAGACTGTAATGCTGTTGTGTTCAGAGAGGAACTCAATATTTCAAAAGAAAAAAAAAAAAGGCAAGGAAGAAAATAGTAATTTTGCAGCAAATTTTAGACCCCCCCCAAAAATTGTTTTCTTCAAGATTATCTGTAAGTGGAGCTCTAACAATAAACCACAGGATGAGTCACCTCTTAAAGGAACACCTACATACGTCTGTCTAGGATATATTTTTCATGTACCTGCACTGTAATGTGGACAATAGTGATTTACAAACATAGATGCATTTGTCTTACATTGAAGATGTTATTGAAGATATGTGGACATGAATTATTTTGTCAACCTTGATATTTCCATTTGTGTTTACATGTGTGATTTTTGGCCAACATGATGCCAAAATAAACAGCAGCATGTTCCTAAATGTTTTTAAGACTTGGGCACTGTGACTCTCCCACTATTTTTCCTCTCCATCCTTCCTACTTCCTACAAAACATTTTGAAGACGACACAGTGTAGAGTACCGGTAGCCTGCAGCTGCACATTTGGAGTGAAAGACGCACAGTCCTGACAGTCGTTAGCTTGCTAACCCCTGGCAACGAGCTCAAAGTCTGTCATTTGTAGTTTTAACCTCCAACAACATCATCCTCTATAAATCCACTAGCACAGTGGTTCCCAACTGGTTGGTTGCAGTTTCAAAAGTGGGTCACGGGACAATTCTGAATGGACGACATGGATGGAATTATGTCATCAGGCATATGCATTGAGTAACATTACAAGTCAACGTTCCATCTTAAAAGTCACTGGCAGTTGGCCAAGTGAATCAAGTTTTTTTTCTTAGTCTATAGCTGCTGCAAGAGGCAGCAAAACATCCTTTATCTTATAGTAATAGGCATTTACTAATGCATGTAAAACTTGCCACAGTATGAACAGTGGTTGCAAAACCAGCCACAACTCAACACTGAGCAGAGTGACTGTCCTCTATTGACCAATCAACAGACTGCAGTGTTAAGAGCTCCGCCTTTTAGTACCAGATCTGTGTGCTAGGTACCCCAACAGAGGGGGGGACCATAAATAGGGACGGTACAGAACGGTTCCATTGGTACCATCCACAACTTTTCACAGAGGAGACTGAAAAAATGTGAACTGAACTGAACTGAACTGCTTGATGGAAATAGGGCCTTTTGTTTTTTAATGCTGTGCACTAAACTGTACCCCAGTTATTATGCTAGTACTTGTGCATTTAAGTCCTCTTTAAGTCCTGTATAAATTCAAATTAATGTACAACAAAACATATGGTGTAACAATCTTGCCAACAGAAAATGTGTCCAAAGGCAACATATTTAAATTTAGCATTGACCGATTCATCAGCTCTCATCTTCCATCTCCTGTAATTCAGTGGGTATGTTCAGCTCGCACTTATTATTGAATAGAATAGCTGAATCCTCGCCTTTGGGAAAATTCTCTCACTGCTATTGTGTGTGAGCAGCAGCTGCTTACTATGGACTCATATAAGTAAAGACTAGTAACAGCTTATTGAATTATATTTGAAGCTTTTCTGTTTACTGTTCATCAATACATCTGCAGTGGTGTGACCTCACAGCTAAAGACAGTTTTCCCACCCTTTTCTGATGGCAGGAGTCAGCAGGGGTTGTTAAATATTACAGATGCAGTGCACCTAAGGCATTTTCAAAATATCTGTAATGCCAGAAAATTGAGTGTTATTCCCCTAAAGTCAAGGTTAGAATTTGCCTATCTCCGTATTTTGTTGGACATGTCTTAATAAGCAGAAATCTCCATCCCAGGAGCACATCCAGCAGGAGAGTGCTTACCCCAGCACTCATATTAGCGTGCAAGGAAAGGGGAAAAAATGCAGAAGAGTAGAGTTAACATGAGGTTTAAATGAGGGTTAGAGTCGTACTTTAGGCAGACATGTATACTGTAGCTTTTATCATGGAAAAAACATTGTGCTGCACATCAGATCTAATGTTCTCTTCAAGACTTCACTGTGAGCAAGCAGCACATGAGTACAGCGTCTGGGGAATTTACTGGTGCATCTCTGATGGATCAGTCAAATAGCAGCCATTTTTAGTCCACCATGTACAGTGTGTATACAGTAAATTTCTCACAGAGTGCCTCGTAGAAATTCTCTGCCTCTGAGTGTATCCAGCTGCTCCTAACCTTTCAATCGACAGGGCTGTTTACAGGAAAGTGCTTTGGCTCTGTGCTGCAGCCACATGGGTGTTGGGTTTGTGAAACACATGGGATGCCTGTACTTTAACCGAGTCAACAGTTTTGTTGCTCCATTGCCTCCGACAAACTTGTGGATTGTGTTCTCTAATATTAGTGTATTGTCTTTTGACAGAATGGGAATGAATTGAAAATCTTTAAGAGTTAAACCATAGCTTCCCTTTTGGAGCACACTAGAGAATTGGATCATGCACTTAGTCAGACATTGAATGAAATGTTTTGTTTACTGTGATCATTAAAAGTGCTGTTGATTACATTAGCCACTAGATGTCGCACTCCCCTTCTCTCCTTCAGTTGCATTCAAGTCACAATGCTGTTGTTCGAAGCACGAGTGGTTACCAGTTCGTCACACAACCTGCATATTTTCATGGTCGACTGGAGTGAGACTCAGATAGACGGACACATTCTCACTTCGACCTCGTCACATATTGATGTTTGGTCATGGACTTTTCGCGTCCTGATACAACGTGCAAGGTACCCTGGGTACATTGGTTGTTGACGTTCTGGGACGCCGTCAAGTTCTGCCTGTTACATGTATTGTCTTCTTTCAAAATACACATCTGTTTTCATAGGACATTCAACATTTACATACAGTCTGTAGGGTCCAAAGGACAGAGGGATGTCGTATGTTGTAAAGCACTCTGAGGCAAATTGTGATTTGTGAAATTGGGCTTTACAAATAAAATTGAATTCCACCTCACCATCTGCGTCACCAATTTCCCATTTCCAAAATGTTTGTAAGCATGGGTCAAACTTTCTCCCATCAAGCCTGTTTTTATAGATCACAACATTTGTGTGGGAAGCGGCATCTGCCTCTTTCAGGCCTCGTTGTGTGTGTACACCAGTGGCGGCTGCTGGTCTTTCAAACAGGGGAAGCTCACTTTAAGTTTACATCATAAAATCTGTCGTATTGTAGCGAGGCAGTAACTCAATAACGCAACGTTTATGTCTTATTTACAGTGCGTGTTGTGTGTGTGCTGTACAAATGGTGAAAATGAGCTATTTCGCTCATGGAATTAAGGAACTCCAGACGACACGCACAAATATCCGCATGGGACAGAGCTCGAAATGCGACGATGCTGCTGTGTATTTCAAAAGCGCTGTCAATCACAAAGGGGTTCAGCCTTTTAGACAGGTCCTCCAATCATCATGCATACACCGAGCGTCCTCTCCCGCCTACCTGCTCCATTAGGTCCCACGGAAGCTGAGCCTCCGTGGAAGTGACGATTTTGACCGTCTCGCTTTGCTGCGTGAAAAAACCTGCTCAGCGCTGTGTCTCATAGGAATGCTTGGAGGCTCCGCGTCCACCGTGCTGACATGAGAATGTATGACAGGATGGTCGTGTTTGAAAACTGGTGATAAACAGCTGACGTTTGAACATCATAGTCATGATGTTAAACACATCCTAGCGCACGTTTAATGCAATGTAAATTCTTACTTTAATCTGAATTCAATAGTGCATATTTGACCATTTCTTCTATGAAATTTTAGGAGAAGTTCAGCCTCCCTTGTTGCCTCAGAGCAATCGCCCCTGGTGTACACAATGTTTATGTCTAATTGAGACAGGCCTTTATTTGTCAAAATGTGTTCTTATACCAGGCTAGTAAAAAGGACTGGGCAGTTTATTGGGACTAGGCTTTTAATTGAAGTTTTACAGTAATTCCTTTAAGGACAAGTATTACTTTTATTCCGCACCTTTCTAAAAGCTATGTGGATGGGTTTTTCTTGTTTGTTTTTTCTAAGTATCTGTCAACATAAAAATGTTATCAATAAAACCTTGAGGTTCAGAGACATTGCTCTGCTTCCCGAGTGTCTCACTGAGGTGTCCATGTGTCTTGTGAGCAATGCACTGACATATTTAATCAGCCACTACTGTGAGTTGCTGTTTCTGTACCCAGCTGTCCTTTAACCAGAGCTTTATTAGCTCCAATACTTTATTTCCATACTCGCAGTAACTATAGCAACAGTGATATTGTCCCTGAATATATGTACCTTGATACTCTAAATGTTGTCTTTAATAATTAAATGAATTAATGTTTTCCTTTTTTTAGATGACTGCAGCTGTACCAATCACTCTAAATCCCCTCAATCCCTTTCTTTGTAGGCCCTCATAATCCTGAATGTCATGTTCATTGTGGAGAGCAGAATCGTCCATTTTACCGACCACAAGCACTCAAACACACAGCACTACTTGAGCACAAGTGCCACCAAGTTGCCGCGTACCCCCCAATGTAAAAAGAGAATTTAATTAGGTGCTTAAATATTCAATAACCCCTCTCATTACTTAAACCAAGAGGCTCTCTGTATGGATTTGACAAAGAGCCAGGGCACACAGTGCGTGCCTGGTAGTTGAAGATAGTAGCAAGTCTCTGCCATTCAACCAAGACACTGAGGACAGGAGCAATACACCAGAGGGACAGGCAGCTCCCGCTAATGAAGCATGAATTTAGTATTAAACAAAGTCCTCCTTGTTAATGTTACATAAAGTGATGTCAAAGATGTTGCAACTACATTCTGAAGTTGTTTCATCACCCTGGCCCGTCAATTTGAGTGGGGAAATCTAAATGTGTAGTCCACTGTTAATTACTTTTGGTACGTCAGTTTTGACAGATATCTGAATTTCTGATAAAGAAGAACATCAAAGTTGAAGAAAGTGTCAAAATTAATTCACAAATCCTTAAAGTTCTTTAACCCATCTGTATAAAAAATGACATTACGTACTAAAAGAAGACAGAGGAGACAGGAGAGCCATTGTGAGAGCACTACATAATGCAGATGTCAACTCAAAGAGTATTGCTGTCCACAACGTGAGGATGAAGGTGGAATTTTTGACCACCAGTGGCACAATGACACAATTAGATCCCTGGTGTTCAAGAATGCTTATGTACAGGCCCTATCACACAGGAGGAACAATACACTCTTGTGCCATCTGCAGAGGGAGGTACTTAAAATATGTAGGCCATGCAAGCTGCTTGAAAAGACTGCTACAGTGTTGCCAGATGTGTGATAATTATTGAATTTGTATCATAGTTTTGCCCTCTATCAATAACGCCAAGATGTGCCATAATGTACAATCATTTGATCATTTTGTGACGCTTACAATTAATAGTGGATTTATACTTGTGTGTCAGCTCTATGCAGACGCTGTTGTTATTTGTATTTGTGTGGTGGTGTCTGGGTCACTCTGCAGTTACACCTCCAAAACACTAGGTGGCGATGGGGTTTATGTGAAGTGTTGTAAAGTTTAGTTGATTCAAAACACACCCCAAACACACATTAAACACACATTAAACATGGCTTGATAGCGACAATTTCAAACACAAGTACACAAATCAGCTTCACTATAACTGGCAGCATTCACAGACAAAGCGCTTGTCTTTATCTGGACACATTTTCCCCACAAATACAATATGCTAAGGTTATTAGCATGAGCCTATGGCATTTTACATTGTATAAATTAGCCTAGCAGCTGGTGGAGATTTTCTCTTCTCATATGAAGTCAGGGATAACAGCAAAATTTCACAAAAGTAAAGTTACAAATTCAGCTCCATTACAACTCACAAGGTTCACCAATAAAACAACTACTTATACTAAACATGTTTTCCAAACAAATACAACATGCTAACATTATTAGCACAAGCCTATGGCATTTTACATTGTATGAATTAGCCTAGCGATGAGTGGAAATTTCCTCTACTCATATAAAGTCAGGATAAATCACACACAGGACTTTGCTTTATTGTCTTCACAATTTATTGTTTCTTATCTGTGAAATTAAAGTAAATAAAAGCTTCGTTTCCACTGAGGGAAATGGTTTCAGCTCACAAAAATAGACAGGAGGTCTGATACGTGTAGTTACATTCAAGTCAAGTAGTCGATTCAACACAGAAGTATCCCACTTTACTCCCCGACAAGTTTAGGGTAGCAAAATATGAATACTGTGTCCTATTTACAAATCTCCTCCCACCTGACCTCTTCTCTAGGTTATGATGAACGTGACTCATGAGCACGGCTGTCGTTCTGGAGCTTGAACTTCCTCACTCAGGTATGTTGTGTTCAAGGTGAGTAATTCTGCATGGACCAGTAAGTCCAGTTGTTTATTTAATTAGCTTATGGCCTTCACTGTTCATGCAGAATATGAACAGACTACCAGTCATGCTGTCTTGTAATTTAATCTAGTAATAGTAGGTTATTACAAAAATTGTCAGACTGATGGATTAATGGATTCATACACCCATCCATGCATCATAACTACATTATCTTGCTTTAAAAGAAACGATGTGGGCGCATTTGTAGGTGTGACAAAAAGTAATTCAAGTACTTGTTTTGTAAAATTACAAATTTCGCCTATTTGCTGTCGTGGTTATGACTTGGATATCATAATTACCTCAAAATACAATCTGTATCACAGTTTAATATTCACCATCTAGCAAAGCAGGACTGCAAGCAATAGTAAACATACACACAGTAAGAGTGCTACAGAAATGAGTCCTGAAACACGGAAATGAGTTCCCTCATCTTGAAGTGAATGGGCTTTTTGAATGTGTTTTTGGTTAGATGCAAGAGCTGCACACACTGTGCAGCATGAAGGGGGAAATGTTTGACAAAGTCTGACATGATTCAATTCGTGTGTTCTCCCTCAACTTTGAATAACACCCAGAATCACATGTCTAATCTGCCATGTCACATCTCTTTACATGACACTCCTGTGTGTGATGTCAGCTCTCAGTGTCAGCTAAAACACCACTAACTGTCTCACCACATACCACAGGTATAATAATGTAAATACCTGCCATTGTGAGGAATATAAAGCCACACAGAGCAGACTGCTGTACAGACCTCCATCTACAATAGACTCAACATCTCCCACCTTGGTGCTGCATGGCAGCATTGCAAGTCTTCCTTTTACCGAGGTGTTGATTGTCTGTTGTCAGAATATAAACATATGCAAATGTTTGTTTGTTTAATTTGTTTTAATGAGGTGCAGGGAATTAACAGTTAACAACATGATGTATGTCATTATGTGCATCTTCATAGTCAAGAGACTTTCACTGAGATATGCAATGACTTGTTCGTCAGTGGGAAATATTGCTCTGAAGGCTGAACTGAGAGCTACATCTTACAGGAAGACACTGTTTTTACTTCACTGTGCATGCCTGTAGAATTTAATTTTTGAGGATATGAGCTGGTACGTTCTACCTGCACAGCAGTTTTAAGGGACAAACCCCTCTCAGAGGCCAAAAAAAACCAAACAAAACTAGTATAGATATAACCGTGTATGTCTTGTCAGCTTTGTCTGCTCCGTCAGTATGTAGATTAAATGTTGTTTTTCTTTTCTCAGGATTTCACCCCTGCTTATATGCGTCAAATCTCTGAAATGGTAAGACCTTTTCTGGGGCTGTTAGCATTTTGAAGAAAGTGCCTATTATGCAATGTGTTTACGCTCAGGGGGGCTTCTCCCCGTATCCTCTGAGTTTTCATTAGCTCGGAGGCGGCCAGGAGAATATGAGAACGGTCTGAACAGTGAATACTTCTCGCCGAGCTTTGTGGCTCCTCGATGGCCAGGAGCTTATACTTTGCTGGAGGAGCCGAGCTGATATTTCCATTTTGTCTCAGATTTATGGTCGCTGCACTGTAGAGAAAACAAGCCACCAGGTTGGAAATGCTTTAGAATCAGAGGCCCAACACTAATCTTGATGTTGTCACAGGCTTAATTAAATTTTATTAATACATATTTGTTTATCGCACACATTCTCAGTTGTGCGCACTCCCTGAGAAATCAGGTAGATGATACATGTGGTGTTTATTTAAGGAAGGAAAAACTCGTCAATGTTTCTGAAGTTGTACTGCAGGTTCCCTCATAGGTGGATGTGTTTTTCAGCCAGGTAGCAATGCAAACATACTTTTTCAGATAAATAATGCTGGAATCCAATTCATATATTATCTCTGTTCAGTGTGCCCTTTAAAGTATTTTGTCTTTTAATGCAGCAAAAGAAATCACTGCTCTTTACTGAGAGAAATTTATGCAATATGTTTTATCACATCTTGACTTTAGGATGCCGTTGCCAATTAAACTTCACAAAGAGAAAGTAAAGCATTTTGCCAAATATTTAATGTGTTTATCCAGTTTCACTCTCACCACCAATTTTAATGTTACAAAGTTCTGAGTAACTTCTCAGTGTTTAGGGGTGAACTGCAATAGTGGACTAAAAGAGCAAAACGATTTGTACCAAAGATTTAATTCATTGGCTGGTCTCATGCACAGTTTGTATGTACAGCCACAAAAACTATGGACCAAAATTCATATGTAATCATATGAATATGTGAACTGAATTCATGAAGGCTGCGATGTGACGAATACACCAATATGGGGAAAGATGGTAGTAGTATAAAGAGCGAAAGTCCACGTAACAAAGTGGGTTTGGATGGTGGATAGGTTAAACAAACACACGACTTCAGTGCCTTGCACAGACATTTTGCTCAAGTAGCAAGTAGCTTTTTTTTTTTCAGGTGTGAAGTGCTGTTACAAAAAAAATAAAAATTGTGCGCAACCCTCACCATTCCTTTCCTTTGCTCTCCTCTTTTCAATTTGTTCTTCTCCTTTCCTCATTCTCTTTTCCTCCTTTCTTTTTTTTAAACAGTCATGTGCTAATTCTTTTGATTATCTTCTAAATAAACTTTAAATATTATTAAAAAAATCCCAGAGAACAGGAACGTGCAGCCCCGAAATGAGACTGGCTGTATTGAGATGTTTTAATAGTGGTTTAATTTCACATCAGTGACAAATAATGTGGAGGTTCAGGGCAAACACTATCGTAACCTTACTGTCCATGAAGGCAGATGAGGGAGGCACTCGATTGCAAGCAGCTGCCACAAGTAAAGCTGCAGAGGGAGTGGCAGGGGCTTGACAAATACAGTTGTTGGGCATACAGCATACTTTTAATTGAGAACTGATCTTTTCCTAAATCAATATCATACAAACCATTGTATGTGAATTTTTGTAAGGCATCATGTGAACCCTTCTGTGAGGAAACGTTGAGCTGGCAGCTCCTCCATTTCTAGTTTTAGTCTATATTCTGACCTTTTTGAGTACACTTTCAGGTGGAGTCTGCAATTCTGGAGACACATTGTTGATATTTGAACTCAGCACCCGAACAAATACATCTTTTCTGTCAGTACTCCTTCTAAAGCTTTGTTTCACCGTCTCTCCAGCTTCCCCTGCCTTTCTCTTGATACATCCATGGCCCTTCTCCTGTCCTGTTGCACAGGCACAGCATGATAGTGTTGTGCGGCTCGGTTTGAGCCACTTTGTTTGTTTCCCATTCACAGAGCCAAGGCTGTGTATGAACACCAGACTATTTTTTTAGTGCACACACAGAACAGACAGCAAACGGACTGTGAGGAGAGACTCACTGAAGGTGACAAAAAGTGGGTTGGATTGGAAACAGCACCTTTATTTTAGCCACTTTTCATATAACAAGTCCAAAATCTGCAAAAAAAAAAATCTATTTTGATTTAAGGCCCAACTACAAAAGCATTTAAAATGACATTTTAGAGCAAAATCCATTCATTTCAATTGCTAAGTCCTTAAGTCCTATATTTCACCCAGTCTATCCGATTTTTGTTAAAGGCTTGTAACATGGACACACGACTCTGTCTGCTGCATTGTTAAACAGAGACTAAACAATTAAGTCCGTTAAAATTGACATCTGAGTCCTGCTGTTTCTTAAATAAACTGCCACAGAGCTTGTATACGTATAAGACAAATGTGTATATATGTAAAACAACTCCACTGTAGATTGCACCGTGAAGACACTGTCTTTTTTTCTGATTAGCCTGCGTGTGTAGGTGGCCTTGACTAACTGAAGAAAAACACATTTATCAAGTCCTCTGGTCGACTCACAGCCCAAACCAGCGAGAAAAAAAAAATGCTGAGGGATTTGTTGCTGTTCCCAAAGCCCATTTTGTGGCTAGAGAGCTGTCACTGCTTCTTGATAGCAGCGCAGTATTAATTAGGCCACCTTTAGCTCTGTATTTACTCCACCTTTCATGTTTTTAATGGTGAAAAAGATTTTCATTGTTTGCGTATCACGAGCTGTTGTCAAATGAATGAATACTTTTATAGTCCATTAATCATGAAACGAGTATGTAGGAGGCAGGATTGTACAATTATTCCGGTAATTAAAAAATACATTTGAGAAAGTCACTATGTTGTGAATGCGACAACAACTTAATATAGCTCAAAGCAGCTCGAAAGTAAACAAGCATAACATTTGTCAGCTAGGCTGCTGAATGACTTAACTGTGACAGGAAACCTTTGCTGTTGTACATATTCAGCAGTACAAGCTAAGAAATGTGTTATCTGAGGAAGGAGAAGCTGTGAGGAAATTTCAGCCTTTAGCCCATTTTTAACATCTCAATCGCTACTGGCCACAGTTTTATTACTTTGGGCAAGAAAGGACTTAAAGGCGGTATGATCTTCATTTCACCCGGAAAGACACAGGGGCACCAACCTCATTTCTGCCATCTCTAAGCTCTCTGACCCTTTGGGAGGGTAGGGCACAGTAGCTATTCACCCCTTTCCTCTGATACAGAGCCCCTATCCCATCGTATCAGTGGCCCTACCTGCTCCACCGCCACTGCAAGACCCACAACCTGTCCCTGAACTTGGTGTAATTTCCTACTCTCTCCCTGTAGCCAGTACAAATATGTTTCTCATTGGTATTTAACCAGCCCCAGCAGCATACAATAAAAGACGACTGTGGTAAAAGTTGCAGTAGAAGTTAGTATATTAAAATAATATGTTAATTTAATTACAGAAAATAATAATACATTAAAAAAAATTAATGCAGATTAATGCCAATCCACCCTTGCCCTTGCCCCTTTGACCCAGTGTGTCATTGAAGGCCACTGTGGCTTTGTCACATGATGGAGGTAGATGAGACGACACTGCTTGTCCCCATTAATGAAACTTTTACACCCTATACCCACACTACAATGATCACAAAACATATTTGTAACATGTTACAGTGTGAAAAGCAGAGGTCTACATAATGAAATGAATGATGGCTGAATGCCATTTAGCTGCTTCCATTTCAGAATACTGGAACTGCCACCCAAACACCACAAAAAATGTCCACATTATATGTTTTTGCAACCAATGGATACGTTATGTTTGAACAATATTTTGTGGCAGATGCGCTGAAACTTGACTTTTCTCAACAACACTGTGGTTAATGTGTGGTGAGATTGAGGCAGTAGAACCACTTGGTTATGGTCAAGAAAAGATCATATTGTTGCAGAAAACACCCAAATTTAGAGGCACAAAAGCGGCTTGAAAAGCAGGGACGGGTTATCGGAAAACAGCCAGTCTCTGTGGCTCAAACGGCACGATGTGTCAGTGAAAACACCACTGGGAAATGCTGTAGTGTGCCGCCAAAAACAAAGAGGTGCGGTGCCACAAACACCAGTGTAAATGTCGCAAATGGTCACCAAAAAACAGCCAATGTTGTTGATTGTTGGTGTCAAACAGTGGTCTGCAGCTTGGCACCCTTCTCTCCACCTCCACCTCCAAATGTCAAAATCAGCTCATATATAACGACACTTAGGAACGTTGTCACGCTACATTTGAATCGTACAAATGAAACATACTCGCAGTTTCCATAAATGTAAAATGTGAACATTGACACGACAAACATTTTTTGTGATTTTTTTGTTTGTGATGGGCAGGCTTTCAAGAATGGTCACCATTTTGGGAAATCAGCTTACATGCTGTCTTTCAGGGAGGGAGATGAGAAGATCAATACCTCTGACGTTTGTGTGTTAAGTCTGAAGTCAGGAAATGGTTAGCTTAGCTTAGCTTAGCATAAAAAGGGGAAACAGAGTTAACCAAGATTTGCCCACAGCTCAAAGATACAGCTACAGGAACCTCTCAGGCTCACTAATGAACTGGTTTCATCTTGCTTGTTTCATCCATTCTAAAACAACAATGTAAAAGCAACATTAAGGTTTCAGGAGGAGTTGTGTGGTGAACAATTGGATACAGTGACTGTGCACAGCATTGTGAAGTCTTGTCCTCACAGTAAGGTTGCCAGGTTTGGTTTCATCATGCCTGCACAGGAATCTATACCCAAACCTGGTCTCACCAAGTGTATCTGGCAGCCTGTGTTATAGCAGAGTATACAGGTGGATAAACTGATGTCTGTCTCAGCGAGGCAAACAGCAGCCTGACTCATGACATTGATATTGTTCCAGTTTTTTATAAAAAAAGAAAGACATGATGTCACACGTCTGCTAATTTGAAACAGTACAATATAAAATAATTGTTGATGCACCATCCTCTGTTTTAAGGAACAGGTTTCTCATCATACGATGCTGGGGTGACATTACAGTGGAAGCTGTACTGTAGGTTTAAGCAGTAGTGCAGAAGTAGGAATATTAATGCTCACCAAGCACTGTGATCTCCTAAGACCTGTGCAGCATATAGAGCAGATATAACTCTGCTCTTCTCCTCTGCACACAAGAGGATTTTATTGTGTAATTCTACATCAGGAATCCTTGTCTCGTCCTCAGTGGTGGGAAATACTGACATGTGTTAATACATGTAAAGCCTGTATTAGCATTTCCATAAACTTATACTGATGTGCAGTGAAAACACGGAGATAGCATTTATTCACAAATCCATCTAAGCTCCATTTTAAGCATGAACTTTGATGATATGCAGTCTTGCACGTTGTCATCCCCTCGTCATGTTGAAGGGAAATTTCAAACTTATCCATCACAGTGACAGTGAATGGAGACGACAAGAAGTACGGTGAGTGAAGGAAACATAGTAATTGTACGAGTGATTAATTTTGAATCAGGTTAAAAAGTCTGGGTTCGTGCTTTGAGCACTTTGTTCAGCTGATACTGTAACAGAGCCCATCTCAAAAAAGAATCACACTAGCCTTTAATTTTAAACACATATTAAAAAAAATGTGTGTTGCATTTTGATTGACTACCATGTGGTATGTGCACGTTGTCCACCTTAATGTGTTAAGCCTAATCAGTGGTTTCCAACTGGTGGGTTGTGGTTTAAAAGTGGGTCGCAGGTTTCGTCTGAATGGACTACAAACAACAGAGCTTTTATTTTAAAGTGCAGTCTCCTGTTGTACAGTGAGTGACAAACAGCAGCTTCTTGACAGATGACAGACTAGCTCAATAGTCAGGTTTCCATCCGAATGTCTCGAAATTTTTGAGCGAATTTAGTGAAAATACGCATATGCTACTTTATGCCCCTTTCCATTTGATATTATTTTGCGATTATTGAGAGGAAAGTGCGCCATGAGATGACGTCATCAGAGAGCATCTCTCTGCCACAAAACAAACACACTCAGCCGACAGTCAACAACTGATCATGGACAGATTTCTGATCGACCTGTCGGCGTTTGGAAGAACTCTGGTCACTTTATCGTCTGCCGCCATTTTTTTTGTGACCACAACGTATACGTGTGACGTGATATCCGGTCCAGTCATCGTTTATCCGCAAAACCTGTTTCCATAGCAAAAAGTCATACTTTCCTTTTATCGATACGCAGACAAATCCCCCCTCCAAGCGTAAAAACTTTTTTGCGAATTTTCGGCCTTTTTTCGAATTTCTAGCTTTTCCATTAATGTTTATTTTCGCTATTTTTGAAAATTTGAATAAGAATAGGTGGATGGAAACCCTATTAATGACATGGCCATACGCAAGTATAATGCTGAATGCATTAAGAAAATCTGGACCCCCTGCCTGGACCAGTTGGGAACCACTGAGCTAAATCAATAAGATTGTTTCCCATGAACTAATTACCTTTGCTGCCATATGTCCGTCTTTAACAGGACCTAATGCCTGAATGTAGGAATTCATTGTACAGGTTATTTTAGGAAATGTAGCAGAGCACACATTAAGTTCAAGCCAGGATGCATTTTGCAGAGTGCTATGAGCAGCTGTGGCTACAGTGCACTCAAGTAGACCTTTTTTTCTAACCGTATAAAGCAAATTTGAAAAAAATAAAATGACTATTATATGTCACTCAAACAAAGTCCTTGGTCATTCCCTTATCAGAAAACACTGAAAGAGAAACCGAGCAACAAGGACACTGTAAAAATAGAGGCTGCGAGTTGCTGTTAGCTGAAAGTCCTTCAAACAAATGACAAAATGGGTCGTATGTAATTGCCTCAGTCGGTACATCATTGTGCGGAGTCTGCATGTTCTCCCCGTGTCAGCGTGGGTTTGCTGCGAGTACCACGGCTTCCCCCCACAGTCCAAAGACATGCAGGTTAATTGGTGTGAATGTGAGTGTGAATGGTTGTCTGTCTCTATGTGTCAGCTCTGTGATAGTCTGGTGACCTGTCCAGGGTGTACCCTGCCTCTCACCCAGTGTCAGCTGGGATAGGCTCCAGCCCCCCGTGACCCCGAACAGGATAAGCGGTTTCGAGAAATGAACGAATGAGTACATTATTACCGTTATTTTATCTACCACACTTATGGTTAAGGTCAGTGGTGTAGTGGTAGTTGATGAGGTAGTTGTGCTAGAGAGATAGAAGTGGGTATTCCCTATCTAGCTTTGAGCATACAGGGAACTTGACTGTGACAGTGCTGATTTGGTGCATAATGTTTAAACACAGTGCAAAAGATAGAGACATCATAAAATATAAAAGTAAGAAAACTTACAATAGAATATTTAAAAAAAATTTCAGTGTAAAATTACTTAAATATGTGAGGTTATTAAAGTTTTTGAAAGTGTACAGTAGCACGAAGCTCAATAATAATGATGAACGTACTTTATGCGTTTATCATTTTCTTATAAACCCAAGTACAACAGTATTGAATGAAGGCAATTTATCAATAATTATTACCGTGTTTGCCTGGTAGACCAGCTGTAGGATCATTACAGGGAGCATAAAAGTTCTCTGCTTTATCTTACAGGTCATGGTCATGTGATTTACATAGAAAAACATATTTATCATCATGAATTTAACAGAGACAATAACAACAACAATAACTCCAGCTCACAAAGCATCCCGCAACGACAGCAAACACAACCCCCCACAACAGCACAAGAAAAGCACTTAACTATCACAAAAGGATCTCATATATGCCTTTCAGTGTTGTCATGGCAACATGTAAACAATGCTCTTGTCAGCGCCAGCTACATGCATTAAAAAATTCGCAGTATGATACAGGTACAAGAATATGTGCAAGAGCAGTGATAGTAATGATGGTAGAGTGTGTGAAGGTAGAGCAATATGTCAGGAGTGTGTGTCGGTCTTCTATATGTGCAGGTGGGTTTTTAGCTGATAGGTGGGTGAGCTGTAAACCACCAGAAAAAGAGGTGGGTATATTTTGTATACCTGTTTAACCATATTATAGAGGGGCTTTCTAATGTGAGAAGACTTAACATTTCACCTCCCTTTACTTATGAAAGATTCGAGCTTTTAAACTAAACATTGGTTGCTGCTATTTATTTTATATAAAGCCTTACAAGTGAAATTATTTCTTTGTTTTGACCAGTAGCTATTATCACATTGCTACAGCAGTTATCCATGACATTCTTTTTCATCTCATCTCTTCTGTAGTAAAATACACACTACTACTTCTTTGCTCCCCAGTCCTCAGCATTTGTCAGTGTCCACTGAAGCAGCAGTCACGCATAGCAGGCAGAAACTGAAAGTGACCTCATTCTCGTTCTCCAAATACCACCGGGGCGGGCCCCTTGTCTTGGCCCGGTAAAAAGTCTGCAGGGTATCGCCCCGGTGAGTCTTTAAGTGACAGAATCTCATTCTCGGCACATCAGTCAAGAGGAGCACAGGAGGGAACCCGCTGTGCGAGCGGGCACTGGTGAAGGTAGCACAATTAGCTGGAGAGGTCTGATTTTCCCTCTGTCTTTGTCCTCACGGCCTCTCCTCGCCCCGGCAGCCGACTTCCGCGCGGGTCAGAGTTCAACTCTGTGAAATGTGTGCCAATGGGCTGTGGGAGTCTCTGGGGGAAGACATGACGGTTCTGTGATATATGCAAGGCTAGCCTTTACTCCAGGCTGCAGTAGATGGTTCTTTAATACATTTCCACTGTATGGATCTAATATTAGTTTCAAAATTCAGGCAGGAAAGACAGATGCTGCTGCTGCTGCTGCTTCTCGACTCTAGTGCACGTCCCACATCGTCTCAGAGAATTCAAATCAGTCACATCTTTTAAAAAAGCATCTTAACTCACGTCTTCACAGCACTCTGTTTTATATATTGTTTCCTCTACCTCCTTTATTTTCCTCCTCTTCCTTCTCCTGAGAAGCTCTTTGTGATTTCTGTTTTGAATAATGTTATATAAACAAGGTGCTTTCTTTCTCATCAGACCATGATTACATATCAGCAACCATTTCGTCTTCAAATACCACCACAGGGAGCGTCGCATCAAAAAGTGAGCAGAAACCTGAGCCTGCAGGAGATGACTTCCTCTGAAAATATGGGCAGACAATCTCAAGCCGCCTGTCAAACAGCACAGATGATCCCTTCTCAGTAGAGGAAAAACAAGAGTCAATACAGCAGCATTGAGAGTCTCAAGTCTCGCTATTTTATGCAAGACAAGGGTCGTGTGATCAACAGGGGTTGGCGAATCTTACAGTATAAATAATGTTAGCAAGGCTACCAAAAATAACTTATGGATGCCTTTGGCTGTCTTGTGAAATCACCTTACAAGTTGTACAGTCTCTAGAATTTCCCACATCACTTCTCCTGAGTGGAGATGCACCGCTCGCCCCGTCTACCTAACTAGCATACTAATCACAACACTGGCAGTAACTAGAAAATATGAAAGCAGGGCATGTATTAATACCATCTATGAGGCAAAGATCTTGTGATTGGATGTCACTGTCCAGATAATGTATACAGATACAGGCCAGCTGTAAATGGGGTCTAGGGGTGCTTTTCTAGGTGTGTCCATAGGTGTTTATATTAGACAGGTGCAACAATGACACGCCTCCTTAAATATTTAGAACATGTGCATTTGCCCCCCTCACTCCAGATAAAAACATGAAAGTAGGCGAGGACTTTTATTTTGACCATTTGACCAAGTTTAAGACATTTACATCATAAAGTGATGCTGAAAAAGGCACAAATTGGTGCATTAAAAAATGAATGCGGGACATTAAGGGTGCTTTGACACCTGTAGTTTGTTTCATTTGGTCCGCACCTGAGGGAATTATATGACACATTGCTGCACAAGTTTTGGCTCAGTTCCTGTTCACACTGACTTTTTGCAACGAACCAAGAGGCGTAAACATGAATTTTAACCCACTGACAGGTAACTTGTTGATTGGACACAATAACCACTGGTTACATCAGGACCCACGTGGGGAAATCAAATTCTAGTGACTGACAGATGTTTATACAGCAGCACTTTAATGCTTTAAAGGTGTATATATTTATGGTCTTTGGTTTCACAAAGAGCTTATACAGAAATAACTAATATCACGATCAGATGATGGATTTGTTTTTGGTTTAGCTGTTGAAATCATGTTGAAATTGTAGATCTGCTGTTATAGAATTCTGTGGTTGCTTCATTTTCTTTCACACCACAAATGAACCGCACCAGAGTCCATTTGGAAGTGAACCGAAATCCACCTTTTTGAGAGGCCCTGGCCCGGTTGTTTGATCCATTCCAGCGTTCGATGGACAGCTTTCACACCAACCCACACAAACAGTACCAACTGCGCAAATGGACCTGAGTTCGTTTTAACCAAACCAAACAGGTTAGGTGTGACAGCACCCTTAGTTTTTGATACTCTACATTTTCTAGTAGAGGGCCCCCTGCCATCTTCTTTTATAAGTTTCCCCCCAGTGTTGAAAACCAAACCTACACCCTTGGTTGTGTCTGCACCCCAAGAACTAGGAATGATCGTAGATCTTAGAGTGTTGTTTGAGGGTCTTTTTAAGCTTCTGTTTCAGAGTAGGTACCATCAGTGATGCAAGTGTACATTGACTAGTCGAACACAGCTAATGCAGCACCAGCAGCCACCATTTTGAAAAACCTGTTAGCCATGTCAACAACAGACAATACGAAACACAAGCAACAACTTGTAACAAAAGAAAATGAAGGAAAACACGGATGAAAGCAGCGGCAGTGCAGTCCATGCTTTACTGAGTATATATGCGCTGGTGGACATACAACGCTATTTTGAGAGTGATGGTGCTATACCAGCTGCTAAACAGCTAGAAATACGTCACTTCAGTGTTCTAATTATAGGTGTGAATAAAAAAAAAAAAACCTTAAAAAGGTATGTAGTTCTTCCCACTGAGGAATTCCTCTCAGGGAGTCCCAAGAACTGCTTAGTGCAAAAATGCCTTATATCATTTATAACTGACCCTTCGCTAAGATGCACCCCTCAAATGCAGACTGGCCAATCATAGCATAGCATCGACCAGCTCCGACTGAGGTCTAACAGCTGTGCCCCATAGGCTCTAAGGCAATCATGTTCAGGCTGAGCTAGTCATGGTGTTTTGCCTTGGGGATGTGTAATAGTGATACTCATTACCTAGAGAGGCTGAAAGGAGATAAACATTTCTCCCCTGTTCCAAAACCAAAATCAAACCCTGAAAAGTGTAGGGTTAGCTAGCTAGCTACTGAAGATATAGCCTACTGAATGTATACACATGCTGCTTTTGCTTTGTAATGATTATAACAGTGAAACAAAGACCGACCCTGCTGTACAGGAACCAGTGAAGGGAAGCAGGGAAACTTTGCTCATATTCAACCAGCTATTTGACTATCACAGTGTGTGCAGATGAACGTTTTTTGACTCCCCCTGGAGCTTCCTGTCCATCTGCCGACAGAGGTACAGAGGCACGGGCGGCACTGTGGGAAGCCAAACACTGTTAATCTGCACACACTGGGAAGACACATAGCTGAACTTGCTGATGAACAGAAAACCACTTCACTTCTCAACATGGATCAGTAAAGGTATCACGCACCTCAAACATATCTTCCATAACAACACTTTGGTCTCATTTTTCTCATGTGGTCCAGAAGTACAACAACAGCAAAAGGAGAGAGGTAAGGCAGGAGACACCCCGTTTATAGGTGGGGTACCCCCAATGGTTAACGTAGGGGTACACAATCTGAGTATCAAATGTTCCACATATTGACTATGGAGGCCTGAGCGTGTCAGGTAATAACAACTGAAACTAAATTTGTGTAATAATAATACTCAATATTACAAATGTACATTTAACTTTGTTACACATATTACTGCTGTATACACACATATAGGCAAAGTTCCCCTTTATAACCTCACTGTCTTCTGTGTGGATCAGCAGTGATGTGGTGGTTCACTTTTACACTGTGATCTGTAGCCTATAGTTGGGCTTTAGCTTCTAACTATCTTTGTCTTTTGAACCTGTTGTTGCTGCTGAGTCAGTTTGACATCCTGGATATATCCTTCAAACACAGACTGTAGACCCCTCTGTCTGCTTCTCTCTGGAATCACTGTTTCATTTGTCCAAATATATGATAATATTTCTGTGGGAAATGCAGTTTGACAGTGTGGGCTCCATGCCAGCTCAGAGAGCTTGACAGATCATCACAAAGGGGCAGGGCTTAGCAAAGGGTGATACCACTGGAAAGAATTAAACAGATATCGTGAGTCTGAGGTGGCTGTGTCAACCTCATAACTATTAGGTTTTTTTGCATTAAGGATGCGCTTTGACAGGATCTGATGCAACCAGGAAGTACCTAGTTTGCTAAGGAGTTTCATGTTCGTTTGCATTTTTGTTTCTATTTAGCAACACATTTTATTGAAATCCCACTATGGTTAAAAACTTGTCGTTCTTCTTATTTTCCAGTTTTATTCTTTATATTTTTCCACGTTTGCTTCTTATCATCTTTACCCATTAAATTCTATGAGCAATTAATTAATTGCAGTTTGGTACATCAAACCAAAAAATAGGTTTTGGAGTGGTGCATTTATTTCCTTTGCTAAACCCCGTGAGGTATTTCTGTGAGCTTATCATCAAACAGAGAGACTCAATTTGTTCTATGTAACAGCAAAATAATTTCCCCAAGAATAAAGACACACTTGTTGCTGAACAATGCACAAATAATACATTTCTCTGGATAGATGGGCTTTTTTTTTTTTTTTATCTTTAGAAAGTGGCTGTGGTATAAACAAGGTAATAACCTCTGAGGCCTCCTGTTGTCGAATAAATAATGCTCTCCTTGGAGGCAAAGAACTCCCTCCAGTGCCTCTGTGTCAAGTAGACACCTCAGAGGGTGTTATCGTCTGCCACACAAGGAGTGGGAAACAGGTACTACCAGATCTGAATGCAGACACCTCAAAATGGCCATAAACTGAAAAAAAGCTCCACCGATAAGGTTCGGAGTTAAAGAAAAAACACTTCTCTCAAAATAATTTGGTGTTGCCTCAGTTTTTATAGGGAAATCACTTGTTTTCTTGTAATAGCAAGGTGTAAACAAAACTCTTATCCCTGCAGCCAGCTTTGTTTCCAGACCTGTAAAAATGTTAAAAACTAGAGCAGAAGATGGTTTTATAACAATGATAAATGTGCATCCTCACTTGCAATGAGATGCAGTGGGTGCAGCACAAACAAGCTTCTTGAGATCTGTCTCAGCCGGCATTAAGGCCTTCAAATGAATACAGATCAGAGGTTGAAACAGATCTGACAGGTGTCTAAAGAAGCAGCTGGTGCCAGCGTTCGCCTGTTGCAGCCTGTACATCCATAAACAGTGATTACTGTGGGATTAGAATGACTCAAATTGTTGTGAGTGTTACACAGGCTTGTGAAGTCTATGAGATTCAAGAAAGACTGCTTGGCTTTTGACTGACCATGGGAGCGTCTTACTGGTGATTAAAACAGAAATTAAATTAATTAGGGTGTTAATGTGCGGCCAAATATACAAGCATGTGATGGGGCCCTCAAAGTGGAAATAAAAAGCAGCTCTTCAGTCATGGGGCACATGGGGAGGAATCAATATCTGAGGAAATAACAAACCCCCAAAGAGTATATTTAGCCACATGCAACCTGACATCTGTTGTGCTAACAGCCAGAGAGAGACTTGCTACCCACATTCCCTCGTGTTCAACTTCAAATGGAACCAATTACTTGACTGTTTGCTTTCTGGTGTACAAAGTGGTGGAAGACAACAGACCTTCCCCGCTTTGTTTCCCCCTGCTCCACTAAAGCTGCAGCAGATAACCTCAGAGCAAGAACTTAAAAGATAAAAAAAAAACAAAAACCCTTCTATCCCCTCCCTTCTTAAACTCTGTCTCCGTGCCAGGTTCACCCATATGCATGGAGTAAACTTATATAAATGTAATTAATTCAGAATCTTTTATGCACAGTGCTCGGCTCGCTCAATCTAACTGTAACTAAAACATTCATCAGCAAGATCAATTTAGCTTTGTTTTTCAGCACAAATTACCCACCGCAGAAACAAACACATTGGGATGTGTACAGTGGGAAATCAAGCTTCACTCTATATCAAAGAGTCAGTGTCATTTCATTAACATTAGGTACAGCGTAAGAAAACTTCTATGAAAAAAAAAAAATATATGGAAAAATCTGTCAGTTCATTCTCGGTTATATTCACCAGAGAAATGCAGTGGATAAATTGAATGTATGGTGGGGCTAGATGAAAAGTCAGGGCATCACCAAAGTTATAGCAATTCACCCTGAGGGGATGTGATGCCTGTACGAAATTTCAAGGAAATTCACCTAGTAGCTGTTGACATTTTTCAATCTGGTCCAAAATGGTGGACAAGCGACAGACAGACGGACAGACAGAAAGTATATTCCTATTCCCACAGAGCCATGCTGCTATGGCTGGATACATTTCTTGTGAGTCAGTGGCAAAATAGACTGCAGTCATTTATTTTTTGTGTTACTCTTTTATGGAATTCTTTTGGTATTTGAACAATCTTCACTGTCAACATACACACCAACAGCTCGTTAATGCGAATGGCTAATCAGCCAATCACATAGCAGCAACTCAATGCATTTAGACATGTAGACATGGTCAAGACGACCTGCTGAAGTTCAAACTGAGCATCAGAATGGAGAAGAAAGGTGATTTAAGTGACTTTGAACGTGGCATGGTTGTTGGTGCCAGACAGGGCTGGTCTGAGTATTTCAGAAACTGCTGATCTACTGGGATTTTCACACACAACCATCTCTAGGGTTTACAGAGGATGGTCCCAAAAAGAGGAAATATCCAGTGAGCAGCAGTTCTCTGGGTGAAAATGCCTTGTTGATACCAGAGGTCAGAGGAGAATGGCCAGACTGGTTCAAGATGATAGAAAGGCAACAGGAACTCAAATAACCACTGGTTACAACCAAGGTCTGCAGAAGACCATCTCTGAACCAACAACACGTCCAACCTTGAAGCAGATGGGCTACAGCAGCAGAAGACCACACCAGGTGCCACTCCTGTCAGCTAACAACAGGAAACTGAGGCTACAATTCACACAGGCTCACCAAAACTGGACAATAGAAGATTGGAAAAATGTTGCCTGGTCTGATGAGTCTGGATTTCTGCTGCCACATTCAGATGGTAGGGTCAGAATTTGGTGTAAATAACATGAAAGCATGGATCCATCCTGCCTTGTATCAACGGTTCAGGCTGGTGGTGGTGGTGTAATGGTGTGGGGGATATTTTCTTGGCACACTTTGGGCCTCTTAGTACCAACTGAGCATGGTTTAAACACCACAGCCTACCTGAGTATTGTTGCTGACCGTGTCCATCCCTTTATGACCACAGTGTACCCATCTTCTGATGGCTACTTCCAGCAGGATAACGCACCATGTCACAAAGCTCAAATCATCTCAAACTGGTTTCTTGAACATGACATTGAGTTCACTGTACTCCAATGGCCTCCACAGTCACCAGATCTCAGTCCAATAGAGCACCTTTGGGATGTGGTGGAACGGGAGATTCTCATCATGGATGTGCAGCCGACAAATCTGCAGCAACTGTGTGATGTTATCATGTCAACATGGACCAAAATCTCTGAGGAATGTTTCCAGCACCTTGTTGAATCTGTCCCACAAAGAATTAAGGCAGTTCTGAAGGCAAAAGGAATACTGCGGCTTCCAAGTAAGTTCAAAAATAGCTGCCCACAGAGATATGTTGAACTTGTTGTCTTTGGTTTAGGTTTACTCACTGTCTGATGATCCAGGTGCTTCAGTTGGTTTAAAAGTTGATTGATTTGTCTTGACTGTCGCATTTAAAAATGAAAACAAAGATCCCCAAACAAACATTCCCCAAGTAAACAGGCCTTTACAAAAGTTGAAATCAATGGGGTATCAAACAACTTCATCAAATAATAAAAACTAAGATTAACCAGCAGTTAAAGACTGTAACCCCTGTGGTGTCTTCAGCACACCTGCCTTTGATTAAAGGTTCCTGAGATGCCAGGTCAGTAGATGCATTAAAGTGACTCAAAGAATAATAGGAAACTAGGACTTGCTAGAAATGGATCTCACATGGAAACAGTCATTTCTAGTGGGATGGATTCTGCGGCTACATGTGACAATGGTCTAATGGTGCACACAGATGGAACGCAAAGTCAAACTTCTACCTCACTTTTTTGTACAATTCTTTTTGCAGTCAAGTTAAAAAAAATATCACCACACAGACAGTGTTGCAGCAGCTTATTTTTTTAGTTGTATAGACATTAGCTGTTAGGATTTGACATACACAACCGTGTGTTTGCATAATTCTTCATCTCACAGAGATGCCTCTGGGACCTACGATTACCCACAACAGCCTTCTCTGGCTGGCAGAGAATTTTATGTGTATCTTTGCAGAAGCTTAATTCAGACTGATCTCAGATTTACTAAGAAACTGTTGTTACATTTTCCTCCAGACACTTTCTTTTCTCTTGCCTCAGTATGTTCATAAAGTGGAATCATACAACTTCAGGATAAGTGCGGGATTTTTCACTTGACATTCTCAACTCAAGCAGATGTGTCTCACCTCAGTGTGCACTGCCTAGTGTGAGTCTGCAGCAGAGTCCAGCACTGGGTGGGATACCCACAGGCAGTCTGCAAGTGACCCGCAAAAAGGTGAATCATGGGCGGTATTTTGTCTTAATTTTATTTTCAATTTCAGTTCTGGGTGAAATAAGAACACGCAGGTCAGATAGCAGGTGTTGGATGATAAATAGCTGTATTAAAATGAAATTAGAATATAATAATTTAATTTAATGTTTGCTGTTTGTTGCTGACTTTGTGTGTCAGCTCTGTCTTCTGCACCAGCTGGAATATGAGAGCTGCTTTAATCAGGTGCATGACTAACAGACACATTAAATGTGGAGACGTGCTGCTCAATATTATGAGAATAAGCAAAAAATATTCCTTTAATTGTATTTCCTGAAATACCTTCATTTATTATCTATTTTATTAGTTTCACATGTATGACATGCCCCCAAATTATCACTTTAAATGTGCTTCCGAATCAGATTATTTGAACAGGGCATGGTTTTGATAAGAATTGGGAATTCAGGTCAGGTCATGGGTCTTGTGTCACTAGATAAGGTTGTGATACCAGCTGACCTTTCCCTAAGCCCAACAAGCAGTTGGATTAAGCATGGAGCCCTCACTGTAACTGTAAGATAGTTAGAAGCTAAAGCCCAACTATAGGCTACAGATCACAGTGTAAAAGTGAACCACCACATCACTGCTGATCGCCATAGAAGACAATGAATATAAAGGGAAACGTCACTGATATTAAACCAGCTGTGTGGCAGGGATCTCCGGAGGAAGTCAAACAACTTTCATGCGATGACACACAGCTGGTCGAATATCAGCAAAGTTTCCCTGCTTCCCTTCACTGGTTCCTGTACAGCAGGGTTGGTCTTTTTTGGAGTCAACCACCAGGCTAAATCCAAAAAAACAAGAAGAGCACACAGGGAAACAAAAGGCTGGACACTTGACACACAAGGAGCTAAGACGAAATGGCACTGAGAGAAAACAAGACACACACTAAATACTCTGGTGAGGGGAAGGATACGGAGACACAGGTGAGACTAATCAGGGTGGGACAGACAGACACAGGTGAAGTCATCAAAAGGGAGGTAAAACACAAAGGGGCAGGAAGTGAAGTGATCTGGAGCGAGAGGAGATGTGACTTTCAAAGTATAACAGGAAACAATATGAATGAATGAGAGAAAAAAACATAACCAAAGAAACTTGAGCTGCGACAGCATGACACTGAAGATATTAAACAGTGTGAACCTTCAACTAAGGATTAAGAAGAAATCTGGAAACAATGGCTGGACCAGTTGGCAATCACTGCTCTAGGGTCTACCCTTGTAACACACTACATCAGATCTGCGGTTATAATCACATGAGACAAAGCTCTGTGTGAGGCCAAAGACAGTCAAATGAAACACTGTCTCTGTTTTGTCTACAGTTTACAGGTAGCAAGTAACAGAATCATCTGCGTTGTGTATGTCTAACTGACAGGCAGTTGGCACGCCTCAAGGCACGAAGCTTGTTGTGGAAACAGAAGGATGAAAACAAACTAAGGCCAAATCCCTGGTTGTAGAATGCAGAATATGAGGGTATGTTTACACTCTGACTCTGCAGTCTACAGTACAGCGAGCGGTCCTGGATCTTTTTCATTGCTTCTTGGATCAAACGAGATATTTTTCAAAGAAAATTACAACTTCTTTGACTACTTCAACATTTCCAGAAGGACATTAAAAGACATTTAATTAGTTCTTGAGATGTCTTCCTGAAGGGTATACAAGGACATGAAAAGGTCTCGTCTTTGTCATATCATGTCACCATATCCAAATCTGTGTGCTAGAATAAATGTCCTGCAATGGTCTTGAAGTAGGTCAAACTGCACAATGAGACACACACATATACAGTGTATCTGAGGACTGAATCAAAGTATGAGACCTTCAGTGCAAGCATTGCTGGGAAAATGATGATGCCTGGTTGGTAATGTCTTCTACTCTTGAGACCATAGCAAAGCTTTGTGTGATTCAGTCTGTTTTTATTCAACAGCTAGTTTCAAATAAAATGAGCTACAGTTTGGGCTCCACACCTGTTAATGCTGTCTTTTTAACTCTGTTTAAAAAGACAGAATTTGCTATTTGTTCTCGTGTCGCTCTTGTAAAAGGGATATTGATTCCAGTGAGACTTTCTGAATAAGTAAAGCTTAAGAAACTACACTGTCATTTATTTTTAAATTCTGATTCTGATTCTGATTCTGATTTAAAAATAAATTACAGTGTAGTTTCTTAAGCTTTACTTATTCAGAAAGTCTCATTGGAATCAATATCCCTTTTACAAGAGCGACACGAGAACAAATTGCAACATCAAAACAACAGAGTTCAGTTGTATTCATTGCTACAGCTCAGTATATTTCATGTGTTGATTATTTAATGAATTGTAAGTTGTAAATAAGCTGTTTTAGTTTTTGAGCAAGGTGTTCAATTTGACTTTTGAAGGACAGTCCACTGTCTAAACAAATTCCAAAGTACCTTAAGTTACAGTCTTGAAGATCTCAGTTTTGTGGTCTTTGGTGGCACCTTACAGACCCTTTTAGGGCCAGTGTCACAATGATGTCATTTTATTAGCTGGAAGCAAAACACGGCTCACCACCACAGGGCTGTTGGCTACATACAGTAGGAGTCTTAAAATGTCATCTTGTTGTGTTAATGGGAGCCAGAGTAGGAGTCATGACTCAAAACTTAAATTTCTATCACATACCAGGTGCCACTGCTCACATGTGCAGCGCTGAGATTACGAAAAAGTACTTCCTGTTGTGGGGTTATCATGTCCACCTCAAACACAAATTGGGGAGGTATATTGGATATTGGATTTCTCTGTAACACTACCTTTTTAGCGCGTTAGCTAATGTTAGCTTCAGTAGGAAAACAAACTGGAGGAAACCGTCGTGTGTCGTGTGCCGTAGAGACAATGGCTTACAAGATTGTATCATCAGCATAAAAATAGACATTACAATATTCAGTTGGATTTTCTTGTGCAGTGTGAGGATAGAGGGTGTGGTATTCTGTACAGATTGTAAACCTCTTTGAGGTAAATTTATGATTGTGATTTTGGGCTAGGCTAGGGTGTAGAGTAAAAGCAGGGCCTATGATCTTATGGGACCCTTTTGGGTACTAGATTTGAACTAGCAGTCAGTATATATTGGATGAAATTATGTTTCTTTAATGTACAAGGTGCAATCAACCAGATTTGGCGTTTGCTTCTAATTTTAACTAAATAAATACAATTTAAGAAATCTTAACTCAATATGCACCTACCATTTTTAAGCTGTTATTGGCATGTCACATATTATTTGATGTATTATGACAATAATTCATCTTTAGATCAATTTTTGACACAACCTTCATTTCATCAAACTTTGCTTGAAGTTAACAGCTGCCTTGTTTAACAGAAAATGGCAGTAAGAAGAGGACATGGTTGAGTTTAAAGGCAATATAATTTGTTTTATTTTGGATTATCATGGCAAATCTGTTCTGCTCCAGGTGATTGACACCGAATGATACAAGCAGTAATATGGCAATTACTCTAAGGGTCCTTTTACACCTGCCCTGTTTGGTTCGATTCAATTGAACTCAAGTTCATTTGCCCCCTAGGTGCGGTTCATTTGGGCAGGTGTGAGCACAGCAATCTCACTCAGGTGTGAACCAAAACAGCCAGACCGAAACCTTCTGGAAGAGGTGGTCTCAGGCTGGTTACAAACAAACTCTGGTGCGGTTGGTTTGTGGTGAGAACGTGTATCGACCTTGATCCGAACCAACTGCAGTCCCGGAAGGTAATTAATGTGCGCCTCCTCCTGTACTGCCTTAATATGCACATTCAGCACATCCAATGCATCAAAACATTGTTTTCTAGTTGGAGCCGCGCCTCGTTTTCAAACTGTATGCTTTGACTCAAATGAACAATGACAGCAATATAGTCCACGATGAGCAGCGCTAAAATCAACCTGCGTAGTTGTCCCTCCATTGTGACATTAGAAAGTGTCACATTTATCTTACAAGTGTACTCTTCTTCAACGTTTTGTTTACTTCCTGGATTTTTCCCACATGGAAATTCTGACCAATCAAGAGCAGCTTTCTCACACAAGGCATTTGATCTGGTCCGCTTGTAAATGCTGCTGTGAGAACATGAACCAACTCTAGGCAATTATACAACCTTGTAACAAAATTAGTCCCTGATTCAGACCAAAGCAAGACAACTCTAGGTCTGAAAGCAGCCTTAAACAATTAATTGAGGCACAATTAAATAAGAAGGGGAAAATCAACCAAAGAGTTGAAGACTTTGTTTTTACTGTGATAGACTGTTTGGTCCAGTTTGAAATCACTGGAGGTTAATTTCATGCTGTAAAAATTAAATAGGAGAAAACGGCTTCTTTTAAGGGCACACTTTTTTTATGAGGATTCAAAATATAACAAAAAAAAATGTCGATGACTCACTATTGCTGTAAGTGAACTGCAGACAGATTACAGTAGAAAAAAATGTTCCATACAGCTATCAGCTTTGATCAGATTAATTAAGTATTTGTGTCAGAGGTTTTAGTGTCTGGAATCTGCGACTGCTTAGCATCAGTCCACCCACCACCATCCAGTGTCATCACTGTGCTTCTCTAAATAAATTCTCCTTCCTATGAGAAAGAAATGCATCACAGCATCAACATAGTTTGGTTTTAGACCAACAGCACTTGGCATGAATGACAGAAACACCAAAACATATGAATATGTGAGGACCGCACAACTTGTTTAGGGTTGATAACGACGGGTGCTTTCCTTTATGGAGTTGCACTGGCTTTCATATGCATATGACACTGTAGAAGCCTAACATTTGTTGCAAATTAACATGATTTCCAAACTAGATACACATTCACATGTCTTGCATCACCTCTCAGTAAAAACATTGAAGCGTCAGAAATGATCATGAGCATTGATGTCTTACTTTGAGCTCGATAATTAGATGGTAATCTTCTGTTTGAGCTGCTCTTGTCTAATTAAGGGGCCTTATTGACTCCTGTCTGTCTACATGTTTTCCATCAACAATGTTTGTTTATGCTCATCCATATTAAAAGCAATCATATGCATGTCACCAGGCCTCATCCCTCAAGATCAATATTTTATGCAGAATCATGAATTAAAATTTTGATCTGCCTACCAGCCTGCTACATCTCAGCGTTGCTTAAAAAGCTCAGCCGTATTGTAAGATTCAATTTTCACCAGATTATGATAATTTTGTTCTCATTATGTTTCCTGCAACTCTATGTTGGAATCCATGAAGTGTGATTCATTCTGCTCTTATTTATTTACATTCATTATTTAATTTATTTTTTTCCTGACTGGTTTAAGTCAAACTGTAACGCATGATATGCATTTTCAAAGCAAAGTCACAGGGAACCTCCAGACAGGACAGAGTTGGCAGTAATCAGCTTTTAAAATTGGAAATGGTGGATTCAGGGTCATTTTTTCATTCAGTGTCACTGCTTTGTACAATATTCGAACATGCCAACAACAGCATGGTTCAGGTCAGGGAGAGACAGTGGTTATGGCAAAGTAATGTGTGGTAAAAGTGTTGCTAGTGTAAGATGAGGTTTATTTTCCTGAGGACGTATTCAGTAGATGTTCTTGTTTTTCTCTGTTCGTTATTTTGCATCCACATAATTTAATATTAACTACATTTATATATTGTTTACATATTTTACTTTGCTCTTTACGTTAAATTTGGAACTATTTAATATCGTCACCTGATGTGCAGGTACATATATATATATGTATGTATATATATATATATGTGTGTGTGTGAGATGCCACTATTGTTGTGGATGCTCAGTTGTCCCACATACTTTTTCAGACACTGAAGTGGATCAAGTTACACAGAGAAGCTCTCCCCATGCTCTTACTTCACCCACAGCCCTTTGATAGTTAATTCAGTTCATAGTAGCTTTATAGGTCAGACAGGTGAGAGAAATCTGCCTCACAAAAAGGTGAGGCAACTAATGCCCTAACATGTTGTTTATTATGTCAGAATATGAAAGGGGAACGGTTGGAGCTGTTGGTGCCATTTTGCTTCTTTGCATCAACATAGGCTTTTTAAGTTTTTTACCGCCAGTGGCGGACTTGTTCGACCAAAACAGAAAGATAAATAGATAGAGAGAGATGCAAGGCAAACAGTAATGACAGTAACATTAATTTTAGTAACAATATTATAATGGTAATGAAAGTATTTTGGTAGTATATGTGTTATATGCACATATTGATATATAATAGTATATGTATGTGACAATAATTAGCATATGTGTTTAATAATAGTAGAAGTATGACTAATAATCACAGCAGTAGTAGGAGACATCTGGCAGGACATGACAGCAGCACAACCATGACACACCATCCTAGCATAACCACGATTCGAGGGAACCTGCGAGACAGTGGAGCACAAAAGCTCGGGAGAAGACCCCAATTTAGTGACATGCAGTATAGGACGTGGATGTTAGCAAATGAAACTGAGGAGAGAGAAGGAGAGAAGGGGCTCAGTGTATTATAGGAAGTCCCCCGGCAGACTAGGCCTATGTCAGCCTAACTAGGGGCTGGTCCAAGACGAGCTTGAGCCAGCCCTGACTATAAGCTTTATCAAAAAGGAAAGTCTTAAGTCTAGTCTTAAATGTGGAGATGGTGTCTGCCTCCCGGACTGGAACAGGAAGATGGCTCCACAGAAGAGAAGCCTGTTAACTGAAGGCTCTGGGTCCTGTTCTACTTTTGGGGACTCTTATTTTTCTTTACCCTTTGGTTTGTGTACAATGTATTCATGACAACACTTAGAGCTGACTGTAAACAGGCAAGAGGTTGTGTGTCGCAATCTGTGGACCCAACTGAGACGCATATTCTAAATGTGCTATATACCCCTCCAAAGAATGCTCCTAAAGCTTAAATAATATTGACATATTCCAGATGTCTTAATTTAAAAATGCCACATTCGAATATCCAGACAGAATATGCTGCTTTCATGACCTGTAGTTAATTAAGAATCTTGTCATATTCTGATTATTACTGTGCATATAAATGTAATCTGCGATGAAATGTCCTGTCTCCTGCATTTAAGTATGGCATTCTAGACAACGTCCATCCACCACCACAAACTTCACACTCTCAGATTCCTACTCCCGCACTGACACAGAAGATTGGCAGTGCACATCAGTGTCAAGATGCAGAATTTTCCAATATGGATGTAATTTCTAAGAACAGTTCAAATTATAAGATTAAATGTACAGTAAAACTTCTTCTCATCTCTCCTATCCAGATTTTTCTCTGACTAATAAGTCATAAAGCGTTGGAAAATGCACAACATAAATATCTAAAGCACTTATTTAGACTCTTTCACCAGCTCTCACCTCATTAGTTGCACTGTAATTAGTTTTATTAGGTTCATTTTTTAAATTTTTTACTACAATGAGCCCCTGTGTTTATATGGAAGCAAGTGTTCAGCCAGCTTTTTGTCACATCATCTATGTTGGATGGCTGCTGTCGTATTTGAGCCAATCCTGCCAGTTTCCTACCTGCACCTTGTTACTCACTCTGACTGCCTGCTGTTTTTTTAATTTGTTTACCCACTCTGACTGCGTGACTGTCACCAATTATAAGCCTGTTAATGTGACCTCTTGAACTTTGTGAGCTGCCTCCCTCTCTGCCAGCTGAATCTCTCAGAATTTGGATCTCCCTATTGCCAGACACCTGAGCACGCATCTCATCATTATTTAAAACACTGTACTTTATCTATTTGAGGTATTTTTCTCCTTATTGGTCTGCTATTTTTAAATTATTGTGCTGTCCCATTCAGTGGTAAAACTCAGCATATAAAAGAAATAGAAGAGGTCAATGAAGACTGAAGTGAAAAACTTCTGTCTATACATTTGTATGCTGAACATGTCAGACTGTCAAACAAAACTTTTTATGTTGAACACACCCCAAAATGATCACAGCGAACAAATTCTGCAAGGTGTTTTTATACTGATCTGCCAGATACCTTCAAACATACCTGGTAGACACAAAATTTTCACAGTCAGCTTTTATAAATGTATGCATGAAATATCTGCTTATGGCGACTAAAGCGTGATCAAGGTATATAATTAGGTTCACGCAACTAAAACCACTTCATAATGATTAGAGGAATATTCTGATTAAATCCCCTGACGTACGCTCGATGGTATATTTATCTCCGCCAGATGTAGGCCTCGAGGGGATCATGCGTTTGGAGTGTGTGTGTGTGTGTGTGTGTGTGAATCTGTCTGTCTGCTAATCTCCCAAACTACTGGACCAATCAGCCTTATATTTTGTGTACACATGTGAGACTGTATGCTGAAGGATCTCTGGTGGTTGCTGTGATTTATAATTGCTGAAAAACCTGTTTGGCTCAATCCAAATGTCCGTCGTCTGGACTTACAAACTGAGCAGTCACGCAGTTCAGATGTATGTAGTGTGACATATTTACCGTCATCACGTTACGTCTGCGAGGGCAGAGACTGCAAGCAGCTGATAAACAGCCCTACTTTACTTGATGGTGTGGAAGCATTCGACTATCGCTGCTGTCATATTCATATATATGTCATATAAGTTGATAAACAGTGCCTACTCATCTGTTCCTGCAAATAACAAGACATAAATCCCATGTATAGCACTTTTTGTGACTGAACAGAAATGGAGGCTATAAATACATCTCTATATAACGTACAGGCTACACATGTTCAAAAAAGAGAAACGTTTGTAAATAAGGACAGGACTATAACTCAATAAATTGGGTATTAGACCTTCATGTCGTGTTTTGTGGCCAATCTTTTGTAGCCTACCACACTGCACAGCCTGATATGCCGCAATAACAAAATGCATTTTTGTTCTCTCTACAGCCTTTACTTAAACATATTTCTGTATCAAGACGTGGTTGAATATTATTTCTGGCCTTAACAATTCAAGAAACATTTTAATTGTCTGCACCCCAAGCGTACTCTCTGGAAGTCTAAAGAGAGTCCGCCTAAGGCCCCTTGAACTGTAGGCTTGGACAGCCCTAAGCACTCCCAGACTTCCCAGGAACGTGCCTGCAAATCTGCGAGTCTGCAAGTGCGGTGACGTTTGGACATTTGAAATCAGTCTTTTACTGACTTTTTTTTGCTGTTAATAACTGCTGACTCCTTACACCTCTTAACTGTCTATAAGTTTTCTGGATATTGTCTCGGCTAAAGGCAGCAAGCCCCGCTGTCTGTTGCAGGCCACATTTTGTCCTTCGTCATGGCCCAAAAACTGACATCCATAGAAAAGTTTGGTCTAGTTTTAAACTGGAGCATCTGAAAATTAATTTAATACCCACTATGGCATGATCCACTGAAGAAAGGCACATTGGGAGATGAATTAGTCCCTGTTTTTGTCATCTTCATCAACATCCTGACTGTTGGAGAGCCGAGAGGGGCAATTAAACCAAATGCAGCTGCGCAGCATTCCAGCTGTCATGGCTGCCACCCTGCTTTGTATTGTCCGCTGCACAGTGTCATACCACAACAAAGCCTTTTGTCAGCCTGATTTTGTAACCCTGCAGATTTTGTTGGTTTGGTTGATAAGCTACGAAATGATTTATTTTTTTGTCTGTTTTAATCAACCTTTCAATAAGCCCCGCCCCTTTGTGATGGTCCGACAAGCTGTCGGAGTAAGCATGGAGCCCACACTGTAACTAACTGCACTCCCTGAGGAAATATTATCATGTTTTTGGACAGATGAAGCAGACAGAGGGGTCTACAGTCTGTGTTTGAAGGATATATCCAGGATGTCAAACTGACTCAGCAGCAACAACAGGTTAAAAAGACAAAGATAGTTAGAAGCTAAAGCCCAACTGTAGGCTACAGATCACAGTGTAAAAGTGAACCACCACATCACTGCTGATCGACACAGAACACAATGAAACTTTGCTGATATTGAACCAGCTGTGTGGCATCACAGTGTGTGCAGATGAACAGTGTTTGGCTTCGCCCCTGTGCTGCCGTTGGACAGACAGGGATCAAAGGGAAAAGTCAGCTAGCTGAATATGAGCAAAGTTTCCCTGCTTCCCTTCACTGGTTCCTGTACAGCAGGGTCGGTCTTTGTTTCACTGTTATAATCATTACAAAGCAAAAGCAGCATGTGTATACATTCAGTAGGCTATATCTTCAGTAGCTAGCTAGCTAACCCTACACTTTTCAGGGTTTGATTTTGGTTTTGGAACAGGGAAGAAACGTATATCTTTTTCCAACCTCTCCAGGTAACGAGTATCATTAATACACGACGTGCCCCAGGCACAACATTTAGCTCCAAATCCACAAAACCAGCCTGAAAATGAAGGAAATCTGAAACCACTGCATTAGAGTCAATGGAGCACAGCTGTGTTGTTGTCGGACGCTGGTCTGAGCCGGCCTGATGCTACGTTATGATTGGCCAGTCTGTGTCTGGGGGGTGGGACTTAGCGAGGGGTCAATTGTAATTACTGTTATTTCATACTATGTTTTGTTGTAGCCTACAGACAAAGTTAATACTGTTCAAAGTCCAGTTATGAAAGACATGCATCAAAGAATTGTGGCTGTGTTTCAGGAATTAAAAAATACATTCATCCTCATAATTATATTTTATCTTTATTTCACATAAAGTGCCTGACAGCAGGAAAAATCAATCTGCGTTGGTGTGCATCTTTACTATTGTCTAGAATGGTCTTGATCAGCCTTAGACGGCCACCCTGTAGAAATCTGCTCTCTTCTGAGTGCACTTTTCCAGTTTAGCCTTAAAATCTTCAGTGTAATTAATTACAATGTTAAAGTGGCTGATAGAGGTGTGACAGTGTTCCAGCTGGGGCAAATTACTGCAATTAAAGACTGGGCCTTTAAGTAACTTTCACTTTGCAGCTGAATGGTCACATGGGTCCTCACTTAACTGCTGACTACACAGTATTTCAGTATGCACTTACAGTATTGCCCCTTAGGAGAAATAAAATCATCCTCCTCAGCCGAGAAGTTTCATCAAAGTTCAGTGGCAGGCGTGTCCCTTGTTTTAAATCCATTTCCTCGCTTTGTAAGATGCTCTCCGTTGCTCAGGAACAGAATCAGTACCCTGAACTGGCTGGTGCAGCATAAGGACACTCTAATGAATATTTATAGTATATTAAAAAGTTGATATGCATACAGTTACAGTTGATACAGTTTTACTATTCACGGTCCAGGATGAAATTTGGGTCATATTTTTGCGACACTGCGAACTTTAGAAATAGTCAAGCTCATTAACTGCTAATCTTAGAAAGTGCGCAGTAATAATTTTCTTCATAGTGCACTGGGAGACTGACAGTTTAAGATTCATGAGGTTGCATAATTGCTGGGTTATTAAACAGTTTTGGGACGTTCAAAAAGAGCTATGTGACATAAACAAAATGGAGACACACTGGAGACATTTTTCACTCTTAAATTGATTAACATAGTGATAAACACCTAGGGACAGTTAAGCAGGATTTTTGCTTATGAGATGACATATTGTAAGTCAGACTTTAATTGTTAGATGCTTATTAATGTTGAACAGAAACCTAATTTTTACAGCCTGATATTGTGCAAAAAGCTCAAAGCAGTAAAAATAAAATAAGTTTATTCCCTCATAAAATATCTAGCTGGAAGATGCCTGTGTGACATCCACACTTTTCATTTATGCACAAAATATTGTGTTTTTTTCCTTGTTTTAATAGATGAACATCACATCAACCACAAATTGTTTCCCTGTTATCTTAACCACCAGCTTACCTTTAGCATGTCAGATCCCTGCTTTCATCATGTGTTTTTCTAATGATATTTGTCATAAAAACCCTCAATCTGTCTATAATCCCATGTTCAGGTTACATTTTCCTTACATTTCAATGTACCCACTGATCTGACATCAGTTCCTGCACAATGAGGCGTCTTCGTCTCATCCAAGTCCAGCTTTTTTTTCTCTTTGGTGTCATTAACCTCTCTCTCTCCCACTTTGAATTTCAAGCAGCCGGAGCCCTAACGTCACACAGAAAGGGACAGTGGATTACAAACAAAACACATCAAAGTGATGCATAAATCCACATCATTGCTTTGACTAATGTATGCAAACTGGATGTGCTACTTGCATGGCCAGGGGGAGAACAGAAGGGAGCTCTTATGCATTCTAGTCACATGTACTCGATGACTGGAGAGGGCTTTTGATTTTACTGTAAATTTGATCTCTTGATGCGCTACTTCTGGATTTAATACATGTATATATTTTTATTTTCTGAAAACAGTCTCGCAGAGAGAACACAAATCAAAGAGAAATGTTAGTATTGATTTTGGCATAATCTTTGCACACAGTTAGCCTCTGTAGTAGCTGGATGCTTAGCTCCAAAGCGTCCATGTTAAAGACGCTTTTAGGGTCGACGTCAAAAAGATGTCAGTTTGTTAGCTGGCAGCAAAATATTGCTCTCCACCACAGGGCTGTAGGCTACGTAGGAGTCTTAAAATGTTGTCTTGATGTGTTGCTGGGAGCCAGAATAGAAGGAGTCATGACTCCAAACTTAAATTTGATCACTTACCAGCTGCCAACAACAACAAAAATGAAGACAACCATGGTTAAATGTGATAAGACGAAAGGACTGGATGGTGCCGATTATCAAATATGATCGCATGTGCAGCACACACTTCATATCAGGTCAGGGAAAAAGTACCTCCTGTTGTAGGGATGAATAACGTTATGTGTATGAAGGGTTATCATGTCCACCTCATCAGAAACTGGGGAGCTATTAAGAGGTATATTGGATTTCTGCTGATTTAACTGGAGAGTCCTGATGCTACAACACAAAGTGATATTTTAGACAACAGCATGCTTCAGATCTTAGGACAACAGTTTGAGTTTGTGTGTTTCCACATAACAATACCCACACACACAAAGCCAGGTCCATACAGACATGGCTTTCCCAGTTTGGTGTGAAAGAACTTGACCTGCACAGCACAAAGCCCTGACCTCATCCCCACCCTGCACCTTCGGGATTGAAGTGGAATACTGTGATTCAGGCCTTATCGCAAAACATCAGTGGCTGACCTCACTAATGCTCTTGCGGTTGAATGAAAGTACATCCCTGCAGCCTGGCTCCAAAATCTTGTTTAAAGTTTCCCCACAAGATGGGAGACGTTTATAGCAGAATATTAGAGACCACAGGTTTGAGATTAGACGTTCAACAATAACGTATAGGTGTAATGTTTGGGCGTCCATATACTTATGGCCAAGTATAATACCAGCAACAGCAAAATAGCCATCTTAACAAGAATATGTCACACTGTTACTTCTTGCTGTCAGTTACACATTATTATTTCCTCTACATAAAGCAAGGCAACTGGGTGTAAACATTTGCACTTTCAGGCCACTTTATTAGGTACACTTGTTCAACTGCTCATTAACGCAAATAGCTAATCAGCCAATCATGTGGCAGTAACTCAATGCATTTAGGCATGTAGACATGGTCAAGACGACCTGCTGGAGTCCAAACAGAGCATCAGAATGGGGAAGAAAGGTGATTTAAGTGACTTTGAACGTGGCATGGTTGTTGGTGCCAGACGGGCTGGTCTGAGTATTTCAGAAACTGCTGATCTACTGGGATTTTCACACACAACCATCTCTAGGGTTTACAGAGGATGGTCCCAAAAAGAGGAAATATCCAGTGAGCAGCAGTTCTCTGGGTGAAAATGCCTTGTTGATGCCAGAGGTCAGAGGAGAATGGCCAGACTGGTTCAAGATGATAGAAAGGCAACAGTAACTCAAATAACCACTGGTTACAACCAAGGTCTGCAGAAGACCATCTCTGAACCAACAACACGTCCAACCTTGAAGCAGATGGGCTACAGCAGCAGAAGACCACACCAGGTGCCACTCCTGTCAGCTAACAACAGGAAACTGAGGCTACAGTTCACACAGGCTCACCAAAACTGGACAATAGAAGATTGGAAAACGTTGCCTGGTCTGATGAGTCTGGATTTCTGCTGCCACATTCAGATGGTAGGGTCAGAATTTGGTGTAAACAACATGAAAGCATGGATCCATCCTGTCTTGTATCAACGGTTCAGGCTGGTGGTGGTGGTGTAATGGTGTGGGGGAGATTTTCTTGGCACACTTTGGGCCCCTTAGTACCAACTGAGCATGGTTTAAACACCACAGCCTACCTGAGTATTGTTGCTGACCGTGTCCATCCCTTTATGACCACAGTGTACCCATCTTCTGATGGCTACTTCCAGCAGGATAACGCACCATGTCACAAAGCTCAAATCATCTCAAACTGGTTTCTTGAACATGACAATGAGTTCACTGTACTCCAATGGCCTCCACAGTCACCAGATCTCAGTCCAATAGAGCACCTTTGGGATGTGGTGGGACGGGAGATTCACATCATGGATGTGCAGCTGACAAATCTGCAGCAACTGTGTGATGCTATCATGTCAATATGGACCAAAATCTCTGAGGAATGTTTCCAGCACCTTGTTGAATCTATGCTATGAAGAATTAATGCAGCTCTGAAGGCAAAGGGGTCCAACCTGGTACTAGTAAGGTGTTAAGTGTCTGGTGAGTGTATGTAGATACATGTGTCTTCTTATTTGATACTGATTGTATTTTGTTGTTGTTGTTAGCTTTTTGTCTGCTTGTTTTTGTAAATTTGGTATTGTCTAATTATCTTGTCATTTTTGTTTCTTGTTAAATGTTTTGTGTAACAGTGTTTAAATTGTATTATTTTTGTTGAAAACACTTTAAAAGGAGTTGACATCATACAGGGTTACTCTTAATAAGGAATATCCCGTTTGTTCAAGACTCTACAAGAGTCCACCTATTTTAAGCCATTAAAATGACATTCTTACAGCAGGTCTCCCCATATTTCCCTCAGTCACCCGGAGATAGCGATGGCAGCAGCTTGAGCTGCCTCTGTGGAGCGTGGAGGTCAAGAATCACACAGGTCCCCTTTGTAAAAAAGAGACTGCTTCCCCAACTGCTGGAGAAGGCCATCAGGAAAATTCTGCTGGGGAATTGGGATGTGTCCAATTATATGCCATACCCACTGTGGCTCTGGTGGGAATCTGTTGTCTCGTTGTCACCAGGAGAAATCTGTGTTTCTCTGCCTCCCCAGTCACTTGCAGGTTTGAGGCTGTGGCTAATGAGGCTTAGCTGTTATATAGGCCAAGTCAGTCTCAGTCTCAGCTCAGCGGTGGTGATTGCAGGGGCCTGCTCAGCCAGAATCAGACAATAATTAACGCCTTTATGCGGAAATCAAAAGTCGCCTGATTATGTGCAGCATAGAATCGGAGAGATGGTAAATAAACTCACCTCTTGCCTCTTTATTTACAGTATTATGTCTCCAGTGTGATGTCTGGTGCCAGTGCTGGTGTCCCTTTTCTCAGGGCAGGACATGAGAGGTTCCACTGAAATCTCATTAGCTGCTCAAAGCTGGAGCAAGATACTCAGTATGCGATGCACAAGGATTTTTGCCATAATAATTCATTTTTTACGCGAAAGACGTCTATATCAAACTGAACATAAGCAGGTTTGTGATTCTCAGCTGTAACTTGTGTGTCCCAGATAGTTTTTCTTGTGGAAAAAGGAGGGAACACAGTCTTAGGCTTTTGACATAATCCAGAGTACATTCATGAATAATCAATCAGCATTCATAACCGCTTCATTTTACTATTCTAGAACACACGTTTCATACGTTTGAGAGTGAGGATCCCTCAAAGTCAGGTCAGCCATTAGGTGTTATGAAAAGGATGCAAAATTTTCAAAATAGGGCCGCTCCTCCACACCTACACCCACTCCAGCACCAACACCACCCACCCTTAGCTCTAATACCAGCACAGGCAATTTCAAATAAGCTCTTGGCCATTAGCCTTGTAGTGACAGAGATGGAGTTCATTTCCAAATCCAGGCTATGCTCTGTTTTGCATACGTATACTCGATATGATTACAGAGCACAAAAGGTCAAGTCGGTTATTTCAAAACACAGGGAAACATTTTCTTTCAAATGAGACTCTGACAGTTTATTTGAAACAAATTTAACTCGAAACAAATCATGAGAAATGAAAAATGCCTGTCAATGAATGATTACAGAAAAATACAATCAAACATTGATTGAAGAAATCAACGTAAGGCATCAGCTCATAAGGACAGATGATGAGGGAGCATGAGTAAACATGAATTTACTCGCCATTAGTCACCACTTCTTAATCCAGTGTTGATAATGTGTTCATTTAAGCAATTCCAAAACTGTTTTGGTACACCAGCCGTCTGTTCCAATACCCATTCTTTCTGTACTTACCGTACCCACTTTGGGTACAGAGGGTGTTCACATTACGATTGCGGTGAAAAATAAGTGTACCTAAAAGACCCGGATGTGTACTCATAACGGCCAAAATTGAGAGTGTGGAACATTGTACACTTTTCGTACTCAATGGCCGCCATCTTAGCTACGTAGCGGAAGAGGCGGGACCACTTACAGGTCAGTGGGCGGAACCACTGACCTGCCGTCTGTTCCAGTTTGTTGGGGGTGACATCACTGACGAGTCACAGCCGTAGTCGTGATCGTAACATCCGGTAAGTGCACCATAGAGTAATGAATCGGAACAGCACTTACTTGCTGAAATATGTGCACTCTATGTGCGAACAGTGTACAGTGTGTAAGTGTACTCATGGCAGTATAGATTTCGGAACATAGCGCAGTATGCAGTAAACCGTTTTGAAAAATGGTAATGCCAATTTCTCCCTTGCCAAAATTTAGCCTAACTTTGAAGTGTTCCCAATCAGATAAGCATGACATACTGGTATCAATGGATGCCTTAGGTTGTATAGTTTCTAGGGCTGCCCCTGACTAAGACTTTTCCTAGTCGACCAATAGTCGTCATTTAGGGCCATTAGTCGACTTGTGGCCTGCATGTTTATGATATTAATGTTATTATGAAATGATATATTTTGGGCGGGGCAACACAATGGTTTGAGTTGAAGGTGTGAGAAAGAATAGTATCAGTAACATTGTTAACACTGTGCTACATTACAGAGAAATACAAAACCATACTAATGAACCTTCATTAATATAGGCCTATATTTTATCTACAAGTGCACGTCACACACTGAGCGAGCCGCCTGTTAATGACGCTGTCGGCAAAGCAGTAATGATTGTGCTAAGTGGCTAATGGGCATGTAGCTACTTCCATGTCTCAGATGATACATCATGTTTGTAGTCGACCAATGAAGATGAGTTTACATATCACCTTGGGTTGGTCCTTCACCTTCTCAAAATGATCCCACACTTTGGACTTCCTGCCCGACATGTTATTAACTAGCCTGTGGAATAACCGCAGGTATCAGCCCTGGAAATCAGGGGCCGTACACATGCTGCGTCTTTAGCTGCCTGGGTGCTACTCTACTAGATTCTGCTACTAGAGCGCGGCGGCAGGTTGTGTCTGAGGTTGCTAAGCGACCTTAACAAACATCGTATAGCCTCTTTACCTGAAATCCTGAGTGCAGAGCTGATCTTCTTCCAGGCGCTGTTTATAAGTGTGTAGGCCTATCGTCCATGGGACAGATGTAAAGCTCTGGGTAGCCCTGCACTAACATGATCAACTTTTCCGTGTTTATCAGACTGAATATTTACAGAAAAAGGGTGAGATATCTGTCAGCTGTGATTGGTTTGTAACCTGACCCCTTTCTTCTACAGAGTGGTCAGGACCAACAGAAGCTAGTAACCAGCTAACAACGAGCCAAGCTAAAATTAACGTTAATAAGCAGTGGAGACGTAACACTGGCTGTAGTGCTTAAACTGTAGTGCACCATTATCTCCTGCTTCCATTCCAGGAAGTGAGTGCATCAGTGTAACCACAGAAATTCACTACATCTGAATGCCCTTGGCAAGAGGCATCTCGTCTCCTGTCCTGTCACTAGTTTCTTTTCTAGAAATAAATGTATTTATTATGAAAACACAAATAAATAGTACAGTGGCACAGTGGTGCAGTGGTTAGCGTTGTGGCAAGAGGGTTTCTGGTCCGAACCTGGGATGGGGGAGCCCTTCTGTGTGGAGTTTGCATGTTCTCCCCGTGTCAATGTGAGTTTTCTCCGGATACTTCGCCTTCCTCCCACAGTCCAAAGACATACAGGTTAACTGGTGACTCTAAATTGTCCGTAGGTGTGAAAATGTCTGTCTCTATGTGTCAGCCCTGTGATAGTCTGGTAACCTGTCCAGGGTGTACCCTGCCTCTCACCCAGTGTCAGCTGGGATAGGCTCCAGCTCCCTCACAACCCCTAACAGGATAAGTGGTTATGGAAAATGAATGAATATAACTAAAAATGTCAGTGATATAAATCAGTAAGTGAACAGTTGTTGCCTACTTGATCTCATTTAAGGGTCACCCATAGACTTTTGTCACCCTGCCCAATGCCTTGGGCCGGGGTCATCTGTACCCTTTGTTACCCTCTGAAGTCGGGTTGCAGTTTTTTAACTGTTTGCGTAGTACAGTCACATCGCCCTTCTCCTCTCTGGGCCACTTGGAGACATAGGGGAAATAAATGAAAACAGGTGGTTGACAGGAAAACTGTTCTTGTATGTGACACACATGGCCACTGAGGCGTTAAAATGTTCACAGCTAAAGATCCACTGACTCGAGTCGGTTACTCATTTAAAGTAGCAGTTGAACAAATTAAATGACACTCATGTTCTGAAACTCGGGCCAGGAGGAGGCTTTGTAAATAATTAATGAGGTAATCTTATTACATGCTTTTTTGCATATACTAAAACCTTCAAAGTAACTGAAAATATCACTTTCACAGTTCAGAGAAATCATATGAGGAAATGCTCATCCTTCCATCCATCTGTGGAAGATTTCTCTTACAGGAAGAATCATGACAGCAAAAATGATTTTATTAAAACCCAAATTTCTGTAGTTGCTGAAATGACTTTGTTAAAAGGTTACAGTAAATTAACAGGAGCTTAAGGTCGGTCAGCACAAGAAGATCAAGGTGGGATTTTGAATAGAGAATAACTAGTGTTAACCACACTTCTGTTTTGGGTGGTTTGATGGTTTTCTTTTATTAGATATTTACGAAGTAATAAATCTGGAGTGGTTTCAGAGCTCCATGGACGAAGCAGTTTCAGGAAAAGGCACAACACTATGGCTCAAACACAAGGGTGTAATTTTGGCAACAATACTGGTACAGAAGTTTGATCTGACTGATAGTCTTGTTATCCTCTGTCTCAAAGAACGTTCAGCTTCTCCGTTTTCCATTGAGACCCAGCTGATTTAGCCTCAATGCCTTCTCATGAAAGCTAACATTGTGAATATGACCTCCCACCGCACACTGTGGTCCTCACTGTCAGCTCCTTGAAGCGGCACCCAGCTAAATGGAACGAGCATGTCCATGTTTCCTTTTGTCAAGCTTGTCCAACCTTGCAACAGGAAGTACAGGAGGGCGGGATTTTGGATTGGTGAGTTGGTCATCTTGGAGACGAAGCCTCCGGCCAGGCACAGTATTAGGGCTGCCCCCGACTAATAATTTTCCTAGTTTCATCAATTGTCTTCATTTAGGGCCATTAGTCGACTAGTCGCCCACATGTTTATGATGTTAATTTAATGATTAAATGATATATTTTGGGCGGGGCAACACAATGGTTTGAGTTGAAGGTGTGAGAAAGAATAGTATCAGTAACATTGTTAACACTGTGCTACATTACAGAGAAATACAAACCGTACTAATGAACCTTCATTAATATAGGCCTATATTTTATCTAGAATCTAAAATCTGGCCGACTAATGACCTCTCTGGTCAACTAACATTTGGTTGACTATTAGGAGGCAACACTACACATACAATTATCTAATATGACTTCACTCCAAAACTAATGCAAATGAGTTCGCTGAAAAATTGGTAGAGACATGATTTACCGTAAATATGCAAACCTACGCCCTCAGTTACGCTCCATCATCGGACCTCAGTTGCATCTGAAGCTTGGGTTCATCCTGTATTGCTCTGTGTACTTGAGAGTACTGTTTTGGTTCAGTTTTTCTCTTCTTTCTTTTGTCTGTGTTTTGGTAGGTTGGTGTGAAAAGCTTGTCTTAATACATAATGCATGTCTAATTCAGCTCTGGCAGGAGCAGATCTAGAGTCACTGAGTTGTTATCCTCTTATGTGACAAATATTGCATCATTTTGCCATAAATGTAGAAAACACTGTTCAGGATACGAGACACTGGAGCTCGGCTTGATTCCTGCCTGAACAGCTGAATAATTTCTCCTCTGCATTTGTGTCTCAAACAATAAAGGAATCAATAAAATAGCTTGATCATTATTATTTATTTATCAAAAACAAAGCCTTCTGTTACTGAATGCAACATAGATAAAAACAGGCCTTAAGTCAAATCTATGAATTACTCATGGCTCATAACCTTGCAGCTTTGGACTCTTTAAAGCAGAGATGGGAGGAGGATATTGGAGAGCAGATATCAGCCAAGGTGTGGCACAAAGCTATAAAAAAAATGTACTTATCCTGTATTTGTCTGAGACACTGTTGTTCAATTTAAGATTGTACACTGACTCCACTGGTCCAGAGCTCGGTTGGCTGAGATTAACAGTGAAACTGATCCTACGTGCGACAGGTGTAAAAAGTCCTCGGCCACTTTAAGTCACATGTCCTGGTCTTGTCTGAAACCATTTCATTTCTGGGATCTAATATTTAAAATATTTTCAAAAATGTATGGACAGCTGGTAGCCACATCTATGTCCATGGCAATATTTGGAGTAACTCCCCCAGATGTGAACTTGAGAAGAGCCCAAGCGGACGTTCACTCTTTTCACTCACTTCTGGCCCATATGCTGGACTCTTAACATCCAACATATTTGTTGTGTATTTTTACAATTGGAGAAAATCTGTTGTTTTATTGAAGGATCAACTGTATGTTTCTTTGCCACCTGCCAACCATTTTGTGGCAAATATGGAAGTTGAAAATGGTGGTGAAACATGCTATACTCCCCTACTTATGTCACACAAGTTAATTAATTTGTTGGCATTTTTCCCTTTTTATTTATTTTTAATTTTTATACATATATATCTTTTTTTTTTCATTTTTGTACATACATATGTATTTACTATTTTTATATATTTTTTAATTTAATTTAATTTAATTTAATTTAATTTAATTTAATTTAATTTTATTTTATTTTATTTTATTTTATTTTATTTTTTATATCATTTCATTTCATTTCATTTTATTTTATTGTATTCTTTCTTTTTTCGATTTCCTATACCTGGTCTGGCTTTCTCTGTTTGTTCCTGCGTTGATGGGTGGGTGGGTCTGTTTTTTCTTTTTGGTTCCTACTGGTTCTGTGCTTGTTTATCATTACCCTGGAAATCTTTATTGAATTACCAATAAAAAATACCTTGTTTAAAAAAATACATAAAGCCTCAACTTTGGCATCTTTAGGTACTTATCATCTAAAGCAACAATGATACATCAATCTTCTCTAGAGCAACAAAACAGGAACCCGATGGGAAAGTGCTGACACACTGTATTTAGTCACTGGAATTTGCATTAACGTCACCTTCTACTCTACCTCTATAAATGAGACACATTACTTTTACTTTTTAGTTAACATAATCCAGAATTACAGTAAGCTGCAGTGACATCCCAGCGCGCTGCACACGAGCCAGAGGACGGGAAACAAGTTACACATTGTGATTGATTTGCATAAATAAATGGGGTGTTTCCTAGAAACGCATGACACAGCATGCTCTTAGTTGAGAACAGACCCTCCTGCTTTGCGGGGTGTGATAGATACTCGCTATTAGTCAGACATCAGCAAGCACTTTAATGTACAAGGCTAATTGCAGGTAGTAAAAAGAAGAAAAGCATTACTTAGCATGGAGGGTGCCTAAAGGGAGAAAACCACCTCACAAAAACCTAATGAACCATGAGTAAACAACGTTCCTCTCACTCCCCCCCCACCCTCCCCCCAACACTGCATCTGATGCTGCACAGCAATTCTCGAACTCTCTAACTCTTTCTTTTATCCTGATGTAAAATAAGGTTTATCTTTCAGTTATTTGAAAAAGTTAAGTATTCTGAGAGAGCGAACGGTGCTGAGATATTCAAAGGGAAAAAGACAACAGTGGACAAGTCAGGAAAATCAATATTATTTTAAATATATGAGCAAACCCCATCAGCCATGAGATGCAGGTCGATGCAAGATGAAAATCTGTGAGTACCTTTAAATACATTATTTAGCAAACTGTTAGGAATATGTCTCATTGAATAATTCACTGATAGTTAAATCTGTATCACTTTTTTGTCGACTCGGGGGCAACACAAAACCTCTAAATGCAACTTTTACACTTTGTGGCCTTTTATAGGGGTGTAAAAAAACAAGTTACATCAAGCAGCCTGGTCTCACTCCCAGGGCGTTAAAAATACGCCGTGTGGGCAGTTATCCTGCTATCACTGTAATGACACCGGGAGTGGAGCTCTCAACGAGCCGAAAAAATTACAACCTGAACCAAACTGACCTGTGTGAGTTAAAGCCTGAATATAGCCCGTCCAAGATCATTATATAAAACACTGAGCCCAGGCCTGACCACGTCTGACCCCCCCAGCCTCAGACGAGCCCGTAACACTTCTGACACACCTGGTGAGTGGTGGTGTAAGCCTCACGAATCTCCAGTGGAAAATGGGGAAAATGGACCAGATCAGTGGACCCCCCCCACCAGAGAAGTTCCCTGCTCAGTCTGGGAGGATGAGCAGAGAACCTGGCTGCTCCCGCTCCTTCTCTCCCTGCCTGCCCTTTATATTAGTTTTTATCTAATAAAAAAAACAGCCAGAGTCCTACACGACCTGGCCTGAACCTGGGGCTTTTTCAAGACCTGTTTGGCGTGGGTTGAGATTAAGAACTCTAACTGGGAGCCCTCTTTAGAGTCCATACAAGACGTACTGGTCTTTCAACCAACTCCAATGCGAACCCATCCGCATGATTTTTACACCTTCGTAGCAATGGGCGTAGTATAAGAGTAAAGAAATCCACTTAGGGTGGGCGGGATGAAAGGAGGATGGGCCTTCCAAACACAGGACTTTGACTCAGAGGACCCATGTTCATGTCCTGTGTGAAACTAAAGACAACTTTCACTAATTATGTCACGTCAGTTGTCAGTCACTCGTTTGTCATGTCGTTCATTTGACACGAGTAGACTCTCATGACGAACATTAACCCTGATCTTTCTCCTAACTGTCAACCAAATAGTTTTGTTGCCTAAACTTAACCACTGACCCCTTTTTAGTCCCGAGTCGACTCACGTGACTTACCCCCGACCCCTTCTGCGTCAAGATACAACGCAAATGTCGTGCTCTGGGAATATTCAACATTATAAACTTAATGACAATGTCACGTATAAGGGATCTCCAGCAGAGCACATTTAAATTTTTATCCATTGGTTAAATATTTTGTTGATCATTGTGCCTTAGTCCATTGTTTATACAGACAGAGAGTGTCTGTGAGTGAAAAACGTCATTGGTAGTGCCTTTTGTTTTTGTGTTGTGCTGTCATGTGAGACCCGGCCGCTACGGGCAAACTGTTAAAAAATATACGTAGTACCGGGGAGAGCAACGTTGCCAAACAGAAGACCGTGTCCTGTTGTCTTTAGAGTGCAACACAAAAGGTTGCCCCCAGTGTCACTATGGTTTACACCAAGAGCTTCTGCTCAGGTATCAAAATATAACAAGTAGGGGTGAGTTTATATTGCATTATGATTACAAAGTCTGCCATGATACGTTTTCGGCTACATTCAATTCAGGGTCCTGCGATCAATGTCACATATTGTATATTTCCTCATCGTCTTTTTCCTGACTGCTTGCCACTATCTGCCTGGCGCTAGGCTGCTAGCACTGTTCCAACGGTCAGGAAGGAGGTCAGCTTGGGCAGAAATTGGGATACAAAAGATGTATCTTGAAGATGGCGATACAGATTGATGTGTTCATTTGGCGTCCATCATACTGTATCCAAATTGATGTAACGTTACACACCTGGCCTTATAATCACGTGTCGGACGTGTTTGTGATGAGTTGCTTATGCATACTTCCAACAAATATGGATTGACATACGCATTCATTTAGAGTTGTGTTTGTGTCCAGCTGATGAATCCAGGTAAAGTATATGCTATAGAAATATGTTTTATAGCTGCTAAATGCCCCACTTTGTTCATCAGCGAGTTAGTTTCTGTCTGCTTTTAGTTACGGTTAGGAAGCATTCAGTGAGTTTTGTGCTGGAAACAGCTGCCTGCTGTGTCTGGAAAAAACACAGATGAAAGCTGAGACTGAACCAAGAACAGGTAGAGGAGTAAAACTGCAAGTGTAGAAACAAAACAGTGAGCTGAAAGATGCCTCACTGTGATTACAGCAGTTTTACAGAACCACACAAGTTTAAGCCCATTAGCTACTAATTGCACACAATATACATTATTCCTAAACCATTTTCCAACACATGGGGTTTTAGATTGATTAACCAACTTCCAGGCATCCATTAATTTCTGTTCATGTCATTGCAGTATAAAAATTAGAGCCTTAAAACTTGCTTGAGATAATCCATCATTGTGAGCAGTTTTTAACAGGCTCCATTTTAAAAACATGTCGCCTGGTGCATTCAAGGATGCGCCGAAATCTCAAAATTGTTTGATGGAAGCTGAAGAGAGTGGAGCTGTGTCTCAACAAGCAACACTGTCAGACAATGAAGATTGACAATTAGCTAATTATTAATGGGAAACTTTAATTGTGGTGTTTCCTGCATGAAAAGAGGCTGTTTCCAGCAGCAGAATCTCAGTGTCATCCAACAGAGAAATAATGAGCTGGTGTTTAGATGTCTTCCCCCACATTGCTGTGTGTGTGAAGTGCGAGCATCAGCTTTCATATTCTGCATCATGTCTAGTGCACATGTGCATAATTTCCTGTGAATTCTTCATGTGCTCACACAGAATTTGAAACCAGCAATTACAGGCAATGTAAGGATGTTGCAAAAATGCTGATCATAAATTTCTAAAATGGTGTTTGATATAATGAAAACCTGAAGGTGGAGAATCGTAAACATTAGCAGTAATGTAAAATTCAGTTTGTAGTTAATAGCTCACACACACAGTCCACTAGGTGATTTTGAGTCTTCAAAATGGGAGTCCACAAACCACTGAGTGACGTCACAGTAGCCATTATTTTTACAGTCTGTGATACTTGCTTACATAAGCACACCTCATATTTTGTTTGACAGGAAGACAGCATGACTCAGTCTTGATAAAAGAATACAAAGACATTTCTTTGGTTGAAGTACAGCAGTTTCTGACGGCTCATGTATCGTGTATTAATGCCACAGAGGAAGTAAATTCTGACGAGTGAAAATGAGTCGAGGCATCTCCCAACATCTGCAGAAACAGAGAGGGGTCCAAATCATTTGTCAAACAGACAAGAACTGCCAGTGTCACACATAATGAGGAGCTCAAAAAGACAAAAAAACTTCCTGAAAAATGCAGTCAGAGAAAATCATTTCAACCACGTCCACGAGCCTGACAGGAGACAGTGTGTATGAGACTGATAGACACGCTGTACAAAGTGGAATTGACGACTGTATGCTTTATGTTTTAATTTATTTTACAGTAGGGTAGCTCTCCTCTCCCTGTGCAATTATTCGATCTGGAATCCAGTTTATTCCATGACCACTACATATAGGAAAAATGTGAGAATCAACATCCCTGACATACAGTGGCGCTCCCAGGGGTTGGCCAGGGATGGAAATGGCCACTCTGATATAGTTCCTGCGTGAGGTCGCAGCATTCCAGTCCATCCATCTATATGTCAGCTACAGGATTTCTCCTCAGTTGAACCATCACTGAAGTATGAACAGCCCATACTGGTCACCTTAACAGTCATGAAAAAGACAATTTTATTAAACTGGAGAGACAAAAATAACCTCTCAGCATCCCGTGGCACCTTCAACTATCTGAGTACATTTCTACAGAGAGGCTAATAAAAAAACCAAAGACTAGTTTCACAAATGTTTGGCCCCGTTCATCAATATCAGTATCACTTGTCTTCCAGTCCAACACAATCTAATGTCAAACGCACACACGGACATATCTCTACCCCAGTAACAACCTCCCTCTACTGCTGTGACATCACTGCCTCACCTCTGCATCCCTGCCAGGTCCCTTCATACCACAATAGCTGATACATCTAAACATCAAACTACTGACGTGTCATTTTTCTTTCACTCCTCTCCTACTGTCAACACCCAGCAGTTTCATTTTATTTTATTCTATTTAATTTAATTTAATTTAATTTCATTTTATTTTATTTTTATTTATTTTATTCTATTTAATTTTATTTCATTTCATTTTATTTTATTTTATTTCCCAAAATATGTAATACTATTTTTGTTTTATTACTATATGTGCTATTGTTATCACTATTATTATTTTCATTATTGTTACTATTACTATAATAACTATATTATTGTTATATATTTTTTTATTTTAATTTAATTCTATTTTTTCATCGGTGTTTCCTCTTCTACACACACACGATCACACACTAAATATGGGTGCCATATTTGACAAATCCTCCCAAATTAAACTGCTTTTGCAAGATAATATTATTACAATTATTTGGACTATCATTTAACCATTTTTTCCCTACTCTTCACAATTGTTTGTTATGTTGTTCTATACGTGTTTATCATGCTAATTTCAATACGCCACCCTGTTTTCTTTGTATGTCCTTTGTTGATGGCCCGTTCATACCATGCACAGGGGACCATACTTGTAACTCCCCTACCATTTTATACTTTATATTTTCTTTTTTTGCACCAACTAAAAATAAACAAATGAAAAAATAAATCAATAAATAATAAGCTAGCATAAAGGTAGTGCCATCATGTAAAATAAGACAACCTATGGCACCCACTGGTACCAACCATGGCGTGCTAGCTTGTCTCAAAAAGGGTGAAATCACATTCATGAGTCACTTGTGGTCCATTCAGAATGGACCCATGACCCACTTTTGGACCGCGACCCACCAGTTGGGAACCACTGTTTTAGGATAATGATTGATGACTGGATTATTTCATTTCAAGGCTAATCTCAGTTACTGTGTGTCCCTCTGCAGACCAGTGGTGGAATGTAACTAAATGCATTTATTCAAGCACTAAAGTACAAATTTGAGGTTATTTTACTTTATTTGAATACTTTAATCTCATGCCACTTTCTACTTTTACTCCACCTACATTTATTTGATCACTCTTACTTCACATATATTATAGATTTTTGCACACAAACCGAATTAAAATAAACAAGTGTAGCTGAAACAGTCGGTTGACTAAAAAATAATTGGAAACTATGTTGAGATCATTTAAGTCATATTTTCATGCAAAAACATTTCATGGCTTCTCAAATATGAGGAATTGTTCCTTTCCTTTTAATTAGTTTGAGTATTTTTATTTATTTAATTGATTTTTTAAAAATCTGTATTAAGTTATTTTAAAGTTAAAGTTAGGCTGAATTTTGCAAAGGGAAAAACTGTGGTATGGCCTCTTTCAAAGGGTCCCTTGTACCCTGAAGTAAAACTGGTTGAAATGTTAACTGTACAGGTATCTGTCTGTGCACAAATATAACTCTAAAATAAATAACAAAAACAACAAAGTAAACTGGTATACAGCTCCTTAACTCTCATGTTGATGTTGTTTCAACTAGCCTATATATTTCAACATACAATAGACTCCATGAAATTTAGTTATAGCTTTTGGTTTTGATGTGCCACCCCTCAGTTTTCAGTGGCCCCATCTGACCACCTCTATAAAAAATATCTGTCTGATATTATATGAGCCACTGCTGACATAACTCCAACATTGTGCCCAACTTGAACCAGAGTAGCACCTGTGTGTTTAAAGCAGTCACAATGGTAAATGGACTGCACTTGTATAGCACTTGTCTAGTCTTCCAACCACTCGAAGCACATTTACACAACATGTCACATTCACCCATTTACACACAGGTGGCCGAGGCTACCACACAAAGTGACTCCTGCTACTCAGTAACCATTCACACACACACACACACACACACACACACACACACTGATGGAACAGCTATCAGGAGCAATTCAATCTGGAATCTATTGGTGGACAACCCACTTTACCTCTGAGCCACAGCCGTTCCAAAAGGACCAGTCTTGCCATTTTACATACTGGGCTTATAGCTCTGGAGGCGCTTCAGATGTAGAACCAGGTTAGAGAGGAAGAATGGGATGAGAAAAAATGCTGGTGATGAACCCGGCGCAGATTGAGCAGGAAATATTGTTGGTGGCAACTTTAATAAGTAGTGTCCCTGAAGCAGAGCTCTCCATGGGCTTCTTGGAGAGTTTATTTAAGAGGGAAAATAACACAACACTGCAAACACTGACGACAAGGACGTCAGTTAATTTCAAACTGAGCTCTAATTGGTTCACAAAATCATTTAAATTGAGACTTGATTTTTAACTTCAAAACATCCAGCATCTGAAAACAGTTTCCTCCCTCAGTGCATGCAGCCATGTGAAAAGCAGACCAGTTTCCCAACAAGCACAGCTGATGATGTGCAGGACAGTGTGTTGTGCAGACATTTTTAGTTGACCTCTTTTTACCTCTTACATTGTGTTCATGGACTTGAATAACCTCACCCTGCGACACTCACCTGCTCTGAACTTCTGAGGCTAAACCTTTTCAGAGTGGATAAAGGGAAGTTCAGATAAATGTGTCATCTTATAGCTTCAGCTCTGCTTTATTTATTTCTGCCTCTGATTTCCTCCGCTGTCTGTGACAACCTTGAATACTGAAAACGTTCTCTCCTGTACGGGGCTAAATACAATGTCACAGCTAAATAAATAATTTTGACATCATCAGAATAGTAACTCCTCCTGCGGTCCTTCAGTCTTTTTGACAGCAGTTTGCAGCCGTTATCAACGTACATATTCAGGCACAAAGACGAAGGCCGAGGACAAAATGATTCACTTTTTTCTGATCCAGTTTTTGCCTAAAATAGCGAGCTGTCATGAAGGTCCAAACCTACCCCCCCGGAGTAACAGTGGTCTGTCAGTTTGGAGGTAGTTCAAAGGAGAGGAGCCAGGTGTACTGCTACTGGGGGGTGATGCCTGCTAGGCCTGCGAGTGTCACAGGCAACCTAAGGCCAGGTGCTCCATGGAGTGACCTCAAACGTCGAGGTAGCTCAGTGCAAAAATCTCCCATTGTTTCTCAACTGCAGTTTACATAATACATTAACAGAACCAAACTGCTATATCTTTGTGCATCTTGAAGTTACGCTTTTATTGTTTTAACAATAACACTTAGTTATCAGTCTAAAAATTAACACACCAGGTGAGTAAATTTTGCATGATTAATTTACACGTCAGTATTTTTTCAAACTGCTGCTTTTGTCACGAGTACTTTCACACAGAACGTGATTATTACGTGATGAGAAAGCAACTTTATTTTGGAACAAGGTCAGTTTTTCTGAGCTTTCACACCGTAAATAAAGACATCATCTACTGTAGTCACATTTATGCAGTGCTGTGCAGTCAGGATTGCACAGAATAGTACCAACGTTGTGCATTTATTTTGAAAGTCATATACTGAAAAATATTGCACGGTTGAATAATTGAACAGAATATATAACATATTATATTTATAATTATAAATGCTTTGCTTGAGGAAAGTTTTACAAATACAAAATCACTATGGCTCAGAAATTTAGAATAGAAAGAATCATAATTGACCTTGGCTGCAGTTTAAAGGATGAGTCCAGTATTTTGCACTTTGAGCCCCATTCCTGGTTGTTTATGATGAAATAGAGTGGTTAAGACCAAAATCTTGACAATTGCTCCTTCTCTGACAATTTGAGAGAATGTGGCTTTCCCCTGCCTGGCTTAACAATGCTGTCTATGGCCATGTGTAAATCTGTCCTAAAACCACCTTAAACGTTCATTTTCAAAGCCATGAAACTCACCCAGTGGTCAGTGGTGTTTGTTGATGTTCCCACATAAAAGTCGTAGCAAACTGTGGTTTCCATCCGTGTTTTCACTATTCATCTGGATTGTGGAACTATTTTTTCAGCTGCCTCACACCCGTGTGTAAACTTCCGCTTGATCGTTCATTTGACCCTGAAGCGTTATACACTCCAGCCCACTTGATGGCGATAATGCTCCTTTACGTGGGTGTTGCCAACCGGCAGGAAACCATTGCAATGTACTGGGACACAGAAAGAAGCAGAAGAAGAAGGCTGGCGTTGTGTTCAAAGGCATCGTACTGCGAAGGTTGTTTACAAGCTAGTAATAATGGGCAAGTTTTGTGTGGTCAGCAACTGCAGGAGAATTCCTCTGAAGAGGAGGAGCCGGCACTTTCACTGAGCTAAAAGACTACAATGACTACAACCTTGTCGTAAACAACCCCCTTTCCGTTTCTGATGGCAGATTACAACCAACGGACAATGAGGCTTCCTATAGGAAATCAATGCATGGACAAAATGTCAAATAAATCATCACGGAAACCACAGTTTGCTACGATTTTTATGTGGGAACATCAACGAACACCACTGACCACTCGGTGAGTTTCATGGCTTTGAAAGTGAACGTTTAAGGTGGTTTTAGGACAGATTTACACATGGCCATAGACAGCATTGTTAAGCCAGGCAGGGGAAAGCCAAATTCTCTCAAATTTGTCAAGATTTTGGTCTTAACCACCCTATTTCATCATAAACAACCCAGGAATGGGGCTCAAAGTCCAAAAATACCCAACTTCCCCTTTAAGGCGTCCTGTAAACAGATATGTCTGCTACAGTGGTGGCTTATGGGGACAATGCTTTTTGGACCATAGGGTATTTTTTTCACTGAAATACCTTGAGTGGCCACTGGGAAAAATCGTCCGGAAGGCTGAGCAGCTACCTGGTGACCTGGTAAAACAGCAAATGGATGCTTTTATAGTTCAGTTTTTGTATAAATTTGACATCAAACTAACATGTTAAAGCTCCAATATGTAAGACTTAGTGGCATCTAGTGGTGAGGTGGCAGATTGTAACCAACTGAAACTTCTCCCAGGTGGCAATGTGAAAAGAAGAAAATGCAAATGGCCCTATCAAGAGCCAGTGTTTGGTTTGTTCATTCTGGGTACTGTGGGAACAACATGGCGAACTCTGTGGAATAAGACCCACTGCATATGTAGATAGGAATGGCTCATTCTAAGGTAATAAAAACACAATATTTTTAGTTTAAACTTATCATACTCTAGTAAAAATATAGTCATAAATATCATAATTCATTCACTATATTCCCCTGAATCCCACACACTGGACCTTTAATTAGAAAGCTTTTAAGCACTGGTATTGAGATTGTGTTACCTTTGAACAGAGCCAGGCTAGCTGTTTCCCTCAGTTTCAGTCTTTATGCTAAGCTATTCAGCTGCAGGCAGATATGAGAATGATATCAATCTTCATATCTAATTCTCTGCCAGAAATTGAATAAGCGTATTCCCCAAATATTGCTTTAATCAAGAAAAAAAGACTGAGGCTGAGATTACACGCTTTTCAGTAAGCACAAAAAAATGCATGTTACAATGCACGTTCACAGATTTATTCAAAGTTTTATATCTACTCTTGTTTAGCAAAGCAAAAACCTGCTGGCCAGCTTGTTCCATCCTATCTCTCCTGGATTAAGCACAGGTGTTATCTTTATCAGCACATTTTCAAGCTCAGAGGCTGTAATATTTTTTAAAAGTCATCCTCCAAACGTTTCTTATCTCTGCACATACTGTAAGTTTAGGGAAAGTTTGATCAAACAATACATAATCCCTGTCACATGTACACTCCTACTGCTTTCTGCCATTTGTTATTATCATGCCCTCTCTGACTGCATGTGTGCTGTGTTTACTTCAGATGTATTTTTACCACAAATATCAAAAATCAGAACCTTGAATAAATAACTACTACCCGGACACATTTAAAAGACTCTCGGCAGCCATTATGTTTTATGATATACTGAGAACGAGGCATAATAGAGCAGCTATAAGATGTGGCAGGTCATCTTTAACTCCTAAGCATTGTAATAATGCACTGCAGGTACAGTAGTCAGAAGAAGTGTCTGAGAATTGAATCGACTTGACATTTGAAAATCCTCATCAACAGTGAAATAAAGTAAGGAACAGAGTAGGCGGATTAAAAAGGGTGCACATTAATATTTGGAGCCAGAAGTTCAACTCTCACAGTGAGTACGGCTAATTTATCAACATACCACTCAAAGTCTCATCATGCACTTTCAGCAGGTGCACATTACAGAGCTGTGCTTTCAATTTAAGGCTGAAGAAACGCTATGATTTTAAAGAGCACTGACATATTGAAAAGAAACACCTCATCCTAATCGATGCTGAGCAGTCATGAGGTCCCTGGAATCAGGCCTGGGTAATTAGGAATTAATCATTACTGTGTGTATCCAGATTTAGACATCTGAATGTGAGGCAACGCGCCTTGTGATAACCACCCACGAAGTTGTGGCCAGCCTCTAATTGCATTTTCGAGTCAAAGGCGTCAGATCAATGACTGTCTGCAGCCTTCTACCGTGTCCTTCACCCAGAAATCCACCAAGGAGGCAGATAACGGTGAGATAGAATCAGACGGGGTCGGGGATGTCCCCATGCTGCCATTTGTATCAGTCGTGTGGCGCCGTAATGAAACCTGCAGACGGAAATTTCATTAGCGTGCCGGAGCTCAGTGCTCAGTATGCACGCTGACCGGCTTGTATCATGTTGTGACTGCAACTCATTATTCACACATTTAATAGTAATAATGTTCTAGCTGTGTTTACTTTCACATGAAGGATTCACACTGACTTCAGCCGTTAATATGGACGTCTTCTGAAGAAACAAGCTTTGAAATGAATGTGGCTTAAAGGGACAGTGCACACCAGATTCTAAAATACATATTTTTCCTTTGACCTGTAGTGCTGCTTATCAATCTGGATTTTATTTAGTTGCAGAGTGTTGGAGATATCAGCTGTAGAGATGTCTGCCTTCTCTCCAATATAATGGAACTAGATGACATTAGGCTTGTGGAGATCAAAGCGCAAAAAAATATATATTTGAAAAACTCAATGGCAATGTCTTGTTCCAGAAATCATGACCCAGTTACTCAAGCAGGCTGTTTTAATAAACTGTTTCCTGTGAAAAGTAAAGCACCCAAATCCGTTCATATCTCACGTAATCATGGAGCCCGGTCTTACTCCGAAGTTGTCGAAATCAGGCACTTGGGTAGTGACTTGCGGCGTCAGACACCGACGAAAAAGCCGTTCTTTAACATCGGCATGATGAGTGGCTGGTCGCTGTTATAGTTTAATAGCGCTCTGCGGTGTCAGGGGGAAATGCAGCAGGACAAGAACAAAAGTTAAGGCGTGAAACTCAGAGTAAGGTGAGGTGAGACATGAGGGTTGATGAGACTTTGCCAGTGTGTTTGTACTTTAATTCAAAAGGTTTGGATGTTAGCTTTGTGCAGGGCATATTACATCACTAGCTATTAATCTCTGGAGTCTCATCTGGTTGCCTGGCAACTACTCCCAAACAAGAAATAGTTGAGCAAATTATCTCTGTAAAATGCATAGATTTCAATAATAACTCAAACTCAACATGCGGCTGGTTGCCGTTATAGCCCAGCCAGCATTTGTATGTGGGGCCCATGTGGGAAGTAGATGGGTTGAAAAATGGGCCCCATATGGGATTGTCCATGGACTCCATATCAACTCCATGCCAGTTGCCCACATCAATGGCTTTACCCAAGTGGGCCCCACATGGTTATGCTAGGGCTACCTCTGACCAAGTGGATATGGACCCAAAATGGGCATCTTATCTTGGGTAAATCCGCACATGCGGGCAAATGGCATGGGGCCGATATGGAACCCCTGGACAATCCCATATGGGGCCCATTTTTCAACCCATCTACTTCCCACATGGGCCCCACATACAAATGCTGGCTGGGAGTTTAACATTGGCAGGTGGCATCAGGGGGAAAAGCACCAGGACAAGAACAAAAGTTGAGGCAGCAAAAGTCCAAGTAGGGTGGGTGGGAGTGGTGTTGGATGGTTCCAACAAACACTGACTTTCACCAGGGAGTTGGCGTTTGCATCCCAGAAGATAACAAAGCCAACTCCTGTTATTTTTTTCCTAAACCTAACCACGTGTGTTTATTGTTGAAGGAAAAAAAACATCACTTTGTGTTGTTGTACTGACGTAGTGAGTGTGTTTATTTTGAAAGAGACTGTATGCAAACGCTAAATTTCACAACCTACGTAATTTGGAAGGCTGGGACAGAGTGACCAGTGCAATGACGGGAGTAAACAAGGATGCTGTCCCAACTGGTCTTGTAAGGAGGCACGTTGGAGTGGTGGATTGGTCAAAAACACAGGACTTTCTCCCGGGACTCTACACAGAATATCTGTGTTTGGAACAATGTATTTCTTGCAATTAAAAGGATGAAAGCACAAAATGGAAAATAAATAATTCAAGGTTAGGCAGACTAGGATTTATGTTTATAATAAATCATTATGGATCTGTATGAAGATCAAAGTCAGGTCTACTATGAATTCTTAGGAACTGTGGCTGGCTTAATTTTTGTTAAAGTGATGAGTAATTTGTGTCATCATGTTTATAGTCGACAAATGAGTTTACATATCACCTTGGGTTGGTCCTTCACCTTCTCAAAATGATCCCACACTTTGGATTTCCTGCCCGACATGTTATTAACTAGCCTGTGGAATAACCGCAGGTACCAGCCCTGGAAATTAACCTGACTCCTGTCTGACTGCTGCAGAGTTTCATGTTTGTTTGTTCTATTTTATTTTTCTCTTTAACTACGCGACCAATGAAATCATGCCAACAAATTACCTTTCTGGCTGACTAACATTTGGTCGACTATCAGGGGGCAGCCCTTAAATGCACACACAACAGTTCGTATAATATCCTACAAATCTGACATTACATTCATATTTTGAAATTTTGTGTTAATTGTACCTTTAAGTAAACAAAATTTAGTCTCACAAACAATCAAAGATGTATCAGTGAATTAACTGCCTAATTATATAACCGGCTTTTAACCTGCAAAACTTGTGTAAACTAATTTGGTCTGCTAAGATGTGTAACGAGTTTGCACTGAGCTTTAGTTGAGGAACAACAATGCCCATGTTTGTAATAGGTTTATTAAAAATTTATGGGGGAACATGAAGTCACAAGATGTTAATTGCAGCCGCCGAGCCCAACGCTGCCATGTATGCAGTCCCCCTGGAGTACAGTGTAAAACTAATTGCTTGAACGACACACTTCTTTAAATCACTCTCACATCTTCAGCCCTGATATTTTCAGAGTCTGTCAGATAATTCAAGCTTGTCAGATCACGAGGAGACAGCAAAATATGACAGAAGTCCTTTTTTTTTTTTTTACTACCAAAGCTTGGACAAGTTGGATACTGTATAAAACAAAGGAACAAAGAAAACACAGCAGGTACATGTATGGCTTTTGTTTTTAAAGGATAAACAAGGCATTTTACATGTACACATAACACAGTATATGTGGCATAATTATTTAAAGTCGCCTACAGCAAGTATAAAATGTGAGTTTTAATCTCTAACAAGTGGTTCAGGAACAAAAGCACTCTGTACGTCAGACTGTACATAGAGAAGTGTAAAGCAACACAAAATAATATCTCACAAAGATTTAGGTGTAGTAAGATGATACTGGTAAAGACACCTAAAAAATAAATCAGTTTAAATCATTTTAAAACTGATGAAGAATAAAACATCTTAAGTATGATCACCCATAACGAGGCACAAAAATGGGCTTACTGCTCCCTTTATTGTTCTGTATTCAGACAAACAGGGAAACAGCTGAGGTAGCATAAGGAAGAGGAAGCTTAAGTACACTATCACTGACCACAGGGAGAGAGATGTTTGACTCAGGCACAAAAATTTGCTGCGGTCATCTAAACCAGAGAAGATAAGAATAAACAAGTCTCTCTACATGCTTTCAGCACATATAACTTTCCTTTAAATGTAAGTTTTAATCTGTGCCTGCTTAAAGAAAGTGTACAGTCCTTTTGAACAGCGTGTCTACGAGCAAGGCAAGGTAACAGAGCAGGGCGATTCAAAGTGCTTTACTGGCAATAAAATATAAAACATAATAAAGGATACATATTTACAGTAACAGAGAAATAAAAATGAAAAATGATTTTAAATGAGTTTAAAATTAATTTTGCAGTTATTACAGGGTGGAGCAGGCAGTGTACAGGTATCAGGCAAATAAAGTAAAAGCTTCTGTGCCCCTACCAAAATATTTTTAACCAAATTTAAGGCTGAATCTTAGAAAAAAAAACATTTTTTTTTAATTTAAGTACTGCAGATGGGTACAAAGATTATAATAATCTACATTTTCTCAACAGGTAAATGTATAAAATATAAAATAAAAGAGACGGTATCAAGTTTAGCCCTAGGTTTAAAAATTTGTAGTTTTTCCCCAGAAAAATTACGCCACAACACGCTTCCTCTCCTTTCTTTCTCGCCTTGATGACGTCCCGCTTGACAACGTAGTTTATTTTAAAATTGCTAACAGTGTAGATGACCTGGCATAAACCCTTGTTGTGTGACTACATGACGTGACATTAACTGTTATTATCCTGACATGACTTCAGCTAAATGATCGGACATGATTCTGACAAAATTTGGTTATAGGTGGTGCTTTTATTTAGTCACATATACAGTACAGTACAGTTAAATTTGTTCTCTGCATTTAACCCATCCTAAGTATTAGGAGCAGTGGGCAGCTGCAGTGCAGCGCCCGGGGACCAACTCCAGTTGTTTTGCCAGTGGAGGTCAATGTCACTGACAGGAGAAAGCGCCTAACATACATGTCTTTAATGGTGGGAGGAAACCGGAGTTGGTTGTCTGAATGGCGGGAAATAACACTTGGAATAGCAAGTGTAATAATTGAAAGTATCTACACTACCTACAATGCTGACTTGTTACTTGTTACGAAACTGTCATGATGTACTAAGTCTTTGGCTTTCTCTCAAGATTAAAAGAACCTCAAATGTGCAACTCTATGTCTGAGCCTCTCTTATCTTAAGTCTTGTTTGTGCAAAAACATATTCGGCGTTGTCGGCAGACATTGTCAGCCACTCCTAAAACCCCAGCAAAAGTAAGTAGGCCTATGTTGGCATCCATAAACTTTACAATAGGCCTACTTAAAGGGATACTCCAGAGTTATTTTAACCCAGGGTCTAACGCACCGTGACACTGAGTAGAACACCTCCTCGAGAGAATGAGTTTGCAGACGACAAACTTCTCTAGTACTAGCGACTTCAGTGCTAACAGCCAGATAGCAAAATGCTGCTGCCTTGGGAGCCGTAAGCCAACCACGATCAAAAAAGCCACTCATAACCAGAAATAATGTTCAGAACAGCACATACTTCTTCAACAATACAAATAGGTTCCCTACACAAATTCGATACATAGGTTTGCCTGGTTTGTATTTTCAAAAGACCAAAACAAAACTCACTCACTGTCCTCCAGCCGCTTCCTCGTTGTGGGAAAGCCCTAACAAGTCGATTACAGAATGCATCAGAGAGACAACTAAATGTCAATGGACTCCTTACTTTTCTACTGCATTCGGTTATAGACTTGTTAGGGATTTCCTACGACTGGGAAAATCATCTCTTGAGGGGGTGTCCTCCTCGGTGTCACGGTGCGTTAGACCCTGGGTTAAAATGACTCCGGAGTATCCCTTTAACTTAATGAGCTGGCTTTTCAAAGTGATTTGTTCTCCCCCTTCTTCAGTGGTGCGTCTATGTAAGAGCTCTGCCGTGAACTGAAAGTGAATCTTGAGTTTCAGCTGGCATCACTTCCTTGCACTACTTTTCATATATTTTTATGACATTCAAAGGTTTTGATGAGGATTGTATACAGTAATGCCTAAAAATACTGTGATAAGTAACACTCCACTTAAAAGAGCGACATTGATCACATCATTTATTTATGCTTGGTGAAAATGTATATATGAAAGTGAATTATTTGCTTTGATTGAAAGGAACAGTGCTTGAAAGGGTGCTTGAAAGTCCTTGAATTTCATTTTATAATGTCTGTATGAACTCTTTGAATAAATGAAATTAGATAAAATGTTTGTTGCAATTAAGACTTCACATATACATCTAACTTTTAGGGACTAATACTTAAAAACTGACTTTTTAAGACTTTTTGATAATGTGCAGACTCTCTGTTAGATGCCAAATAAAATGTTTGTCTCATCTTGCTGACAAAATGTCAATTTTTTTGACACCAAATAGCTCTGTGACAGATTTACTGTCACCAAGTCGAGTGACAGTTTTGAGACATCAGTTATTTTATCTAGACGCTTGTCTGAGAGGTTTTTTTTAATGTGTGAGGATATTGAAAACAAAAGACATACAGTGAAAGGAGACAGGACTGCAGAGTTTTTCAGGTGATGGTGATTAATTACCTCCTCCAACAAAGAAAGCAATATTGCAGAACCTTCACCATTCAATTACAGCGTTCAATGACATCATCAAAATGTCCGGGGCCTTCAGCTGAGCCAAGCAGAAACAGCTCAACTAAAACTAAAGGGGAGACACAAAATGAGACGTTTCCTCTGGATCCAGACAAAGCTTCAATTAACTCAATCAATTCATGTATTTTCTTTTAATGCATAATGAATGCTGAAATTTTGAAAAGTATAAGAAAAGGGCAAAAGTGCAAGGATGAAAAGGAAAGTTTTTTTCCTTTGTGCAAAACACATTTCAACATTTCTAACATCTATGTGAAATTCCAGATTTAAACCTTTGTGTATGCCTGGGTAAACATTTATGTGTGTTTTCTGTCTATGTGTGATTGCCAGTGTGTGTGCATGCGGGCATGCTGCGATTGTTTGTGCGTGCGTGTGCGAAAACTAACTCTTTTTCTTCTCCTGGCTTGTTTACTTCCACTGCTTTCTGCTCCAGAGGTGAGAAGTGTTAATGAGGGTGCACCAGCCCTTGCCACCCGATAACAAATACCAGTCCACAAAACCCATCAATACCGTGATAGCGGGTGCGCACAGATTTGCTGGTAATTATGCCCTCTGGATGTTCCTGAATCCTCCCCCAATCCCTGAACCAGCCAGCCCCCCCAGTCTGCAATGTGCTGGCCATCCTCTGGTTCCCCCAATAGGAGGAGTAAAGCCACTGAGAGCCTGAGTATTGGGGCTGGACCAATTAGAGGAAGAAATACACAGCGCAAGAGACTGCTCTTAGATCAGCCAAGCAGGGTAGTGCCAGACGTTGTTTTTCAGCTCCCATACAGAAGGTTACCGGTGTGTCAGCTTGAAGAGAAAAGACCACTGTCTACTTGCAGCTTGTTGAGAGGATTGTTGTTTCTTGTTCTATTGAACCTGGATAACAAGGAGCCATAACGACTGAGGCTGCTTTTCCTTGTTCTGTTCGCGTCAGAACAACACTGCAGCTCTTCTCAGGAGGTCAGAGGATGACTGTAAATGGACAACTTCCTGAACAGGCCATTAACAGTGTTAAGAGTAACAGAAAAGTCCCATAAACAAGGCAGAAATCACACCTCACGCTCGAACATCTCCTGGTTGTCGCTGCTGACCTCCATCAACCCATTAGTGCGCTCTAGCGGGACAATTTCTCCTGGACGGCAAGGTGAGAAAAGACCCTGTTGGCGGTGAGAAAGGCGTTGCCTCGTCTTCTCCCCGCGGGACATGCACAGGTGGCAAAGTGGCAGAGCCGTCGTCATGGCAACCTCCTTCATTTCAACCGTCCCATTCTGACAGACGTGTTAAGCCTCGTGGGCAATTGGAATCGAGAGGATTGACCCTTTCTCTTTTTTTTTTTTCTTCTTTTGGGAAGTTCTGATTTCGCTAGGCTCAGAGAAGAAAGAGGGAGTCAGAAAGAGAGACAGAAAGTTAAAGACAGCCAGCAAGAGAGAGCAAATGTGATCAGTAACCTCCTTTCTGCTCTCCCCGCTGTGTAATCAACGTGACATTGCAGGTGGAAAGCTCTGGGAGCTTTCTTTGCCAACAGGCCCTAGGGCGAGCTGCAGGGATCGCTGGCTGACAGAGAAACCCCAGCTCAGGGACTTGTGATGTTCGCTCTCAGTCCATATCAGTCTCACACAGTCCGCAGCATGAACCCAACTCCTCCGCCATCCCTCGGATTACTTCCAATAAACAGCATTTCTAGTCAGCACTGTTGGAGCCTGGAAGAGAATATCACTTCTGTCATAGGAAATGCACACAAATGCAATTTGGGTGTTTTTCCTTCGCTCGCTTGAATTTTAGAGTTGACACGGTTATTTACATGTTGAGTTTCGTGACCCTTTGAGTCTCAGATGTTTGTTAAGGGCCCACTTTACAACTCGGGGGGGAAAACCAACCAGATTTTAAATATCTGTATTTTTTTATGGCAGCGGTTGCTGAATCTCTGGAGGGCACACCAGCTGTTTAAACTGTAGCAGTTACTGGAATTCCACATGATAGAAAAACGTCAGCCAAAAGAAAATGTCAAGGGCTGGTGGAGAACATAACACAATCACTGAACACTGGCAGGGATTGCTTGTTTTTTCTGTTTTTAGATTACAGTAAATTGGGTTTTGGACCGCTGTTCAGACGAAGAAACGCTATTTAAAGTTGGACTCTGAAGAAAAAAATCATCAAACAAATTATGAAAGAATCTTTAATTGCAGGGCCAGTGTAGTTTGGTTTTTAGTGTTTATATCTTTGGACCTGACTGATGCATCAAAAGTTTTACCCTGTCTTCTCAGAGAGCACCCAGTCATCATACACACACTGCTGGACTCAACTCAGTGATAGCAGTATCTTCAAGGTCCATCAAGGGTGTTTTATAACCTCAGATATTGCCACGTAATTAGGGATACAACAATTTATTGGCCACACATGGGTATCGGCTGATATTCCCTTGTTGACAGCCATCAGCCTGTCGACAAATAATGCTACATTCGATTTAACTCCGAAGTCGGAGGTTGGAGCTGTGAGTTACGTCACACCCGGGTTGACCACACTCCAGTGAGACAGGTTGGAAAACCAAGATGTTGTTTGCAGTACCAGTTCAAGCTAGGTTAGCAACTGTTAGCAATACCAGTTGATAACAAGGCATTACACTGTATTTTTGTAAATAATCACCATAGCAACATGTCCACAGATAGAAGTTGCACAGGGCTGCATGCACAACTAATGTGAGACACTAACAGGACAGAGCTGCTTATCAACAGTGTCTTACTATAGCTTACACTGCTGCTGATGCACCAAGAAGCAGCCATCTTTGATTTTGAGGTCTGCATTGGAAATCTGACTTCAGGGGGCGTTGAGTCAAAGTTATTTTTATTTTTATTTTTGTTTTGTCACATCGGTTTTGTGCAGGCTAAAGAGCCTCAGTATCTACATGTTAGGCTATATTTGACCTGATAATACTACATAATGAACAAACCAGTGTTGAAATTGGCAGGAGAGCTAGTTAACGCTCACTGCTCCGTCCAGCACTCACTGTATTTCCTCTTTTATCAGTCTGCACCTCGTTAATCGTCCACAGAACGAGGTTGCAAGCCAATATTTTCAGAACAAAATAGAGCAGGCTGCAGTGAGAGTCTCTCTCCATGGGATATTTAAAAACAGCAGGCTTGTACATTTAGTCCTTCTAAGGCAAGCTCAGGGGTTTAGTGTTGCTGCAGCCCAGAGGAACGATGCTCCACACCATTTTATTTATTTTTTTCTCAGAGTAAAGATTGGGATATATGCAGGTCACTTAATCCCATCAATATATATATGTATATGCCTTTGAAAACGCAAACCCATCCCTGCCGTGGTTTTCTTTTCTTTTTTGTTTTTTTGGAAAATAGTCAGTAGCAAACTTTAACTAAATTTGCTAACTATAAAGAAGCTATCAAGCTATCATCTATCAAATAATATGGTTGTATGGAAATGGTCACATAAATAGCAACTAGCGTGCACTAGGGCACATCATAATAGTGTGCACTGGGGCCCGTTGTAACCACCTTACACCACTGGATATTAGAGAGGGTCCTTTCATAAATGTGTATGATTGAATATGTGTCAGAACAGTTCAGTTATTATTTTTATAATGCAAATTAACAAAACAAACAAACAAAATACCTTCATAGTATTGGTATCAGCTATCGACCAAATGATTATTTCAGACATCATTACTGGTATTGGCCCAGAATTTTACATCCCTACTTGTAATCATGATGTTCTGATGTTTTCTTTTGTATCTATAGATAAACAGATTTATTTGAAAATTGTAAATACTGCCTCACCTGCAGACAGTTATCACACACATCTACAACTGTCGAGGATTAAATGACACAAGGAAGCCACAGGCTTATTTCCTCTGTGATCCTATGAGATCGTTAGTGCACATTTATGGTAACAGTAAGATCGTACTCTGAGATCCAATACCTCCTTTATCATTATTTTCAACCAGGTTTCATTTTTTGCCAAACCACATTCTCGTTCATTAACTACTATCAAATGTTCCTTTTGACATAAAAAAAAAGTGTTCACAGTCACATCCTGCACACATGCTTTCACACACTTGACCTCTGAAAGTTAGAATTTTAATCAGCATTTTCCACATTCCTGACGAAAACACATTTCTCAGACATCTAGTTTGGCTTCCAGTACATGAACTTGAGATACAGCAGAAGACACAGTGTCCCTGTGAACTTCAGTCACTCTCTGCCATGCAACAAAAATGAGGTTGCACTGAATATAATCTCCAATACAAAAAAACTAGAGCATCAGCTGGAAGCCAGACTCTTGTGCAGACACAACATGCTACATAGTTTGATTTGTTGAGCATGGCGCTAACACATTCAAGGTTCAAATCCACTGGGGCCCACATACACAGTAAATGAAAGCACTCGTGATATTTTAAGGCACTTTAGATAAAAGCACCTACCAAATGGCATATGCACCGATACAAGTATAAACTCAGAGGGAGTGTGGAGCGTTAAGTGGGAGCGATTATGTTTTGAACTACACAATACACAACATAATTGTTTGCAAATAGAATTTTCCACCAAAACGCTTAATGCACCTTGATATCCTGTCAGCCTCGATATGAAAACAAACTGATGGCTCTGGCATGGAGAGAGGAGAGGGGAGGCACATGTTGAATACACACATGGTGACTTACAGGTGATGCTCAGCGCAGGTGTGAACAGTGTTTACACTGCATCTTTAAGAAGTGATGATCTACGAAAGACGGCAAAAGTGCGATCACCTCAATGCGTTACTCATCATGCGCATCTATCATTATAGACCCTTTTAACTGTAAGTAAACATAGTATAATTTTGGGTGGGCGGGGCTTAGCTGGAGGCAAAACAGATCTCATTAGCTAGCAAGTTCTGTTGGCTTGTTTTCAACAGTGGAGGAAGATGACACGTGTGATGCATTTGGAGATACTCATCCCAAGTAAAGGAGCCACTCTGGCACAAACTGGGCCATTTGCAAATCTGGAGCACTGTCTGAATGTACCATTTGGTTATCCAGAGCACCGCACTCTCGGAGTGGCAGAGCGCACTCTAGGCACTCTGTTTGGGGAGACGGAGCAGCAGAGCACCAAGCAGAGTGAATCTGTGATTAACTTAACCGTTTGTTAATTCATGTAGAAATAAAACGCTCCGTTACTTACACCAACAAGGTTCTAATTTTAGTGTAGAACATCACACTGAATTTACTAACGCACCATGTCAGGTCACTCATTCTCTGGAGTGTTAAGGCCTTTGCACACCAAATCTGTTTTTTTTCACATTTGTTTTCTTAATTTGACATCTGAAAAAAATTGTCACGCACAGAAACCTTGCACCTTGATTTCGATGCATTTCATTGTTCTATTCGGTGCGAAAATTCGCAGTACCTGACAAATTAAAAAAAACATTTCCTCCTTTGCCTTACCGATCTGGCTGTCATCACTTCCTCCCTGTCTTTTATTTGGCACTGCAGCTTCATGAAGGGGCGGAGCTGTCCTCCACATTCTGTGCGCGGTCCACATCCTCCTCATCATCATCATCCACCTGAATATTACTATCTGACTTGTTGAACGTGAGCTATCTGAGTTATGAAATGATTCTTCGCCCCATTCCTCGGTCCTCAGTCGCCGTCACATTTTCTTCACTGATTGTGGGTGAAATGTCTCTAAAGGCTCTGACGGATGTGTAAAACACAGAAAATTGAACCTGTTCTGAAAATTTTAAGGACGGGCAAAGGTTTGGACTCAGTGTGCAAACATGATTGACACAACGTGAGGTAGGATTTATTTTTAGATGTGTGACATTTTCAGACAAAAAAAAAAAAACGGACTCGGTGTGCAAAGGCCTTAACTTGAATAAGTAAACACTGACCAACACTGATGTCACAGGAAGCTTTGTGGTTGATTTCTATACCAATTTGATAAAGGAGGACGACACTTGAATGGTTTCATGCGGTTTGTTTTGCTATCTAAGCTAATGTTAGCTAATGCGCTAAAAAGTTAGCGTTATGGAGAAATGTAATATTCCTCTTAATAGCTCCCCAGTTTCTGATGAGGTGGACATGATAACCCTTAATACACATAACGTTATTCATCCCTACAACAGGAAATGCTTTTTCCCTAACCTGATATAAAGTGTGTGCTGCACATGTGAGCATTTTTGATGATCATCTCCGTCCTGTCCTTTTGTCTTATCACATTTAACCATAGTTGCCTTTGTTTTTGTTGACGGGCGGTGGTGGCTGGTGTGTGATACAATTTAGGTTTCTATTCTGGCTCCCAGTAACACAACAAGACGACATTTTAAGACTCCTATGTAGCCTACAGCCCTGTAGTGGAGAGTCGTGTTTTGTCCCCAGCAAATAAAATGACATCACTGTGATATCGGCCCTAAAAGGGTCTATTTAACTGATTAATTTTCGTGACTCTACATGCTGATTAGGTTGACGTTACAATGCACAGGCTGATGTATTAATGCAGATTAGATGAAGAATACAGCACATGCCTGATTTGAAGTCTATATTGACTCCAAGAATCACCCATTAGATTCTGCTAGTCTTATTAGCATTTGCTTCCATTGCGTGAAAATGTGTCTGCCAGCATGAAGCGCACTTGATTAGAGGCCAAGAAATGAGAAGGTAGATGTCCTCAATGCTTTTCCTTTGACAGGCTGAATTACTGAACTTATTTTCACACGGGGAGTTCTGTTTACATGATGGTACCAATAAAAAATATAGTACACAGGAAATATACCAGACCGATTCCCTCTCCTACCACTACAGCCTCATTACCCCAACTGAATGTAACATTGAGTGAATGTCAATGTTTCATCGCATATTGAACTGACTCTGCTGCTGCTGCTGCTGCTGCTGCAGTGAAACTGTTCCAGACTGCAGCCAGACAGATGAGGTCTGTGGTACAGTTGTCAACATCCTGTTCTCTCACTTTTTTGCCACTGCTTTTAGATCTTGACTTGCAGGGTGTCAGATGCCAAGCAGACGTCCATCTGTTGCAGTTTGTCAGCTACCTCTTAACCCCATTGGATGTGACACAGCACGTCACATTCGCTGATTTTAACAACGCATCCTGTGTTTTTTTTTTTTTCTGCCAAAGGTCACAACTGATGTACGTGCCAAAACCCCTGCCAGTGTCTGTATCTGTGTCGACATATCCTCATTGATGTCTCTGCACCAGAGACAAAGCAGCACCAACCGAGCAAATCTCCCCCCTCCCTTATCTCAGGGGACTGCTGCTGTGGTTGTTGATGTGTATCTCACTGCATAGGTGTCTAATTATAGTGTAAAGTGGAGAAGCTACTGAGACAGGGGTTCTCTGTATCACTCTGCAGGTACATTTGGGGAATTTAAAGCATTTTTAGGTGATGCTACTAAAACAGGTGCAAATAAGGCCGGTGTAACAGTGTCATAACCGTGTCCTCAGCATGAATTAAACTGTAGGATTGTTTATGACTGCCATTGCACCTTATTATGTCTTTATGAAGCTCCGAGGCCCGACCACTTTACTAGAGGTAACTGTAATTAATTATGCATGACACTGCCGTAAAAGCATTTGAGGGTAATAACTGTTTATTACTGTGTTTAGAGCCGGTCATGACATGTTTATGACATCCTATATCCCTGTGGCCAACGTCAGGTTGTCATGATAAACCCCTACAGCAGTGTCAATCAGCCACATATTGGACATTAATAACCAAATGGCCCGCTATAAATCAGTTGTTATCAAGTTTAAATCATCTTCATGTCAGTTTCCATGACACATAGCAGTGTAATAACACCCCCTTCAAATAACCAAACCAACAATGGACATAAAATGACAAACATGTAGCCTATTGTTTCTCTTTATAGGTCATCTGGTAAAAACTAATTACTTAGCGACAGCAAGGAAAGGTTAGACAGTTAGAAATGGACGAGCGGAGAAGATCAGACTGCAGGAGTTCGTGTTTTTCAATAAATGGCCTCACAAGACGGACATGATGATACACTGGGTCTTTAGACGCTGTTGTATTCTCTATGCAGGCTTTATAACTTACAAAGTATTATGACTACTTTGACAGCAACAAGGAGTTGGTATTAGTTATTTATCAGTCAGTTTGAAAACAAAAATAACTTTACAGCCACAAGACAGATGGCTGCATCGCTCTGAATTTATTGATCAGCTGTTAAAGAATATTGAGTTTTGCTGTGCCAGCAGGGGTGGACTGACGATCTGAAGCAGCAGCAGTTTTCTCTGGTATTAGGAATTGAGGATGTTGTATGTTGTACAGATTATAAAGCTGTCTGAGGCAAATATGTGATTTGGGGCTATCAAACTAAAATGGAAGGAGTCTCTGTTTGTATGCATGTTTGTGTGTATGCATGTCTGCCCAATAACCTTTCATCCGATCAACTCCACACTTGGCATGTTGGCGTGTCTATTGCTGTGGATCCAAGGCAGTGCAATATTAAGCGCAAGCTCTCAAAGATCTATGGGACACATTTATTAGTATGTCAACTCAATGGACCTCTTTGTTAAGTCCCCATAGCGTAGCATCAGGCCGGCTCAGACCAGGGTCCGACAACAACACAGCTGTGCTCCATTGACTCTAATGCAGTTGTTTCAGATTTCCTTCATTTTCAGGCTGGTTTTGTGGATTTGGAGCTAAATGTTGTGCCTGGGGCACGTCGTGTATTAATGATACTCGTTACCTGGAGAGGTTGGAAAAAGATATACGTTTCTTCCCTGTTCCAAAACCAAAATTAAACCCTGAAAAGTGTAGGGTTAGCTAGCTAGCTACTGAAGATATAGCCTACTGAATGTATACACATGCTGCTTTTGCTTTGTAATGATTATAACAGTGAAACAAAGACCGACCCTGCTGTACAGGAACCAGTGAAGGGAAGCAGGGAAACTTTGCTGATATTCAACCAGCTGTGAGGCATGATGGGTACAGCTTGCCTCTTGTCACTCGCTACAGTACATTCAAGAACAAATGAAGAAGGACCAGAGTTTTTACATTGCAACAAACCCAAACATTTGAGGCATCAGCGATGTAACTTTTAAGAATGAGCGCTTTTGGTAAAGAGTCAGGCTTTGACTTCATTGAGGCCATAAAATGTTCATGTGAGCTTTTGCACTCAAATGACGAGTAAACTTTAGCATTAACAGGGGACACAAACAGGTCATGGCAGGTATAATGCTCAGGAACGAAGGAGGTGCAGTGTTGTGAAGATGTTTGGATGTTTGGATGAGAGAGCTGCATGCAGCAGTACAGGAGGCCATGCATTCTGCCAGTTCTGAACAGGCATGTTTTCAATGGGCACTGCACTACTGGAAATATAATTGGCTTAGCAAAGTGTGAATTCAGCCACACTGAATACAGACTAAACATGTTTTTAAAATTTTAATAATCATGCTCTACGATTGGCCAGCAAGTGTGATACAGTTGTGCTTGCGGCAGGATCATAAATTCATCACATCTCACGAGCTCATTCTCTTCATTCTGCCGTGTTAACTTTGATATATTCTGTCTTTCTGGGTCTACAGCGTGCTGCTAATAAGCAGAATGTCTGACACTGAAAAATTCGGTTTTTCCAAAAATGTTTTTTGGCTTACAGCCTTGGTGTTTCCTTATGCACATGTTTGATGAAAGACGAAGCCCAGATCAGACGAAAGTGGGAAAGGCACCTCTCTGTCTACAGGAGCACGCAGTGAAACACCAAGCATATCTACTGGGTTGGATATTCATTTGTTAAACTGTTGAACTTCTATCTATGGTCACCCTTAAAATAGTAATGATTTGGCGGGTACTCCCAAAGAGCAGTGTTTCAGTTCACTGTACATTCTTAACCAGAGCACAAGGTAAAACTATTTGACGATGCATGTATCAAGAGCACGGAGCAAAGCCACAAGTTCACTCAAAAATTGGTGCTGGAGGAGTTCATTTTCCTTGTGGTCAATTATTCAGACAGCTATGTCTCAGCAGTTGGGAAAGTAAGAGTTTTAACTTCGGATCAGATAAGTCTTGTGTGTGTTAAAAAAACAAGGACAGCAGCTTTTATAAGGTAAAACTAAGAAATAGTGGAGTAGAGCCAGGCTCTGGGAAAAAAAGCTAATAGTCAGTCCTTCCTCATTATTTCCCTCTCACTTCTTTCCCTTTTATATTTTGTTTTCTTTAATTTTAGCTTCCTGTTCACGTCATTTCTTCTTGAAGTTTCGAGAAATATAAAGTTTTAAAAAGGCCAACTTGCCCATTAAGCCATGGGAGGATAAAACCATCCTTGTGCTGAGAGATTACTGGCTATTTAAATCTTTGTCACCTCTGTCTGTTTTTCTTGCAGTTGACCGACATCCTTCCTCTCACCGTCCAGACACCAGGCTTCACAGGTAAGCCCTGACATACTGCAGGGCTGCCTTGCAGACATCCCTGCTTCTTCCAGAGGGAATTATCCCTTTAAGGCCTTAACCAAAACCCCACTACCACCCACAAAAATCTGGCTTTTGTCTTTAGTGGGAAATGTTATCATCAGCATTCATTCCTGGGACAAATAACTCTGCAATAGTGATGTATATTTAGTGGCTCCAGCTCTGTATGGCAACATGACACTCACACACTAATCTTTGCCCCTTTTCTGGTGTGTATATCTGTAACTTTTCTGATGAATTGATATCATCCAAACTAAGATTCTATCACCTTTTTAAGCAGATTTTATGCACCAGATTATATGCACCAATTTAGATGGACGAGGGGTATCACAAGCATTCATTCAAATGTTATGGCTGTAATAACACTGAATTGGAACTTTAATTCTGATGTTTGTTGATTTTGAACATTTCAAACAACCATTAAATTTCCCAGAACTATGTGAATATACAGTGTATTGTAAACTTACTTACTGAGCAGACTGAGCATGTGCGGGTAACACAGCAGCAGTCTTCCACGGTTTGGTTAAAAGCGTGGATTTCCTGATGATTTTGACATAAACTTTGACTTTAACTCTAAGTGGAACTGTGACCAAGCTCATTATCGAGTTGGAGTAAATATCAGCCACGATGACCAACAAGGGGACAAAGATGCCAACTGCCTGCATGCACTCCAACACCTGTCCTGAGATTGAGCAAGTTCAAGACACAGGAAAAAAGCCTTCTACCAAACGATATAAACCTGGATCATGGTCAGAAGTAGCTCACTGGATAATCCTCCTTTAGCAGAGGTAAATCACCACCTGTTGGCTTCCATTGATACCAGGCTCTGAAAGCTGGATACGCTTGATGAGCTGCAGCAGGATGTGCAGCAATTAAAACAAACATCTGAGTTCATATGGGCGTAACACGACAAATATAAAAAGAAAACAGACACACTGGAAACCAGAGTCGCCAGATTAGACACAACGGTGAGGGAGATGAAAACTGAAAATGATGAAAGAAAAGATGCTGGAGATGACGTGAAGATCCATGAGGAATAACCTCATTCTCTCTAGGCTCACTAAAACACCAGGTGAGGACACGAAGACAAAGCTGAGACAGTTTGTCATCAAGGAGCTACAGATGGATGTAGAGTGTGAAGAAAATGTAGTTTGACCGTGTGCACAGAATCCAGCGCAGCAGAGAAAGCCAAGGAAGGCCACGTTTGTTGATGTGGAAGTTTGTGCGCTCCAAAGATAAAGCTGTCTTTAAATGTTTCAGCAAATGCCTGGTAGGTAAGCCATATGGACTGAATGACCAGTTTCCACCAGAAATTGTGGCAAGAATGAGAAAACCGATCCCCGAACTCAAAGAGCATCGTGAAAAGACAGATGCAGTAAGACTTGCTCTGGATAAACTTCACATAAATGACAGAATATTTAAGGACAATACACAGTGTATTCTAAATTCAACAAACAAACTGCAGTCAAAAAAAGCTTTCACAAAAATGTAAAGGCACACTGTACAGTTTATCATTTCTGCCAGGGGGATGCGGAGCACGGTTCATAAATTACTAACACCCGACAGCAGAAGAGAAACAGCCTCAATGCTCCATCAACCATCCTGCTTTCTTGGAAGGTCATGAGCAACTTCATCATTGACAGCTGTTGCGCTGGTGTATGTTGATGTGTCCATCTTTGTCAGCTTGGTAAGATGCACATCAAGAAAGATGGGCTGTTGAATTAGATGTGAATGTGTTAATTACTGTTGTTGTTGTTGTTGTTGTTGTTGTTGCTGAGGACTGCTGCGCCTTTGTAGGATCATTTAAATTATGATCATCTTGTCATACCTTCAGAGTTTCTCGTCCTCTCAAAGAAAAACACACCATATGATTGTGTGCAAGCAGCTAATTAAGGCCCGTACTTATGTTTATTGTAAGGTGGCACCTTCTATTGGCTGCAGTAATTATTATGGTAGCAGAGGAGGAAGTGAGACGATGTAGTACAAAAAGCGATAAGTCCATATAATGTATAGATATATAGAGACTGAAGAGGTCCCTAGAAGAAAAAGAAAAATATTTTTTCATTGAGAAAAATGAAAAAATATAGGAATAACTACAATATATTTATAACTATTATCATTACTATATTTGAAAATTATGTCACAGAATAATTATAATTTTTTAAGCAATTTTTCCAGCTTATTTCCTTGTTTGTTGTTTGTTTATAACTTTTTGTCTTTCTTTCTTTCTTTTTCTTTTTGTACTAATGTTCTTGTTTTAAATGTTCTATTTTACTAAGTCCTTGCAATTTTTTGGGTCATTTCTTCTTTCGTTGCCCATTGCCATCTTCCCATTGTTTAAAAGAAATCAAGCCAGTTTGCTCAGGTTTCAAAGGGTTAGATAATAATAAAGATAACTTTACTCATATAGAACAGCTCATACAGCAAGCGTAACTCAAAGTGCTCTGCATAATAAAATGAGAAAATATGCATAAAAGACAGTGTAAGATACATAATCACACACTCACATAGAAACACACACACTAAGAAAAACAAACATGAATTAGGTTTGATACTAACTAATGAAATAAAAGCCACAAAAATGCAAGACTAAAAAGATATGCATCAATATTTTGTTGAACCATATACCTAACCACCTAGTTTTGTGGCCTAAATCTAACCACAAAGTTTTATAGTGTAACTGCATGTTTTGTGACATCAGGGCGTGTCTAAAGCTGCAACCGTTAGGACAGTGATTTGTCACTTGGGGGATGGTTGTATATATCTAAGTCAGTGAAAATCAACCTATTCTGTTGTTTAGGTATGAGAGTGCTGGAATTTCAGAACAGTGAAACAGCCACAGTTGAAATCTGAGGTGTTGAGAGGAATTGCTGATGGGAGAAAATAGTTCCAGAAGAGCTCAGTCGGAGGCACTCCAGTTACAACAAAGTGAAATTGAGATGTGACTTGCATAAAGTATGATCACAATTCAGACTCAGACATGTGGATGTATGATTTGTCTGTGCGCCACCTTGTTTTCTGACATCTTTCTTTGGCCTTGCTAAAGGCAGACTACAATATTCCACACTGCAAGGCCGAGCTGAGCAACGCTGGGCAGCGGGGAGGCTGAGTGTGACTGCTGTGAATACTGCTGTGCCAGTGTTTGTCAATGATGTATCGTGTGTAGAATGAGGCAGCGGCTTGGGGGTAGATTACTTTCCTAAACAAGGCAACGGTCTTAAAGGGTGAGTTACTGCTCTGGCTATTGGTTTCTCTTCCAGGGCCCCTTGACAGCAGTAGCATCTTAATACTGGCTACTGACCAAGGCAGCAGATTCCCTGCCAAGTGCCAGCCGCCTGGCTAGTCTGTCCTACTAGCACAGAAGCTAGACATAGAATACTGACAGACACAGCACTGCGGGAGAGGAATCTCAATCTTTTGTGAATTCCACAACAGACTTGAACTAGAGCTGTTCCATATTTCAGGCTTCAGGAAATCATGAACACAACACCTTCTCCTCCAGTGGGGATATTCAACCAGCCGACTGGCTGGTGACAGTCTGAACAAACATTCAGAAATATCATCCCTGCTGGAAACCAACACAGGTTCTGGAAACTATAACTGTTCACTAGCAAGGTGTTCCTATGAGACAGAGACAAAGTTATCTCCACTGAAACACCCACAAACCCATATTGACAGATGATCCATTCTGTGCCGGAAGAATTGGCCACCTGTTGGGAATTCAACAGTTCTTGCTTTCTTGGAAAGAAATATTCTCCAAGAAACACGTTTCACCAGGATAAACACAGGAATAGAAATAGTTTACTTCCAGTCTTGCCCATCTGGATTCATCACAAACAGAATGATCTTCTTATTAAAGTTGTCAGGGCCTGCAAACACTTGCCTTCCTACACATTCTCCATCAACCCTGTCACTTAAAATGATGTCTACATACAGCTAAATGAGTTTGCTTTAACACATGTCAGAGGAAACATAATTGCTGCATGGATAACGTTCACCTGTCATTTTTGTTGTTTGTGTAGAACTATTACATTTCTATCAAAACATATCTGAATAGCAGTGCATAGATGAAATCTTTAGCAGTGTCAACTCAGTGGAGTCGTGTTTGTGGCCATCTGATAAGTGCAACTTCAAAAGTAGCTCTCCCTTCAAGGGGACCTGTTATGCTAATTTTCAGCTTCATACTTGTATTTACAGGTTCCTACTAGAAGTTGTTTACATGCTTTAATGGCCAAAACACGGTTGATGTTTCTCATACTGTCTGTGCTGGAACACCTGTATTCACTCTCTGTCTGTAACGCTCTAAAAAGCCCAGTCTGCTCTGATTGGTCAGTGTTTTCAGGTCTTCCACATCTAAGCATCTCTGCATCATCACTGCAGCTGGAAATGACTGTAATGGTGAATAGTGGCACTTTTTAACCATGAAAAATCACCAATAAAAGCTTCTAAACATAACCAGACAAGTTCCATTAGAAATCTAATTTAAAATTTAGGAGAAACTGATAACATTGGCAAATTTACACGTTTCCTTTATGATAGCATGTAGCCACATGTACGCTAGCAGGGTACTTGCAGCTGGGGAATAACTGTAGCTGTACTTTTTACCATTAAAAATCACCAATAAGAGCGTTTAAACATAACCAGACATGTTCCAGCAGGATCCAAATCAGGGGAGAGCAACATTAGCAGCCAAGATTAAATGTTCCCTGATGTCATGATGCAGTGTACTTGCAGTCAACTGGAACATAGAATTTCGACACTTTTTAACCATGAAAAATCATCAATAAAAGCTTGTAAACATTACTTGACAAGTTCCAGCTGAAATCTAATTCGAAATTGAGGAGAAATTGATAACATTGGCAGTCAGGTTTACATGTTTCCTTGATGTAAGCATGTAGCTATATGTATGTTGCAGCCGGGGAATGGAAACTTTGGCCACATTTAACATGAACATCCTTCATTGTAACACTATACATTAGGGATATGGGAGAGCATAATATGTCCCCTTTGAGACCTGTCTTGGTCTCCCCAGCCACTGAGAAAACAAATATTTGGGTTATAAGTTGCTCGATGTTAGCATTTCTTCCCTAGATAGTTGTCACTTTTGTTTGTGTGCTGATAGGTAGTGGGAAAATAGTGCACAGAGTTGAGAGCGGCAAGGCTCAACTACAGTTACAGTTATAACGAGCTAAAAGAGGCAACAAGCATACTTTACTGACTCATTGTACTATGAGAGGTTAATGTCTCAACACTTTATGCCACTGTGCTACAAAGAAAATTGAAACACATCCAATTCAAATCAAAGTTGACAGACACCTGATTTTACTCACTTGATAAATGCTGAGACAAGTCTATAATTTCATCACAGAGAGCATAGTTTGCACAGCAATGTGAATTTTTCCTCTCTTTTTCACAACTAGTATATAATTGCAGCTGGTTTTGTATGGCGCATGTTTATCACACAAACTTGACGGTGACATTCAGCAATATTCAATTTCTCGCTCACAGCTTTTCTCATATTCCTAAATTCCTTGCTTGGCAGACTCACCTCACCCTAATATAAATTTCCTGTATTTATTTGTTTATTTTGGCTTGAAATAATCAGTTCCCATTGCCAAACCTACTCCCCTCTCTTAGACCAGGCATCCATGTGACAGTCTATTCTCCCATAGGCTTGCACGTGGCCATGATAAATTAGCTTAATGCCGTGCAAATATTAATCACATTGTCACCACAGCTGAGCAGGGAAGCAGTTTAGTACTGCAGCCGCCACGCAGCCTCATTTATCAAACCCCGGAGCTCTCCTCCTATGCTAACCCTCCTGCTTGCTGTCTCCAAAACACAAGCTGTTCCCACCCAGTTTTCTACTGCCAGAACTGCCTTCAACCGTTTCTTGAGTGGCATGGTTTGTTTAGGTCTAATACTGCTGCCTTAAAAAAATCATCCATACCTAAAAACACTGAGTCTGTAGTTTGATATCTGCAGAGTGACTTTTATCATTTATACATTTGTAGTGATTAGGATTTCAGCAAAGTATAAATAAAGATAAAAATACATTTGAAAGAAAGTGAAGGGAGAGTCAATGCATGTGTTTACATTGTTTATATATAGCAGACCTCTCTGACTAATAACACTCAGTGAACTCTGCACTTCAAATATATTTGTCTCACGGCACTTGCATTTGACTTTTTTTTAAATGAAAACTGGCAAACAGATTAAGATTTTTGTCACAGTGGCTGTCAAAAGACGCCCATTAAGTATTCCCCACCTGTCCTTAGTGCCAGTGGGTCATACAACTATGCAGTAGTTCTTTTTGTTATGTATGCCCCCAGCTCACCCCACTGTGCCTCTGAAAGGTAATGCCAACTTGTAAAATATGCTCAAAGATATTCACAAAGTCACCACTCACAAATGATGAATGCAGGCGTGTGAGTGTGGCAAGAATGATTATCACCCAGTGCTGCCGGTTGAAGATGTGCAAATGGGGTGTTTACGCTTGAATGTAGAATAGGCATTTATATGTGGACCGTGGCAAATTACACTGCACCTCAAGCCTCAACTTCAATAAGTGCCTTTTTGTGTCAGATGTATGGAGAGCAAGCTATAGGAACATCCTGCAAAAAATAGCCTTGCCTCCTCACGCGGGAACATCCTGGAAGGCAGGAGAGTTGTGGCCCAGCATGGTGCCATCGCTCACTTGAGGGCTGTTTAAATTTCTGGATAAAAACCATTAAATTAATGCAAAGGGCATGTCTTGTCAGATGTTTTCTTGAACTTCTTTCACTGAATACAAATGCTACATGACGCAAAAGCGGTTGAGGAATAACATTTTATTCAGCTTGTTGTTCCATTACTTATTTCTAATGTGAGGGGTCCAATGCAGCACATTCTCATTCTGACCTTGTCACATATCGACATTTGAAAGTGGACTTTCCATGTCAACATACAACGTGCAAAGTACCCTGGGTGTGTTGGTTGTTGACGTTCTGGGACACCGTGTCAACTTGTTTCTGTTTTAACAGGAAATGTACAGTACAAGCATGCATACAGTCTCTTTCAAAATACAAACACTGCATCAGTACAACACCGTGAATTGATGCTTTTTCCAACAACAACAAACACACATGGTTACCTTTTGCTAACATCCACATGTGGTTGGATTTAGAAAAAAGAACAAGGTTTGGTTTTACGATCTTATGTAAGGCAAACACCGGCTTTCAAGCTGAAAGTCGGTGGTTGTTTGACCCATCCACCTGCCCTACTCGAACTTCTGCTGCCTTAACTTTAGTTGTGTCTCACTGTGTTTCCTCCTGACGCCACCGGGTGCTGTTGAACAATAACAGCAACCGGCTGCGTATCATATCAACATAAAAGGACTCCTTATTTTGACAGTGTCTGACACAGGAAGTCACTGACAAAGCAGTGGATTTTGAAGACTCTGATGTGAGACCAGGTTGTCTGATGTTGGGGGTGACAGTAAGGTGATTACATTTCTTTTTTTTTTAGCAATGGGCAGTGTATGGGATAATAATTTGAGATGTAGTTGTTACATTACAGTTACTAACCCCAGTCATTATCTGTCACTTTTGTAATTTGGGGTCAACTTGTTTACAGTCTTGCTGACCTGATTGAAATGTCATCAGCCAATTAAATGTCCATTATCTGTGATTATAAGCCTTAATTATAAGTGTGCTACTGGTTTAGAGGGCTGTTATTTGTCCATTCAGTGGCTATTGTGGCTATTATCACTTCTTAGGTTTCACTTTGACTTTCCAGGCATCAAAAGAATGTTGTTAGGTTTATAAAAAGATCATGGTTGGGCGTAAATATTAGTCACGTGGGTTTCAAAGCCCAGTCTCCTGGGTAACGGTCCTGTGTTGACCCATCCATCACTCCTCTTTCTTACTTATATGTGAAAGACAAAAATCCCATGAAAGCCCTTTCTGACAGAAAATGTAATTTCATGGCCTGATAATGGCTTTCTCAGTGCAATAGTAGGTGTGGCAGGCCCCTACTAACCCATATCTATGACGCTTAGCAGCATTGATAACAGCCATTTAATGGTCTGATAACAGCCAACTGAGGGATATTAGTTTAGTCTGGTATGTGCTAGCTTGGTGTGGGGACTGGAGGTATGGAGAGGCAGTAAGCTGCCACCAAAATAGGATGAATGCCACTCTCTGTAACTCCAAGGTTAGATTATATACACGTTGTGTCTTATTAGCTTTGTGGTGGCTTTGAAATTATTTTGTTTCTCGTTGTTACTTTGTAAGATTTGCTGTTGAGGAATTAGTCATCTCTAAAAACAGATTCTGCAAGTGTTTGAAGAATCTGTAGAAGACGGGACAAGATTTTAGTGTTGGAAGCTTTCTGGTTTCCATTTGTAGTCTGAGTTGCATTGACCAATGAAATGTAATCTCTGAACCTAATGGCTATTGTCTGACAAAGAGTTAGCTTTATATTAGCTCTTTTTAAAAAAAATCTGCATTAATATGTAGTGATATACTTATAGAGATTAGCCAAAATAGTCAGAGTACTGAAGAGGAAGTCTTAGCCTGAACAACCACTGGCTACACCAGGTAGGCCCAAAATATTTGCCCTCACTCTTAAGCTGCTTAAAATGGCGCTGCCATGGCGCGGTGTGTCAAGTGCCTCCACTAGCAAACACTACAGCTTGTCAACAGATGACCATGCAAAGTTATACTGAAAGATCTTTACTTCTTCCACCTCTGCATTAGCTGAAAATCATGTTCGGAAAGCCCCTATTAAACTTGATTTCTCACCTGACGAGCCGATCTCCAGAGCTATGAACACAGCATCGGCAACAGAGTTCTCTTTGCATCGATGGTGAGGAAAAGAGTCAAGCTGCCACAGGAGCAGAGAAAAAGAGCTGCTATGGGAGCTGGTTTGTACAAGCCAGAGCCAGTGGGGGGGAAAAATGCATTTAATTCTGGGAGTGAAGAGACTAGGACAATGGTGAAAAGTGCCGCGGGGTGGCACCTCTATGAGCAGCGATGCGCGACTTGCCACTGCTTGTGTGTGGTTGTAGATTGAAAAATAATAGGGGCGTATCTTTTGACTTGCTGTGTTTGCCGCCAGTGTGTTTTGGCCTTGAGAGGCTTATGGTCATTAGACTGATAGTAATGCAGTTACTTTAAAGTCATGTAATTACTTCACTAATGAGTAAAATATAATGTATAAATGATTAGGTTTTCAAGTACCCTCTCCAACACTGATAGATTCTCAAAGAGTATCTTGCAAAAAAGTAAATGAGTCTAAAACCAAACAGGTGGATAGCGCCCTGATACCTCTGTTGCAACCACAGCTTTTAAAATGACCATGAAGTGAACAATATACTGTAGGATTTCCAAAAGTAGAATGGATTGCAGGGTCAATGTATCAGCCTCCATTAGTTTTACTATGACTGTGCTTTAAAATAAACAGCAGCAAACACAGCTGATGTACTGCCTTTACTTCCTACATTTTGAAAAATAAAGACTCCCCTCTCTTTTTGTCTCCCTGTCTCTGCCTTTTGTAATTATTTTGGCTAGATTTTGGACACAGTGTTTTGACAGTGTGTGCAACACTGCCTTTGGCTGTTTACTTAGCTGGCAAATTATTTTGGATTCCCCAACCCACAATGTGTGGTGGATTAAAACCGCTGTTTTCCATTTACGTTTTGACCCCCTTTGACCTTGGGGGTCACTGTAATCACCGGGAACGCTTTTCACCTGCCATTGCACCGTTTTGTTGTTGCTGGACAAACAGCAGCAGGAGATTTAAAGGTTTCTATAGGAGGCTTAATAAATACAGGGCATACACTGCTCAGGCTGTAGTTCTTTCTGCAGTGTTCTGTACAGTGGTACACCACATCGACCTTGTACTGAGGCAAATTCAGTGGTAATCTTCACAATACATTGTAGACCAAGAAATCAACCTATAGCTCTTTTTCCCTTGGGTTGCCTCTGGATTCTCCTAATTTTGCTTCATTGTATGAAATCACTGTTCTAGAACAGGGACTTATTCAGCGGCACCTTGGGGAGTGCTTTACCCATTAGTGGGCAGCGCAGTGACCTTCAGACAGTCCATCCATTACCCTTTTGTTTCTTGGACTCCTTCTGTAGAAATGGGAGAAGGGTGCCAAAATGAATGAAGCTTGCCAGATCAAGTTCATGCTTGAGATGGATGAAAAATCTGGCCTGATAATACTACATTACATCAGAAGGACATCAGAGCCATCTGCATGAATGTTAATTAAAGATAAACTCTGAACCAATTAGTATTGAAGTTAAAACACAGTCAACTCTGGCAATGGAGTCGTTACGCTTGCAGAGTTTGTCTACACATGACAGACTGGCAAACTGAGGACAGCTTTACTGTGATTATACAGCATATGTATTGTATATTATGTTTAATGCAGACTTATATGGAGTTTACATTTAACAACTTTTGTACTTGATTTGACCTTTTGCCCGTGTAGCACTTGTCAGGAACTCTGTTGTCAACCGAGCACATTTTTCTACCTGTTGTGCAGTTAATTACGACTGCGATTCAGTCAACTGTGCGTGCTCTTTTCTCAGCGTTCTGAGTTTCATGTACATTTTTAATGAAGTAAAGTCACAGCCAGCCGAAGGAGTTACATGACAGAGGCACCTTTTTGACATTTAAACCCTGTGATTTCCTTGCTTGGGGAACAGCACAATCAGGCCAATGAGGGTACAATCTAGAGACTATAACCAGAGGAAAAAGACTGTTACATGAGAAGTAAGGGAATAACACATTTTTTACATTATCCCTTACTGTGAAAGGAATACTTCACCTACAGAATGACCGTTTGTGTATCAATTAGTCATGCCAGGTTACCTTGAATGTGCATGGCTCCTTTGCGAATGGGGAACATATTCATTTATTGATTAACTGGGGACTACATGTAAAAACAGCAAAACTTAATTGCAAACTCTCTCACAACACCTGCATGGTTTAATTGCATTTTTGCTGAAACCTTTCTATTTAAAGCTGACTGACAGACACTACTATTACAAACTAGATACTATACTACTTTTTTTTTTTTGCAAAAATCTACATGTTGGGGAAGTTCTGAGCATACAACTGGATAATTGAGAGTTGGATTAGGATGTTTTCTGCTACCTTTTTTCATAATTTTTTCCTGTTAGCCTATACCTTGGGCCATAAGTTGATAATGAGCAGTCCCCAACTCTGGGGCCATCTGGTCTCAGGGGGCCCAAAACCCCTTTTTTGGGACGTTTCTGGCAAAATGATATAAATGCAAATATTAGAGCACCACAATGGCATTAATAGTCATACGAGTATGAAATTTGGCAAGGAGTATCCTGACACAAGGGGGAGGTTGCACAATAAGATTCTGGGGCTTGCTGCCATTTCATTTCAAAATATCAGACACAACATCTCCAAAAAAACAAAAAAAATTCTCATCAAAAATTATTATTTTTTATCACTTTGTAATTAATAACACTGCTTCACTTGTATGTAGAAAACTCATCAAGTTGATAAGCTTCATGTTGAGCCTATGTTGACCTTTCTATCTTGAAAGTTACAGTTGCTTCAGCCTAAATTTGTCACCATACCTCAATTCAGAGAAAATTGAATTTTCAGTCACTAGCCTTCCAGAGAGTCCACTTGGCAGCAAAGTTTCATGTTAGAAATGTACAGAATGTGTCCCCAGTATTTAGAAACTGGCAGATGCTAACTTGCACATGTTGGGGAATTTTCATAATTAGTATAATTAGCATTGATTAGCATAATCACGGATATAGACTGTATCTCAGCAACTGCTTGGCCAATGTGGACAGCATTAGACTGGTTTTGGGGGTTACTGAGGACACTGAATCAATTTCTGACAATTTCAAAATTCAAAATGGCTGTTTAAACCAGATGAGCCATAGTTCAACTCCAGAGGGGCTGATCTGGATTAATTTTAAGTGGATTTAGAAGTTTTAGAGGATGCTGAATTGACTGGATTGGACAGATTGGTCTGGCTATGAGACTGGTGCCATCTACACTTTGCAATTTGAGAAATTTTTATTAAAAGTGAACTTAAAAAAAAAAAAAAATCCTGAATGACACATTAAACCTCCTGAAAAATATATTTTCCCACCTCTGGCCTCTTTATTAATATTATTGATTTTATACAGACTTGAGAGTCATTCCTGTACCAACCCTGTCACGGACAATATGCACATCATTTGAGTAGTAATACATGAAATAAATTTATATTTAAAAATGTAAGTATTTTCCTATTCGTAAAATGTGTAGATGATACTGTACTCTCTGAGAGTTTGTGAATGGATTTCATGGTATAGATTTGCTACTTTTTCAAGTGATCCCTAATAAATTAATAAATCTACGTTAGCCCTGTTCATGCAAGAAAACCAAAATTTTCTTCAAAAATTTGAGGTAATACGGCATAGCTAATTGACTTGTAAATGGTTAATTTGTGGGTGAAGCATTCCTTTGAGGGCACCAAAATGTCTAAACATAATTAGGAAGTTTATAGAGCAATTGTAGGCTTATCAATTTTTAAATCACAAACAATGGTATTTAGGAGATGCCTGCCTACCTCATAACGACCCCCGAGTATTAAGAAGAAATATGCGGCATCTGGGTTGTGTTTTTATTTAGCTATTGCATCATAATTTCCTATTATCCATGTTTTTGTGTCCTGTGTTGTAGTCCAATTGGACTACTGTAATTCTATTTTTACTTGTTTAAACAAATCTTCTCTGAATCATCTTCAAATAATGTAGGACGCTGCTGCTAGGCTGTTAACCAGGTCCAACAGGTCAACCCACATCACTCCCGATTTAGTTTCTTGCTTCCCATCGGGCTCGGGATTCACTTTAGGATTACTTGTTGTCACGTATAGAGCCCTTTACAGTCAGGCACCTGAATACATCAGTGATCTCTTCATTGTAAGAAGGTCCCTTAGGTCTTCAGAACAGGACCTACTGGCTGTCACTCCAGACTCAAAACAAAAGGTGATCATGCCTTTGAGGTCGTGGCTCCAACACTTTGGAACTCTCTTTCATTAGGTGAACGATCTGCGGTCTGGTATGTTTCTATTTGGGTCCTCAGTAGCCTGTATTTGCTCCATGTTTTCCCTTCCTTTTGTTGCTTTGTTTTATATGTTATATTGCCTTTGTTTTTATTGGTTGCATGATTTATTGTTTGATTTTATTTTGTGAAGCACTTTCTGGATTTCATTTCTGTGAAAGGTGCTATAGCAAATTGATTTCGTTATTATTATTTATCATTAAAAAATCTGGCTTCGGCGAGTTATGCAGGTTTGATTCTCATTTTGAATTCTATGTATTTATTTAATTAATATTTTATTTAAACTGGCAGTTTTATAAATATGTTATTACTAATACCTGCTCATTTATTTTTGTATGATATTTGTTATTTCCCACTTGCAATAGGAGACACAAATCCCTCATGCCTGTACATCTGTAGTGGTTACATTTCCGAGTTTCACTGAATGCAGCATGATCTCCAAGGTGCACAACTTGGATGTGATTAACAAAATAGGCAGCGTTTTTATTATTTTTATAATTATTTTCTCATTTAAATTGGGTATTTGTCCTTAATTTCAGTAACGGCAATTTTTAGATTAGTCGTTAAAGTAGTAGTTACCTTGTTAAATCTGTTACTAACCGTGTAAGTTGCTTTTCCAACCGTCATTGTCTGCCAGTTGGTTAAGCTAATGTTAGCTAGTTTCCGGTTACTGTAAGCTGCATTTAGACAGGGCAATTGCAATTTCTGAGTCTCTGTATGACATGAAAATCAGTGTTACAGGCGTAATATCGACTAGATTTTAGTTTATTGTAACGAACATGTACAGGCTCAGTGTTTCATTGTAACCTCTTCCACCCAGTTTGAAAGTGGTAACCATGCAGACATAAGGAACTGACACTCCAGTCAAAGTGAAATAAAAAAGGAAACAAGTAAATAAAGGCTGCCCTTTTAATACTATTAAATGAGAACATAAAGACTTCTACTGTATGTAGGAGGTCTGTTCTCTAAAAATCGACTTTTTCTTTACTGAAGGTTGCAGAGATGTTTTTACTTTGACAGACTTGACATAAAAAATCAATACATTTGCTGCCACAATGGAAGAGAGCTTGAGGTAAGAAAAAAAAGTTATTTTCTTCCCAGGAAACAGACTAACCTGGTCAATCCAGTGAAAGCCATAATTCTGTATCGATTTCACCTCGTAAGTTTACTTCAGCTCTGCAGTGGAGATGCAGATGAAAAGATATGGTGGGATGACACTATAAATTAATTTGGGATTGATTTTCATTTACAGGTCGTTCTCACGATGTACACACACACAGGCTTAATGAAAGCGATATTTTGACCCACTGTCAGAGGGTTAGAAGTGGCGAGTATTGCTTTTTTATGTATTATGTGTTACATAAAGCAGCTAACCTTGGGGCACACTACATGTACACCTCACGCCTTTAATTGATTTGAGCTTTTAGTTGTTGCAATGTGACACTGCTACTGAAACTACTTACAGGAATTCTATTGAAAAGCAGTAAAGGTGCTTCTGTGATGTACGGTAAAGGCTCTTTTATACTCCCTTCACTAAGAAAATAGATATGTGTCTATACAGATATGTTCAAATGTCGTAAATGTCACTGCCCGTATACGTCCATGTGTCCTTTAAAGACATTCTGACTCCGACCACGTCACATTGGTCATGGACTTTCTATGTTGAGATATGACATGCAAGGTACCTTGGGTGCATTGGTTGGTGTTCTGGGACGCTATGTCAAATTCTGCCTTTCAAAGAAAATGTACAGTTTACATACAGTCTCTTTAAAAGTACATGTACTATGTCTGTGCAGAGCTGTAACTTGATGTTTTTTTCCTTCAACAACACACAAATGTGGTTGGGTTTAGATAAAAAGAACAGGGTTTGGTTTTACAGTCTCACGGGAAGCAAACACTGGCCTCCTGGGTGAAAGTCAGTCGTTGTTGGACCCATCTGCTATCCCTCCTGCCTGCCCTACTCGGACACTACGCCCCCTTAACTTTCCTTGTTGTGCTATCGCATTTCCCAAACAATAACAGCGGCCGTCCACGTATCATGCCAACTAGTGCTGGGCGGTATGACCAAAAATTTATATCACGGTATTTTTCCAACTTATGTCAGTTTCACGGTATATGAAGGGTTTTTTTTTTCATGCACGACTGGGTGTTAACCACATTTTTTAATGATTTAGAGAGGAATTACTGCAGTAAATTGGCTTAGAATGGCCTGTTTTACTGTCATGAGGTGTGAATATTGTAGAAACACATTAATGTCCACACTAGTATTGATACAGGTTTGCACAGCCCTACAAAATGATGCTGTTTACAAAGAGGTGGCACTCATGATTCTAATGAAGTGAAGGAATCGATACGAACGCGTCTCTGAGTGACATCTGACTCGTCTTTTCTTTTGCAGTGCCACTGCCAACGTTACCTGCAGACGTGGAGGACGCAGATCTTAGTTTCATGCATTCTTGATATTCCAAGACATGTTTGTGCCTGAGGTGATGAAGCATATTGCTCGTGTTGCCTCCTGCGGCTACAACTTTAGCCCGACAACATTTGCAGAGAATTGTTGTTTGATCGACGTCAGATTTTTTTTTCGGTACAAATCCTTCTGTGTCATTTTCTACTCGTTCTGTAACTTTAGTTTCGGAATTTTCACTGTTTTTATCCACTTTCTTAACTCAACAGCTCACCGCTGTGCCGTCACATCACCTTGCTTCGTGCAACTGCGAAACAGTCCCCTCCCAAACAATGTCCCGCGGCGCTACGTTCCGTCACTCGGCTTTCCCAATGTTGTGTACGCTACATACTCACCAGTATTGCGGTATATGAAAAATTCATATCATAAACAAAAAAAACACCGGTATTCGGTATGAACTGGTATACCGCCCAGCACTAATGCCATCATGAAAGAACGGCTGTATTTGTCAGGTGTCTGACGCTGTCACTGACTAAGCGCCAGTATTCAAGAACTTCGGAATGAGACCGGGTTGGTCCTTTATTGTGTTATTTATCGTCTTTTATTTTGCCATGTGAAGCACTTTTGCCATGTTATTTTGCTTCACATGGCAAAATAAAAGACGACAAAAAAAGAAAAACGTTACCATAAAAACGACAAAACGACAAAAATTTCTAAGACAAAAAAATACAACAATAAAATGTTAAAATGTCAAAACCCAACAAGTAAAAGTCAAAATAAAATACAGCTAATAGATAGCGCTAGAGGATGGAGTCAAAAGTTTCACACAACAACAAATGAGGCGACGGTGGGAGAGGTGGTAATGTTGTACCTTTAAACAGGGGCAGTGTTGTAGACAGGGATGGTCTGTGAGGCCACAATATACATCCAGATATATGGATGGAGAATTCTCTCCACTTATATTACTGATTCAATCTTTCCCACCATTATTTAAATTGCCTTTTCGTCTTCTACAATCGTATCTGGCTTGAACGATCTCTGGTGGTACTGCTCTGTTTGTCTAAATGGGTAAGCCTTTAGGGAACATGCTCAAATACAGACCAAATGAATGCAAAGTACAGACAAAAGTCTCCGTCCGTCTCTGTATCTAATGCTGAGCATCAATGAACTCTTAGCTGGCTATGACTTTATTAAACACGAGCACCTTACTAAATCACAGTCATAACCAACTGCAATTAAAATGAAATCAAATGCCAAAACAGGCTTTACAAAGTAAACTACGTATAGCCTTAAAATCTACAGATAACATGATACAAAACATTTCCTGTGTGAACAGTGTAAAGCTGTTTTTCTTGGTTGTTAACGTAAAAAAGAAATAAGAAACTATTGCTTTTAATCTCACAGTATTAAACACCTTTTCTATGAACCAGTAATTGAGTTTGTTTTGTAATGAGGGGTTGTTTCTGTCTATTTAAAAAGCTTGTTAAGAAAGCTCCTTAATGTTTTGTGCACTGTATGTTGCCTCCTTCACTCCCTGCCCTAAACCAATTTGAATATCTTGCCTTGAATAATATAACGGTGTTGGGAAACAGTCCACCAAAATATAGCCCCTCTGCCCTTTTGCATTAGATAAGCCCTTAAATCTGTGTCTGTACAGTTATGCATAATTCAGGTAACTTTTAAAGTTTAGATATTAACAGCCAGCCAATCTACATTTTTCATTTACCTAGTCATTTTATGTAGACAAAAAAGAAAAAAGAAAAACAAGGCAGAAAATTAAATATTTATATTTATATTTATTAGTCCATTCTGGCACCATTTGTGATGGGTCATTAAAACATCTCTCTTTAAAAGGCTTCTCAGGCAAATAACACTTTCAAACTGTGTATAAAATTATGATCAGTACCGTCGTTTTAACCATAATGCAAATTAATAATGCAGACTGATAGTTGGAAGCAGCGTACAGTCTCAAAGAAGACAGCTACCTTCCCTCTGAGGGCGGGGACAGATGTGACAATACACCATAATGCAAGAAATGTAACCAGGGAGCATAATTAGCTGTGTGTACTGTAGCAAACAAAATACTGAAGACATCAGACAAAAGCAAATGTCTACTACAGCCAACATATCCCTGAAAATCTACAATCTTGAAAAGCAATGAGGCTACGTAATGTAATTCTGTCTTTCAGGTACTATGTCAATGATGGTGTTATAAAAAATGGAAGAACAAAAAAAGATAAATGCAATCCACCCCAAACGCGTCTAAAGACGATTACAGGTATTAAATCAAATTAGCCTGAAGATAAATGACTTAATCTCCATACATTTGCTTTGTCAGTATGTTTTGTTTATGCACCACTCACGGGGAAGGGAATTGCTTACGCGTATAGTCCAACTTGTGCTGATTAATCGCTGCTCTCAACGCAGCGTGGTGATTCTCGATAGGTTTCAATTCGCAGCAGGTAGGAACATACACAGAGACGTACACAATAAAACAAACATGACAGGCCGCAGCCTCCCGCATCTGCTTGTCCTTTGCATGTCTGTGTATCGAGATTCATTAATTGGTTTGGAGATGGAGAGATAGATGGCTGAGATTAGGTTCCCGCTCACCACTTCACCTCTCCCTGGTGTTTCACCCCTCGCTCTACCCACCTCCATTACTGAACTTTCCACAAGCAAATTGAGTCAGGCCCTCTTAATTAGATTGTTTCTCACTGCATTTCTAATATGTGACTAATTAGAGGAAGACAAAAAGAAGAGGAGATTGCCCAGCCTTGCACCAGAGGTGAATGTGAGGATTTATTAAAGAGACAGTCAGTGGGTTTGTCAGCAGTTACTGAGAGGAGCACTGTCTGCCAGGCTCAGCTCATCTATATAGAGAAACGTGGTCTAGCATTTGGAGGACATATACATACTAGGGGTGGGAGAAAAATCGATACAGCTTAGTATTGCGATATTTTGCATAGCAATATTGTATTGATTCACGGATGCCAAGTATTGAGCTTTTATTTTACACATCATTCATTTTTTTCAAATACGTATAATACAACTTTTGCTGCCAGAATAATAAAATCAATTGCTTTGTTGGTCCACTAGATGGTGCTGATGTTTATTTTCCTGGTGAGGTCAGCGGAGGTCTCAGTCAGCGACATTTGGCAGGACGTTTATCAAAACAAAGATGATGGCACCAGAGAAGGTAATCAGAGACACGCCATTGGCGTTTAAACCAAATGTCTGAACTTATGTTGGATTTTTTAACTAAGGAAGAAGAGAAGGACTTGGATATGACACGTGTGATTTGCAAGCAGTATCATATAAGACTAAAATACTGTGGGAATACAACGAACATAAGGGCTTACCTCACACGCCACCATCCAAGTACCGTTAGCTGCTGATGGCCAAGCTTATGCTAAACCCACTCTGCCGAAAAATCAACCAACACAGGACAAGCTTAGCTTGACAAAAAACTACCATCCAACTCTGAGAGAGTGAAGTAAATAGCACAGTCGATCACCTACTTCATGTGCAAAGATCAGCGTCCATACAGCGCTGTTGAAAACAAAGGCTTTTGTTACATGCTAAAAACACTAGAGCCCAAGTATGTGACTCCGTGCCTATATTTTTTTCACAGACACAGCTGTACCCAAGCTCTGCAGAGAAGTGAAGCATACAGTTGAGGAATCTTTGAGTACAGCAGGAAGGATGGCATTCACCTGTGACGCCTGGACTTCAAGGTCAGTGGATTCATATGTGACTATAACGGCACATTATCTCACAGAGGACTGGAGACTGCTGACTCACGTTTTCCAAACTAGAGCAGTACATATAAGTCACACCGGAGCAAACACTGCAGACCTCCTGGCGATTCCCATCCCTAATACATACATAAATAATTTTGATGAATAATCTAACATACTAAACCAAATGACATAATGCAATTGAAAATGTGAATTGCTCATATCTAAAGGTTCAGTGTGTAAGATTTAGGGGGACTGACTGGCATATAGCAGTGAGGATTGCAGATTGCAACCAGCTGAAACTTCTCCAGGTCAGAACTCCTTCAGTGTTCAGGAGGTTTTTACCAAAAGCCGAATTATCTGCAGAGGTCTCCTCCTCTCCAAAACAAACGGACCAATGTTTTAAACTGCTAAAACCACTGAATAAGGCAGTTTAACATCACAAATTAATGTTTCTCTGATGTTGTCTGGCATGTCGGAGACGGGAGGCTCTCCCACCACATGCCAATGTGTGCTCACCTTTTTTCTATGATAACTCAAGATCCAGATGTTCAGGAGGTTTTTAGCAAGAGCCGAATTATCCGCAGAGGTCTCTCTTACTCTCCAGAACACGAACTGGGGTCTGATTTATATAACAGTGCGTAGAATCTATACTAACAATGTAAAAGGACAAAAGCCAAAAATGGCGTTGAACCAAAAACATTCAACAATTTCTACAATTGACATTGACATCCCCAATTTCCATCCTCCAAAATGTTTGTAGGCATGGGTCAAAGTTTCTCCCATCAAGTCTGTTTTTATACTTTTCTGTGGGAAGTGGCGTACGCCTATGTTAGGCCTCCTTTTGTGTGTACACAATGTTTGTAAATGAGACCCCTGAAAACACTGAATGAAGCAGTTTCATGTTACAAATCCGATGCTGCTTGTTGCAGATGGGCCTCTAACACTATGGTGTAAAAACACAAAAACATGAATAGCACTATCTAGAGCCAGCGTTTGGTATATCATACTGGACTACAGTAAAAACATGGCAGTAAACATCATAATCTTCATAAACGAGGATAAGGTGATGATAAACTAAAGAAAATATACTTATTGTATCACATGCTATTTCTGCCAATACATCTCCCTAAATCCTACACGCTGGACCTTTAATGACAAACTATTAATAAATGATATTGGTATGTGTCTCATCTAATCAAATAAAAAACAAAGACTGTTCTTGACATTAAAAGCTAATAAAAAGAGCATAACTGAAGCATTTTTGTCTTTTCATGTATCCATATATTTTTTGTACTTTGAAAATAGTGTAAGACGTTTGAGATTATTTTAAACTGATTAGCATAGCTCCCATTCCCCCTTTTCAAGCCACAGCAGTGGGAAATCAAGTATTCCTAACATATAAAAAATGAAATATTTCAGGACTAATAAATATGTAGGATTACCAAGGGCAAAAAGTCGCCGTAGAGGCACTTCACTCACAATATTTAGGCTGAATCATTTAAAATGTTATGTGTCATCCCCGTGTTAAAACATGAAGTCAAAGAGATCCCTAACCGACCAATTAGTATCCATCGCTATGCTCATCAAGGCCAATTAATTATGGAGGCTGGAACGAAAACAACGATACACAGCGGGCCCGCCGGTATAGCATGTAATGCAGCCCTGATGCACTTAGCGCCCTTATAAAAGCTAACGGTGATGGGGTGAAGGCCGGGTCAGTCAAGGTGAAGGCTCGTTAAGCTCGGGGTTTGGGTGGAACGACAACCCGCTGATTCAGAGGCTCCCCCAAGATAATCAGCGGCATCAGAGCTCTCTAAGGCTGTTGGCTTCAGAAATAGGAGGGGAAGGCAGGAGGAAGAAAAATCAATACAGCCTCACCATGAGCAGCACAGACCACACATGCTAATGATTTTCACAACTACTGCTGAACCTGCGTCAAAACTGCTATAAATTCACTCATTCTTAACTGCAATCCTCCCTATGGACGCAAATATAAAGAAGAAAGACTTACCTTCGGTTTAATTTTCCACACTAAAAGCCTGGTATGGGCCAGGAGTGCTAATTAGATTGATTTCAAACACTTAGGTCTTGGATCATTGGCTGGAGCTGTATAGCACTGTAAAAGTGTCATACAGTGCATATATAATGAAATTATCTACTGTAGAGGCCCCTACAAGCAGTATTCTTCATTATGTGGCCAAATATTTTCCCACTATAATGAGTGGAAGAGGAGAAGGTCTCAATTACAACAGTTTTAGGCCACTACTTTAAATAAATATATCACCTCCCAAATGATTTCATTTGTATATCAATTATTTGGGATCCACAATACAAAATTATCGTGATAAGTCACGATACAGTATCATTGCAATTTTAAATATGTTGCCATATGCAATTTTATTGTGATAAAATATAGTGTGATAAATTGTGACATATTACCCTCTTTTCCCCAGAGGAAAACTTGTCAAAATCTGTTTTTTAATGGACTGAAAAAGCAATTGATTAAATTACTGTGGTCGGCTACCTAACGTTTAATTAGTATTTGTAATATTAACAATTTATGATAAAAAAATTGATACCTAGCACTGTCTGACGATACGATATTGCTGCACAATATATCGCAATACTACGCTCTATTGTTTTTTTCCCCCACCCTAGTGGTCAGTGGCCCTACGCTTCAAACTGTGACACTCTAGGCACCCCTTTAGCGTCAGTTTTGGACGTGCCAGTTGTAGTGGCAATTTCTGTGAGTGACATGGTACAGGTGTCTCTCAAAATAAATTCCATCTTTACAGGAAACGTAGGTTTTGCTACCAAAAACAAAACTACTTGGCTAGGTTTAGAAAATGATCATAGCTAAAATGATTTAAAAACAATAAGTTAAAATAACTACGTCTGTTATAGTAACTTAACAAGCATGTCACTTGACAACTATGTCACATGATATATTCCACTACCATTGTTACGTCGGTTAAAAAACACAAGCAAAACTTGTGGTTTTATGCAGTAAGTTAACACCAGTCCTCTGGGTGAAAGTCCAATCTGTGTTTGACCCTTCCGCCACTCCTCCATTTCACTGGACTCAGGCTTTCTTGCTCTTTCTACTCTGTTACTGCTGCTAACGGGATTACATTGGATTTATTTGAAAGCCTGGCGTGTCTCATACAGGTGCTGTAAGATTCTTTGTACGTCAGTAACAGAAACCAAGAGCCACTGACTAGGCTGCCACCTACTATACCCTGAGAATAAGACTGATAAAAGTTGAATTACGTTGCGTTGCCTTGTGTTGCATGGGTTGCCTTGTTTTAATCCAAGTCATGATCAGATTCTATCAAAGTAGTTTTATTGCCTAAAACGTAAACAAAATAAACCGTTCCTCTCTTTTAATTTTTTTTTTTTTTTGAAAGGATACTGTATGCAGGAAACAACCTGAGAGCGACATGCTTTCCCTGAGTGTCCAAAACTGACACTAGAGGGCCACCTAGAGCATCATACATTAGATCAAGCATCAGTAATTGATGAGTTGGCAGTGAGAATGTGTTGGTTAACAAAAAGCATTTCCTTCACTGAGCATGATTTTGCTTACTGAACATAATTTAGCTGACCTCAAAGCTCTTAGTCGTGCATATTGAAGTATTATCTATGGAATTTTTTTTTTTTTTCATTGCTGTTAGCATATTGTAACATATGGCTGGCGTGTTTTGATGATCTGACATTCTCATTGTCTTGCTCTCCCTCATCTGTTTATCCATCCATAATCTATCCTTCATGTTGCTGCTTTACGAAAATAAATGTGAGGGAAGGCATTTTGTGTGGCAGCGGAGGACAGATGTTGCCCAGTGTGAGACTGACAGTCTGCAGTATCCAGAGGCAGCACAATTTAGTTGGTGCTGAGTCAGATGGCTGTGAGCTGCGAGTTTTCTCGGGGTTGGAGGCTTATTAAATATGCCTAGGCATCGTTTTATTGTTTAGGCTACGGGAATGGAAAACACGATGTTGACAAGAATTGTGTGTGTTTGTCTGTTTGTCAGAGACAGGGGGAGAGACAAACAGTTTGTATTTTCAGATATGGGGATCACTGTGATTCCTACTAAATATGCACCACACAGGAAATAATGATATTTCACTGTCTCCAGTACATTAATTGGCTGTTATCAAAGGTCAAAGTTCAGAGAGGGCCAATAATTCAGTGCTTGTGTATGAAGATATTCCTCTTAACCCCAACTTTGGCTTCACTGTGCACCAACAGCTACTACAAATGTAACCTAAAGGTGCTCTATTTGTGCTCTGGTCAAGACTGATTCTTATTGATTCTGCATACTTTAGGTTACTCCTGAAATTAGTCACTTAGTTGCCATGTGCTCCCTTAAAGGTCTCAGACTCTTCCCACCAAGGTTTAACTTAACCAATGACTGATAGCTGCACAGATTTCTGTAGAAATAAAACTGCTAACCACATCTTCTGTCTTACACTCTACACATTCAAAGAATTTCGATGCATAGCTCGTCAATTCTCCATCAGGAGAGCTGTGTGAGTGTGCCGGCCAAGCACGATGGCATATGAGACAAAGCATTAGTTACTATTGCGGTAATCACTGGAAGGGTATTACTGTAATTATTGGTATGACATTGATGTAATAACTACAAATCATTACCAAATGTACAATTACCCTCTCAGCAAACGATACAACCATGCTGTGCTGTGCAATTCTAAACATTGAGAGCTATTTCAGCGCAGTAGAAACAGTAATAACATATAATTAATCCGTACGATGATTCTGAGGTGGGTGATGAATAACATCAGACAAATACATGACAACAACAGATGATGAAATGTAAACATGTTGGGCGTTACCATTACGACAGCCGTATGAAGGGTTAGGAAATGAGTAGTGATCGGTATTGTCAGTTCTGAGGTTGATTAATTCGAGGCAGGTTGCTTATTGGATTGGACCACTGCCTGTGGCAATAAACTGTTTAGGTAGCAGGTTGATTTTTCATGTGAGCTCAAGAAAGTAATGATCTGATTTCATGAGGTACCTCTTTCTTTAAATTTGTAACCACTATTTCTGGGTTCCCACAAATCGCTAAAGTTTTAAAAGGCACTGAATTTATTAATCTAAAAATAAGACCTCAGTTAGTATTAAAATGTCTTAAACAAATCTTAGAAAGTCTTAAAAATGCCAGGACATGATAAGTATGATTTCATGAATGTCTTCTTCTGATACTGCATTGTTAAATCTCAAAATAATTGGCAACATCTATTGAAAAAATAAATAAATAACTGAATGCCTCATTATTGTCATGCCAATCAGGATAGCGGAAACAGCAACACTCACATTGTGTTTCTGGCCAGGATGTTTAGAGCAGAGGATCCACTGTCTGCCAGCTAGTTGTCACTGTACCCTAAATTCATCAATGGCTATTTAACAAAGATTTTTCGGCTTGGCTGAAACCTGTACAAGGCAACGCATACATGGCTCAGTGTATTTTATACATAGTGCGTCAAACTCAGCACGATAGGAATCAAGGCAGTGGAATTCTGTATGCAACTTTGGTGAGTATAAAATGCCTAGTGGCATTAAAAAAAGTCTTGAAAAGTCTTAAATTTAACCATTTTACCATTTGTAAATCAATTAGTCGTGTTGTGTTACCTTTAATTCAGGACCAAAACTTTGTTTTTCTTTCATGCCTCCATGGAAAATGCAACATATTGATTTATTTTGATTTACTGCATTTAACAATAGTAAAACAATGTCAAAACATCCATTTACCAACACTTACACAACTCATGCAGTATAATTCAGGTTTCAGTTATTCAGTGATATACTCAGTACTTCCCAAACAAAGCATTTATTGCTAAAACCATAGTGTTGGAGACTGGATCTGAAAAAAAGCATCCTTAAGTTTCACTTTAAGCTCAGTTTTAAAAAAAAATGTTTTGGTATAGTTTTCTGTTACAAAGTTTTGCTGTTGTGGTCCCAGAATCAATCAGTAAATCAATATGTTTGCTGTTTCCTGTGAAGTCGTGCAAAAAAAAAAACAAGTTTTCTTTATGAATTCAAGGTAACACAGCATTACTAGTTGGTTTACAAATAATCATATTTTGGGTGAATTGCTCCTTAAGAAACGTTTATAACCAGTGAAAATTGTGCATTAAACTCAGGATTGATTTGTAGAAAGCAAAAATTGAAGATTGAAGGGATGCTTTTTGTGTAGTCAACAATAAGGACAGACACAATGTCCCCTGCTACCCACTGCAGAGCAACAATCCACACTTTGCAAAAGACGCACTAGACTACACATTGTAATGTATAACTCTGCAGTTGTACATTCAATATCTATTGAAAATGCACCTTCACTTCCATTGTCAGTGGATCTGTGGGAAATGCATTATGCATCAAATGTCTACAGTCGAAGCGCAGGGTCTATAGTATACACTGGGAAGTAAACTGTGTTAATCTCATGGCTTATTTACTGACAGACTCCCTCATTGGCCTGGGCTTTGAACTCTTTTTTTTTTTTTTTATGTGTCTCACACAACCAGGACACTCCCTGTGGATACAGACTTCAAATGGGAAAAATTGTAAGGGCTAGTACTGGGGACGTCTTGATCATTCTTTGAATCCAGGTTCTCACTAAGTGATAAGACGGACTTTAATTACTTTAGGCATAATTAAGTCCATGGACAACACATATTAGTAAATGTCAAATTTCCTGCTTGACAAAACCTCTTTTATTAATTTTTCAAAACATCTAAAAGATATCACAGTGACAGTTATTTTATAGAATTTGGCATATTGATGCCATAGCAAACATTTGTGAGGTCTTTTTAATATTAAAACCTCTGTGCTATATTTCTAACCACTGAAATATACACTCATCAGAACTGCCTTAATTCTGCCTTAATTCTTGGTGGCACAGATTCAACAAGGTGCTGCAAACATTCCTCAGAGATTTTGGTCCATATTGACATGATAGCATCACACAGCTGCTGCAGATTTGTCGGCTGCACATTCATGAAGTGAATCTCCTGTTCCACCACATCCCAAAGGTGCTCTATTGGACTGAGATCTGGTGACTGTGGAGGCCATTGGAGTACAGTGAACTCATCGTCATGTTCAAGAGACCAGTTTGAGATGACCAGTTTCTGAAGTACTCAGACCAGCTCGTCTGGCACCAACAACCATGCCACGTTCAGAGTCACTTACATCACTTTTCTTCCCCTTTCTGATATTCACTTTGAACTTGAGCAGGTCGTCTTCACCATGTCTACATGCCTAAATGCATTGAGATGCCACCACGTGATTGGCTGATTAGCTATTTGCGTTAGTGAGCAGTTGAACAGGTGTGCCTAATAAAGTGGCCGATGAGTGTACATTATATGGAAAATAGATTCTGTAAATTAATCTGTCTCTATCTGTTCTTCAAGTAGTCACATATACATATAATTACACCTGCAGTGACATTACAAATATAATTAATATAACAAACGTATACTCTAGGTTGGCTTTTTTGTGGCATTTAGGCTAAGTATTGTAAATTTATGCCCCTACATGGGATTTTCCAAGTCACCATGTACGATGCAGAGCTGACACAGTAGGTGTCAAGCAAGTTTTTTGTAGTAATTAAGAAGCCCTGAATAATACAAAAAGTTTGGGTATCATTCTGACCTATAGACCTGATTCAAAGGAGTACATGTTTCTTAAATATTACTAAAACAAACAGTGCGATTTTGTCGTCCAACTTGTATATGATGTAGTCTGTAACATTTTTCTTTTGCTCCTCGTTCTTTTGGCCTGCTGCATGCTTCAGTAAGGATCATTTGGTTCTGATTAATGGCATCCAGACGCTCAATACTTCTGAGACTCAAAGCACAACACACTAGGCTGAAGACACTCTTTCATCCAATTAGACTCAAAAAATATTGTTTGGCATTTTCTTGGCTTTACATGACAGACTCTCAGGTACTCATGCTTGATTTATTACACACTACAGTATACTGTATTGTGGCTCACAAGGACCCTGTACATGGGTTATGAACTTGGACATGGGATATATGCTTTAACATGACAGTCTTTGCGGTCCAGTGAAGCAGGACTCGATATCTCTAGATGTAAAGTCCCCCGTGAGCACCTCAGATGCTCTGGAGATAGTTTAATGGGCTACAATCTGAATCCTTCTTTGTCTCTAGGCGTTGCCGAGGTTGATCTGAAACACGGACCACTAGAGGCACCAATCACAGAAGCAGCAGGTAGGACTGTCTAAATAATAAAATGAATCTCAATTCTGTGTGTCCCAGTTATAAAAAGGCAGATTTCAAAGTAAACACACTGAGGGTGGGATTCACTTTGTGTACAGTTATGTACATGCTGTGAGATACTGAGGATACATGGGGAGCCGATAGTTCAACTGGTAGATCTTGTGCTCAATGTAGCAGACAGCCCAAATACATGGAGCGCGGATACAACGTTTCATGTAGGTGGAGTGTTTTTTTTATTATCTACTACACAGGTTCTGTCTTTGTAGTACGCGGTTGTGCCAGCTTCAATGTGTGCATATATATTTTCTATGTGATAATGTAATTGGTTATGCAAGGTTTGGAGGCAAAGGGTATAATAACTGGTACTTCATAAATCAACCGAATCGTTTTAACTACAGGATGCATTGATTTTTTCGATTTATTTTAATGTGAATTAAAACCCACAAGGTTGCTTTGCTGTGTCACATTGCCTCTGCTACAATGAGGTATTCATCTAAATAATTGTATTAGACTGCAGTTGTTTTTACATAGTTTGAAGTTGCTTTTACTTGAGATTCCTCGATCATGTTTTTTTTGCTGCTAATGCCGATTGCTGATCGTCTATGAGCCAGATCTGCAGATACATGGCCGGTACTGACTATTGTTTAGTTTTTTTTGTTTGTTGGTTTTGTTAAAGCAGCTGGTAAAGTTGTACTAAGGTTCATTTATCCTCAACATTAGATATGTGTATGGATAAAGATGGAGCTCTCTGTCTGTAGTCTGGGTTCATTTCGTCTATATTTGTGCGTGTTTTCTGAAAACGTACAGATATGGATAAAACAGAGCAGTACCACCGGTGACCATGGGGCCAATGTAGTAAAGTTCAAGCAAGATACGACCTTAGTAGACCACATACAATGGCGGAATGGAACAAATTTGTAATATAGTAATATAAGAATTCTCTGTCCACATGTTGTGTGGCCTTCAAGAACGCTGCTGTGTACAACACTGCCTCTGTTAAAAGGTACGTAGTAACAACCTCCTTCACGGTTGCCTCGTTTATTGTTGTGTGAAACTTTTGACCCTGCCCTCTGCTGCCATCTATTAACTGTATCTATGCCATCATAAAAGACATTTGAAAATATGAGGGCAGTGACATTTACAATGTTTGAACGGTATGTATCTATTTTCGTACATAAAGGGAATATAAATGAGCCTCTACTGTACGGGTGAGTTCGTCTGCTTTAAAGTGTTTTGGGAACACAAAAAGTTAATCTTGTTGGTTTCTTGTTCTGTCAATGGACTTACACTTCGTCTGTTCAATCAACAGAGCAATACAGAGAACTGCCAAGCAGCAATGCAACAAATAGCCTACAGTAAGTCTAGAAGGACAACAGAAATACGTTGTTTGGGATCATTTCTTTCCTCCTTCTCTGACACTGTTCACAGGCAGTCAGTGTGTGGATGTGAGATGTGGGGCAGACACAAGGACACTGCTAGCTGCAGGAGCGGGAGTTCAGTGAGGAACTAACCAAACACAGTAGCCTACCTACTGTTAGTTTTCCCCGCTTTGGCTTCAAAACCATAGTCAAAAAAGATGGGGAAGGCACTTTGTTTTCTCCAGAGCTGGAGTCGGTACTTACTTCAGAGCTAACCTGTGTTGCTCCACTTAGCAGCTGGAAAACAAAACACAGAAAATTCCTGCTGGTCTGGAGAAGCTGCAGCATTTATTAGCGCAAAAAACTGTAAACTCAGCTGTACAATCACTTGATATTTTCCATGCTCAAACTCATGCTTAAACTCTGCTCTGATTGCTCTTTCTCGTCTGCTTGCTGCATTTAGCCATCCCTCACCCTTTTTCGCTCTATTACTTCCAAGACACACACACTGGCTCTGCTATTCTCCAAATGACCTACGCTACTCATACAACACCAGGGCATATCTAGAAACTAAATAAACACACGAGTAGTACCTTTTTGCTAGTTGCTACCCTTAGCCACCCTTCCCCCACTGCAATCAGCACCTAGGAAGCACAACATCGATCAGCCAGTCCAATATTTTGTAATGAATATCAGCTGCGGCATTTTGCTGTATGTCATCCCCTCTCTTTCTTCCCCATTTCATGTAAATATATCCTGTCTAAGATATTTAGTCCTTTCAGGCATCTTGTTACATTGTTGGCTGCTGCTTTGTAATTGTCCATATTTCCAGATGGTATAGCAGTGATAAACAGCAGGAACAGGACAGCAGCTCATGTTCCCACCGTCACACCAGTCCTCATTCACCGTAAATCATATGCCTTTTCTCCTTCTCTTCTGCTAGTTCCTGGTATCCAGCTAGAAAGTGATGCCACATGGAGGTCTTCAGTTTATTTCCCTACGCCCGCACAGTGGAAAACCTCAACCTGGCTATCTAGCAGAGGTTGTCAGCAGGAGGGTTTCGAACTGGTAAGTTGACTTCTTCTTCCTGCCACATGCCACCGCTGTCCGAAGCCAGCCACAAAAAGCACCATCAACATTTGCAAAATAGATAAAAGTGCATAAATTTAGCACAGATTTAGTTTAGCTTACAGAGAGGTGATTGGAAACATCCGTGCCCACGTCATCATATTGTGGCCCATTTTCATGTAGCAGAGGGTTGTAGAGACAGTTTGACCTGATTAACTTTGCTACAAAGTCTCAGACCTGTCCCAGAGCAAATATGCATCATTGCTCCTGTTAACTCAAATGGAAGGACACTGCCTGTGTTTCCTGACAGTGTGATCAGTGGGATGATGTAATATGATCGAGAGGTTTAGAACCTTTCTTTATTTTTTCCTATCTGCTGTATTTGTAAAATGTGTCTGCAGCACCCACTCGCTATAACCCCACCCACCCATGTTTGACCTGTAGTAAACACTACAATCATTGTTACCCTTAGCTATTTGGATTCAGTGGTGATATCAATAACAGCGTGTTAAGTCGATTGTTTTACTTACTCAAATAAACATAGTGTCATACTGCAGTATCACAGGATCTCATCTGTACTGGTGGAAAATCCTGAGGGTGATTTCAAGTACATTGATTTAATGAGAATGAGAAATGTCATTAATACAATGACATGTCTCATTCGCTGCTATTACACATTGCCAGTAAGATTGTAGTTACATTTTTGTGTGTGCATGTGAATATGTGTGTGTCACAGTTACGGTGTCCAATGCGAAATGATTGCCAGAAGGACAGACTCTATGCACATGAAGGTCCCTCCTAAATTAGAAAGACGTGCAGACAAAAGAGACCCGCATACACCATCCAACGTGACATCCATGTGTTGCAGCAAATTATTAATCATAATAGAGGAATTATTATGATTGTCAGATCAAGTGATTTGAGCAGCTGGGTTAATTCGCAGTGTGTGACAAAACCTTTATTACTGTAAAGTGCAAATCTCCAACTCTGAGACGCCGTCTGGATATTTTTAGTCACGCGTTGGAGGAGGAGGTGTGTGTCCTGAACCGGGGACCTTTCAGTCTCGAGATGTTGACAGCGTGTGGGGCACGGCTTTTGACTGAGGCCACAGTATCCAGCGACCCTGAATGTTCCTCTGCTGTCAGGTCTGCAGCTCTGCCTCCAGGCTGTCTGGAGAGTCTTAATGTGCTCTGAAGCTCCACTGTGCTCACCTGCTAAAACATGGTGCACAGGTCACTAATTCATGCTCTTTGCCACCTTTGTCTCGACCTTGCCATCCCATCCATTTGCAGCTATTTACCTAGGGCCAGATGCATATCACCTTGCATCCTTTCCTGCTTTCTTTTAGTCATGAATACCGCATGCTCTTTTATGTGTAGTGCTTTTCATAGATGAAAGAGATCAGAAGTCTCAAAACAGACTTAAAATTTTAAGCAGCGTAAAGTAATTGCCCTCTTCTGTCAGCAAGACAAAGAATCTGCAAGTAAAGTCAACCTGCATCATCTCTCTATTCACCTTGCAACGTGCAAAACAAAATGTCAAATTCTCACTACAGACAGAAAAGCTACTTAATTACACTGGAAAGCCATCAGAATTATGAAGAGGTAACACTGCACATCACAATTCAAAACACTGGGGTAATGTTAATACCTTGGCTAGAGAACAAGGCTTCGTAGCTCTTGTAATTGAAATTTCTTGTGACAGCATTTGCTGGGTCACTGCATTGTCTTCCATCACTAGGCAAATTAAAATGTGAGTAGGCAGAGGGAACTTTGTCACAAATACTTGGAAGGTTTTCCCACCAAATCAGAACGAAAAGGCCTGAGTGAAATGAGTGGAAAGTGACATTTAAGGAGGACAGAAATCTCAGCAACTTACTGACCTGAAAAACTGGTGTTGATCATAAACTCTCCAAAATAAATACTGATTGATTTTTGCAGAGCCACTGACATTATAGACTGTGCATGTTCAAGTCCCTAAAAAGGCTCCAACTGTGTTGAAAGCTATTTTTACTATCAGAGGAATGCTGAGCAAAGAGGAGATTATTTTGGATGCTCTCTGGCACCAGTATATATGCACAAGTCTCCTACTAAGTGCGAATGTCCGCGGGCAATCTCTCCATCTGGCAGTACACTGCAAGCCAGACTGTCCCAGTCACTGCCCTGTCCCTCTCTCTCTCCATGCTGCAACCCAAAGACATGTACAGGACAACAACTTGCTTCTTATCCAGCAACCCCCCCACCCCAACCCAGTCTCAGCACCGTCCTCAGTCCCTTGGGTCCTCCGGGTCCTTTGATAGTCTCACAGGCGACATATGTGAGTCTGATTAGCATATGGCTGTGGGGTTACCGCATTCCAGAGCCCACAGCAGGACATGGTAGGGAAGACTGCAGGGAGGACTGTAATTGATTCAGAGCACTCTGTCCCTACAGCATATCGGTGACAAAGGACCCTAAAATAGCTTATATATCTTAAATGTATCTGAATTATACGTTTTACTGCAGTATCATTACAAAAGGGCTTCAATTCAGTGTTTGTGTGTTTTGTCAAAATTTTATACTGTATTTATTTTTATACTGTTGACCTCATTTAATTGGACCAAGCTGGTTTGGTGTGATATTTCCAAGAGAACCAAATGTCTCGGGGATTGTAAAGTCTACCGTCCTTATTTACGTATGTTTTAGCTGGAGACAGCAAAGTAATAAATATCACATTCTTCTTACTGATTATTTTTCTTTTGCATCTGTGCCAAGTCTTAACTCTCTGTTAAAGAAGTTTATTATTGATTAAAGATGTAAATGAATTACAACAAAACAATGAGAAGTTAACAATAACAACTACCAAACTGTATCTGTGATTATTAGCAATGCAAATAGCTATGACCACCTGCACTGCAATCTAATCAAAACTGCAAATGTGAAGATCGGGGCACAGCATGTCTGCAGGGCAATATGATTATTCATTTACTTTGCATCTTTAGTTTGTGGATTCTGTCCCATGTTGACATGCAGGTAGAAAAATAAGTTGAAAACCTTCAACATGTAGAACACTATGAGTACACTGAATGTACAAGTGGACATGTGATCAGACACTTGAGAGAATAAATGTTCGTCTGCACAGCTTTTGTGAATGTTGGGCCGTGCTTAACTCAAGGATCATGACATGCATTCATAAATTACTTAATGGGTTGCTGGGCTTTAATGCAGTTTTTTTTTGATAACTTTAGTTTTCCAAGACCATCGTGACATTAACCAAGGTAAATGGAACAATAGGCAAAAGAAAAGAATATAAGGACACACAACAACATGAGTAGATACATTCTGAAAAAAGGATATTTAGTATCTTTCCCTTCTTCCGTAAATATTCAGTCTGATAAATACCTAAAAGTTGATCATGTTAGTGCAGGGCTACCCAGAGCTTTACATCTGACCGACAGATGATGCGCCTAAACACTTATAAACAGCGCCTGGAAGAAGATCAGCTCTGCACTCAGGATTTCAGGTAAATAGGCTATACAATGCTTGTTAAGGTCGCTTAGCAACCCCAGACGCAACCTGCCGCAGCACTCTTGAAGCTGGCACAAGAAGGGCACAAGAGTAAGACCCAGTGCCCAACCTTGAGTTTCCAAGTACAGCCCCTGATTTCCAGGGGTGGTACCTGTGGTTATTCCACAGACTAGTTAATAACATGTTGGGCAGGAAATCCAAAGTGTGGGATCATTTTGAGAAGGTGAAGGACCAACCCAAGGTGATATGTAAACTCATCTTCATTGGTCGACTACAAACATGACGTATCATGTGAAACATGGAAGTAGCTACATGCCCATTAGCCACTTAGCACAATCATTACTGCTTTGCTGACAGCGTCATTAACAGGCGGCTCGCTCAGTGTGTGACGTGCACTTGTAGATAAAATATAGGCCTATATTAATGAAGGTTCATTAGTACGGTTTGTATTTCTCTGTAATGTAGCACAGTGTTAACAATGTTACTGATACTATTCTTTCTCACACCTTCAACTCAAACCATTGTGTTGCCCCGCCCCCAAATATATACCTTAATAATCAAATTAATATCGTAAACATATTCGACCAATGGCCCTAAATGACGACTATTGGTTGACTAGGAAAATTCTTAGCTGGGGGCAGCCCTAATGGTTACAGATTTTATCAACCATAATAAAAGATAAAGTTAAAAAGACACACCTTTGTATACAGTATAGATAATACATCTTGATTTTGGACTGAGTTATGTGGATGCACTTTAGATTTTGGCTAGTAAACGAAATTGTTGTTATCTTTGACAGCCCTTTGTTGAAAAATACAAAAGAGGCTGTGTTGTTCAGGTACCATGAGACAATGTAAAATAATCTAGGAAGTCTAGTTTAAGTAACAGTCTGTGAGTTTTAAAACTTATCAGAAGCCAAAACACTACACAACTAATGATAAGAGACTGTACTTTACAATTCTGATAAGTTATCATGGCCCCAAACTTTTTTTTACTGAACCATCACAAGGAGAACAGTAGAAATACACCATTTAAATAACAAAGTAATATATCAGATATATGTTCCCATACTAATTCATCTGGCCAAGCCAGCCTCTGCTCAGTTCTGCTGCAGGCAAAACTTTATTTCACTTGTGTCGATTTATAGCATTACAGTGTGCAGAGTAAATGATGTTTTGGGGGGATGAAAGGTTGGAGATTTGTGTCCTCCTTACTTATACTGTAGCTGTAACCCTACACAGTAGATTTTCTTTTGGACACTGCTGACCATCACTTTAAAGGTCTAGTGTGGAGGACCTAGTGGCATCTAGTGGTGATGCAAAAGCGTTATTGGCCCTCTCTAGAGCCGGTGTTTGGTTTGTCTGTTTTGGCAAACTGTGGAAGCAACATGGCGGACGTCATGGTAGAGGACCTGCTTCAAAAAACATGGCTTATTAGCAGCTACAAACTCAAGCACAAAATTTGGCTCTTTTGTGACTCACAAGGTTCACAGACAAAACACTTGTCTTTTGCTAGAGACGTTTCCCCACAAATACAACATGCTAACTTTATTAGCATAAGCCTGTGACATTTCACATTGCATAAATTAGTCTAGTGGCTAGCAGACTTTCCTCTAATCATGTGAAGCCACGATAAATCACACATAAGATTTAAAATGCCATTTTGGGGAGGCTTTATTGTCTTCACAAGATACTGTTTCTTATATGTGAAATAAAAGTAAATTAAAGCTTTGTTTCCACCTGAGGGAAATGGTTTTTAGCGTACAAAAATAGACAGGAGCTCTACATCAATGCAAAGTATAGTTACATTTCTAAGGAGGTGCATGTCAGGCTACAGTGTAGGGTTCAGCATAGGGTATGCGTCTATACAGAGGCTACGCTGGAGGTACGGTCTCATTTCATCACAGAAGTTCAAATTCTGCTTCAAGTAACAAAAACAAAATGAAATGAAAGCATATTATTAATATTATATACCATTGCTGCCAATAAATGCTCCTAAATCTTACACACTTCACCTTTAATTTGACTTTTTACTTGGTTGCAATCATTTTACCAAAGCAACTAGAGTTCTTACACTTACAGTATGAAATACATCAGTGGATACAGTAGTGACTACATCTTAGATTTAATCCTGGAGCAAAACTGAAGAAGCTCTTAAAATAGTACTTAAGAGTGAGGCAATAATCATCTTTTTAATATTTCTTGGCTGATAAAATAAATCAGTGATGGGCATCAAATCTAATATTTAACTTCTAAAGGCCACAGATTGCATCTCTAGACAGGTTTTTGCCAGCACTTATCTTTGTCAAATGCCACCTTAGATTCTTGTTAGCAGCCTTCTCTCTTATGGTCTTAACTTTTTAATCCTGGTAGAAGAAAACTCAGAATCGTTTTGTCAGATGATGTCCCAATACTTACTGAGTGCTAGTAAAAGGTCACAGCAAGAGCAGCAATGCTTTTTTTTTTCCCTTGCCATATTCTGTCACGATTCTCCCTGGGCTATATTCAGTATAGTCTATTTATGCAGCAGCAATAACAGGGGCTTACAGTAAGGTTAACTCTTGCTATATATTCAATAGAAATACATCTGCAGCCTCTTTTCTGCACTGCTGTGTTTTGCAAATAACTTTGTGCAGAGATGTAGATAAAAAAATATTGATTAGGTTGTATACATCCAAAAAAATGGACCCCGTGTAAGTTTATGTAAAAGAAAAAGAAGCCATCACAACTAATGCTCATCTAAGTCACTTAAAAATGTGACAGCCCAATCATTTCATAACAAGAGATGGGAGTGCGCTTTTGGCATTCTTCTTGGGTATTACATTGATAATAGCAACCTTGCTCATTTACACAGAAAATAGTTATTGGATTGATTATGGGGATAATGTTATGTGCTCATTGTCAGACTGAATTGCACCAATGTGTCGCTCCTCATCGAATATGTCGCATGAGGTCTTTTATTGCAAAGCTGACATCGTCAAAGCAATGTGCCTTTATCTCTTGGGAGGCTTACAGGGCCAGGGCATGATTGTCTCCCTGAATTAATGGCCCTCTCTTCGAGTGAAAACTAGAACAGCGGCATAATTAAAATCCACTCTATATTCTGCAATGGCTCCCTTGTTTTACCAGGTGAGGAATGCCTTGCCACCCGTTGCCCTGGGTGTCTTTGCACTGCTTGGGTGGGTTTCAGTTCAAATCAAGTGGAATCAAACTGTATGTATAAAACAGAATACATTAGTAAAATGTGATAAAAGGTCAGTAACGAGGTAGATCAAAGAGAATGGAAAATTAAAAGTCAATGTTTTTCTATTAAAAGTAAAAGTCCTCAAAACTCAACAGGAAACCATCTTTTTGTTTGCCTCTGCACTTTGAGTGATCTGCTGTTTATCTAAAGCTTTGGAGGTTTGGTTTTTAAGTGCTTTGGCCCTTTGTCCATCAACATTATTTTAGGCCATATATGCATGTTGTGTACTCTGCCTCTGCTTTTGCCCTGTCCCTGTAGCCCAAGTTTGCAATGCCAGTTTAATTATTCATTAAAACTTCAGTCAATCATTCGGGGTTGTTGTCAGACATCTCATAAAAAGCTCAACAACTGACATTCAGCAGAGCACAACAAAGACAGAAATCAATATTCCAATATTGTCAAAGGACAGAGCAGCAATGTTTGCCTATCATTTTGTAGACACCTACAGCAGTATGGCTGCCATGTGTCAAGTCTGTGTTTAGACTTTTTTAGTTTTTTGCATCTGATTTGCCTTCAAACTTGTGGATGTATTATCCAAACTTCGTATGTTTCATATTCTCACTGCCTCACATTGCTGCTTGTACCCGCTATTGCCACAGCATTCGTATTTTTGGATTTAAGGCAGCCTTACAGTTGTGTTTCAACTGGACATACCATCTGACATCAAAGAGAATTTGAACTCCTCAAAGACCAGTGATCCCTGTTGTGGGGAGAGGTGAGCATGTAATGTCCCCACCTATTCTTCAAACCCCTGAGCCTCAAAGGCCAGGTCAAAGCCTTTAATTACCTGGGAATAGAGATAGGCTGCCCTTTGTCTTTCTCCCAAAATGCTGACACAGTGCACAAGAAGCCCCAGCATGGCCTGTTAGTGGGAAGATTTAAAGCTCCAACTCATGATTGGTGTACAGAGCCCCTTTTCGCCCCAACTGTCAGGGTCCATATGGTGCAGATTTCATTCGCAGCACATGCAGTCCACATGGTCCGAGCTGAGCTGCAGAGAGGTGTTAGGAAAAACATTTTAACAGCTGACGCTCTCATTCAAGGCTCCAGGATAACTTTTTTTTTTTACACTGGTTGCACAAACTTTTTCATTTAGTTGCACCATATTTTTTTTTTACTGGGCTTTTTGGCACCGCAATGATACAGTTTAAGCCTTGACCATTATCAGACCATTAATCAGTTTCCATAGACATTGATAAGGGTACACACAAGTCACAGATCAGTTCATACCCTGGTTTAGGAGCCACAATTCAGTGTGAGTTTGAAAATACGGATGCATAAGTTTGTTGTAGTTAATTTTTTACATACAGTAGTGCAAAGACAGACACAATCCTCTTTCTGGGGACTGAGGGCAATTTGCCCTCTGGCAACTTTTGTGAACTGTTATAATTAAAAAAATAAGGAACATTTCAATCACTTCTGTATTAGTCTGTGCGAACACTGAACAAACATGTTCCCAAAAGGCAGCAGGTCACAAAAGGCTTTAAAACTGTGTCGCATCTCCTATGATATGAAAATGAAATACTAGATAAATAGACTAATAAAACGTGTGCAGTAGGAGGAGTGTTACAGTTAGTTCCACCACGGCTATATGCCAGTGTAAATGCCAGTGGCTTCAGTAATTGTTTCATCCTGTTCTGCTTTAGCATCTATACGCAGCTTTAAAGCAGTGGGAATAACAAATATGACTTCAGTTTGAGTTTTCCTCATCCCAGTCATCGGCACATCCTGGTGATGCTGTAGAAATTTCTTCTGTGTGTTGGTTGTGTTTCAGTTCACATCCCCTACAACACTGGAGCAAATCCAACACTCTCTTCGTGTCTTATGCACAACTTTCTCTCCATTGCTGTTGTAGCTGACCAGGAACTCACAGGGGGGTCCTCCAGCTCCAGGTTTCATTTGTGCTTACATTAGTGTGACTCACTCGCATGCCAATCAGCTTGCTGTGCTAAATTCAACACATAGGCCTATGGCTATAGACCCTTTCAGGGATAATGTCACAGTGACGTCAGTTTGTTAGCTGGAGGCAAACACGACTCTCCACCACAGGGCTGTAGGGTACATAGGAGTCTTAAAATGTCATTTTGTTGTGTTATTGGGAGCCAGAATAGAAGGAGTCATGGCTCAAAACTTAAATTTTATCACATACCAGCTTTCACTGCTCGTCAAAAAACACAGACAACTACGATTAAATACAATAAGACAAAAGGACTGGACGGAGGCAATCATCAAAAATGCTCGCATATCAGGTTAGGGAAAAAGTATTTATTGTTTTAGGGATGAATAACGTTATGTGTATTAAGGGTTATCATGTCCACCTCATCAGAAACTGGGAAGGTATTAAGAGGAATATTTGATCTCTCCGTAGTGCTAACCTCTCAGTGCATTAGCTAACATTAGCTTCAAGAGCAAACCAAACAGAGGATACTGTTCAAGTGTTGTCCTCCTTTGTAGGATTGGCAAAGTAATCAACCACAAAGCAGATCATCCCACCTTTATCATCCATCCACTGAGTGAGAGCATATGGGTCAGCCAGTCTGGTCCCCACGGTCAGTGTTTACTTATTCAAGTGACACTTGCAGTCCCGAAGAGTGAGTGACCTGACATGGTGTGTTTGTAAGTTCAGTCTGACACTGTACACTAAAATGAGAGCCCTGTTGGTCGAAGAAACGGAGCAGTATATTACTATTTGAAGTAACAAACAGTTAACTTAATCACACATTCACTCTGCTCAGTTCTTTGCTGCTCTGTCTCCCCAGACAGAGTGCCCAGAGTGCGCTCTGCCACCCTGATAGTGGGGTGCTCTCGATAACCGAAGCACTCTGAATATACAAATGGTCCAGTTTGTAACAGGGTGTGCTCCGGCACTTGGAACGAGTATTTCAGAACACACCCTATTCAGAGAGACCCTATTCAGTATCATCTTCCTCCATTGTTGAAAACAAGCCAACAGAACTTGCTAACTAGCACTAGCTAACGTCCATGGAGAATTGTTTCGGCTGCAGCTAAGCCCCACTCACCAAAAAATGTCATACTGTTTACTAACAGTAAAAGGGTCTATAGTTTCCGTGCGGAACTCGAGCTTGTGAACAAAGGTCTTGTGCACCAGTGCAACCAATGGAAATGTATAGTCGCGCTTGGAAGATTTTTGGTCGCACTCTTGAGCCCTGTATTTGACTCTCTATTACAACTTTTCTTCCATAAAAGGCAAAACGAAACTCTTCCAGTACATCAGCTATACAAGTGAAAAATTATAACTCGCACTAGACAGTGTTGGTTGGTGTCTGAGAGAGAAAAAAACAAGCTGTTCTCGACACACAGGACTTCTCTCTCGCCTCCATCAGCTATTTCCAGCACTCCCATCAGGCCGCAGTTGTTAAGTCCCCATTGCCAAGACAAACACAGACTCATTAGGGATTTTAATCCTAAATTCAGACTGCTGTCAGTATCACGAACAGTCAAGAAGATATTTGCATGTCAACATTACTGTTTGTCTGATGTGTTTTTACCCTGCGGCTGTCTTTTATTTGTTCAGCGTACTGGCAACTGCCAAAGACAGATATCTGTAATGCTGTGATGAATGATGCCGTTTTCTGAATGTCAAGTTGTTAGCGTTTAAAAATGTATGTTCAGGGCCACGTCAGGGTCATGTCTAACTCTCCCATCTCAAGGAACAACATCTGTTCTGCACTTCTACACAAGAGTTGTGCTGTGTTTAATTAGTTGGCCCTAATTAAGTCAGCAAACGTTATTGTGCCAGGCTGGACTTAGTGCTTGCTGGTGGTGTTTGAGTCAGAGACGCATCATTAATTTTGAGGTCACAAACGCAGTATTTTATTAAGTTGTTTTTAAAATTATCTGCAGAAATATTTCGCATATTTGACTGTTATTGCTTGTGTAACATTTTACGGCCAGAATTCCTACTGAAAATGTCCAAGCTTGTCGTTTATGACTTACTTATTACACCTGTGTCACACATCAGGTTATACTGATGTCACACTGAAATATTTATCAGTTTAATTTTTTATTTTATTAGATGAAAGCATGCATCATTTAGCCCACTTCATTTGCTGTGTGAGTACCTGTGGTCACCCTGCTCTGTTTACTTCACGTGTCAGTAATTCTCCAGGCGGATGCCTCTGCTCCCATGGCTTTTGCACACGTTCCGCCCCTTCTGGCAGAGCGTTAGGTCATTAGGACGAGATGGCAGCGTTGCAGAAAAGGAAGCCCCCAAACTGCCATTCTCCCTCGATAACAGGCCTTCTCTTCTTCCCTCGCTCTCATCCTTTCCGTCTCTATCGCTCTCTCCCAGACCATCCACTCCCTCCCCGCCACCTCTCTTACGCTTCATCTCCTCCTCCCACCTCTGTCCCTGACTCTCTTTGTGTCACTGTCTATTTTTCTTCCTCTCTCTCTCCCTGTCATCAGCTGTATGTTTCATTGCTGGATCATGTCCAATACCCACCTAGACGCCTCTGTGGACCAAAGGCTCTCGCTCCCTTTCCACTAATGACCTTGCTCGTTGTGGCTAGACAGTGGTGGTTGTGGTACTGCTGATACCAAAGACGAGGGCCCAATGGCTCCGAAGGAATAAATGATTCATTTCCTTCTTTTCCTAGTGGGTGAATGAATAATGTCCCCATGGGGAACTCTGTAGATCATGGTTTAGAATTGACATAATTTGTTATGTATAGCTTGGATGTTTGATATAAAGAGCAAGATGCAGCTTTAAAGTTTAATTTTTCACTTCAAGAGGGTTAAAAGAGAGACGTCAAACATGGACATTTGTGGTCCAAGAGAAACATTAAAGATTAGGAACATGCAATGATAAGTGGCGAGTAAATGCACATGGATGGAGATTTAATCTGTTAATTATCAATGATGTATCCAGTGTTGACTCAACACAAATGGCAACTTCATTGATTTTACATTTTGTAAGAACATACTCATGTCATATGCGTGCAGCTGTCAGGGTCACAAGGGGCTCGTTCCTATTCCAGGCCAGTACACACTGGGAAAGAGGCAGATCCTGCATTGGTCACAAGTCCAGGTTGACAAACACAGACAGACGACCACATTCACACACAGCACACTGGAGCTTTCGGCACTATCACACAGTCCTTAGCATCAGATTCTGTTTGCTCAATTGCCATGAAACTGTAAATGTCTGAAGTCTTAAGTGCTATATCGTAGGCAACTGGACTTGCTTGAGTTTCTTGAAAACATTTCACCTCTCATCCAAGAGGCCTCTTCAGTTCTCACAAGTTGAAGGGCGTTCTTCTCAAATTGTTTGGTAACATGTTAGTGAAGATTGTCTGTCAAACCTCCAGTTAGAACTGGAGAAGCCTCTTGGATGAGAGGTGAAAGGTCTTCAAGAAACTCAAGCAAGTCCAGTTGCCTGTGACCTGGATGACTGAGAATCTTCACCAACATGTAAATGTTCAACCTTGTACCTCTAAGATTCCTCATTAAGGTTGGGTGTTTTTAAAAAAAATACAATACCAGTGCCAAGGCCAGTAAAATGACATAATTATACCAATACCAATTAAATAGTTAATTTAATACCTTTTTTTTTTTTTTCACCTCACTGGATACCCATAAGTGTGAATGGAAGCATTCAGTCATGTAAAATGGTACCATACTTTGAAATGTTTTGTTGGCATTTCAGCGCACTCAACTGCCAACTTTGTCAAAAACATGATGCCCGCCTTCACCACACCAAAGTCTGTATGGTTGTACATACTGATAGTTGTTTTTTATCTAGATTTGGGTACAAAAAGGATCAAATGCAGGTCTTGTTTGATTGGAGAAGATTTGATGCTACTTTGTACTGGGTTATTTCAGTCGATACTTTAAACGTATTGAGTACTGATACCCAGCCCTACACCTCATCCACGCTGACTCAAAGGTTGGGGGTCAAAGATCATACTTGATCGCAGTTGAAAAAGCAATGTCACCAATCGTTAATTAGTAAACTGCTGAGAAAATGTTTGAATGGTTATGCATGTCGGTCTGTGGGTTAGGTCTGCTCTGCTGCTCTTTACTGCACCGGGCACCACATAGATCTGGTTGGGACAGACAGCTTGCTAGCCATGTTAACATGCAGAGACATAGTGCTCGCTGTCCACCCTCCAGTCTTCACTGGTTAGCTTGCATTAGCCTTGGCCGCTCTGCACTTGCACACCAGCTGGGGCGGGTGGGAGCTAGCTGGCAGTGCTGCACATTCAGCGCTATATTCGTGTTAACAGGGCTAGCAAGCCATCTGTCAGCACAGCCAACTGAAACTAAAATAAAAGGCAAAACATTTACATCACAAAACATTGACATTTCATCACCTCTGAATGGAAAGGACATAAAAAGTAACTGTTCTGGAATTTTCATTCATATCAAATTGTCTTTATCATCCTCATCATCTACAGTTTCATGATAATAGGACAAACTCTGCTTAACTTTTTCCTGCTATTGCCGAGGTCAAAGAAAGTACTTTAAACTCCAATTTAAGGATGTACTTTAAGTTGAATTGAAAGACATTATAAAATGTCTCTCTTATTTGGTCCATCTACAGAACCCACCTACAGGGCATGAGCAATCATAGGCTAAACAGTTTCAAGACAGACTCATTTTCATTTTGGCCCTCATTGACCCCATGATTGTGTTCACCAGATGAAACTGTAAGAGTTTCAAATCAGCCATTCTAAAACGACTTAAGATGTTTTCTTGCCACTGTTCAGCCTGTGACTGCACCGTCACATGTAGGATTTAGAAAAGAGCCTCGCCTGTGAGAGTTCTGGAGCATCTCAATCTCTAACAAATACACAGAAACAACACCGACTCCATAAAATGATCCTTTAAAGTCAGGTATTGTTACATTCCCACTTCACTCTCATCATGCCCACATTAATTAAATGCAAACCACATTAACCTGTAGCACGAGGAGATGCTTCTTAACGAGATTAATTACAGTTATTTCCTCTTTGCATCATAAAGACAGTGCTACTGATAAATTGTTCATACATTAGAGTTGTGTAAAGACCGATAAACGTGTCGTGATGTTGATGAATCATGGCTCCTTGACTAAACGGGTTCTGTGAGGTTTAGATGAAAGTGATTCCTTGGCTGAATGCAAAGAAATGCACGTGGCACTACCACCAACAACATCCCATCATAGCTAATCCCTGCCGTAAAGAAGATTAGAAAACTGGCACTGCACTGTCTTCATAGTTACACTCCCAAATTGACTGTATTGGCGAAAAAAAAAATAGCAGAGCTTGTTGATTTGTGGAGTTATTTTCTCTCAGAAACAACTGCAAGGTCGAGTGCTGTCAAAACATTATGTTAGGCAGTGATATAGCTCGAGCACTCTGGATCCAGTGTACCAGTATCAAAGGTCTTCTAAATGATGACTGCACCCCTGCTCTGATCCATCACCATAATGCTAATCAGGCTTGTCCCCATGGCACAAGGCAGCGCCAAGCCACATCACTTGAAAAGCCTCATTTGTGCCAGCAAACCATTTAGGCTCAATTCCCCATGAATTATGGCTCGGTTTAGGAATTCTCAGTTCTTGGGGTTTTTAGATGATTTTAAAATCCATGAGGAATTTGACAGTTACACAAATGCTGGGCAGACATTTGTCTTGTTGATAAATTTTTGACCGAGGTCTAAGGGAGAGACATCGCTGGTAATATTCGGCTAATATCAATGACGTGCGCGGGGAGCCAGTGTTCCATGCCAGCAGCATGCAAACCATTTATCTCTCTTACGCTGTGCATGGCATCTCTTTTGGGTAAGCAGTAATTTATACCACAGGCGATGACAGGCAGAAAAATACCTCACATGTTTTCAAAGGCGATGCGAGAGGGGCTTGTCTAAACGTCCCTGTCCTCCATCTGTCTCCATTGGCCTTTCGATACGCACACTTGAATCTCTTCATACGAGCCTCTCTGGCACCAGCATCCTGTGGATGGCCCTATAGGCAGACAGGCAGAGAGCACTTCACTTCCTCCCACACTCATCTGCAGATTTGAGTGGTGGGATGTGGCCAGGGGAATGCGCAGTGGGACAGATCATTTAGAAGTAATGTATCACTGGAATATAATCAGTCAGACTCACAGGAAAGTAATTTCACAGAGCTCAGGTGATGCGACTTCTTTGTGCTGATACTGGTTAATTTGATGTCAATTATAGAGAAATCAGTCTGTTGAAAAATAAAATGCACAAGTTTACAGCATATTGATGGATGAGATTACAAAGAAATATATGCTCTACTCGTGTCAAGTGCAACAAGTGTGACAAATTACAGGGAAAAACCTGAATAAATGAGCGAATAGCAAGATAGATGTCTCCATAAAGGGCACAAGGAATCACTGAGGGGTGTGATGAGCACGAAAAATTATATGAATCATATCTCACAACCATTTGCAACCACTCTGAATCCCTTTTGGAGCAACATGTTAGAAAATGCTCTGTATTACCACTCTTAAACCGCAATGATCTAGCACTGTCATATTAATTATGTATGTTGCTTACCCTTAAATAAGGGGGCTTCTTTATGTTGCTCCCCTCCTGTTACTCGCTCATTTTCATATTATAGCTGACTACTATTGGGGCGTGCTTTGGTTGTATATTAGACAGACTTCTCTCTGTGGATTAACGTTAGCGTTAATGTTATCTTTCTAGCTCGCAGCTTAGAGCCAGAGGTGAGAAATTCCTGGTGTCTTTAGGCTAACTCAATTAGCTTCAGCCTTGGCTCGTAGCTGGTAACTAGCTTTTACAGTTAGGCTTTGTGTCACCCTCTGTCCCCCTGTCGAATAGTGTTTTCCTCTTGTTAATGCCTGACACCCTCCTCTGTGGTAAGGGTGAGAACTATGTTCAGGTTTAGACAGGCGGAAACACATAGACCCGGGACACTAGGTGTGTGCCACAACAAAGTAGTGGATTGTAAAGACATAGATTAAGAGAAAGAACGGCCAAAATCACGACAGTAGCAGCCAATATTTCCTTACTTTTAGTTTCCTGTGAGGGTCAAGCTCTAAAGATGCTCGATCCTACATTTTCAGTACTGCAGCTAAACGTCCATGTTTGTCAAAGTCTCAAGCTGAATGTAAGATAACCTGATGATATTATCGTGGTTATTCTCTCACACTATCCAGCTGTTTTTACATAGTGCTCCTTGTTACGAGTAAACTGATCTTTGTGCGCTAAATCGATGGAGTGCCCCTTTAAGTTATCACCGGCCATATGATTTCAGTTTGTGCATCTCTACAGAAGATATGGAAACATAACAACACAGAATAAATTAATTAGACAGTAGCAAACTGGAAATCCTAAAACTAACAAACTATGACAACAGAGCATTAATCCAGAGCTCCAGGCATGTCTGATGTAGGCCTCCCCGCCCTGCAGAAATGGGCTTTGGCTGTGTGGGAGAAAAACTGGCTCAATTGTCAGAGAGGCTAAGTGCTAAGGCAACACTGTTAGTCATCGATTGCAAGCGATAAGGTGGGGGGTCACATGCTATTTCCTGTGGGAGCCTGTTCATTCTCTGTGTTTGGCTGAATGTGTGTGTGTACATGTGTGCAAATGGAAATGTACTTGAAGGTCTCACACAAAGTAAGAAAGGGTGCAATCATTCTAGCTTGTAGAGAGCACCATTGCAGCTGAAGTGCTACAGAGCCGTTTGATTTTAACATGCTCTCGCTGTGAGGATTGTTGTTCATCTTGATTTGGCTGCTACGGTTGGTTGCCTCCTGCTTGGGACAACAACCTTTGGTTATATATTCACTGTAAGCAATGTGTAGATGTTTTGAGCGAGAGCATCCACCAAATGGGACATATTGTCATTTAATATCTCCCAACACTGGAGATTTTTCAAAGATGTGCAGTTTTTCCCAATACCCACAGCATGTTGTTTCAAACAAAGATTTGGCACACACATTAAATCTGTTTTTCAATTGTGTCAAGCATAGGCACAGGCTGAACAAATTACAATCCTATTTTGTATATTTTCACATGAATTGTAGTAAATCAGCAAATGTAGAAAGAACAGACAAGGCTGTTTTTGGACAGCTTGTATTTAAAGTGTATTTTTCACTTGTTTTTACAGCTACAGTTGTCCTTAAATCCATATTTGTTTGAGTGCTGCTTGAGCGCCCAGTGTCTCTGCCACTGTGCTCTCTCTGCTTTTTTCAAGAACCCAATTTAAAAGCGTTGTTGTTTTCATGACCCCCCTGGTCCTTAAGACCTTGAGTAAAATGCACAAAAATATAAAAGCTTACCGGGCATAATGGCAACTTAACCGCCAGGGCAGGTATCTTACCACACAACTGTTCTAAATTGCACGCATCAACAGCAAAGTGCAACAAAGCCACAATTGGACAAGGCTTCACCTCCTATTGCGGTTAGCAGGGAAACAAGAACATGGCGATACGACAGGTATCTTTGTTCATCTCAGGGTTGACAATAGAGCTGCCTGCAAATGTGACAGTCTAGTCAGTTAACATTCAAATTCAAGAGCACATGTCCTTGCCTGTATGGAACAAAGGGAACATAAAAGCACGTTAGTGAATGTGATGGACAGCATTTAGGTGGCCCAGCATACTGTATTTCTAGGTAATGATGATCTATAAAATGCTGTCACAACCCCTTTATTGTACGAACTGCACAGACTGCAGACATTTCACATCATTAAGTACAATACTAATTAAAGGGGACCTATTGTGCTTTTCCTTATTTTCTGCTGTCATGTATATAAGAGATAACAATGTTCCATGGCCAAAGTTACAAGTATTGAAGTAAATCTATGTACCGTAAAGGCCTGCAAGCAGACATCCACACAGGGGTCCGTGGGGACCCCGCAGACATGAATGGATGATGACATTTACATCATGCGACCAAAGCAGACCCTCGCAGTCATACAGATGCAGAAACTATGAATTGGCCCTTAAATGTAACGTCTTTGAGCAGAAACGTCAGCCTTCATGCCATTCTGAATACTCTGTCGCCAACGTTTGTACCACTTCCAAGACAAGATGATGTCAGCTCATTATGGATTTTTTTATATGGTCATCTGCTCCAGGCACACTACTGCAAGTGTTTACATTACTTAGCCTACTCTGCTACATGTAGCCACATGCTAACGTCAGGAAAACATGTATTCTTTGTTGCTGATGTTGTTAAATTTCTGCGCAATTCAGATCAGATCGCTGCTGAACAAATGCTTTTATTTGTGATTTTTCCCCGTGTAAAGTGCCGCCATTCTCTGTTACGATCATTACCCTGGCTGCAGTGACAGTGCGGAGACACAGAGAGTGCAGATATGGAAAACTGCAAAGCACTGGCTAATCAGAGCAGACTGGGCTTTTTCCATAGGGAGGCTTAAAGAGACGAAGACCAGGGTTATTGTACCGTAAAACTTCAATTAAAAGCCTATTCCTCATCTAAACACCCAGTCCCTTTTACGAGCCTGGTGTAGCTGCACATCTTAACAAACAAACCCCTGTCTCCTTTAGACGCCTGGTCTGGTTGCTAAGCAGTTCAGTTCTTTAATCAAAGTTCTTCAGATGCATAATACCTGGTTGTTGGCTACCTCAATCTATCTCTCCATTCCTCGATTATCCTGTAAGTTATTCATATTCCCTTAGTCCATACAGGTCTTCAGATCAAAAGAATTTAAAAGGATTTTTCCTAAATATTAATCCAAGTTGTGAGTATAGTTTTAACAGCATAAAGTGGTGTTGTGTCAGTATTCCAGATGCAGTTATCCTTGAGTGTTGTAACTCACTCTCTCTGATACTCCGTCTGTCGGAGCTAGATCAAAGGAATGATTTAAAATTGATTTATTTGATTAATTTTTTATACAAGTAATTTTCATACTGGTTTAAATAATCAGTTTGAATGTGTTTCCTGTCTTTGCTGAGCAACAGTTTTGTATGAAAGGAATAAAAGGCCTGTCCCAAATATAGGCCCGTTGATTTTAGTAATTTAAGCAAAAAATAACCCAAGCTATTAATTGAAGTTTTACGTTAGTTTACTAAAACTATACAAAAAAACTGAAACTACATGAGGATGAGTAGTCACTGGTTTGTTGAGGCAGTGATATCTACATTACTGTCTGATGGACCTCTTAAATCTTGCCCTTGACAAAACCCCCCATATTAAAACAAACTAGGCTAAAAAATAGGTTAGCATTGTCGCCTCACAGCAAGAAGGTTCCTAGTTTGAACCCAGGGTGGGGGAGCCCTTATGTGCAGAGTTTGCATGTTCTCCCCATGTCAGTGTGGGTTTTCTCTGGGTACTCCAGCTTCCTCCCACAGTCCAAAGACATGCAGGTTAATTGGTGACTCTACATTGTCTGTAGGTATGAATGTGAGTGTGAATGGTTGTCTGTGTCAGCCCTGCAGTAGTCTGGCAACCTGGCCAGGGTGTACCCCGAATCCCACCGTATGTCAGCTGGGATAGGCTCCAGCCCCTCTGCAACCTCCTTACAGGAGGATATGGTTACGGAAAATGGATGAATGCATTAAAACAAACAGACAAACAAAACCCTAAAATTAATACCAGAACTACTCAAAGCTAAACTAAACAATAAAAACTAAACAGAAATGAGCAAACCCAATCTGGAAACTAAGTGAAACTTAACTGAATTGAAAACTAAAATGAAAAAATAAAATTAAAAAAGCTAATGAAAAATACTATATCATAATAACTCTGTCTCAGACAGAGGGTGAACACTGGTGTTGCAGCACACACAGTATAAGGAAAACAAAGTGTTTTTGAACATTAGAGCATGTTAACATGTTCTAAAAATACAAATGTGGACCTGAAAATAAGCCTAATAGGTCCCCTTTAAACAGTCTAGTGTATCAGAGCACACAAGCTGTGAGATGTAAACGGACACACGAATTTAATGAGGTACGTGGAGCTTTGCTTTATTTTTCTCCTTTAGTAATTAATTGTATTAAAGGAATGGAGTGTAACTATTGTGTTACTCTGGAGCTGAGCTTTCCTTGTATTCCCAGTTTCTGTGTCCATTCCTTAATTGGCTTCTTTTAAGTAGTGCACACATGGTTGGACTCCCGCGGGCGTACAGCCCTGCAGTTAAACCTGCATCACTATCTCTTTGCTTCATTGTAGCACAGTCTGTGGAGGATATCCCACTCCTATAGACTGTGAGGTAAATGCATATTTATGGGCTCAAGCAATAGGTGTTCTTCACGTTCAGTTTTTCAGTAACTATGGCAACAAGACATTTGCTGCTTGCTTTTATGAAAAGGTGACCAAGGCTTAGTGTAATGAAATTGTATTTTCTAGATTATTCCAACATCACATCAAATCTGACTATCAGTGCTTGAAGGCGAGGATCCATTTGTGGATTTGATGAGCTGCTGTCTGGGCTGTCACAGTCTGTCCTTTACTGCTGGATGCTGCACACCGCCGTAACACAGCGCTGTAACAGGCACATAATGGTCCTTTTAAAACCTAATACACATTATTTGATGTGTCGTTAATGTACAGAGTCGTTTTCAATAGTTTCAGATGCACATTTGTTCCACTTCAGCCTGAGCTTGGTCACAGTTACTGTACATCACTAAAGGAGGCACACCGATTGGCTGTGTGGCAAAGGAGAATCAGCACTCGCCCACCACAGCATCGCAGTCCCTGGCAGCGTTGACAGTGTGCATGAGTGGGAAGCCAGTGAGGGATCATGGCCTTGTGTCACTGTGTCCTTCTGTCTACACTGTATCCAGGCCAAAGTAAGCAGGAGCAAGGGCTGTTGTCTGTGGGTAATTTGCCATGTTTCATCTTTTTTTAGTGTCCAGCGCTACGTGATATAATTAAAGGCACCTCCTGATCATATAATTGGACTTTTGAAGGTATAAATAGTACTGCGGTACAAAAGAGTGCATGTTAATATCAGAATGTCATCATATAGAAGAGCACAATCCTAATCTAATTTCTGTGCGTCCACCCAGCAGCACTTTGTAGACTTCAGTAAGGGGAAGCAGTGATCAAAGCTGCAGGGCAGAGGATGCTCAGTAGAAAAGAATAAATTCATTACTTTCTTTAGAAACTGCGGGGTTATTCTTCACGAAGCTGTCACTTTTTTCAAGCTAGATAATTAATGAGACCTTAAAGCCAAAATGTGGCTGTTTTAATATCCTGTATTACAGCTTGTGTTATGTGTCTGAATATGAACCACTGCAGACCCAATCAAAAGCCCTGATTACACTGCGGGTATTGTGTAATATGTTCAAATAAACCCAACCCAGTGATGAATTATATAAGTAACATATGAGTGTTTGTGAGTGGTGCATTGTTACTGATGATTAGTTATGTAATAGGGTACAATAGACCTGTATCTACAGTATATTATCTTTGAACTTTAGATTGTAATGTGCACAACTGTTAAACATGAAGCTCATTTAAATAATATATTTTATATAAATAAAACATGAGCACAGTCCAGGACAAAAACTGAATATTTAACCATTTCACTGCCAAAAAAAAGAGAGCTATCTATTCAAGTAATGTACTTTAGGGGCCCATTCACACTAGCCTTGTTTAGTTGGGTTGAACCAAACCTTGGAGTGTTTAACCCCTTGGTGACGTACGTTTAGTTTAGTGTGAATGCAGGTGACGAACTCTTGTGTGAGCCAAACAACGGCTCTCTGGTCCACCTCGAAGGAATGGTTTCAGGGTGCTTTCTCACCTGCCCTGTTTGGTTTGGTTCAATCAAACTTAAGTTTGTTTGCCCCTTAAGTTTGGTTCTTTTGGGCAGGCGTAAACACAGCAATTGCCATCAGGTCCCCATGAGAACAACCGGACTGAGACCTTCTTGAAGAGGTGGTCTAATTTTGCGCCTCGTTTTCAAACTGTATGGTTTGACTCAAATGAACAATGACAGCAATATAGTCCACGATGAGCAGCGCTAAAATCAACCTGCGTAGTTGTCCCTCCATTGTGACATTAGAAAGTGTCACAATAATCTTGCAAGTGTACTCTTCTTCAACGTTTTGTTTACTTCCTGGATTTTTAGCGCATGGAAATTCTGACAAATCAAGAGCAGCTTTCTCGTACAAAGCATTTGATCTGGTCCGCTTGTAAATGCTGCCGTGAGAACATGAACCAACTCTAGGCAATTATACAACTTTGTAACAAAATTGGTCCCTGATTCAGACCAAAGCAAGACAACTCTAGGTCTGAAAGAACCTTTAGAATACTGTCAAGTGAACTCTGGAGTGATTCATTGCTGGGGTGAACACCATTTGAACCCATCACAGGAAGCAAACTATTTATGTGTCATAGGTTAAAAATCAGAAATTTATTTTTGTCTAATGTTGCTGACTTACAAACTAGTAGCTTGTTTCAGCATTTACAACCAAAAGATCAAGTGTCAACTGTCAAACCTGAGCCCATGACAAAGTGAGATGCAACCTGTAAAAGTGATTTGAAGATAAGGCCGTCTGATGGCAGAGCGTCTTCCCTCAAAAGTCTTTCAATCATTAATTTTCCATAACTGCTTGAGTGGTCATGAAGGGGCTGGAGCCTATTCCAGCTGTCACTGGGCGAGAGGTAGGGTACATCCTGGACAGGTCACCACACTAGAGACAGACAAAACCATTGATGCTCACATTCATACCTAAGGACAATTTAGAGTCACCAGTTAACCTAACGCACATATCTTTGGACTGTGGGAGGAAGCTGAGGTACCTGGAGAAAACCCACGCTGACACAGGGAGAACATGCAGACTCCCCATCACGGGTTCAAACCAGGAACCCTCTTGCCATGAGACGACAGTGCTAACCATTCAAAATGCATCATTAAATATTTAATACCCACTGTCTTACGAGAAGTTGATATGCTAAAGTATGCTAAACATCAGCATGAGCAGAACCTGACAGTGCTCTATGAAGCACGATATCCAGGTAGAAATTGGGAGGGGTTTGTCGTCTTTTCACCTGCCAACTCTCTGCCCAAAAACAGAATGACACATCCAACACATAACTCTTGTTTACAGTTTCTGGAGTGTTTCACTCTGACTCTGGTGTTTGGTCTATATATCTAAACAATGTATCATCCTTACATTGGTTCAATTTAGGAAGTGGACCTTGAGTTGTGAACCTGCCCTTAAAGCTACATCCATCTTGTGTCACATGCCTATTTTAGAAACATTTACTGAAACCAGGGGAACTCCAAAGGATAATAATGGCCTTCATGTGCAGGTAAATAGCCAGTGTGTGATCTAGAATGGTTAGAGAGCCCTGTAAGTAGCCACATACATTTCAGTGGGTTAGTAGAAAATGCAGGAGAGAGCACCTTTTAACAAGGTCTCATCTATCATGGTCATGAGCTGACAGTACATGCCTGCTCTGCTCTGTTTCACAAATCTTGCAGAATTTACCCAGTGACATGTTTACACATGTCCTTAAATGCTGCTGATCTCAATTTCTGATTAACCACTATACCATTATTTGTACTGCAGATAAATGGGACACTGTTGTTTAGGCGTGCACTCGATTTCACGAGCCTGCAGAACAGTGATGGCTGTAAGAGCCGCAACCATGAACACATATTAAACTCCAATTTATCTACCAGGAATGCTCTAAAGGTGATTGATTATGAGTAATGATGGTGTAATTTAAGTTACACAGAGGCTTATTACCTGTGGGTTTTGTATTGTACCTTGCAGAAATGAAGTATCATGGTCCTATTTTGTAAATGGGTAAATGTAATTATACTCTCTTTGCTAACACTGCAGCAGAGTGTCTCTGAGTTATTCTCACCAACAGAAAATACATTAGGATTAGAGAAAATGAACAGGTAATATATGCTTGTAATACTGAAAGCAGCAGTAAAAGCTGCTGCTGTTATTTTTATGTAAGTTGGGTATTGCAGTCAGTTCCGAATTTAAGGTGCACAAAAATGATCTCCACTCTTTCCCAGGGGAAAATAAACATCGAGGGAAGATGGCAGGCTAAAGAGGCCTTAAAAGTATTGAGACATAGGTCATACACAGAGGGTCTATACATCCATATTAGTAAAGTGTTTTTAATTTGTCTGTACACAGTGTTTACCTCATCTCCTGTTAGAAAGTTTGACAAATTGGCTGGACTTTGGCTGCCAACAGTGCTAAGATCAGCCAATTCTTTCAGCAGCCGGAAATGATGACGAGACAAAAATGTAAGTGAGCAATCTGTTCCTCCGGCTGATTATGAAGCTACCTACTGAGAGCAACTAGGTGCCACAGTCCACCTCATGTCCTAAAATATGCATGATGAAATTCACTCTGCATTGTATATATCACAAATAAAGTAATAATAATACCATAAAAGGGAGAAAAAGATTCTCTCTCTGCTTTTTGTACGCTACATGGGTTTGTTTGTAGCTGTACAGAGATAAGAGTGTGACGGTGCAGGTGAAGTGGAGGTTACTTTGTGAGTTTTGACATAGTTCAGATTTAAAGGTGAAACACTTGGAGCAGTTTTTGTCTTGGATGTTTGAGTGTTTACATTTCGTCTCTGTCTTGGTTAGTAATACATGACACATAACAACCAAACAATGTTATTCACGTATTTGTAATTCAGTGCCAGTTATACAGAGGCAGATCTTCCAATAGGTTACATAGGCAGATACTATATTCTTTTATTGTTTATTTATTATAATTGTTTGTTAGCTAACTTGTTTATTTGTGTTGATTTCTCATAAGATCCTGTTCTTGCTGGTAATAAATACAGTAAATATTTAACATAATAATGTTGGGGGTGATCTAGGTCTGCTGTTACTGATTGAGCCAGCTATATATGATTTTCAGAGCATATCTATGATTTAGAGGTGAATTTAACATGGAGGTAGCTGAACTGTCATCTAGCAGCTAACGATGCTATCTGCATGAACAGTGCCTACAATGGCAACGGTGTGGACAGGGCTAACGGTTTTAACCGTGGGGGAACTTGAGGATGGGCGCAATGCTTCGGCGACAATGCCAACCCATATAAGCTGTTACTACAGTTTGAGCCCACGCAGAGAGGCAGCGATTAGCTAGCCACTGGGGCACACACATGAGAGTCACAAGCACTAGCACGCACTTGTGGCCAACTGTTTACAGCGACAAATAACTCAGAAACTCACGGACGCTACCACTTACAGTATATCTTTACACAGCCAATTTATGTCAGAGTTTTCCAATGTCAATTTCCCAGTGTGTCCCAAAGCATGCTTGCTGGGCTGGAAATCGGACAGTAATGTTGGAGTCACTGTCGAGCTTCTATGAACGTTGGGTTGCTTATCTGCTAACAGACTAATTCTTCTAAACTGGAAGGAGCGTGAAGCAACTATTGGTTGAAGGATTGGACTTGCTATGAAACATGGAACGGACGGCCTTCCTGTTAAGACTTTGATAAGGGGCTGGAAAACCACTGGGAGACATTTTAAAAGGCTACTATACTATAGATGTATGAGATCCAATGTATGTAAAATTAATGTCACCCTTGCATACAGGTAACTAAACTCTAACTCACTTTAGTCACGGCTTAAGTAAATGACTGAGTGGCCTTAATACTAACATTACAAAATTATGATAATAGAATTATTTGTTAATATTGTTATTAGAGGTATACAGCAGGGGTGTCTGCAGTGCTTTCCTGATGGTCTGACTACGAGCCAAATTGTTGTCAGGCCCTGACATAGTGCGGCCTCATATTTCTGAGGATGACAGGGACTGTTCTCTGGCTGGAAGGTCGCAGGTTTGTTTCCCTCCACAGACAGCCTTGAACAAGAAATGACTGTCAGTGAGGCAGTGATATGCATAAAGTACATGTTTTGATGGCTCTGGGCAGACATGCTTTTGTCATACGTGCTTTGAAAAATGGAACTAGGTAACTTGATGATACGGATTTGTGTTAATACACATAGATTTTGTTTGACATTCTGTTTTAAATCTATGATTAGCACAAACAAAAATATATCACTTGCAAAATCCGGTGGATGAATGATGGACATTAAAAGATTAGTGTTTCATTGTGGCTGTTGGGTGATTTGTTTCAAGATGAGTGATATGTTGGATTTTTGCAAATGCTGCCATTGAAAGTGTCAGTGTAGTCATTCTGTACATATCACTAAAAAGTTTGAAAATCTCTGAGACTGACATCTGAAAAACACTGAGCAGATAAAACCCAAACTATCTTTTGGTGTTCCGCATTTGAACTGATCAACAAAGACTTCATGTTCATCCAAAAAATACAAAAAAAAAGTATTGCCCTAGTACTTTGCTTTACCTTTACTTTTTACTACTTTGAAGTACATCCTCTTTATATTATTTGAATCAGACTGCATTTCTATTTTGCTGTTAAGGCTTTGTTAAGGCTATGTGTTACTAACCAGGTGAATTTTCAAGGGTCGTCCAAATGATCATAAATTATAAAGCCTGTTTTTCTTCCAAGTAAGACACGTGGTGGATGACCCTTGTTCTTTCTGTTATCCATGCAAGCAGGTAGTGGTTTTTCTTGTTGTTTTTTTTTGCAATGAACTGGGGAACAGAAATGGCTTCCAGCCTAACTTTCATCATGCTGTGAAACCAATCCAGCTACTGAAGTCTTTCAAAACCCACCGTCTCACCAGAAAGACAGACTTTTCATGCTTTTGCTGTTAAATAATCCATTCCAGATATTATAAATTTAAATGAACTTTTTACTGGAGTATTACTGTGAAACTACTATACTGAACTATTTCTGTTAAACACCAAACGCAGACCCTAGACAATTTCAACACAATGGTGAATGAAAGTATCATCCTGTGCAATGAAATTTAATGCAATTACACACAAGCTCTTGGAGAGCTTTGCTTCTTTTGTTTTGTGATTCGATTAAGTTTGCATGTGGAACAAGCCGGCAGAGATGGATTGCTGAGCCTGCGGCAAGAACACAAACAGAAAAATATGAGGAAGACCAGAAATGATAATGCTGTAGGTTTGTCTGTGTTCTCAGGGTCTACTGTTCCCTGGAGTGCTGGTCTTTGGTTTGAAGTCGAACATAAAGGTTCAGCGGACTGTGTGGTAAAGAAAAGCTTTCTTCATGTAACAAAATTTCAAGGTATTTTCAAGTAAGAGCCCATTCCCATGATATAATTTGTTTAAATATTAACTTGCAAATACATGCTATGACAAAGTATAAGACCATAATAAATGCCTTTAAGTGGCTGGGCTCCTGCACCTCTGAGGTGGTCATAATAGGTGCAAGGCAACGACATATGTAGTGTTCCACTTTTCCACCCTTGTTTGGTAGTAGTTTCTCTGTGGTGTTGGCACAGTAAGCATGCCATAACCTCAAATCCTGCCGGTAGTAGGTAAAAGGGTGCGCAGGTGTATCTCTGATGGTTCCAATGCCCTTAGGTGCTCTCTTGATACATACACAGTGTCCAACATTTCCATGACTTTTGCATCAAATTTCAGGATGCTGCAAAAAGCTTATATTTAGGTGACCTCGTCCCTTTTTGTTATATTTTGACGCTTAGGCAGAAGCCCTGAGTGTTACTTCAGTGACACAGAGGGCAGCCTTTTGTGATGTGATGCTGAAGAGGCTGGCATTGAGAAGGAGTTGGTGGTTAGATTAATGCAAAAAAAGTACTTGGTTATGGTTTGGAAAATATTGCAGCTGTCACTAAAAAAACACCTTGCTTTGAGTGGCACAAACGTGGCGGTAAGAAGGGGTCCTTGGTCAGGTTTAGGCAACAAAACTACTTGGTTATGGTCATTAAAAGATTGTGGTCTGCCATAGTCACATGAGGCAACTGGTGTAATTGGCATACTTGGTTATGGTTAGGAAAAAAACAAAAAACACCTGGCTTTGAGGGCACAAACACTGCAACCAATGTTGGTGTTTGTTGGTCTCTAACATCAGTCTTCTGGGTCAAAGTCTAGTGTTTGTTGGAACCATTTACCTCCTCTCCAGCCCACCCTGGGTGGACTTTCATGCTCTTTAAATTGAGCCCGACGCTCTGAACGTTTGATAATGACACGGATGAGTTTACATTAGAGTTGGCTGAAAGCCTGGTGCCTCTCAGAGAGATGCTTAACAGTGCTACTGGGGTCATTATAATGCAGGGGGCACTGCCCATGCAACGTATCTTGATGCTCTTTGAGTGATACTAGGCTAAAACAGGCCTTGCCGATTCTGTCTTAGTCATAAACTCAGCAAACAGTCTCGAGTGAGTGCACGTTAGTCCATGAAACTTAACAGCACTGTAGCTGTCACGGTACTGACAGCACTATCAAAAAACACACACAGTCACAGCGACAGCAACTCAATTGCCAGAAAAAAATCTTGGCATTGATGTTTCTGAAAACCTGAGATACATTACGTTTGTATGTTATTATGTAGCAGATGTGTTGAAACTTTATGTTTCTTTACATTTCAACAACGCTGTGGTTAACCCATGGTTATGTTCAGGCACAAAAACCACTGGAACACAGCGATAGCTCTGCAAAACAACAACTGCTTTTGTGGCACTATTCCCAGTGGAAAAACAACAACAAGTCATTTGTTGGTTTTGAACAGTGGTCTCAGGTGGTCTGCAGTGTGGCGCACCATCTGCATACCATCCACCATCCCCCTCCACCACCAGCTCATATACTACACCACTTAAGAAATGTTGATATGATATGTATGAAACGTACAGATGTAACGTAATCCTGGTTTGCAGAAACATACAATGCCAACATTTTCTTGGGAGCTGGCAACAGAGCGTCAGTAAAAATGAACAAGCTTTATTTTGTGCATTTGTAGCCTTTGCATTTTAATGGATTGTTTGTTTCCTTTTTTACTGGTGATTGTTTCACAGCGACCATCAAACCCTGAGCAACAGCATCTCCCTCTCCTCCCCTCGTTGCAGCACAGTATATTTTCTGAGATTTCTGATGCAAAAGCATATAAACTTGTACATCACAATCACGCGGCTTTTTCTCTGCAGTATTTCACAACGTAGGCTACTTGATGATGCCGACATGCATCTGTCTTTTGTCCATTAAGGCTGTGAAAATGTGCGTTCCTGGAATGCTACTGAGTAACAGCAATTACTGTTGGTAGGAGACAGGGTGCTAATTGCGCTCTCTGGTGTCATAGCCAGACACTGTGTATACCCAACCAGTCGCCCTGACCTCTTAACTGTTTGAACAAATGATGATGTTGTTTTTCTAGCGAGGACAGTTTCAGTTTTTCTAACAAACGGATTGTTTTGTGGTCACAAAGCCTTTTCTTTTCTCCCTAACTAGAAAAACTGAACAATCAACTGGAAGTAATAAAAGATGTGTGCTCCACTAAGGAGAAAGAAGAAGGCATTAGATTCCTCAAAAGTTGTGCAGACAGGACTTCTTGAAATGCTTAAAAGTTCTGTCCTTGGCTAAAAACAGCAGCAGCCACCAAATTAGCCACTTTGCTTTAACATTAAGTAAATTTGACTTTTCAAAGAACTATTCTAGCCTGTTAATGTTTTGACCCTCTTAAATTGAGGGGAAAAAATGCCACTGAATGCTTTTCTGTGCAGATTTGTTATAGGAAAGAATAAAAAGGAAAGGTTAAAATGTGTCCTCATATCAGTTTTAGACACTGTAGCTGCATATTCCTAATTAGTTTGCTGTTTTGCACAAAATAAGTTCTTTCTTGCACTTTGCTGCTCCATTTAATGTTCATTCTGATGATTGCTTTAGTTTTATATTTCATTTTCTTTTTTATTTTGAAGGTCTTTGATTTTTATCAGCAATTGGAACCAAGTGTAGCCACTAAAAATACATTTTAAACCATCAAAGCCTGAAAAAAAATCCTGGCCAAACTCCATCATGCATGGGCCTGCAGCTGCTTCCAGTATAATGGATGGGAGGTTTACAGCAACTGGGTTTACTGAAACAGGGCAAATATTTGCTCTTTACCTTCAAAGCTTGGGTAGGCAGTTTTTCATTGGTGTCATTGGGCAAACTTCCCATCATAAGCTTTGAGCATATTGTAATTCAAGTAGTCTGAGAGAAAACTACACTTCTGCACCTCCTCTTTGGCTCTGTTTTCAGGCTTTAGAAAATTTTGCCCATGACCAAAGACTTTGGCCAATCACAGGCCAGTTTAGAGACGGGGCGTTTCTATGGGCTGTTCCACAAATGCAGATGTGTGTGCATTTCCCTTCGGTGAAGGCCTGATTTAATGGCGAGACAGTGCAAACCCCACCTCTAGGGGACCAGACAGTCCCAACTCACATGGGATCAGCAAACTTTCTGTTGCTGCTGTTACACAGGTTAAACCTTGCACTGCTGCTGTCCGCCAGCCCACTGTGACACCTGGGGTCGCACGGGCAAAATTCACGCCACTACAGCTGCTGCCTACTTTCCTCCTGGGAAAGCTGTCAACAGTGACCTGAAGCGAGGTGGCTAGCAGGCTTATTCTTTCCTCATTTGTGGTCTGATAGACAGAGAGATAGAGAGAGGTGGGCAAGGAGGGGCGGAGCAAATGCGCTGTCGGAAACCATACTATGAAATAAAATAAATCAATGTATGGGAAACACTGGGTTATGTTGTGTTCACACCAAACGTGTTGCAAATTTTGATGTCAGTTATTAGCGAGAGTTTGAAGGCTAGAATATTTTTGTGTTGACTGGCTTTGTGTGTGCGTGAAATCACTCAATCAGTGAATGAACATCCGTCAGTCGTCCTTGGCGTCATACGTCTCTGGAGGATCTTAGTGCCTTTTGGCTATCGCGACGTGAATTGGTCGCTGAAATTCAGATTTTATAACTCATGATAAGCATATGTCGTGAAATCGCACTGCTTGCTTGATTTGCTTGGCTTAATTTGCGTATTTTGCCATTGTTGCGTCCATTGTGTTCATCATGCCGCCCAGGAGGAATTCGGGTCTAATCGCATCTTACTTTGACTTAATATGTTATTCACTCATGTAATTGTTGTATTTGTGCCTGGTATGAACACAACATTACTGCATGAAGTGCGTACATATACTCATGATCGTCTGGTGGGAGGGACTTTGGACTGAGAGGGGAGAGCTGCAGGAGGAGGGTGTATTTTCAAATTCACATTTTAATTTTCCAGATTTCTGCCTATCCCAGCTTTAAATAAATGTTTTCACACTGGAGGCCTTCAGTAGACTCTCCTCTGAAGTGTTGCATTCCTATTTAGCTGTTTACTTTATTTGCAGAAACATTCCTCAAGGCACCCGCCAGCCTCCAGGAGAGACTCAGAAAAGGCTTAAGTTAGCAAATGATGGACTGCACCTTTAAGTTCAAGTTTGCATTTCAAGATGGAGCAGTTCTATTCAGATAGTCCTCTTCAGCAAGATACATAAAACACAGTTATCTTCGGGGGGATGGAGGGAGCCTTGCGATTCATTTGAGGCAAACCTTTTACTGACACACTTGGTATTTCTCATCTCATTATTGGGGCTGATTATAATTCATAGGCTATATTAAATGTCAGAGAAAGGCCAGGGATTGTTATGCAAATGTTAAGCATAGAATGTGTTCTTTCATTCAGATTTAGTTTTTCTTTTTTTTTCTGTTTTTTTTCTCTCCAGTTGGTTGAAAAAAAAAAGAAAGAAAGAAAATGCCACTAACAATTTAATAGTGTGTTGAAAACACAAAGATCCACCTCAACATGACAGTCCGTCATTGTTCAGCATAATTATCTTTTAAATAATCAGCCGTAAGAATGGAATAGATAAGAGCAATCAAGTCATGAAATGTGTTTGCTGCTACACAATCAGCCCTCCGCTGCCAACCCTTACTGCAGACATTAAAAACATTGATTGTTTTGTAGCAGTTGGCCTTAAACTAAACACAATGCCAGATTTACTGCTCTGTCTTATGAGCCAAGTGTTGCCCCTAAAGTAGACATTTTAAACACCTTTATCACATGGCATCAATGTACAGTAGATCAAAGCAGGATGGGAAGAAGCCCCCAATGAACTAGTGGAGGCGGCGGCAGTAAGGAAAGGGAGGGTGGCTCTTTGCCATCACAATCACAGATTATGATGGCTCCACTTTTTCAACTTTCCGCTGTGGCTCGCTGTGTGACCATAGCAACCACAGAAATCACAGCAATGATACAGAAGGTGATTTTTCTGGTGTCTCAGATCCCTAAATAATGCACCTCTTCACCAGCAGGGAACAGACAGATCAATGACGAGAAGTGCTCGGAGCAACATCAGCTTCAAAGTTTGATTATTTGGTAGCTGGAAGCTGCTACCTCCACCTCCGCTTCCACCCTGCTGTGGCAGGGTAACCGCTTGCTGTCAGAAAGCACCTTAATTGTTGGACCATTCTTAGCTACGTATAGTTTTGGACAGTTGATAAGAAACCAACTGTCAAAACAGAATACATAATAACACAGGAGAAAAAAAAAATCTTTTCTTTTTATGTTTGGATAAAGAGGGAGAAATATGTGCCACCTGAATGAGTCGAGTTACAATATTCTGAGCTACAACAAAAGATACAGAGTTATAGTTATGCTGACTTTTTGCTAAACCCCTCTCCCAACCATAATTTATCCAATCCTAGCTTAGTACCAGTGACTAGATAAAGCAGGTTTGTCGAGCTTTGGATTTCTCCACAAGTTGAAGTGATACTGTGCGTTTAAAGAGTTGGTAGTTTCTTCAGCCCTTTCAAATCCCAAAACACCTAAGTAAAAGTTAAAGAATGGATAAAAAGGTGTGTTGATCTGCTCTAACATAAGCCTTATTTCAAAGGCCAAGGAGCATTTCATTAGTTAACTATATTTTATGAGGTCACAAGTTCTGTTATATAAAAACTCCCTGCTTTTGATTAGATATTCACCATATGGGAGCTGCTCCTGTATGTTACCATAACAGAGTGTAGGCTAACAGTAGTAGCTCTGTTCTGCTCTTAATTTGATTTGTTAAAGTTAACACTCCAGTCACACAGATTATTTGAGCTAGCGTTTCACCAATATATTGGTTAGAACTCGTCTTGTAACATTAAAAGTGAAATGTACTGTTTGAAACTTTGAAAATAAAGCAACAATCTAACCTCTGTCTTCAGCTGTTTTTGTCCATGTCCTCTACATGGATCATGAACCAGTGGAGACGCAGATTTTTTTTGCTTTGGACCTTCAGTTTTAGCGTCATGAAGTCTTTGACTTACAGAGTACTAGAGGTGTAAACATTAAAAACTCCATGCCAAACACAGCGTTGTCAGTCAAATTGGGGAGCTAACATTTGGTCAGTCATACATTTACCATTTATTGCAACAAATGGAAATACAGTTACGCTTGGTGCTGGTGGCTCCACTCTTATGATACTCCCTGGATCGGACAAGCAGCATGCTAAACCAATACAGGAAGGGCAATCCAGAAAACCCCCCTAGGTGTACAAGAGTGGGCCCAAAGCAAGACATAATATACCCTTTTAACCTTTAAGCCATGTTAGGACTCGGAATTATGAAGGTGGAGGCTGGGGTGGAGGAGGCAAAGCTTTGCCAGCAGCAGCAGTGTGCGGCAGCATTGGTGTAGCAAGGATCAGTGAGTAGGAGGCCATTTTTAAATGGACCACCTTGTTGTGAGAATGGGCCTGTGATTGGGCTGTGAAGCAATGATCCCACCAGCTGTCAGCTGGTTACAGCTGGGGTGACTTCCGTGTCCTGCATGAAGTAACGCAAAGCTTCATTTTAATTAGCTGACCTGCTACGTGGGAAAAAATCTGCAGTGGCAGTTTGTAATTCAGCCAACAAAATTGATGAGTGAAGGCTAGAAATGAGAAGCCATTTTTTTCTACATATGTGTGAAATCAAGAAGCCATAATCTCACAAATTACCAAGAATTCAGAGTGATGAATTTGCCACTGTTATCTTTCCTGATATCAGAATTGTCAACTCTTCACACCTCGTTTCCATCTTCAGTCTGACATTGTGTCCACTCTAACTGATTTCTGTGGGGGAGGGGGATTAGTTTAATTTTCCCTAACAAATAATTAGACACCAAGTATCCGCCTGAATCTAACATCATTTTACATCCACACTGAAGCCTAGCCATGCCAACATACTTGTTATGCTGATGATTTAACAGCAGAGCGGAAGCGCTGATTGGCTAATTGTTAGTCTCCCTTGGGGCTCATCAGATCGTATTTTTAATTCAACCAAGCAGCCGCGGTTTCATGTCACAATACCAGGGTCTGGACCAGGCAAACTGCTATCATTTTAAACTGGCTTATGTGCTATTATACAACAAGTGCTTCCCACCATGCAATCTGATTGGTCAACAAGACATTGAGAATGTGCTCAAATCAGCATAACAGCCCACCTGGCTCGTCACTAAAAATATTACGCCGCTGTTTCCATGGCAACGTAACTGCCAGAGCAAAACCAGAAGGCTACAAAACTGCTACAAAATGGATTGTTTTGTTGTTGAATTTGATTGACATGGCGACTCAGTTTGATGAATGGTTTGAAGGAGATGAGGCTGCTACTGTGGTTGCTTTGGTACATACTGGACACACACATGCTTTATATATGTGCATGTATATGGGCTAGAATCTAAGCACTTGAATCTATAAGCACACTGGAATTCAGTATTTTGTATTTTGTACATTTTTTTTAATTTCAAATGACTATGATTAGCAAAAAGTCACCTAAAATAGGCTGTTAGGATATCTTATAAACAAATGATGTGACAAATGCTCATGATAGCCTGAACTAACTTCAATAAAACAATTTCAGAACTTTAACTTAACTACTGCATTTGCAGAAATTCTCAAACATACTTATAAAGGCTGAGTGATCCATTGGATTAAATGAGTCTTATTTTTAATCAGCTTTCTTTAATTCAAATACTTTGTGGTGCTGTTTGCTGCTTGACTGCCAATGCAGGTGTGTGCCTCCCTGGAGTGCAGCAAGCCGGAGTGTTACAGCAGTGAAAAAGTTGTTCAACAATCAGAATGTGCTGAGCTCACATACTCCTACTTCCTCATTCTTTCAGTCACTGAGTCTGAATTCCTCATTGCAAAGACATGGAATATTGTGTTAAGTCTCTGGCCTTGTATTGAATACATCACACAGAAAAAAGTGCAATTACGATCAAAGAGGCACATTCAATGTTGACTTTACAGATAAAAATCTAAGGCTGTACCAAATGTCTTTTTTTTTTTTAGATTTCAAGCTTGTGTTGGGGTTTTTGAATAAGGCTTTGAATGTCTGTTGTCATATTTCATGACATCATCACCCTCACAAAATCAAACAAAAAAAGTCCTTGAACCAGATGCTCAGTTTGAGTGATGTATGGACATGAGTTAATCTTTTTAATTGAATTGACTGCTGCTAAAGTGCCTTGTTAACACAGGTATATGCCTCACTTTGTTTGAAACAAGCAGAAGAGCAGGACCACATTTGCAATGTTGTCTATTAAAGGTTAAATGCCAACAAAGAAGGAGTGAAGCAGAATATTTCATCAGATAAAAATATGTTGTGAATATTAAAAATGATTACATCTATTTTTTTTTTTTAACTTTCAGACCTTAAAATGCTCTTGAGTGTCTGGAAATGTCTGGCATCCTCTGGCGTCCTGTGTGTCCAGCTGTGCCGGTGACAGGAGGCTAGCTTAAAGATTTATATGAATTTTAAGGATGTAGGAGCTAAACCTGTATATGGAAAAATCATTTCTCAGCAGATATTCTAGTTGTAACCAGGCCGAGCTAGCAAAGCAGTTTATATATGGGGTATTTATTAAGTTTGGGAATCCAGACGATCTCTAGAAAGTAATAAGCTCATGTTGGCCGGCAGACTCAACAGGGACTAGAAGACGGGTGTGTTGCTAGGTAGCTAAGTGGTTCGACCTACTTGCTGGATTAGTAAACTAGCTTTCATTATATATAGGTGTCCACTGGCTGATTCTTTTCCATTTATTAGTCAGACCACAAATACTTCCATGGGAACAGTGTCATGTTGCCCCTCAACATGAATATGTATTGATAATGTATTTTATTTTGTTGGTATTAGGTGTGTAATTGCAATATTACACTGGAGGGCGTGCTTTAACGTCATTTGTGGGGCACTTTGGTGACGCATACGGACGTGACCGCATCATTGTCGCGCCACAAATGACTTTAAAGCACACCCTTTTGTGAAAAATTGCTTCATTCGAAATCAGAATTCTGGTGCAGCAACCCTAACAACAGGGGGCAGCACTTAGCGAAACATTAGTCGCAATCCTTTTACCCTGTGTTTTATTTCAGTGAATGACTGTTTTGGTCAGGTACAGGTCATTTATAATGTAAATCCCTGACTTTAGACATGTAGATAAATGAATTAAATGAAGGGAATTCCTATTGAAGCAGGTGTTGTGCGACACAGCCACAAATGTAGTCTCTTTGTAAATTTGGTATTTCTCTTCTCTTCAATTTGTGGTGGTGCAGAGTTCATTGGATGAACAAAGTTCTTAATAATTAAGCCTGTAGAAGCTGGAGAGGTAGTGATGAGCAATCTGCTGCTGATCTGACGCTTGATTAAAAGCAAGGCCGAGGGCTAATTCATTGGCCTTTAATTCCAATGGCAGGCTCATTACCCTTAAGGAGGCGGAGAGAAGTCACAGAGGTTTACAAGCATTGTTTGGCCTCCTCGGGGAGGCGGCGAAAGAATTATAATGCTCTTTTGGTATGTTTCCTTGGTGCTTTCTCTGCATCATTATGCAAGCTTAATAGAGCCCCGATGAACAATGAGGGCTTTGGTGGATTTCCATTCAGTTTCGCCACTGTAAAGGTCTTTTTTTGCTGTTATACAACCAGCTGCCTCACATAATGGCTGAGGTGGGGACAAACAGCAAAATAAAGCTCATGGACAAATTTTACGATTTCATCAAAGTGTGATTTAGCTTTGACTGTGGCTGTAAAGGCCTGTTAAATAAATGGGAAGCCTGCAAGTAGCATCTGGCGCATTAAAAGTGACCCCCACATAAGTCTGCCTGGGTCTGGTGCATAAACAGGTATCAGCAAATAGAGCAAACGGATTTATACATTAATGTTAGGGCCTTTATGAACCTCAATGCATGTGGTCATGCAGGAGAGCTGAACCTCTCATTCCTTTGAATTTTATTTCTGTCAGATACAACGATTTGAAGCTTTAAAGTGTACAAACTCTTGTATTTACTGTGAACACGGTGAACTTTACAGACAAAACATTCTAAAATGTGAAATATTTACATGCTCTTAATGTTTGTCACTGACACAAAAGCCACAGAAAACTACAGCTGATCAGACATCCCACATTTCTGAGAGAAATATTTTATCAAACATGCCAAAAAATATCCTCCTATAATTTTTATTCTTTACAACAACGATGCCACATAACACTAATTTTACAGCTGTCTTAGCTTTAAATTACTGTTTGATTTAAGATGATGACGGCAATTAGCAAACAGCACAGATGCTGAAATGTGTATGCAATGCCCAAATTTAAAAGCATTATCCAACTCGTTCTCAACCAGATGTCAGCTCCTCCTAGCTGATGCGTTCATTTAGACCAGAGAGGAGCTTAATCACCACACGGTGGCAAAATATTACATAAATCTACTCAAAAAGCTTAATGGGTCCAATATGAGGTGGGTCTTTCAAGGAGACCGGCCATGTACTAATGATATTTTTTAATCAGCAAGCGAGTCTGAGAAACAGCTTTCAAGTACGAGTATCTATAGCCTCGGGTGAAGACTGTTAAAATGACCTTCTTTCAGTAGACGTGTCTTGTTAGCACACAGAGTGTATTTCTTTGAGCAGTAAATACTATTACCACAAACAAGCTCTTCAGCCTTACTTTTACTAAATTGACTTAATGGTGTGTGGCATCAACATTGATATGTTTTTTTATGGGCTGGTTCAGTATTTAGTCTTGTGCTGGTGAATGCTGGAACTTCTCCAATAGGAATATCAACCAGTAGGCTTGAAATGTAGCTCCTAAAGCTTTGTAGCTTGCAGAGTTAGGTATCAAACATCCATCGATGCAGATTCTGTTTCTCTAGCCTTTGCTAGCTTCCTAAGACTTTCTCTCCTAAATCCTCAGAGTAGGCCTTCACTTGATATTGTATACGATGAATTAAACTGTTCAATCCTACACTCCGAGGGGTGGGGAAAAATTGATTTCTTACATGCATCACAATTCCCTCAAACTTCTCTCTAAAAAGATAATAACCTGAAATTTAAAACCCAATTCTCAACATTATGATCAACTCAACAATTTTCTAAGTCTGGGCTGTACGTTTCTAACGGCTGTAATTTGGCTTATCCAAAGTCCTTTATACTGCGGTGTGTCTGTGTGTTTGCTAGGTTGTTCACCTGACAGCTCTCCGCCGCTATTTCCTTCCATATTTAGTCATTCTTTATGTGATCATGGTAAGAACTGGAGGACATATCATACAGGCAAGGCTTCTGCCTCCATGATGAGCTGCTATCTGTCTGTTTGTTTGGGTTTAGTGCCAGTGCATGATTTTATGCTGCATTTCTATTGGTTGGTTAGTAGATGTAGGTTGTAAGAGCAGTCACACTGTGATGGTCAGTCCAAAAATCTGACACTGTCAGATTTTATCCCAGGCTGTCTTTGATCGCAAGACCATGACAATGGCTGTCCTTGAACTTTCTTGACCAAAGATATCGTCATGTTTCTTTCACAGTGGTTATCTTTCATCTGAGACAGCCCAAAATCACACACTGGCTTTAGTTACTAATGCTACTGTTTGCTGTCTCAGAACCTTGATCTAAAGAAACATAGTGACGCATTCCCATTTTGCCAGTTATTAGATAGTTTCTTGCTGTCTTTGTTCACATTGATTACAAACACTACTTTGACAGCGCGATGTGCCATCCAGATAGTTAATGTAAGGCTGCGTTTTCCAGCTGTGTTCTATGTGAATCTGGTGTATGTGAAGTATCTCAGCAATGCTAAGCTATCTTGCTATCCAGATATTTGCATCTGTGCCATCTTGCTGCTTATTCATGCAACATGTATCCTAAAGAATAAACTTGTTCACCAACAACAACGTGCATGAAGCTAGCACACAGTAAAATGATTATAACAGGGAAAAGAAAAGCTGACAGAGGTGCTGTCGGAGACCAAGCTTGTTTAACTATTATTGGAGCACAGGGCGGAACTTAAAAAGGGCTCTAAGTTGTGTTGTAAGATGTAACCTTCAAGTTGGCACATCTCCTCCAGTTGTTACTGTAGTGTTAATAAAAGATAATAATAGTAAATTCATCTATTTATTTTGATTATGGATCATTTTTGATACGCTGTGGTTTGAAAGTAGCAAGGTGTCAGACAGAGAAAAAAATATTAATCAAGTATAAAATTGATCATTTCAATCCATGAAGATGCATCAATAATTGTTCTATTGTAGCCCTCCTGAATCCAGATTGAATTGAACTCCCCAATGCTTATCAAAATCCAACTAATAGAGTATGAAATCAGATTTGTGTTACAAACAAAAAAATGAGGCAGGACAATTCTAAGTACTCCTGCAATTTTTCTGTGTGGCAAAAAAACAAATTCATGTAGCGACTGTGACCTGAATAACATTTTGGGCATTACCATAAATGTAAAATCAGACTGTTCATAGGACATGTGTTCATCTTGAGTTGCTGTTGTCGCAATCTTGACATGCAGTGGCTATTGTCTGACGACGACGAAACCTCAGGGCGCAACAGCCACTGTTTCTGGAGATCTGATGTAGCCAGCGGATATGCAGGCCAAGACTTCCTCCTCCGTGCGCTGCTCATTGTTTACAGTTCAATTAGCAACTTGAGACAGGTCCAGACAATATTTCAGCTAATCTTTGTAAACATACATTTGCATATGAATGCAGATGAATTAGAAAAAAATCAAATAAAAAGCTAAATTGTCATCAGACGATAGCCAGTGGGTTCCAAGATTGCATTTTAGGCAACGCACTCCACCTCTTTTGCTCTCCACATGGACTGTTTCCCTTCAGGCAACCAAAGCCTGCTTAAATGTGATTGGTCAGTATCACCCAGACTACAAATGGGAACCAGATTGCTTCTGAAACTAAAGTCTTGTACCATTGCCTGCAGATTCTGCATACATTTGCGACCAGCATTTCATAGAGATTAATATTGTTGTTGATATATTGTACCGTATGTATATTTAGTATGTGTGCTGCTGTTCCAGGAAGAGTCAGTGGGACAGAACATCACTTCCAAGCTATTTGTTTTCCCACGTTTGGAGAATGTCATGCTTAAATATCACAGTAATGTGGGTCTGTATATATTTCTGTCTCGCAGCTATACCATCAGTGCACGCATTAATGAGTTCCCCCAAGGTCACTGATGACAATATTATGTGACAGTTTGGTTGTGGACTCTGTATTAACAATCACATATACAGGCACTGGTGGACCCAGAACACCTGGGGCCATTTGTTTTATAAGAATGAGAACAAAATGAAAAAGCCTAAATATCAAAACACTTCAGTTCAATTTGTGTTGTATGTGTTCAGAAAAAGATGCTGGAAATATGAAGTTTAAGTATGTTGTTATACATCTGTCTGTATCCTGAATGAATGAGGTTTTGTGTTATGAATGGAAGACCTCAGAACAGTCTGACATGACATGAGATAAGTAAGAGATTACCCAACGTTGTTTCTTAAATCTCATTCTATTACCTATCAAAACTTGAATAGAGAATGGGCACACCGGGTCCCATAGTCATCATAACCTGGACCCAACTGATTTTAGCAAGTACTCGTTGTATTTTGTACACAGCGGTGGTAATCAGTTGAGCTAACTGGACATGCTGTGCTTTTTACAGGCCGGGGGAAAGAGAGGCAGATGTCATAACTGTGCAGCAGGGAAACGTACCACAGCTGGTCAAGGGCCCACAGCCAATGTGGTCTGCGAACAGGTGGGAAGAGGAGAGGCAAGAGGGTGACCTGGGAGAAGGGTGAGTCTATCTCCTGAGTCTTACGCCTGGCATACTTCAAAATCTTGTCACACTCTGTCTTTGTTTTGACTTTCAAGCCACTCCTCAAAGGGTTACCTCCCCGTTTGCACTTCACAAGTCTCACTCATACTGTATTTTATCTGTTGAGGGTACTCCACATTAAAGGGGAGGGTGCTGATAAGCAAACAAACTGCAGGATGTGTATAGTACTCACCACTGTAAACTGGAGACATCTGTGACTATGGATACTTACAAATGCAATGCATGCTCCTCAGAAATACAGTATGTGCCCTTTTCCTTGTAAATCCAAAACATCCCCAAAGCAATGACAAACAATAGGCGGGATATATGATGGTTTGTGCATGTGCATGACCAAAATATGTTTGATGTAAGGAGCAAGATAGAACTTACATTTTTACGATTTTTCCTCAATTCTCCGCGTGTTTACATTATGGGTGGCAGAGTATGATAAGTCACTTTCCGTGCAGACACACTGCCGCAGGGTCTTACATTCGATTTACAATCCCTACTGTATGGAGGATGGTGAATGGGAAAGTGCTTAATATGGTAAATCCCTTCATGCAAACAGGCAAGCTAAGGCAGAGTGGACAGGGTGAGGGTGTAGTGTCTGGAATCAAATCCTGTTTTTTTTGTTTTGTTTTTTTTATGATAATTTTTATTGTATATATTAAAGGCAGACAGGAAATGAGGGAGAAAGGGAGAAGTAACATAAAGGTCCCTGAACTAGGGCCATAGCCATTATGTAGACATTTAGCTACCAGCCTGTGATTTGGGTGAAATAACCCTTTAACACTATGTTTGCTCACCAGTCCTAGCTCATCATTACATCGTAACAAAATGCATTAAAGTAACCACTCCATTCACTACTGCCGACATTTAACGTGTTGAACCCCCACTGAACACTTGACCTCCATCAGTCACTTTCTATACGGCTCATAATTGCAAAGCCATTACTAATTGATTGGGACATGAAGGATTGGGCTATCAGGTGGCACTGTCATTTTTTTTTTCATTTCCTCCTCGTAGCAGCAGGCAAATACCCCGTGGGAGGCTTCACTCATCATGACTGCTGAAATTAGCAGTCTGTTTGCATGTATGCCATGTTTCTCAGCCTCGTTCTTTATTTACCCGCAAGCCATGTCGCCTGCATGCGAGAGTCAATACAACATGGGAAAGCAATTTGATGGCAGTTAAAAACCAGCCAATCGAAAAGACGTAGGAGATTGTAACTACTTACTGCATAAGCCTGTCAACACCTCTCAGACCTCCACATGTTCAGAGAAGCTGTTGCTTTTAGGAGCATGGGAGTAATTTGCATTGCAAAACAGAACAATACATCAGACTGGCAATACATCATCAAGAGACATAGACCAGACCAGTATTGTGTCATCACCATGCCGTGTTCCCTTTTCGGAGAAAGAAATGTGCTGTTATGTAAGGAGAGAAAATGCCAAAAGCTGTTGTGTAGCCTGTGAACCAAGGCTTTTCCACTGAGATTTGAGGCACATCAGACACCTGAATATTCACTATTAGCGTGGTAAATAGCTACATGTAGCTTGTGACAGTTACCACTGATGGATAGCTAATGTTAGCTTGAACTGGAGGTTGCTACAGTCATACAGCAGAGCTGCATCAGACTGTCGTCTCCAACCAACATTTAGCCTAATGATACCTGGTGATCCAAATATGTATAGATGTCCATGTAAGCATCGTCCGGCCACAGTGTTTGGTCATTAATCCACTGGATGGGGGAGACTGAAGGTACGTGACGGCGCTCGACCTTAATTTATTGCTTACTCTCTGGTTCAGGCAAGGTCATGAAACAATTAGACATGTCTATAAAAGAAACATTAGTTTACCAATGAGTAAATACATACAGACATGTCTAAATTATAATCCAAACACATTTCATATTGCATTGACGTCTGTAGGATCTTTGGCTTTCTGTCACCTCAGACTGGGAGCAGCCTCGACATTTGGCGTCCGATGTAACTCTGAGTGTTGTGCCGTTACCCTCTCTCGTGGACTACAAAGGTTTGCATCAAAAACAGCAGTAAATAGAAGCAGTGAACTATTCTAGACTCAGACCAAAAAGCTTGAAGGGGCTGTTAACGACACAAGGCCTATTGTACACTCTCCACGATGTCAGCATGATAACATTACTTTGGATAATGTATTTAAGAGTATTAAGAGTATAGCTGATGTATTTGTTTGTTACTTAATACCAGTATGTGGTTGTATGATCAAATTGCATAGATACATTTAACTGCAGTATCACTTTCCCAATTACAATTTTTGGGCCTCAAGATTTCAAACATTCCTCATACCGTTTGCCAGTAGAAACCTACACTTAACTTCGAATACGTTTGCACTGGCAATCAGGTTGTGGTCTCCAGTTTGTGTTTTAATGCAGTGATAAAGAATGAGCTATTGTGTGCCAGAGCCAGAGGAATAACAAGCAAAAGGAAAATGCTGAAAAATGATTATTTAGACATTCACATTTTCCGCGGCACATTATCTGTCTTGACTTTCCCCCCCTTTCCATTATGTGTGACTGAGGTGGAGCGAATCCTTGGCATAGTGAACCCAGAGCAGTAAGTAAAGCCCCGTTCCCTCTGAGAGACCATGGTGAAGATGCACTAACTGCTAACTTGCCTACAATGTCATTGCTGGCATAATGAGCCCTGACATTCAACATTTCTCTCTCAGCTGACATGATTGCTGTGTCACTGTGATTAGCCCTGACCTTCCATCACCGGGACCAGAGTGGTTGTGACCCCTTGTTGCAACTGGTAATGAGTACCAGGACCTCAACTGTGACAGCCTTGTGTAAGGGTCTGATTGGAGACAACCCCAACAGAGCAACAGTGGTGACAGTCAGACACACAAGTTCAGGATAAATGATGGCAAGTCTTCACCTGGATGCACACGCAATCAGCTTTAGCAATTCCAAATGGAAAAAAACGATACAAGTAGATAATTAATAAGGGACTTTGTCTCTACTAAAGCTTATTTTAAAAATAGGATTAATTAATAACAAGAGTTTAAGTTAATGATTTAATTAGTCCTGCTCTTGAGTGCACGCTATGTACAGTAAATTACAGCACAGGGCTGGTACAGCTGGAGTGGAACTGATGTCATTTGCCAGGCTAGTTAAGTGTTCACATGTGCACATGCATTGAACCAGTTAGACCCTGATCACACAGAAAGTGTTTTGTAGGTTGAAAAACGTGAGGCGCACCGCACTGCCTTTTATTGTTATTAATCGAATGTCACTACACTCCTTACACTATCCTTCCCACGTAATCAATCTACCTCTCATTTTGTTTCTCACAGTAATTAGTATCTAGTTACTAAAACGTTGAGGCAGAGGGTGCTGGCTGTAGCTCTGGCTGAGGGTGAGAAGCTGTCAGCAAATAGTTGTTGGGCACAGGGAAACGGAGATCTGTGTGGGTACATGAGACCTTAACCCTTTGGGCCCTAGGCCTTTTTTGGGGTATTTTTACTGCCTTAACTTTTAAGCTCATATCACAGTCATTGTAAAGGCGACATGCACATGCTATATCTTGTTTTTTTTTCAGGACAGTCTGGGCAGATTTACCATCATTACATGTCCCTCTATGTGCCTGGTATTTTATATTATTTTTTATATCAATGAAAAAAAAAATCAGTGTTACTAAATTCTTACATTTTTACATGTATCTCACCACAGCAAGTTGGAAGTAGACATATTCTGCCATATATGAAGAGGGGGGACTCTCTGGAATCTGGCAATATAAGAACCATGATGGTGGGACATCCTGTCACTTCACAGATGTCCAAAACATGTGGTGTGTGCCAGGCGGACATAATTGCCAGTATTTTTACATTATTGCAAGAAAGGTCCACATACAGCAAATTGCAGAAATACTTTGTCATACAAAGTTTGATGGAGTGTCGACCATATATTGGACAATATGGAGATATTTGCATCTTGAAAGCCAGACTACAAATGTGGATAGACAGGGAGAAACACACGCAAGCCTACGACGTGGTAAGATACGATATTCCTCACTATATGAAGTGACTGATAACAAGATCTGTGTAATGGATTGTAAAGAAATTTGTCAGGTTTTTATTTTGTAGACAATTGATCTGTAATTATAACATGATGGGATGACAGCACAATGATGTGTTTGGTATCATCAGAAAGCTCTGGTCCTGTGCCTTCATGTGATATGCGTGGCATTTCTGTGCAACCATGCATTCGCGAGTAATCCATCCAAGAGTAGCGTGTGTGCAAAGCTGTATAAAAGCTTTGTTATACATAATTTTAGTGTAACTTTATTTTTTATTCCTTGTGAAAGCATTGGACCACTCACAAGTGCTTGGGTTTGTCGGAAAGCTGCGGTTCTGCTGTTTCACATGATATGAGTGGCTTCTCGCCATGATGAATGGTTGCGGAGAAAATCCATAGAGAAGAACAGGTGTGAATTTGGACACACTTTGCGTCGTTCGGGCCGATAGGGTTAAAAAAGAGGGTGAGTCACGGGGAGTACCATGAGTTGGTCCAGGAGCTTCTCCTCCATGATGGCTGCATCCAGGCATATTTTAGGATGACTCGGGGCTGTTTGAAAACCTGCTGTCTATCGTCGGGCCGTATATCTCTGGGTATCCATATCCAGCAACCGCTACCTCCATTGTTTACCAACTGTAAACTTGTTGTTGTGACCACCTCAGAAGGCCCGCCCCTCAAATCATCTCAAAAGAGATGACATGGGACATTTGTCTGCTCTGAGTTTAAGTATTTTGAGCTTGAGGAGTTCAGAGTGCTCTGGCAAAAACACCAGGCGACTAGAGCGCAGAAACGTGCAAGCAAAAAACTTCATTGTCATTAAAAACAGTTACAAAAAGGCGCCTCCAGCTGCTGAAACGCTTTCTGTATGATCGGGGCCTAGATGTGAACCAGTAGTTGTAAATGTTGCTTATCCAATAGATTTAACCCTGGGACTGTACTGGGTGATGGCTATACCAGCAGCTATTGGGGGTTTTATGACTGCCAATAATTCCTAGTCTCAGAGTTCTGCAAAATAGTTGTCAACAAGTCGCAGTCCATCACAGTTCTATTAACCTAATGACACTGTGATGCAGCCTTCCTGTTTGACTTTTTTTGATACACGTAACAGGGATAGTTCCTCATATGGGATTACACGTTTTGAGCTGCGGTGTGCAGCTGTGATCAGAGCCCTGCTGCAGGCATGCTGCCCTCTGTATGTCCACAGGACAAGTACACGAGGAGGAGGTTTTGCACATTTTCATTACATTACCTTACCAGCTTGATGTGTGCCCAGACTGTAAAAGTTTCTACCCTACATCTAACTAATTCATGTGTGGATCCGTCCTTTGCTTCTTTTTGCTCACACACCTAAAGACAGCATAGTCAGCAGCACAGAGACTGACAGAGTTGTATATTTCTCTAATAATGAGTTCATTTTTGAAGTTCACTTCTACCAAGTGACATGTCAAGTGTTTCCTAATGTTACAAGCACTGCTATCATTAGACCTACTGCTACCTTAAAGGGGATCTATGCCCACTTTATTCCTATAGTCTAAAACAGTCCAAAAATATTAGTGTAACAGTGGTGTCGCTCAGTCAGCAGGTAGAGCGCTGTGTTCTGTACTGAACAAAGTTAAACCATGTGGCAGTCTAGGATTCCTAACTTGCACACAACTCTATAATTCATGTGTGTGTCCTGTGTCTGACTATGCCTCTGGTGTTTGGGGTCTCCAAGAACATACAAGTTGTAACACAGAGCATTATAGAGAGGGATTAGATCTTTCCTGGGTGTCCATATATTTACTTCAGCTTTGGCCATCAGTGGAGATATGGGGTGGGAACCTCCAAACATCAGGCATAAATGTCAAATGCTTTGGCTTTAGAATAGGCTTGTGAACATGTCGGATCAGAGACTCACTGAAAAGATATTGAATTGGGACACCTCCCACTGTCATCCCTGGGCTCACGAGTTGAAATCATTATTTTATTTGAACAACTTGTCATTTATTTCCCAGAGCGGGTTAACCTGTGATATTCAGGAGACTGGGGGTGAAATGTTTTGCATGTTTAGAGAAAAATGGTCCGTTGACATATGGTATAAGCAAAACTACGAACTTATTATCTCATAAAAAATAGCTACAGTGTGGAACCCTACGTGAAGTATAATCTAAAGAAAAGACAGTAATAGGGTTTCCATCCACCTATTCTTATTCGAATTTTCAAAAGTAGCGAAAATAAACATTAATGGAAACGCTAGAAATTCGAAAAAAGGCCGAAAATTCGCAAAAAATAAAAGGAAAGTACGACTTTTTGCTATGGAAACAGGTTTTGCGGATAAACGATGACCGGACCGTATAATTGAGTGTATGAAATACATTTAATCCTGTTAATCTGGGGTAACTGATTAGAGAACTGACACTTTGGAGCCGATTACTACAGGACAGGTGAGTGTAATTCACGATTTCCCATACACATGGAGAACGACGCGGTGGTCTCCTTCCAGCTATTTCCGACAGTACTCTTCACATTAAAATTCCTCCTTGTTGTCTCTTCTTCAGGATGGCTCGGTACGCGGTGAATGCTGACAAAATGGTGACCAGAGTTCTTTCAAACGCCGACAGGTCGATCAGGAATCTGTCCATGATCAGTTGTTGACTGTCAGCTGAGTGTGTTTCAGACCTGAGAACACTACAGTAGAAAAAGCTTATTTATGTATAAAATAGAGAACAGTCTGTGGGTCCACAAAGTCAGGCTCCCATTAACTGTCTGTGGAGCAGATCCAGACTTTATGACATCATAAGGTTAAGACCTACTTCTCTGGTTTCTCTTTCTGAGAGAGAGTAGGTCATGTTCACAAATATTGATTGAACTTCCCTTGGCCATGGAAATAACATACTGGAGTTCCTCTTTTAAGTGGTGTTCACCTTTAACATTAAAATACATTTATTTTGAAACTCATAAAGGAAGTGTTGTGTTAGTAGCTTCATCATTAGCTCTCTACAGCAGATGAACGGTGCAGAATAAAATAAATTGGGTCCCTGCTGTGATAGTGCGCTGGTAAATCACCATAAGTAAGGCAATATTATGCACAGTGGATTGTAGTGATGCCACACCAGCCTGAATGAAGCAGAAAGCATGTAAATATGCACAGGCATGGATGTTTTACATATTATCTACTATAAGAAGGCTTTTATGTCTGGTATCTGGGCCTAGATCTGAGTACACTTGATCCCAAAGTCCAGTCCGCTTGATTAGTGTGATTACTGGAGCATGGTTAGCCGATCAAGTTCACTTGAAAAGGTGGTCTCGAGAATGGTTCATGGGTACTCTGGTACAATACCATCAGGTGTTAACACCTACTGTGCCAAAACATGAAAGTTGACTGCTATTTAACGCAACTACAAGGAGTTTTTAGCTGGTTATGAAACAGTCTCAGTTTAATACTGATGACTGTTTATCAGAAGGCAAACCCATATCTGGCTTTGCTGCCACCTTCGACCTGCAGTCGCATTTCATCTTGCTGTTTTTGTGGTCCCCGCTGATGACGCTCTCCATGGCAGCAATATCTATCCAGCACAACAAAAATGTCATGTAGATGATGATGCAAGTGTACTCTGGTGGGGAACAGCATCACTAATGTGAAAGCTGAGTGGCATGGGAGTGGAGAGAGGAGCAGACGTACTCGAGCACGGTATGAATCAATTGTACCAGATATGAAAACGCACTAACTCTGGTGATGCTGGCTAAAATAGGTGGCAGCAGCTCAGTCCATAGGGACTTGGGTTGTGAACCGAAAGGTGGCTGGCTCAAGTCCCCCTCTGGACCAAATGAGGAGTGTGGACTGGTAGCTGGAGAGGTGCCAGTTTACCGTCTGTGCACTGTCAAGGTGTCCTTGAGTTGTGGCACTGAACCCACAACTGCTCAGGGTGCAGGCCTGTCCATGGGCAGCCCCCTTCGCTCTTACATTTCTCCATTTAATGTGTGTGTAGGTCCTGTTTGTGCATGTGTGTGTATCCCAGACCTCTGTCTATATGACAACAGATTGAAAAAATGAATTTCCCCTTGGGGATAAATACAGTATGTGTTCTTCTTCTTTTTAAAAATCATGTTATTTACAAGTATTCAATTATTGCACTTAGTGGTGATTTTAGCTACAGACTGGGCAGGGTCCACACTATGGTGGGTTTGCACACACCTTCCAGGTCCACTGCTACTCTGACATCCCTAATGGTTTAGACTAGAGGAGATGCAATGCACACCTTGAAATAGTGTTGAGGACTAGCGAGTGGCAGCAGGCTGAGGGCAGAAAGTATGAGCACTAAATAGACTCTACTACTGCACTAAACACATAGCAAAGCCGCCAACACAATGAGAGAGGGACATCAGGATCTAATGATGCCATCTGATAGTAGGTGATCATTTAAAGATCTCAAAATGCAAAAATTTCGATTATCACAGCTTTTAGGACAAGCCGCAGCATGGAGATGAGAACTGTCATAATGTCCGTCATATCCCACCTGACAGTGTGTTCCAAAGCTAGTGCCGTCAATGACCAGCCATTAGTGCTTGGCAGCCGTGCCTCCAGCATTTCAATGTAAAACTGACATTTAGGAGAGAGCAGAAGACGCTATTGACACTTGGATAGGCAGTAATTAGTTCCCCTTTTAGCATTCATTGTGTGAGGCATTTCATCACTAAATGTCAATTATCATGGCAGCTCCATTGAGCGGGTAACCTTCAGTTATCACTGTAAGCATTAAAGGGAAGGGTGCCTTTAAGAATAAGCTGACTTTATCCCCACTCTGACAGGTCTCTTTGACTGTACTAAGTGATATGGAATAACGTAACATTCAGATATCCATGGGGATTCACCTGCTTCGAGTGTTACCTGTGAAATAGTCTTTTCATGCTCCTGAAAGCAATATACCTCAAACATGCAAACTTAGTAGTTAGTCATTTCTGCCAGAATACACTGACAAGAGTTCTGCATGTATTTCTGGCTCTCAGTTTTAATATATTGTGGTACTGTGTGCAGTGCCTTACAAAAATATTCACCCCACTTGGTGTTTTTGCTATAATTTAGATGGATTTTTGGTATGGACCTAAACAAAATATTCAAAAGTGGTGAAGTAAAAAAAAAAAAAAAAAACTTGACAGAAATTCTGTCTGAAACTTTGAACATCCCACTGAGCACCATTAAATCCATTACTACAACATGGAAAAAATACGGCAACACAACAAACCTGCCAAAAGAGGGCCGCCCACCAAAACTCAAGGACCAGGCAAGAAGGGCAGTAATGAGAGAGACATCAAAGAGAGCAAAGATAACCCTGAAGGAGCTGGAAAGCTCCAAAGCAGAGATAGAAGTATCTGTCCATAGGACCATTTAAACCCATACACTCCACTGAGCTGGACTTTATGGAGGAGTGGCCAGAAAACAGAAGCCACTGCCCCAAGAAAGAAATAAAAATATGATAGGAGTTTGACAAAAGGCCTTTGAGAGACCCCCCAAACATATAGAAGAAGGTACTCTGGTCATATAGAGACAAATATTACTCGTATAAAGCCTAGCTCAGTGGTGTGTATGGCTTAGAGAGGTCCTATAGACAGATACTCCAGTCTCCTTCAGGGTTATCTTCGGCCTCTTGGTTGCCTCTCTGATTAAAGCCCTTCTTGCCTGGTTCTTGAGCTTTCTCTTGGCAGGTTTGTTGTGATTTTTTTTTTCGATAATGGATTTAATGGTGCTCAGTGGGATGTTCAAAGTTTCAGATATTTTTATACACAACTCTGATCTGTTCTCCTCCAGGTCTTTATTCCTAAACTGTTTGGAGAGCACGTTGGTCTTCATGGTGCCGCTTACTTAGTGTTATTGCAGACTCTGGGGCATTTCAGAACAGGTGTATATACACTGAGATCATGTGACGCTTGGCTTTTAAAGGTAAATGGTAGGAGTGTAACAATCCATCGATCTGGATCTATGTATCGATTCAGTGATCAATGATCCAGTATCATTACTGTAAAGTGAAAACATCAATCCATATGGTCATCTTTAGGATACACTTTTATTTTGGAAGTCCGTGTCACCGTCAAACAGCAGCAGGCAGATGGCAAGCAGCCAAGAGAAAGATGATGAGGATAATGTTATTTACTCGGGAATAAACCAGCAGTGTGGAAATATTTTGGATTTCGGAGAAAAAAGGGGGTCAACAGACAGAGCATATGCCATATGTATGCAATGCTGTTAATGAGATAAAACATGACGTAACCTGCCTGGACGAGCACCTCACTCAGCTAACTTCTCAATACAGCAATATTAGCTGCTCTGTTTCAACAATGTTTGGCTGAAAAAAACATGCATGCAGGCTGAAATTCAACGCAGCTGTTCAGTCAGGAGATACAGTGATGGTTTGGATAAAATTAAAAGATTTCTTTCAGATAGGTCTCTCAAATCCCTGAAGGCTAAGTTCCTCCATGTTTCCGTGTAATGTGTGTTAGTGGAGTCAGTACAAAGTGAACTTGTTTACAGTATTAATGTGTTAGTTTTATCTTTTATGGCCAAAGAAAAAAAGAAAGGGGTGACAGCTTCCTCTGTAACCGACTGTGTTAAATGGGTAGATAATATAAATCTCATCATATTGAAATCTTATTGTGGCAGACTTTTTAATATCAGCAAATATCATATCGCTGTCCAAACAATCAGTATGATATTGTATCGTGATGAAACTGGTGATTTACACCCCTCGTAAATGGCAGCATCAGGCTTAATTTAGGGGGTGAATACATATGCACACACTACTTTACAGTTTTTTTATTTATTATTTATTTTTTTATGCATCAATTTAGTTTTGATTTCATAATTATGTCAGCAATTATGTTCTGTGTCGAAAAATAAGGTATAACATTTCATCCCCAAATCCACTTTTCCACAACCTGTTGCTTTGACAGGTAAGGGTTACTTTACCAAAGGTGTGTGTGTGTGTGTGTGTGTGAGTGTGTGTGTAACTGCATGATAGTAATGTAATCTAATTTAAAGTAGTAACATGATGCAGAAGTTAAATTTTGCCCAACAAATTTCATAACGGACAACAAGTGAGCTTATGAACCCGGAAGAGGATAAGTCAGAACCATTCATCCATTCATTTGGATCCATTCATGTTGGGTGCTGCTGTGTGTGTCTGTCTGTGGGTGTGTGTTTGTACATGTGCCACACACACACAGGGGTATTGAAGCTCAGAGAGGGATAATCTGGAATGGCTCCAGGTTGCAGCTCAGTGCATCCCTTTTGAAACACACACACACACACACGCACACACACACACACACACACACACACACACACACACACACACACACACACACACACACACACACACACACACACACACTCATGTAGTTCCCCAGAGGCTGACATCCTCTGGCTCTAGTGCAGCAGAATGAACACTGGCGCCACATTAACCAGCCCTCTTCAAAAAGCTCTCTGAATAACGCTGCTACTCCAGTAAAAATATCTAATCCAGGTCTCTCAGACTTTTTGCAGCGTTCAATCTGATATTTGTATTCCACTGCAGCCAAGGACTGAAGTCTGCTTCCAGCACCTTGTTACGGGAAGTGAACTCCTTCTAACTGTGGGAGAATTCAGACTTCAAACTGTGGTGTAGAATTTAAGCACACAAAAGGGCTGCTTCGCCAAAAGTACATAAACCATATTCTCACATTCTCCGCTCCCAGTGTCAAGCCTTGTTTGGGGTTTATTTGCGCAGGCGTAGAGATATCCACCTCCACCCCAGAACAATGGAGGTGAATAGAAGTTTATTTTTGGTTGCTCAAATCATCAGGAAGTGACATTTAAAAGTTCAACAGCAACATCATTTTCCAGAATCAATTTCCCCATTATTCCGGATAACCTGCAGGTACTTCCTGCCTAAAAACGGTCCTTATTTCCCCAACAACGGATAGCAAGGTCTGTAAAGGCAATGAGTCACCAGCAGGACCGAGAAGACTTTTAACTGCTCTGTGGTTTCCATTAGTCTTCACAGTTACCAAAGATAAACAGGAGTGTGGCAGCTCTATCAAAGTCCCTCTCTAGACAGGTTTTAAAGTACGTAAAAAAGCCAAATTAATTTACTGATATTTAAAAAAAAAAAGGTTTTCCCCACATAGAGGGTTAACTAGAATTATAGCCTTGTGGTTTAAGCCTCCAGGAGTCGCAGTTACAGACTCATATGTAGCCATGACAGAAGACAGTGCTTTAAATGTGGATGTTGCTGCAAAGAACCTACATAATCTAAAATGTGGCTGCTTCACACACAGTTTCCACCAGGCAGCAAAGAAGATCTATACAATCAGAAGAGTTTCAAGGTGGACACTGAAGATTAGTATCACCAATTCAGTATTGGACCAAATGTCTTTCCTTCTCTTCCTTAGTTATAATGTTAAATTATAGCCAGGAAACATTATGATGTTACAGTGAAGCTGACCTTTGACCTTTTGGATGTGAAACGCCATCACTTCATCATTTTACCCTACAGACATTTGTATGGAATTAGTGAATGAATTCTTAGTTTTGGCCAGAAACATGTTTTTTGAGGTCACAGTGACCTTAGCCTTTGACCACTAAATTCTAATTTCCTCTTGAGTTCAAGTGGACGTTTGTGCCAAATTTGAGTAAAGTTCCTCAAAGCATTCTTGAGATATCGCCTTCAGAAGAATGGGACGTATGGATGGATGAATGTACGGACAACCTGAAAATAATAATGCCTCCAACCAGTGACGTAAGGAAGTTACGACGGGCCCTAGTTAACGCTGTTGTGCATGTATTGTCTTGACACAAATACAGGCTTGACTTGGGGCAACATCAGCATACATATTACCCAGCAGTCTTTGCATATCTGACAATAATATCAAAGAAAGTAAGAGATGAATCATTTAATTGAACTGTTTTTGTAGTATTTTATAGTTTATATAGCTTATATAGAAAAAGCACATAAGTTTGTTTTAGATAGCTACTGACTATTTAAATAAGAAGAAAACCATGACAGATGGGTTTGCCCTTTCAAGGACATATATAGCAAATGGCACCATTTTTAAATCAAGAATATTATGTTTTTTATCATTTATCTTTGAACACAGTTATATTTCCAAGGTGGCAATCTGAATCACTTGCAAGGGTCCGCTCTCTCTGTGCATGTGTTGAAATAGAGGAAACATTGAAGAGATTCAGCCATACATGTTTGAATCTCAGTCAGACACAGACTCAGGTGAGGAGCCTTTTGTGCACCAATGTTGGCCTCTTGCAGACATATCAGAATGGTGAGTGTAGTTAGCAGCTTTTATTTGTTCATGTTGTTTTTAGCTTGTTAGCTTGTAACTGGTAGTGGCTGACACAGCATTAGCGGTTATGATCTTACAGTGTGTTCACACTGGTCCAGCTTAACATCCAAAAACTGCACACACCATATTTGCTGTCCAAACTTTCACCTTGCTGATGTTGACAAGTCTGGTTTCAGGTTTCTTTTTTTTGCTGAAGTCTGTTCCCCCGTTAATGTGTGTTTCCCATATTTGACAGCAATTGACTTTCCTTGTAGTGACTTACCTACACTAATTTAGTTTGCCTGGCTTACATTGAAATCTCAGATTTTAGGGAAATTCACTGACATCGCCCCGCTCAGTGGACGATTATGAAAACATCTCTAGTGACAAACTAATGGGGCACCCAGTGGCTCGCCTGGTGGAATGGGCGCCCCATGTGCAGGGGCTATGTCCTTGCCGCGAGTTCAGTTCTGGCTCGCGGCCCTTTGCTGTGTGTTGTCCCCCCCCTCTCTCTCCCCCTTTCATGCTAGAGAGACTGTTCTGTCAATTAAAGGCAAAAAAGCCCTAAAAATATGTTTAGAAATTAAAAAACAAATTGCTCTGATGCAAGTCACGATAGTCAAGGTCATTTGTTTTTGGTGACATTGTCAGAAAAAAACATGTTTGAGTGCAACAGAATTCATTATAAAGCAATTAAAAAGGTGAAAATATGAAATATAAAGTAAAAATGAATGAGTTTGTCGAAATTTGAGTCTTTGGAGACTCAATGTGGACTAAGAATGTATAAACATGCATGCTCACATTTACTTCTGTCTAACTTGGGGGCACAATATGAATATGTATAATTAGTAAAACAATCTTGATATGGAAACAGTATATATGGTCAAATTTTTGAGGCAAAGCAGCTGAATCAAACCATGACATACTGTAAAGGGCAATGCAAGGCGAAACAGAAAAACAGGCGAGAAAAATGTAACTCAAGTGGTATGGTTGATAAATAATAAACAGTTCAAGAACAAAGTTGGCAAATAATATCTAATAACCATGGCAACAAACATGAATGTTGACGTGTCCCAGATACATCTTATTATACTTTATTTACAGTAGATATAAATGTGGAAAGCTACCCAGATGCAGAGGAAGTAAAATCATGCAGAGTCGTGTGAAAGCATCTACAAGTCTCATTATTGAAATACTGCTACTTCCCCCTTGAGAACTGATAGCATGAAAAAAAAAATCAGGGTATTGCCATCGTGCCTACAATCATCATTATGGAAATACTACCACCACTTCCCCATCACGAGCTGATAGCATACAGACAACCGAAAATGAAAGAGGATCAGGGAGTTGCCATGGTGACGGTCACATCATCATCTTGGCCCAGCCAAAATTCCATAGTCAAAAAGAGAGGGTGAGTTAAATTAGAGCTAAGGTAAAGGACCCTGTGTTCAGACATTTATAGACAGGGACCAGACAGCCTGGGGTGCATTATGTATCTGTTTGTAGCGAAACCTGTTAGTCATCTTTTTAGTATAATCAAATACTTCCACTGCCTCCATGGTGATTCACAAAGATGAAATACTTTTCAAGTACCTGCAATGTCCTGAATTCAAATTCAGCCTCAAATTTGAATTTCAGCCTTTGTCACTTGTAGCCCCATCTCTCACCCACTGTCTGTGTTTCCACTTTACTGTGAGCCATCAAAGAAGCACATACAGAGCGTATACGCATATTCAAATGTCACAGATCCAGACTGCATGCATTTATTCTGTCAAACATATTAAGCATTGCATGTTAATGTTTAAGGTTAGAGTCTAATTAGATTTGGAGTACAGAGGCCACAATGCAAAGATTTAATGAGACAAAGAAGCAACAAACTACACATCCTAAATAATGCAAAGGTTGTTCTTCATGCAGATACAGAGTTAAACTTTGAGCCAGTAACGGTGGGATGGGGTCCTAACTTTTTCATAATCTCTTCAACATTTATGCCTTTTCATTTAAAATATTCATGGGAGGGCACGGTAGGTCACATATTGCAACATTCTTGGCAGCAAAATTGAGGAGTTGGAGGAAGTTCCCACTGCAGGTAGCCCAGAGTTATGAGCATCACACCGCCAAACAAATTGCTGGACAATGATACCTGGCTGACAGGGTGAAAATGACTTCGCTAGCTGTATGACACCTTAATATCCTCTTTTTTTTTTCTCCCTCTGAGAAGCAGTCTTCTTTGTAACAGATACAAACAGTTGCTTTTTGTCCTCTTGCTGGATTCTTGTTCATGGGGATCTAAAGTATAACAGGATTTCTGACATTGTGGTTCTGCACCAAAAACGAAAGTTTTACCTACAGTACAAGTGAGGGTGTCAGTTTCAGTCAATTTTGCTTTCAACAGTCCCACACTTATTTTCCGGTAACTAACCCGTTGACTTTTGAGAAGAAAAAAAAAAAAGCAAAATGACCTGAATTACAAAAGGCACTCCAGTGACTTAGTGAGATTTAGTGCCACATTTCAAAGCACTATCCGTTTAGAGGTGGTGAAATATCAATGCTGTATGATGGAATTGTGTTGCCATTTATGTAATTTTTGTTGGCTTTGCTGACAGACAGCTGGCTAGCTGCATTAACATGCAGAGACATAGTGCACACTGCCGCCCTCTGGTCACCAGTAGTTAGCTATGCCATGTCTGTCAATGCCATTTGACGCAGTGCCCCTGAGAGGCTGTCCTGCCGCTCTTTTTGCCAGGTTAGCATGAGCAAACACAACACAGTATGATCTCGGTCCTACTGGTCATATTTATCACTTGGGTTGAAGCTCCAAAAAACAGCTTGACTCTATTGCTAAACCTGTGAATAACATTGGGCAGTGTTAGCTTTGTGATGCTAACAGGTAGACCTGTCACTGTGTGTGCGTTTGATTCTGTCACAGGCATAGAGCCCTTGTCCTGCAGCAATAGTCTCATTCCCCACAATGAAATGAGATTTTACCTATTTTTGAATGGTCAGATTTGCGGTGAAGTTGTGATGAATGCAAAATTGCAAGGTCATGCAAAATTCACGGGGATTGGCTGGATTGTTGCAATTGCAACATAGCAAAATCCTAGAGGGGCTAGTTATCTAACTTATGTTAGCACCAATAACTGATGCTGATACTGCTGTTGGTGTCAACAGAGTTAACAGTGATAACATAGGCCTAGTTAACAATGCTGAAGGGGGTTGTGCTGCTCAAAGTGACCTGGGAGGAGACTAGAGGGTGTTCACAGTGTTTCCACAGCAATGCTGTTGGGTCAGGTGGCATTACCGTAGCAGTTATCCCAGAAAAAGTGACTAGCTAGCTTCCACCAGACCCAGGTGGTGCAGCAAACTGAAGGGTAGCAAAATTATCCTACAGACTGACATGTGTTATCCGGTGCTTAACCAATGAAAGGTTTCCCGTTTATAACCCAAAGTATAATACATAACATATGGAAGATCTAAGGATTTACATGCCTAGATTCGCAGAGCCTGTAAAAAATTGCAACAAAGCGAAAGGATATTTGCATACATTTAAAAAAAAAAATTATATCTAATTCTCGAGGGACCTATTTGATGTTTCAGTGTAGTGCCGTGTCTAAAATCTGGTAGCAAAGATGAAACTAATAATCTGTCTGTTTTCAGACTAGAAAATGAGCCCAAAGATAAAAGCAAAACCAAAACACAAAATCATAATCATGGAAAAAAAGTTGAAATGTTTGACCACTATTCATCTGAGTGAATTGAAATTCAGCTTTACTGGCCAGGCTTTGCCCCACTTCACTGTACTAGATGAGCAGTACAACCTTGGTTCTACAGACTGAAGGTTATATCTCCAAAATAGCCATAATACCTCCGCTGTGTCACTGAATGCACAATGTACTATTGTGTGTGACACTGCCACTTTTCATTTAATCAGCCACTCTATTGTGAAGCAGGTAATACCCTCAAGAGCTTTCCTGACAAAACCTTCATATTTCTGAGTAAATTAATGAAAAATTGAATCCCTACTCGGAAGGCACTTGTTTTGGGATATCAGCCACCTTTGCACTGCATTTCAGCCGGCAACTATAAGGCAGTTGTTTTCTATATTTTTTGTTTTTTTCTGAGAAGTATCTGTGAGTCGAGCTGTTATGAGTTAAGGGATTTTCAAAGTAAAGTCAACTGCATCTTACATTTTAACATAGTTAATCCTGTTCTATCCTCTTTTGGCAAAAGTGTACCCAGCTGTAGGTACATGTAATTATTGTGTATATAGAACACTACAGGAATATTGAGAAGGCTGTATTGGCTCATTTCAGGCATTTGCTGGCACAGTTTTTGCAGTTCATATATTCACCAGATAACTGGTAAAAGCTTCCGTGCATACCACTAAATGTCATGCATATGATATCAAATAATGAAACAGTCGCAGTGGGAAATACCTGTGGCATGATCATTTTTATGTGTTCCTTTTACAGCATTTGACAGGTCAGCTAAAGATGTGCAGGCTTGACATAAGGTCAACCTGGTCTCACAGTAATGACCACATCACCTGAATGCCTCACTATGTGGTGGCGGCATGTCTTGTGTTGAAATTAGGCACCACAAAAACAGTGCCAGTGGAAAGTCAATTAGGATCCTTTATCAAGTTGGACACACACATTTTCTTGTTCAGCAATGGCACGTAGTGGGTAGTGGTTGAAGTTATGACCACATAAGTAGTAGAGAGAGTAAAAAAGATCATGGAGAGACAAGGTCGGGGTGGAAGATGGATCAACAATTACTGGACTTTCACCCTGGAGACCACTTTTAGAGTCCCATGTTAAAATAAAAAACAACTGGAGACATTATGTTTTCAGGTTGTCTGTCTGTACACATGTACATCCTCACGTCCCATTCTCGTGAATCTGATAGCTTAGGAATGTCTCAAGGGAATTTTCAAATTGGGAACATACATATTTGGCACAGCTACTTGGGCTCAACGATGAACTGATTTGATTTTGGTGGTCAAAGGTCAAGTTCACTGTGACCTAATCTGTCTTATTCTTGTGAATGCAATATCTCAAGAACACCATGAGGGAATTTCTTCAAATTTGGTACAAATGTCCGCAGGATGAACTGATTAGACTTTAGGGGTCAAAGGCCAAGGTTGCTGTGACCTTGCATCCGTCTCATTCTCGATCCCAAGAACTCAGTAGGGGAAATTCCTTCAAATTTAGCACAAACATCAAATGATAAACTAATTCGATTTTGGTGGTTTAAGGTTAAGGTCACTGTGACTTCACAATATATGTTTTTGGCCAAAAGTCAAGAATTGATAGACTAACTATGACAAATTTTTGTGGTGTTCAGAGGTCACTGTCATTTCATATTTCTTTGAGATCACACTGTATAAGGGGCCTTTAGTTTTCAAAATATCAGTGTTTGTTTGGGGTTTTAGCATTATTGCATTGGATGGAAAGTACGTGCGTATCCCTCATGAGATCGACCACAAACATTACTCCTGCATCATCTTATCTGTAGCATTTCATTTACTCACTGTCATTCATTCTTTGAAGAATATTTCTCCTACCTCTTTGTCTTCCTGCCATTTTCTCCTCTCCTTAAGTACTCTGAACAGTATTTCACCTTAGGAGCTCTCTTAAGGTCTAAATTGCTTTGTGAATAACTTTTACCTTTACCAGGACCTAGTCTTAACTTTAAGGGTAAATTATTGGAAAACGTCACAATTTTAAGAATTTTCACAGGATTTTGTGACTTGGAGCAACTCTTAGTACCAGGTAGCTTTGTGAATACGGCCCTGGATTCAATAATTGCATGTTAATCAAACACAGGCTGGTTCAAGTCAGCATGTTATAAAACGGGGGTGGGGGAGTCCCCGAAGCAAAAGGTAAGGTAGCACTCAACTTCGAAAGTCAGTGCTTAAGAACAAACAAAGAAAACAAAGTACAACCACACGGCATAGGAGGCAGAGTCAGTAACAGCAGGGCAACAGTAGAACAGCTGCAAGCAGCACAGCAGAACAGACTAAAACGAGGGGCATAATCAGAAAACGCACACTGATACAAATACAAACAATATGAGCACCGGGATAGATCTTGGGAACAACAATAGACATTGTATCTCTGACTTACAGACAACAGTAGGAACAGGAGCAATCAATACACAGCTAAAAGCAAATAAAACAAACATAAAAGCAGCGCAGGGAGAGGGGATTGTTAGTGTAGTTATTGAGCTGGAAAGTATGCGAAAGACTCACTGATAAAGTCCTTGAAGGCAGGGAGAGATGAAATTGCTCAGGTTTATAGCCAGGCCTCTTCTTTTTGTTTTGAGTCATTCTGGCAGGGTACATGATTTTATCCCCTTTGCTCTTTTGGCCAGATGATTTTAATATAATGTGTTGCTTGTTTATGTAAGGCAATATATGCAAGGTTTATACTCTGTCACTCTTCAATGCCACCTGTGATCCCCGTGATCCCCCAAGGTGTAAAAGTCTGCCAAGCACACTCGTTTGTGCTGTGTCTATTGAAAAACAGTCCCGTGGTGGATAGTGCCAAAAATCTGCTATAATGGGCCCCAGGATCATGATTACTTTGAGTGATGGCATAATGAGGGCTTTATAAATATGCATGGGTCACATGGGGTAGTAATATTGTGGATTATTAAAACTGCAGGGTAAGAGGTCAAGCTAATGAGAGCGAGCTGAGGGGGGTTGTGGGGGGACACAGCCACTGACACAGGAATTAGCCAGGCCAGATGTCTGGAACATGGGTTGTTTTCACACCAGGCAACAGTAAACCAATGGATGCCTAAATGAACTGAGCTGAGGCTAGAACAAAGCGTTGCTTCCATTATTTCTAAAATTGATTAAAATACAAATGTCCTCAGGAAATCCCAGTCGAGAAGAATGTTGAAATTAAGGTGGGATTCAACAGGAACATTTGCTAGCTGATATAAACAGCCAGTAAAGATGAGCAGGACTTAAATATTTAGTAAAGCTAATAATGGGGAAAGGAGTTGAGATGCTACTGAAAATGTCTCCCACCTCCACGCTTACTGTTTCAAAAAACTGTTGGTTACCAGAATGAAAATGTATTTAGACCTATAAGCAAGAGGACAGAACAGCTTCTCCCATAAAGCACTGCACATTAGCCAGTGGTGAAAGTGCTTAATCTAAGTCTTGAAGTGTTTCCAGACAGTAGGCTGCTACTACTGTGTGTTCGCCCAGCAAAGCTAGTGTTCTATATTTGACTCTGCTGTCATGGCTACCTGCTACATCAGATCAGATTCTAGCGGTACAAGCTGTACCATATGCTATAGGTTACTGCATGACAGCTGTAAAGCTTAAAATAGAGATAATGGGTGGCAACATGACATGATCCACACGACAAGTTCGGTAACTAACATCATTATTGGCCCAGAGGAGAATGTTTAAACTAATGCTGCTCCATGATTTTTTAATTGTTTGTTTACTGCTGCTGATGAGGTGTATAATTTACTGATCCTCACATACCAGTAAGCTAGGGATGTCAACAGTTAAGCCTTAATTGGTTAACCTGTGGGAGTATGGTACTCTTTAGTTTGCAGTTGTATTGAGCACCATCTGGGTCTGGTGGGGGCTAGCCAGTGGCTACGCTCATTTTGCAATTAGCCCCAGTAACATTTTTGTTCTGCCTGACCCAACACCAATAAATACTGTGCCAACCCTCCTGTCTCCCTCCAGGTTATTCCTGTGAGTAAGCAGCTCAGTTTTGAGCCACAGACCCCCTTTGGCTTTGTTAACAGTGGTAGCTCTGTTAGCACTGTAACCAGTGTCAGCACTGCTAGTGGTGCTGCAATAGTTAACAATGCTAAAGTGGTTTTGCTGCTCAAAATGAAGCCGCTCACTCACAGAGGTTATCTGGGGAGACCAGAAGGTGGCCACCATGTTTCCACAGCAATTACCAATGGTAGTCGCTTAGTGAGCTGAGCCAGTAGGTAGCTTCCACCCAACCCTGGTTGTGCACAGTGCAGAGTGGCCAAGGCTAGCTAACCAGAGGAGACAGGAAAGGTGGCACTGTACATGTTAACATAGCTACTTGGCTGTCTGTCAGCAAAGCCAACAGAAAATAAAATAAAAGGAAAGATATGAACACCACAAAACAATAAAATTTCACTACGTCTAAATAGATAGTGCTTTGAAATGTGGCGCTAAAGGTCACTGAATCAGTGGAGCACTGGATTAAAAGAAAAGGCCTCTTGTAGAACTGTTTCATGTCATTTTGTGACATGAAAGCGGTTGGCATAGGGGTTAGCAATGTTTACTATCAAAAAAGCCATTTTTGGCCAAAAAAGAAAAAAAAAAATCTGTCTGGAGCTGCAGAATTTATTTGAGCCTCATAATAAAGGTAACACAGCCTTTGAGTCAAGTTTAGCCTATTACCATTACTAACAAATCAGTTACTGCAAGTTACAGCAAGTTAAAGACAGTCAACCATATGGCTGCTGCCAACCGCCTCAGTGGAAGGGTTGTCATCATGTTTACACACACATTAACAGCAGCAGTGGTACTCTTGTCTAAAGGGGCTTTGATCTTGATGTCACTGAGTCAGCAAACATCCAAATGAGTGAAATAAATAATTTAAATATTGGTAAAACACTACAAAGCAGCAGAATTTATATTATAGCAAAAAAAAAAGTCAAGACTTTGAGTTGCTCCATTGGACCTTGTTTTAGGTGATCAATCTTTGTTCCTCTCTTCAAATGCTCGTCATTCACATGCAGAGTGACGTTAATATGTTTTAGACATTGGCTCATTTGTGGCTCAAAAACTGCTGCTCCATTAGCGTTCCCTGCAAGTTCATTAACATCAGTCTTGGTGGCTTATTACTGTCTGCCTAATTTCGTGCTGCTAAATTTAGCTGACACCTGAATGACCCACAGTATAATTTTATTATTACAACTCTTGTCACCTTTTAATTGCTTTCTTTTATAACGTGCATTGAGTGGTTAGATATTTTTTTCTCACAAGGAATGATTGTACAAGCAGACATTAGTTTTGTATATATTTATGAGGTGAGAACTGGCATGTTGATGTTGCTCTACCCCTTTAGCGGTGATGCAAAGTAAATAAATCAAGTTCTCCCTAATAACTTTGACTTGTAATTATTGACAGTGCAACAGCTAGCCTGGCCAGTTTGACTGTGTAGCACACTGCTAACACCAACTGCCAACTTGAGCATGTAATTAACCACTCAGTTGCTTGGTGGGATTTTTGCTCTTTTGCTGGATTACACACACACAGTTCCTATTGTCTATGGATCTCATGCTCATTATGGGATAGGAAGGGCTGCGCCTGGGCCTTATTTAAGTCTCCTTTTTCTATTTTACCTAAGAAACAATACCATTGCTCATAGCACAAATACAGTTTACAAAGGTAATAAGGCCAAAGCTATGTGCTGGATAATTATATTTCCTGGACGAGTTGCTGCGTAAGCACAAAGAAATATAACCAATGCAAGTGCATTAGGTAATGGGAAATATTGTCCTTTTATTTTTATTGTACATAAGATCCTAAAACATTATTTTATATTGAAATATTAATCTGCTGATGCTTCATTTTTGTGGCTATACTTTAGTTGCATCCAGTCGCAAAAAATAACTAAAGAAAAAAAAACGCCTCTATTGGTTTTAAAGGTCCAGTGTGTAGGATTTAGGGGGATATATTGGCAGAAATGAAATATAATGTAATAAATATGTTTTGATTAGTTTATAATCACCCGACAATAAGAGTCATTGGGTTTTCTTTACCTTAGAATGAGCCGTTTATATCTACACAGGGAGCAGGTCCTTGTCTACAGAGATTGCCATGTTGTACCAACAGGGTCATTCAGGTTTTACAAAGGCCATCCCAGTCAGCAACCCATCCTCAATGAGAACATGGAAAGACACTAAATTTCCAATGCAAAACTTCTTCAGTCTGTGTTTCTTCTGTGTTAGTTTGGTTGAAATCACTGGGTCTGTTTGTTTTGGAGAGTAAGGCCCAGTTCAGACCAATGATGTGCAACGAGACAAACCTGTTATAGAATGTTGCAGAGAAAAGTTGCAGCGATATGAAGTGTCTGTCTAAGCTTGGCTCAAGCCGGCTCATGGTGTCACCTGCAGTTTCGCTGGTCAAATTGACAGCGGCTGGTTTTAGAACGCAAAGCGCGTCACCTGTTTCAACGGCCAGTCGGCTTGTAATGAAGTCCGCTGATCAAGTCAAAATGGCCGCAGATGGTGTGTTCACTTGCTGCAGCAGGTGCTCTGTCCTTACGGACTTCTGTTCTTATTGCTTGCTGGTGTCAGACAGTAGATTGTTGCTGCTGCTCGCTGCAGCCACAAAATAAGCCTGGAAACTTGGAAATCAGAACGGAAGTACAGAGAGTTGTTGACTAGAGATGATACACCGTCTCATCTAGTTGCATTGGTGTAAACCGGCAGGTTTTTAGAATCTTGCAGAATGGCGCATTGATAGTCGTTGCCTGTTTTAACTCATCTCATAGCGAATCTTTGGTCTGTACAGAGCTTGAGAGACTTCTGTGGATAATTCAGCTCCCCTTTAAAACCTCCTGAACAGTTAATGGTGAAGGAATTCTAACCAGGAGACATTTGAGCTGCTTGCAATCTGCTATCCTCATTGATGCCACTAAATCCACCTCAATTAAAAATGTTCAAAATGTTAAATATCAATTTTATTTTAATTGTTCTGTATTTTGTAATAAGTTAAACTTACATAAATATTTGAGGGTTTTTTTCCTATGGAATTTATTTTGAAATTAACCACTGTCCATTAATTTAAACTTATTTGATTAATTGTAAATTCATTAATTGTAAATTATTTTAAAATCCCCTGCTACAGTACTTGCAAAGACATGAGAGTTTATTAGGAGAAACAATATAAAATCGTAGCATCCCCGGTTCAGTGTGGGTAACGTGTGGATGTGTGCATGGTATGGTCATGACCTGTGGTGCCAACTGTCATATTGAAGGAAAATTGCTGGAAATTCAAAGAAGTAGGCCTCCTTTTTATTGTCTGCAGAGGATACACAACAGATTGCTTGTGCACAAGCAATTTAGAGCAGCGTTGAAGCAATCACACGCACACACACATCAATCTGACCATTTTCCTTGACAAAGGCATGCATATGCTACACTGGCTGGGTGATCCATTGGGAAATTCGGGTGCTGAACACTTCTTGGGGTCACAACGGTGTTGAGAGGGGAGAAATGCTGTCATGCACAAAGCCATGATTTTGCGCCTGCATTACCCCGGGGACCGTGCTGCGAATGCTAAACAATGACAAGAGCAAACGCCTGGATTGCAGTAAAAGCTGAGACTGTCTTCTGTGTGGATGGACAAAAAGTCCAGGCTTTGCTGGAGGTACCGTTTAATAATTCATGGTTGTGTATGATTGGCTGTGAACACCAGCCCTTTTCCATAACCCTGCAGAAGCATCTGTTTGCCTTGCACAAAGAAACTGCAGGTGCAACATTTCTGCATTGTGAGTATTTACTGTAACTTCTGGGAAGAAAGGAAAAAAACTGCCATCATTCACTGCCACTTGTGTGGGTCTCTGGGTGGCATTATGCATGCAGACATTGCCCTGAAACAAGAGCTAACCATCAATCCAATATCCAAGCTTAGGAATATCAGTAAATATTGACTTCACACACAGATAGGCGATCACTGTTTGTTTTGTTTACCATAATAATGATCACAAAATCTCTGCTTTCAAGATAGTACTTCAGATGTGAACAAAACAAGTATTTTCCACTTGATAATGGCTCTTCCTGTATGGAATTCAAATGATTCAGAGTTTAGTATTTGGTTACTCTCCCCTGTGAACAACTGTCTCTCAACCAAATATGATGTTTCACACCTCAAGTGATATTTATATTTCAGCAGCAACAATAAAGGCGGAGAAGTGATCAAAAGAAGTAAACACATCGTTAACCTTTTCCATCCTACATATTGCTGCCATGTCATAAACAATAACTTGCTCTCTTGCAAGACAGATTTAGTTGCATCTAGTGGTGAGATTGCAAATTGCAGCCAACTGAAATGTCTCCCATTTGCCAAGCGTGAAGGAGAACCACAGTGGCCGTCACAATGATGCAGAAGGCCTTATCTAAAGCTAGTGCTTGTTATGTGCGTTTTGGGCTACTGTAGAAAGAACATGGCAAACTCTGGGCCTCTGTATGTAGATATAAAATGGCTCATTCAAAGATAACAAAAACTCAAAAATTCTTAGTTTTAGATACACTAATGAAATCATAGTGATGAATATTATCTCATATTAGTTCAGGACCCAAATGCAAAGCAGCAGGCAGGTTGAGGGTTCAACAAAAAGTTAGCTTCAATATAGCTGATAAAAAACATCCAAAACAGACAGGTAACTGAAAGTCCAAAAGGAATAGAACCAAACCAAACTCGGATAACTGGATGAACATGGGAAAGAAATCAAAACAGAACACAGACACCAGGCAGGAAACAGAGCAGGTAAAACAATAGGAACACAGGGATGAACACAGATGAATTGACAAGAAACAAAGAGAAACACACAGGTATACATACACAGATACACACAGCTGGAGTAGGTAGGTGGTGGACATACACAAAAGGAGCGAAATGTGGATTGGCCTACAATAAAGGGTGTAGAGGGTAACCCTAGGGTGGAGCAAATAAGACTAATACAGAACAGGTGTGAAGGGAAGACACTGGGAACAGGGAAGGACTAATGAGACTGAAGGAGGACAGGTGTGGCAGAAAACAGGCGGGAAAACACACAAAGAAGGAAGTTAAACCAGACATGACACATGAGGAGAGAATCTCCAAGTGCAAAATTGTCAAGTTGCAGTTTTATTCTAATTGTATTACCATTATTTGCCAGACTATTTCTTGGCCAGATGCGACTGACAGGCAACCAGTACAGACTCAAGGGGCCAGTTGCACATAGCACCTTAAGTTTCCTTCAGGTCCGAGTTAAGGATTCCTTGAAAAATACAGACAAACAAAAAAAGGTTGCAGAAAACATCCACGTTTTCTGCTTAAGGTTTTCTTAAAATGTTTACTTAAGGATTTAAGTTTTTCTCTTTATCTGGTCTTAAACTTAAGGAATTGCTTTAAGTTTCTCAAACCGTTACACAAAGAGTAACCAAAGTAAGGACAAAAACATAAATTAACTCTGGCTCCATCTCACCATGGTTGAGTTTATAGAAATAAATTAAGGCATCCCGAGAACCCGATAGAAATGCTTATTGATTTTACACTTTAGATTTTACCAGAACTGAATTTATGATTGTGACCATCTGGGGTTGGATCACTCAACTTTTTAAAGCTGTGCTCTATGAGCCCCTTTGCAGTTAATGATTGCTCTGCAGATTGTTGCAACAGGATCTTTCCAGTTATTGGCGAGGTATTTCATGTTAGCCTTAAGTGTCATACTTAAGGAGCAAACTTAAGGAGCAAACTCATGGTGCTTTGTACAACCAGCCCCAGGAAATTACTTACTCCTGCCCAAGAAATGCTTTGTTACATAACTCCCATGTATAACAGCAAATGGAGGTCTTTACACATCGGTTTTTATTCTCTGTTGTCATTTTATTACATATATCTAGCTAAAACAAAGGCAGTCCAATGCAACAGCTCTGCAATGAATTCTCCTTCAGTTTTTAATAAAGCTGTTCTTAATTCAACACTGTGGTTGTTCTGAAGGCTGTAGTTTGTGGTATTTTTGAATGGTGTTGACTCAAACCACAAGTGTTTCTGGTATTTTGTCCACCCTGTAGATAGACATTTCAAACACTTACTGTTATAACACTTCAGTGATAAGTTTGGCACTTATGAAAAGACACTTGAGTAATTTATCCTTTGTTTGACAAAATAATTGGACTCCCTGTGTGTGAGAGGTACTGAATGGTGACTCTCAGATATTTCTCCCATTTTGGATGTGTGGTGTTTCGGAAATAAACTCATCCTGGTTTTGTCAGTTTTGGCAACTGGCAAACAGAACTCAAATGCAGACACCAAACATGGCAGGTTAGGCTGAAAAGCAGTTAACTTAATTGAGCTTCAAAGTCAAGCTAACAGAGACAACTGGCAGGCGTGCTGGGTAAAGCAAGCTTCTCAGGTAACAGTCAGTCGAGGAGGAAACAAGACTCAGATATGGCTGAAAGCTGTGACAAAAAAAGACAAAATCTGGCAGAATAAACCTGCGCTGGGTCTGAAATCTCTCCTCATGCATTCATTCAGTATCCCTTAAATAATAAACACACCATAGGGTGTCTTAGTGAATAGTAAACTGACATTTCTTATGAATTATCAACACTTCATTAACACCACTGATAGATAGTGACATTTACTGTAATTTACATCTTCTTTATGTCAAGAACAAAAATGAAGCATTGCATTTTGGGATACAGTGCAAAAGTATTGTATATGTAATGCTATAGTTTTCTGTTTTGTGATGAAATGTTGCTTTCAATAGGAGAGCAGATTTAATATACCAGGACATTCTGTGTACTTATGCAAATCATCAGGCTCTGTGTACAATAATAATACTGAACATGCATTTTTTTTTACTTCAATAGATATAACAAAGCAGTAGTCATAATGGAGGAGGAGTGCATTTCTCATTAAGTGCTGGTTGTCATGACCTTTGAACATAATCTTGATATAAACATCTACTGGAGCCTGTTCTCTGCAGCTATCTATAGGACACAATCATCTGCTATTCAACCTGGAGACAATAACTAGGTTATAGGTTAGAGGCTAACTGCTTCATCAACTCTTCAAATATTTTCACTCACATAGTCAATTCTGTGAAAGTCTCTAAAAACAAATATCTGCATGCAGAATCTGTTGGCAGTGGATCAAGATTTTGGTATTGCGCTCTGGTTTCCATTTGTAGTCTGGGTCAGGTTGCTGTAGTGGTGCTGCCAAGGGATGACCAAGGGGGGGGCACTGCCATCCTGATACAATCACTGGCCCCCCTTCATGAAAATAATCAAAAATTAACACTGCAAGCAGTGATGAATGGGCTCCATGAGACTTTTTTGTATGTCTTATGATGCTACATATGTCTACCAATTTTTGTACATGTTGGTAAAACATACGACTGAGGCTGCTTTGTTGAAAGTTTGTAGGGGGCGCTACTGAGCCAATTTTTGAAATAAGACTTGGAGAACCATAAAAAATTTTCTGGTAACTTTTCTGGTAACTGTGCAAACTTTCATGAGTTTTCGAGCATGTTAAGCCCCTCAAAAGACTGATTTATTTCAAGGTAGAAGGAGAAGAAGAAGAATTACTTCTGTTTCAAGATGGTCCTTGCACTGTGTGGTGCTTGTGCCCTAATTATAGCTCCTGCGCTACAATGGGTCTGGTCGGGCAGTTTGAGGAGCAAGATGAAGAACAATGGCTAATTGTGACCCAGTTGAGCTATTCATGCTGGAAACCCCCTATGGATAAAGAAACTGTATGTAAAGCCTTATAGCTCAGCTAAACATACCTGTAGTGAAGTGTTCAGAAACAGAGGAAGAAGGTGGAGGAAGAGGAAGAAAAGGAAGAAGACAAATAAATCCATGAGGATCCATCAGTAGAACTTTCTGGGCCAGAAATATCATTAATCCTTGAAATGTCTCTGAAACCATGTGTTTCTAACCCACACAACACAATGTCAGATGAGGCAAAAGCATGTTTAATCTGCACCACCTGGGACCTGAACTCACAGGCTTTATTCACCAGTGATAAGTTGTTATTAGGTTGAGCTACATCACCAGTGTAGAATTCAGAGGTGACTGCGGCAAAAACTCAGTTACAGGACAAAACTCTGAGAATTTGCAAACTCCATCTAGACGACATAGGAAACATCTGGAATGTCTTTTTACAAAGATTGATTGATCCATAAGTGAAGAAATTATGTTTGAAGATGCTCTTTTCCATTGATCACTACAGGCTACATGATGGCAGAATTCAAAATGCTGTAAAGAAATTCAGTTTTTGACATACACTGCTGAAATCTAACAGACTTTATCTCCCCTGACATCAAAAGTCAGTTTTTTTTTTTTAAATGAACATTGGAGCTTTACATAGCAATGATTTGCAGTAGCCCTTAAAGTACAGTTTACAGTGATGCATCTTGATGCACAGTAAACTCAGTTTTGAATAAGTCGAAAATCAGTTCAATGTGTTTGTGTAGAACGCTCTGAAGATGCTATGTATTAAGTTTGGTGTGAGTTGAGCTAAAAAATGTAGTTAGGAATAGTTTAAATTAGTTGTTAAGTTTTTGATAAAAATGGAGTGATGGACTTTATAATTCACACTAGACTGGATTTCACACAAGTGTCTTCACGGTTGTAAATTGTGAATTTTCATAAATTTTCAAAGCGTTAAACTTTAGACAGTCACTCATGACTATTGGCCCCCAGTTCTCTTTGAGGATGTTTAGCATGAGACTGGACCTATTGGTTTATTTTCGTGCATGGGAAGTTAGATTTCCTCGGAAGGAGAAGGAGAAAGAGGAGAAGAAGGATATTAGCAAATACAAGAGGGATTGCCAGCAGAGATGCCCGGACCCTAATAATTTGAGGTCTTGTAAGTTCTTTTGTTCCTTACAATCAATGTGCCTCTTCAAATTAAAGCTCTGTATTTGTCCTATTAAGGTAAAGTACCACCAACCTATTTGAAGAGTTATTTACATGTATTCAGGTACATATACACATTAAAACAGGATTGTTATGGAACTCGACATGTTAACTGGACACGTACCAGTCTGTGCACATCAGATAATTAGTAACTGTAAAATAAGAAGCCAAAATATATATTAGTACACAATTCCATAACTCTCATAATGGCATAGTTTTCAACAGACACAGGACTTTGACCCAGGAGGTGTTTGAGACCAACAAACAACAGCATCGGTTTTCATTGTTTGTGCCACTCAAAGCATGTTTTATAGTGACACACCACTGCCTTTCTAGCCGCATTTGTGCCAAACAAAGCCTTGTGTTTTTGTAGTGACATGTGCAATCTTTTCCCACCCATAACCAAGTAGGTTTGTTGCCTAAACCTAACTGCCAACCCCTCCTGCATCAAGACACAAAGCAAGAGGCTGCCTTCAGCATTATTATAGAAACACTGGGGCTTTTGACCAAGTGGCACATTATGATGGGTAGGGATGAGATCAGGTTGAGAGGTGGAACGCATTGGCTGAAGGCAATCTTGGAACCCATCTGTAACGTCTGATGACAATTAAGCCTTATGTTAGCTTTTTTTTTTTTTTAAAAAAGTTTCTGCATTCATATACAAATATGTGTTTACTGACTACTGTGCTAAGCTGGATAGATATCACTAGAGGATATTTAGAAAATAGTCATTTTAGTAGTACATTAGGGGAATGGGCCCTGTAAATAGCCAGGGAGAGAAGCCATGGTGTATCTGAGGGGTAAAAAAGTTAATCTCTGTGAAGCATTAAGTCCCACAACACAGTAAAACTCCAAATAATTAATATGCATCTCCCCAAATACTTTGTTTATATTGTTGACAAAATGCATGTGCACAAAAATGCCACTACAGCAATGCTGTGAGACTTTGAATCTGAGCAGTGAAACTGAAAAAATAAAAAGCTGTAATAACAAACACATTTTTCCTGCTGCTGTGTGCTGGCTACAGATATTTAATAAAGTACAAGAAAAAGACTTCTACAAACAATTGAAAGCAATAAACAAAACTTCAGTTTGCCTATTAACATTTTGGCAAAACTCATTATCAGTGAAACAAGAAAACATTAGTGAGCCTCATTAATTAAACCTGTCTTAATTGCATTTGAAACTGTAGCTTTATTGACAATTTAATTTATAATAGATGAGACATTGTAGAACATAAGAAAAGCAACTCTATACATACGAGAAGTGTGTTTTGTGTTTTTGGAGGGGTCTGTGTGCATGTCGCTGTTAACACTTTCCTCGGCAGAGTATTATCTGAAAGTTGCCAGCCACTGGCAGCATTTTTGATGATATTCACTGATCTTTCAAGACCCACAGAATAATTTTTTTCTGTCAATATGTAAACAGTTTATTCATCAAACTTAAGAGGAGAACGTCTGTTTTTAAACACAGAAAAAACATTTTATTTTATTCCTTTTCTTTTTCATCAACACTTAAATTTGCGCATTTTCATAAAAAAAACATAATTTCAGACAAAAAGCTGAGAAAAATGCATATTTGTCAAAGAATGTCATTTTCAAGTACAAAATAAATTTCACATTTACTTTTTTTTTTCTCATTTCCTTGTCAGCTTGAATTGTTTAAATGGAATTAATAATATTATTCTTAATAATAATAATGATAATAATGAAAATAATATTCTCTTTGACGTATAGCGGAACATGTTGTCATGTTCAGTGTCAGTACTGTTGTCTTCCACTCCTTTGTGGTCGTCTTGTCCGTGTGTCGCTGTCACCATCATGGAGATCCCGTTTTGTCCCACCAAACTCATTTGCTTCTTTGTCCAAATCGAATTCAGAGTGGTGATCAAACAGGAATTGTTGTAGTCCAAGTCCACCAACATGAACTTTTCCGTCGGTGCTGGCATTTTTGTGCGGTTTTAAAGCTACTACATCTCTGTAAACAACATCTAACCGTTTCCAGGGCATCTTCCTCTTTGTATGTTTTTGGACACTGAAGTGCTGTTCTATTTCACAGGATGTGTAACAGCGCCCCCAGTATTATAACAGTGAAAACATGGATTGCCGGAAAAGCTCGTCAATGTTGGGGATTGTGTTAATTTGTGCAGCAACTTTGTTTATGACCAAATACCTGCAATACTAATTCCCATTAGCCACAGACATTCTCATTAGCCTCAGCTTGTTTTGGTTTGTTTACTTTCTTGTGTTGCTCGCACATGTTCGAAATAAAAAGCAAAAGCAAAGCAAAAGCAAAAGCAAAGCTGCATTTTGTATTAGAGGCGTATTTGCAAATGTTAGCATTGGATCATGCTAAAATGGTGAACATAGTAAAACTTATACCTGCTAAAAAGAGCATGTTAGCTTTGTCATGGTGTAAATGTTGCCATGCTGATGTTAGCAGTGAGCTAAAAATACCACTATGCCTAAGTATAGCCTGACTGTGGATTGTAAGCATAAGAGCTTTTATTGATGCAACAGTGAGACCAACTTCAATGTGATCAAACCAGTCGATTTCAAAGTGTTGCATCTTATGTTAAAAATAATAAATAACAATATTCTGAAGAAATCTTTGTGCAGTGTATCAATCCATATCTGTCAGCTTGCACACTTGAAGTGATAACAAGCCAGCTGTGTTAAGGACAGTTGTCTTCATCCTCTAAGACCAACCAAGAGCCTCAACCACTGAAGGGCATCTGCTGACAACCACGGCTCCACTGAGGAGAGAGATATCCTCAGAGCCCTACACACCAGCCTCCCATCCATCCACCACTGATTCTTAATCCTGTCTGTAAACTGAACGCAGTGGGGTGTCCTGACCGCTTATGCCACCCATACTCTTAACCCCTCGCCTCGAAGTGTACGCTGATTTAGAGCATGAATCATCAGTGTAGGATTATATGGAGTGAGTCATGTCAGCCAAGGGATGCCCGCTGTGCTTTTCAAAGGATGTGTTGGCGGAAATATTTTGTAATGTGCGTGGTTGGTTGGACATTTACTGGAGGATACATAGTTGTTAGGGCAGAGACCCAAGGATAAATATAGCAGGTCCAATTTCACTGTAACAAAAGTTGCTTCGGGAAATGCTAAAATAAGGGAAAATAAACTTGCTTTTTTCTTTTGTGTGACCTTCAAGACAAAATTATAGTCGCCTTTGACTTTGTGCTTTGACTCTGCACATCTAACTAAACACATTTCTGAGACAGTCATATTGTACATCAAGAGAGTGCACAGCAAAGTCTCTTGCTGCTATTGCTGTGATTTTCAAAGATTCTTTGCTATATATACAGTACATTATGCTTCCTTTGAGTCGTGAGCTCATGGTCACAACATTGAAAGTCGTGTACATGATATTAGAGTTATTCCAGGACCAGAATCAGAAATGCCCTGCTTCTGCCTAAAATGATATTGGGTATCTGGGGGTATGCGTGTCTATTCACCATTCTGAAACCAGGTAATTCATTAATTAGCTCTAAAGTAGTTTAACTACAGGGTTAGCAGTTAGGGTTAAAATCAGTTCTTCTTTGCTTCTCTAAAACAGTAGTTCAGACAGCAGGTTGGGTTTCTGGCAACTGCTGTTTTAGAGTTGCCTAGAAAAATTGATTTCTGGTAGCCATTAGCAAAATATCAAATTAAATAATAACAGAAAGTTCGATGGCAGTCATCCTGTCGATGTTTTTGTTCACAGTTTTTCAGATGATTTAACCTGAGTTGTGGAATACAGCTATGATAGCAATCATTTCATATTCATACAGGGTTAGCGGTGGTGTACTTGCCTAGGTCTAGACCTTTAAATCCACCTACTCCACTGCGCCTAGTTTACTGTCCACAGAACGGGGTTTCATGCAGACATTGTCAGAACAAAATAGAACAGGCTGCAGTGAGAGTCTCTCTTGATAGGATATTTAAAAGTAGCAAGTTTGTGCATTTAGTACTTCTCAGACAAGCTTGGGGGTTTAATGTTGCCGGAGCCCACAGGAACAATGCTCTGTGACACTTTTCTTTTGAGGATTAGAATATATGCAGTTCACATAACCCAGTCAAAATTAATATATATATAAACTCTTGAAAATCCACATAACTAAAAGTGTGTTTCAGATAAAAACTAAAGTAATGACAAAGCATCATTTTATTTTATAGTTACAGTCTACTAATAAACCTCTCCACAGTATGAACAGTGGTTACATGAGCCTCACAACCAGCCACAACTCAGCCCTGAGCAGAGTGACCGTCCTCTACTGACCAATCAACAGACTGCAGTGTTCACAGCTCCACCTTTTAGCACCAGATCTGTGTGCTAGGTACCCCAACAGAGGGGGGACCAAAAATGGGGACGATACAGAACGGTTCCATTGGTACCATCCACAACTTTTCATTGTGAAAATGGAAAAAATGCGTACCTGACTGAAGTGAACCGTACTGCTCAGTGGAAGCGGGGCTTAAAAGTGGACTTCATGTCAGACTGAAGGTTTAAATGCAGTGTAATGAGTTGACAGTTATGTCTGTTATTAGGCAAGTAAGTATCAGATCAGTGCTCGGTATCAGTAGATATGCAACTTTGGGCATCAGAATCGGTATTGGGAAGGAAAAAAGATATCGGAACATCTTTGAAAGATATGCATGGCGTTTAAGTGGTTAAGTCATACAACACTGCTGCTAGGCAACGGCAACATGGACACCACTGCCGGTGTCTAGAAGCCTTAGAAGCTTACAGTTTTCCTAGCTACCGTAATGCACGAAATGCAAAGACATAATGAGGAGGAAAATGAGGAAGGAGATGGGGGGTGTTGGGAATGTCAACATTTCCATCAGACATAAAAAAAAAAAACATGGAAGAAAACTTTCTATTACTAAAATGACAATATATTAACTTATCATACACCAAAAAACAAACGCACATGGCCACCGGCATTTCTGAAAATGTCTGCAAATCAACACTACGTGTGAGCTCGGAGCTTTCAGAAAATGTCCACGTTCATGTGAACTCATCTCGTTAACAAAGAAACCACGACCCCATTTGAAGGCAGCATTAGCATATATCAGATTGTGATGATGACTAGCAATTAAGTTTATGTCTGTTTAAATGTGATAACAGGGAGATGCTAATGAGAGCTAGCGGTTGCCACAGGTTAGATGAGGTGCTTTGATAGTTGTTTGCAAAGTTAGTTGCTATGCACCAAGTTGATATACTATCCTACCTAGGGTGTGTTTAGATCTTGGCTTTCCGCCCAGTGCATCAACCTCCTCCCTCTCTCATCTTTCTCAGCCATCTTCCCATCTTATTTATCTGTTCGGCTTTGTGCACGATGAAGGGGCATTACTCAGCGTTCAGATACACAAACACATCTGATTGTAACGGCTTCCGTGTTGTTCGCTTTCATCCCCTGCGTTTAGCCGCTCAACATCACCCGCAGTCTTTTCAGATGGAGATATGGTAAAAAATAATTTCATTAACTCCCACTGTTATGTTTGTGCCGATCGCACCGCAGTTCAAATTGAGGGAGACGTGGGGAGGGATGGAGAGACTCTCTCCTCCCCTCTTCCTCCTCCCTCCCCTCTCTCAATCTCTCATCACATACTGCGGCTCCTCCCTCCACCTTGCCCTTCTCCGGATCCCCTCCCTTCCGCTGTGCCTCTCTTTCTCTCCGTCTCCATCCCTCCTTCATTCTCCCTCAATCTTTCAGCCTAGCTGAGACTAACAGAAGATACACCCTCCCTATGTGTGTGTGTGTGTGTGTATGTGTGTGGCTTGCTGTGTGAACCGCATGTGTCACTGTGTATACACGTGTGGCTTCGCAGCTGACGGGAAGGACTCATGAAGTGCTCTGGACTTGGATATCAGATCCTTCTCCTTATGCATATTTACCACATTTTCTTCATTCTCAACACCCTCAAATCCTCCTATTAAAGAATCTCATTTTTCTCCTCTCGGGGCAGCATCTCGATGGAATCTTCAATCCTTTCCCCAGTATCTTGGATTTAATGAGCAGCCACCGTGGAATGAAGCAAGCAATTTCTGGATTCCCTTCGTTACAGCTCTGGTAAGGATATCTCTCTCTCCTGTCTCCTCCTCTCTCTCACACTCTCTTTCTGTATATCTGTCTCCTTTTCTTGCACTTCCTACCTGATTCACTTCTCATAACCTATTGACAGGTGCAAGCGGTACACATTATGGGATAGGGGGGCAGTTAAATGAAGCAGAGCAAGCTATTTAGGACATGGAGAGGGGGAGAAAATGAGGATGGGCTGGCTGGGGAGTGTGTGAGAGTGAAGGGACAGAATCAGGGAACAGAAATGTGTGCAGACACCAGCAGTGTTGCTCATGCTCTTAGAGGCTGGAGGGAAAAATGCTCCACTTGGTACTTGCTATTGATCTGCTGTTATTTTCAGCTCCCATCCCTCAGAGACAACTTTGCATGGTCTACCTGACAGTGATATTATTGGATTTTGCCCATCTGTGAACACTGTAAGAAGGGTGCTCTGTCATAATAAGGAGGCAAATTCTGATTCTGTGAGTGAAATGGCTGCATTTAACATTTTCATGTGTGTGCTGACTTCTGCTCACAGCATGAGAATGTGTGAATTTGTGTTGGTACAGAGAGTGTGTGTGTGCTCGATGTGCCTATGTAGGTGTGATGCGACAAGGTGCGACTTCCTTCTTTGGATGCTTGTCTGCATACCTACACATATTCTCGTAGAGACCTCCTCCTCAGCTGAAGTGGGGGGTGAGAAATTGCAGCTTCCCGCCATGTTGATTTGTCTGATTACCTGATAGGGCCTTTTGACAACAGCTCTGACTTGTAAAGAGATCATCTGACACTAATTTGAGATGGCTGACTTGCAGATCACAGGCATGTGTGCAGAGGAAGACATCTAGTTTTACGATGTTTGTTATCGTTCTTATCTTAAGGAATATATAATGCTAATCACATATACCTGCCGTGTTTACTTCACCTTTTTTTTCTTTTTGTCAGTTGGAGGCACGAGGTAAAGTTGATGTTGCTATTTTGGTCCCCTCTGCATGCTGGATGAGCTTCTTTCCTTTTATCTTTACTGCTGTCTTGTTATTAATTCTCTGTTCATCTCCCTCTCTTGTCTCAATGAACTCTACGGGGAGGGGAGTAAAGAGAGACTGTTATAAAGGAGAGGGCGAGAGATGTTGGAACACAAGAAAGAGAAGGGGGAAACTGGTAGTGGCACTGAAAGCAGAGAAGAGAATAGGAGAGAGGTGCTAGTAGAAGGTGAAGTGGGTAGAGAGCAAAGGAGAGAGGATATAGCAATGGAAGATTGACAGGAAGCCAGAGACAAGAGGACGAAAGGGACAGCGAAGGAGAGAGTGTTGTGCTAACAAGCTTCAGAAAGAGCTTTTAGGCAGGCAAACCTTTTCCGAGGGCTCAGGTTTTGGGAAGGGGGGGGTCATTTTACACACACTTCCACGCTCTTCAAAGGAAAACATGATAGATAAGCCACGGGCCTGCACCTCACACATGCCTGGCTGCATTTCCTGTAAAGGACATCAATATTTATCACATTTCCTATTTCAGAGAAGAACCCATGATAACACCGAAGGGTGGAACAATAATAAAAGATAAATCAAATTACCCCACCTTGGGTAGACCTTCTCCTTCTGTTTCATTTGTAATTCCTTTCCAGCACTTAGGCAAGGTCGACTGATGCTCTGTTGCATATTGAAATACAGGTGCAGCCACAGTGGTTGCATCGCAGGGCTTCTGGCACATTGGCAATGATAGTTGTGAAACATATATTTAAGCAGATTGGATTTAATGCAGAGAATTGAAAGGTTTTGCATCATTAACATATCATATATCCAGTCACTGCTTATTTTGTCTTAATTCTTTATTAGTTCCTACAGCCAAGCTGAAAATGAGTAATGCAATATCAGCTTGGATTTAAGGGTTTTGAATAAACAACATGGATCTGATTTTGCATAGTGAAGCTTTCATGGGGGTTTTAGAGCGGATGAAAGATGGAATCAAGATGATATCCCAGGATGCATCACTATTAGATTCAGAGCTGATCCCCCATATTTTTGAACCAGAGGTATTCTGCTAATTGATTGGTTTATTTGGTAATTATTAAGTGATGTCTCCCTCAGGCATATACACGCACATACGCACACACACACACACACACAGGATGTGCCTTAGTGTGGCTAGCAGGAGTCATTTTTATCCTTCTCGGCTGCAGTAAAAGCTTGCCATGCAGTGGGTGACTTGCATCCGAGAGTGACTCACAGTGCCCATGAATGCTCCTCCACCCACAGCCAGGCACCATTGATACTGCCCATCACCAAATGAGAAGTTAACAACTCATTTTTCCTCAACCTCCAAGGCAATTATTCTCAAGGCCGTTATAGCAAATGATGGTTATTACCGATGTGGTTTCATGATTTACCATGATGCATGAAATGAAGTTGGCAAATTTGTCACAGCAATTCAGGGCTAATGGTGTCCGTAGTGGTGGGCTAGCATTGTTAAGTTTTGTGGAGATGAGCTCCTCATACCCGTGTCGTGTCTTGCTAGACACAGTTTAACACATAGCCATTGTAAAAATGTTTTAGAGCTGTTTTGATCCTTTTGCTAATACCCAGTCAAAACACTATATAACCAAGGATTTATCCCTAAATGTAAAACTCAATAGCTCTCACTATGATGGTTAAAAGTAAATTCAATTAAACAAGCTTTAATGCACCCCTAGATAATGACCATCTGCAACCTAAACAGAATGAAAGATTAGCTAATCACCACTAATTAATTCAAAATCCAGATGAATTTATTTATTTTTTATCACAGCTAACAGCTAATAAGCCTTAGATACAGGAAGGAGGACTATTATTTTTTTAATGAATAATACTGATGTCCTATTAGTGTCTCATATAAATGCAAACTGGGTTAACAAATCATTAATAAACACATTTCAATATAATGTAGTCCAGTGCATCATCACCTCGAACGCCTGCCTCAATAAAGACTATACGGTTGAGTCAGCTTCTCTATTTCTAACAAAATGTTACCGAAAACTTCACATACAAAGCTTGTCAAAGGGAAGGTCTTTGAAAATATGAGCAATTAGGATCGGATTAGGGTTAGAGGCAGTGTTGTAGTGAGAACCACCTACACCGTGGCCAAGTCATGACCAAGACGATTGTTTCGAATCTGAGACAAGACTAAGACTTTGAGAGGCTGAGATCAGATCAATACCAAGAGCAGACCAGTTTGCGTTTCACACATGCAAACCAGAGGCCTCAAATTGATTTAAAGATTCACATTCCCGTAAAAACACCCACAGAAAACATGAAGTTTCCTCTTTGTTAATCACTTATATAGCTATACTGTATATATGTGTGTATGTACTGGTGTGCAATGAAAGATGTCTTGATAAAATGATCAAAAGGATTTGCAGAGGTGAATTTTATGAATTGGAATTTTCCTTTGTTTTCTATGAGCAAACAAATACAAGCAAACACTGAGAAGCTAAAATCAACTTAACCATGGGTACTTGGTACTCCTTTTTTTGCACAGATAATTTAGTGATATTCCCACAGTTGTGGTCTTTACTGGTTTTAAAATAAAATCCAGATTCCCTTTGTCTGAGATCAAGACAAGACAGAGACTTTCCAAAGTGATCTTGAGACTGCTTCTAGTGACCAAGAACAATCTGGAGTACTGCAGCACCAGTTGAAGATGAGTTAGACAGGAGTTTGAGTACAAAATATCTAAACAATATCTGTAATTAACTCAAATATTGATCTTATAGTTTGTGAGTTGGACATAAATTGTTAACCCCTGTGGGCTTCTGGTCATGTGTTTTATGTGAACAAGCGCCACATTTCCAAAACAGTGCATCAGCCATGGGCTTGTTCTGATGCCAAGGTGGCTGAGTGCCTCTGTTGACAATTCATACAAATTTCATACATTATTTAATATATGTGATGTAGTTACTGTAATGACTTAGCACTAGAGCTGGCTAGACAATTATCTGAGGCATCCATATGCTGGAACAGATCATTATTATTCACAGCATGCAGGAATAGGAAGAGGAGTAGTCTTGTTTTAAACAATGCGGCTGATACGATAGAGGACCGAGGAGAAAACCCTGAGGAACTCCCTCACAGATTAATTGCTATCAGCCTGAATAACCTGAGTCTTATCTTCTTGGTTGTTCAACAATCAAGCAGAATAATAAATGGAAAAGTCTATATTTTAAAGATATTTAAACAAAAACAAATAATTGACTAAAGTAAAAGACTGGATTACTCATTTTAATTACAGCTGGGCGATTGTATGGTTTTCCCCCGGACTGATTGATAAAAAAGTGTGTTCTTATATTACTTCATCCAAATGGGATTTTAGTTGGCTGAAACTGATAAGATCCATCTCCAACCAGTGCAATATCTTCTCCTTTTATGAGACATAAAATAAAAGCAGTATCCAAATCACTGAAGTGTTATTTTATCTAATACAAAAAAAAAGATGTGTTATCTTTTCTAGATTCAGCAACTTGCTCCACACTCACACATTCACATGCACTTGCATTTGGGATTAGTCGAATGCAGCTGTAGTCTGCAGCAGTTGGGGGTTAAGGACATTACTCAGCAGTTGTTGATGTTGGATGAGAGAGCAATATTTGTTCACTTCCCCTGCCTAGTTTTTTCCGGCCGGCTGAGCGAATCTAAATGGTATAAATTGGAAATTGTATAAATAATTCAGGAACGGCTTTTATCTTCTGTATTTGGAGGCATTACTAGGCCAACACAATAGTGATTCTTGTATGTTACAGTCTCAGGAAAGGATGCAACCCTCCCTGACCTTTTGTGCATTCTGTTGTTCTACAAAATCATATCAAATGCCTCCACTGGTGCCCTAGTTTTCATTTGGGATACATTGCCTCTATGGAAATTGTTTCAAAGAGCAAATCAAATGTTATTCAGACTTGTGTTCTTGTTCCTCATGATGAAATAGGGCAAAGGATTATGAATCTGCATTAATTCGCTCATCTGTTCATTCAAACACTTAAAATAAACCAGTGGCTAAACTTCTAGATGGTTTCTTTGGTTATCCATGTGACATGTGCAAAATCTCTGAAGCCACTGATTAGATTAGAGGGAATTTAGGGAAATGAAAGCTTTTGCAACTGCACTGCAGCATTTTCAGAATTACAATGAGTGGCCCAGGAGGAGTGCTACAGTTACAAGGGAACATATTAGTTACTGATTGGCCAATATGGGCCCTACATTATTTATGAAGGAAGACATATTTAATGTCATCACTGACTCAGAGAGACAAATTCACTAATTCGACAATCATTAGACTATTTACTGATTTTTTATAATGCTTAATATGATCCAATAGATTAGAAAGAGACAAGAAAATGTTCGCTTTGCCGACCCATCCATTCACTCTTTAGTATATGAGGATGTACAATGACTGTTGGCTGTGAAAGCGTACACAAGCAAAAAATAAAAAAAAGCTCATCCAATTTGTAATATTTGTTTGTAGTGAATAATCTGAGAACTAGAACATGCACAAGCCTGTTTACAAATGTGGCATGATGACTAGGTCTCATCTGAAGCGGGATTTATACTTGTGCATCAGCTCTATGCAGAGCTAATGCCATAGCCTACACATTAGGTCGTTGTGACCATTTACGCTTGTGCGGTGGTGTGTCTGTGTCACTCTGCAGTTACACCTCCAAACCACTAGTTGCCGTTGGAGTTTCTGTGAAGTGCTGAAAAGTTTAGTTGATTCAAAACACACCCAAAACACATATTAAATAAGGCTTAATAGCGACAATTTCAAACACGGCTTCGGCTTCACTATAACTCGCAGCATTCACAGACAAAGCATTTGTTTTTAGCTAGACACATTTTCCCCACAAATACAACATGCTAATGTTTTTAGCACAAGCCTATGGCATTTTACATTGTATAAATTAGCCTAGCGGCTATCGGACTTTTTTGCTATTCATATGAAGCCAGGGACAACAGCAACATTTAACTAAGGTAACATTGCAAAACTTGGCTCCATTACAACTCACAAGGTTCATCAAGAAAACAACCGTCTTCTACTAAACACGTTTTCCAAACAAATACAACAGGCTAATTTATAAGCACAAGCCTACAGCATTTTACATTGTATAAATTAGCCTAGTGACTAGCAGAGATTTCCTCTGCTCATATGAGGCCAGGATGAATCACACACAATATTTAAAATGCTATTTTGTGGAATTGTCTTCACAATGTATTGTTTCTTATCTGTGAAATTAAAGTAAATAAAAGTTTCTTTTCCACTGAGGGAAATGGTTTCAGCTTACAAAAATAAGCAGGATGGTTGAATCGCTGCAATGGGTAGTTACATTTCTGAGAAAGTGCATGTCAGGCTGCGGCGTAGGTGATGGCCTCAATTCGACACAGAAGTATAAATGCCGCATAAGTCTGAATTATCTAATTTATTTTCTCCCCAATGAAGCCTGACCTTTAATTTATTGATTTTAATGTAAAGATTATTTCTCTAAAATGCACTTTCATGCACTTGAATAATATCAGTGTGATCTCATCTCTACTTGTCATATTTTGCTGCTTGGGCAGAAGCCCCAGACATTACTAAGATGACGTCAAGGGCAGCCTTTTGCATTGTATCTTAATGTGGAAGGGGTTGGCAGTAAGAAGTGGTCAGTGGTTAGGTTTAGGCAGCTAAAACTACTTGGTTATAGCTAGGAAAGGATTGCGAATGTTGCCAAAAAACATCCGGTTTTGAGTGCCATTAACGTGGCCAGAAAGGCAGTGGCGTGTTGCTAAAAAACACCCAGCTATGTGTACCACAAACACCGCAACCAGTGTTGTTGTTTGTTGGTCTTGAACACCCCTCTCCTAGGTCAAAGTACGGTGTTCCTTGGACCTGTCCACATCCCCTCCCACCCACCATTAGCAGACTTTGATGCTCTTAAAACTACATCCGTTCCTCTGAATTTCAAATAATGATGCGGATGGGTTTACATAAGAGTTGGTGGAAAGCCCAGTGCGTCTCACACAGATGCTAAACAGTGCCCCGGGATTCTGCCCAAGTGGCGTATTTTTAAGCTCTGGGAGTGAGACCAGGCTGATAGTGTCTGTCTGTACTTCCTGTACTGTATTTACACCTCCAAAATGGAGTCACATGAGCCAGTGCTGCTCGTGTTTATTAGAATCATACAGGGAGAGGAAGCACCAGCTTTCTCACTTCAGTTTTTGACACTAACGCACAGCCAAGTGAAACTGCTTCCAGGAGATAGTGTTGCTGAGGAGTGAGTGAAGTACGCATGCAATGAGGAGTGAGACACCTGAAGAGAACCCTTGGATTTTACTACAGCTCTACTCAAAGTTACATACATTTCTTTCTGCCTAATCCCGAGGAGTTGGCCTCACTGTGTTAAATCACCGTTCAATCTCAATTGACAAAGTCTCTGGCATTTCGTCCCACCTGTTAGTTTTGTCGAAATTGTTTGTGCCAGTCCGTTACTGACAGCCGAATGAAAGGACAAACAATACTGCTGGGTTGAAGCTCAATAGATTCTCTTTGATTGCTGGCACACATAGCGAGCCGCCTACTGAAATTGAGGGGGAGGTCAGATTGGAGGAATCCCAAATGTTCATCCAGATGCTCCTGGGTTTTTTTTTTTTTTTTCTCTCCAGCGGATGTGAGTGAAGAGATTGTGTGGGGTTTTTAGCTGCTAGCTTCCACATGCAAAGCTATAGCCCAGTATTAATAGAAGTGCTGCTTGATATTTATGGTAAATCTTTATTTTCCTCTGGGTGTCTAAAAACAACAAACTGCAAACATTTTACTATGCTGGGGTTAACCTCCCGCTCAGTTGCAAGTATTATACTGAAAGAGCTTTGTCCAACAGTTGACAGTTAACACACATTTTATCTTAATTTAATTCCTCCACTATGATGCTCGGCTCAGCCCGCCTTGAATTTGAATTAGTCAGAAAGCGTGGGACAAAACAGCAGAGGCAATTTCTTTTTTTGCACAATCTATGAGGTGTGCATGTGAGTGCCGGTGATTTTCACACCTGTTAGACAATTCAGTGTGCCACTTGATTCTGTATCAATATGTGGTTTAGGACATTTTTCACACTCCCCAAAGGTTATCTATTTTAGACAATATGTGGGCCTTAATGTGTGAAGAAAACTGAGACCATCTGTATGCAGGATTCATGAGCATACAGCCTTTGAAAATGGTAAATGTCAGTGAGTCAGCATGGTGATGACTTACAAACGGGCATTATTAAAATATTGCGTTCTTGGCTGGCTGACATCACTTTTCAATCTTGAAATTGGTCCTACCCCCTCCACCCATGCACAAACAAACACACACTCACAGTTGGAGGTAAATTAAAAATAATAATACATTTAGTCGAGACCTCTCCCTCGGCCCCCAGCGTGTGTGTTACTCTGATGCCCCGGAACACACGCTCCTTACAAATCCCGCTTTGTGACTAATATTTCCAAAGCTGTAACACTCACAGCTTGCTTGGAAACATGCTAAAACAAGATATAATTAAACCATGAAAATAGTATTTATTTGTTTTAGATAAATTTCAGGCTCAAAAGAGCTAGTCTATTACATAAGCACAGCTGGGTGAGAGGTGCCTCTTCCACGAACATCGCTCCTGGATCATTTCCCAGTCCTGACTGTACTGAAGTCTCCACTATGATCAGCGTCAGTTGAGAGTGAAAACACAGGCTAAAGCAAGCTGCCAATATTTCTAATTATCATGGATGATGCACCCAGAGCTCTATTTTTGGACGAACGCAGCAGGAGAAAGCAAGGGATGTTACTCTCATCTATGAAATCTAAAATCAAAGCATGTTTTCTTTTTCAACTGATATTACATGTCAAGGCCAGGTCATAATCAAAATTAGCAGTAGGTATAAAATGAGATGTCGAAAATTAGAATCGGTATCACTTGTTTGGCACTCAGTCCAACGAGGGCCCAAGGAAATTACATGGTTAATTGGATGGCTTTCAAAATGACACATAAGAGTGCGATTGTTGTATGTAACAGGAGGACGGATGTGTGTTTCATTTTCACGGTCAAATGAGTGTGTGTATTAGCTTGTTAGTAAGTAGCTGAGCTTGTAGAATGAGACATACTGTAAAAACAGAAAGTAAACAAGGTTGTTGACAAGGGAGGCCTGATCATCATAAACAGACACAAGCCTCTGCAAAAGTTTGATTCTGAAAATAGGCAACAGGGATAGATGCTCATGATTTGTAGCACTGGCCCCACGGACAACAAGCCCCTAAATTTGGTTGCCAAAGTGCATCTTTGATGGCCCAAATATAAAACAATAGCCTACAGAGGTCATTTAACTAAATTCAACACAACCTCACATAAGTCTGGTCAAATGTCGACACTGATAGAAAGTGTCTGTAACTTCAAACTCAAAGTAGTTTCAGTGTAACCTCCAAACTACAATCAGCTGAAGTACTTAAGTAATGTTTTGTTTATTTTAGGGATGCACGATCACATCGGCACGTCATCTGTATCAGTAAATATCGACCTTAAAATGAACTGTGAGGATCGGCCAATATGCTTTTTCTTTATTTGCACAATATTACATATATTGAAAAGTACTGTGTTTCATGTCTCCATCTGCTGGTGGGCCATCATGATAAGAGTATGCATGCATAATATGATGTTAATTCCACTTCAGAAGAGACTTGATCACTAAAATTAGGTAGGGAAAAGGTAGATATATCAATATCGGTTATCAGTCAAATGGGTTGTTATATCTAGGCATATTGGCTATCAGCAAAAAATCCAATCCACTCACTGTTTAACGCTTTATGTTCCTCTGAAGAGATTTTCTCAGTCTTGCTCTGTTTAGCTCTACTAGCTTGGTTAACTGATGGCTCTGTCAGCCACATACTGCAGAACTCTGCTGCCCACCAGTTGCTAACAGCTAACTGGCTCTTCTACCAATGATATCAGGTGCTCCGTTGTAGTTTGCCATGTGCCAGTAATACATACATACAAACCCCCTTTGTGCTGGAAGATCTCTGTTCATCCCAAACACATTTTCTGTCATCACTGTGATGACGGGACGCCAGTGGTCGTAAACCCTGGCTAGCCAGGGAGGAGTACTGTTTGCCTTTCTTTGCAGAATGTTGAACTAAAACACGCAGATGAGTGAGGATGTTTGTAGACCTGTAATATTGCGTTGGTGAAGGGTCCAGTTTGGGGATTTTTATTTATTTAACCTTTGTTTAGACAGGTAATCTTATTGGGATTCATTCTCAAAAGAGAGTCGACAAAACTTAGTGGCCACAAGGGGCTGTGGCCACTGAGCAACTGTTTATGGCCCTGGGCCATCAAGTCAAAGTTAATGTTGAAACCTGGGTAATATCATTAAGATATTGTGACAACTTGTGCTTCACAGATGACAAGAAGTAGTTCTGAGCACTGTCAGTTCTTATCAACATGCAACAGATGAAACTCAAATACAGCTTGGGTCATGAAGTGGGATAGCCAGCTCTCTAATGACAAACAAATGACAATAACTAGCATAAATCATCATGTTCTGAACAGACACAGCATAGACAATAACAACAAAAATGGCATTGCAAACTACAAACTACTCAGTCCAGCATGATGGGAAATGTGAGCTTCGCTTGAATATCTTTAGTGGTGCTACAAAAATGATCAAAACATCCCTGAGTTCACTGAAACAGAAGATGAAAACACAGACATGGTTGATCTTGTTGGTTTGAAAATTACTCTGTAGTGCTGTGAAAAAAAGGAAAATAAGATGACCTGACCAGCCCTATAGAAACACATTGCATCTGTAAAAGAACTGACATGAAGCAAAAAATGCAAATGTGGCTCACGTAAAAAAAAAAAAAAAAAAAAAAAAAAAAATGCCACTAGTCCGTGAGCTGGCCTGAGTAACTGTCACTGTGTGTGTGCATTTTAACAGGTTTCAGGCAGTCCAGGGTTTTTATGTGATAGAAAAAGCTTCTAGTCTTTTCCTGACCAGGTCTCTGTCATCATTAGTATTCTGGTCAGCACTGTGCACTCTCATCTTGGTGGCCATTTCCCATCTGAAATTATTTTGTGCCGTTTGTACATGGCAGTCTCTTTCAGTAAAATACTGTCCAGGTTTAAATAAATAAACAAAAATCCTTTAATGCTAATAAATGCAAATGAGCACATTCTAAGAGGGCACTCTTTAAGAGTCAAGGAAAAAGAACAGGGGCTCTGGGCTTGTGCCTTTCAGTTGGTTCATTTGCTGAATGCTGCTGATTATTCAGCTAAATTTATCATCCTTTTGCATATAATTATACTGGAGCAAGCCAGTGGACAGCGTGCCTCTTTGAAATATGGTAAAATGTTCTTCACAAAATTACAAACTAAAGAGATTCAGAATACATCGTATATACTGTGCATTTTGTGTGTTTTGTGTTGCATCAACATTGTATCTGTGAACCCATGTGGGGTCACTTTATATGCACTGTGTCCTCAGAGATGTGTGACACTGATGTATGATTGTTCCAATGAGTAAGGCACAGGCAATATATCTGCTTTTGTATAATGCCACGCTGTGATCTTCCCCATGTTCCTGAACATAGAATATAACAGTGTGACGCAAGAATGCTTGCACCTAAAAGCTGGGACATTGGACTGGCCACAAAAGGATGGGAAACCATCTATGACAGCTGTTGTCTGCTAATTTGGCCTCCTGTGTGTTCAATTTCCCTCATATGTTGTACGGTGAAACGTCAAGGCCACCTATTGTAGCGCTGCTGACGAAAGGAATACATCACATCTTGTCTTTTTGTGGCAAAAATCAGGTTTATCTCCCTCTGTGATGTGCATATGTTGTTCTCATGCATTGGGGCCTCATTTATAACTGTTGCGTACACACAAAAGTGGCTTTAAATGTGCATATGCCACTTTCTAAGCATGAGTGGGATCTATTTTACAAATAGATTAAAAAATGTGATGAGGAAATGTGCATACATTTGCAGAAAATCTGACCCATGCATACATGCAGGCAAAATTGGCAATGCAGAGGCTGGGGTATTGAAATAAAGCAAGACTGTAGGAATAGGATGTGAGAGGATTCATGTATAATGATGCAATCACACATTTAATTTAACTTAATATCATGCATTACTTTCGATCCACTTAATCATAAACATACAAACCAGCAGTGTTATCTGTGCTTGTATTAGTGAGCCCTAACTCAATTCAAATACTGTTCAATAGTTCATCAGCGCTATCTCCCAATCATATTGCCCACCCCTGGAGCACAGAGGAGGGCCAGACTGTTTGCTACTGACACTCATGGTCAGCTGTTGAAATGCTGGATGATGCCAGGATGTGGCAGGTGTCAGGATTCAGGGAATTATTTTCACCTAAAACCATGTTAACGAATGACATTGTCATCATCGGTTGCAGAAAATCAAGATAACATCAAATAGCATTGAGACGTTCAGAACAGAGCGTCAGCCGCTTTCAATAATATCCTTTACTACTGATCACACATCGTCAAGTACGATTTTAGTTTTTATGTAGTTTTTGTGCGTGTATAGCTTATCCACTCACCTCTACTGGCACATCGACAACACCTGCACATATGGATTTTGTAAATTACCAAAGGTGAGGTGCAATTGTTTTGTTTTTTTTTTACATCTGTTTTTATCTCAGGTTCTGTCCTGTTTGGTGAACTCACTGCGGCAGCAGCATCATGTTTCCACTCGCTGCAGTTTCTTTTGTTTGTGACCTCGCTGCTGTGGCCACCAAACAATATGTGCTTTTTAAACGTCACCTCACACACAAGCAGAAAAATTATTGTCTTGGTCTTCCTCTCAGTTGTTGCCACGATTCACCATTAAGAGCCACTTATTGGCAGGCTCATTTTTATGCATTAACATTCATGAGGTGCTTTGCGTCGACCATTTATGGTTGAATGTGGGCGTGTGGTGGGTGGGACATGAGGCAGAGTAATGTGTGGACAATTCCAAGTTGATTTGGGATTTATGAAAGGAAATTGTGCGAGGAGGTATACAAACGGTTTTATCAATCAGAATATTTTTGGGTGACAATGGATCATAAGCAATTACAGCTACACAGTATACTACACAAAAATATATGTGATTGTCTCTTGCAGCATCACATTTTTTTTAATACATATATTTTTATTAATATATTGCGGGCGACATTTCAAGCATATTTTAATATTTTTCTGGGGGTGCCCCCCTCCATTATATATCATAATTACTGCCTTTGTTTGTACACAGACATTTAGTGAGGATTTAATGTAGATGCCCTTATGTGACTTCAGCCAGGTGGCCTAACATGAAGCAATTGCTCCCAGAAGTGGTTATCTGAATAACAGAAAACAGCAGCTTAAGTGACGGGAAGTACCTATAGTGCCTACAATGCTTGTTTGTCAGACACTATAAATTGTCATGATGTACCAATTCTTTGGCTTTGTCATGACTAAACCCTCAAATGTCTCTTTATTCCACAACAGATTCTGAGCAGAGTTTTATAAACGAGGCTCCAGGTGTTTTAAATTTGAGCTATTTGTACTTGTTTGTCATTCAAACAACTCGTGACAAAGTTTTCTGCTGTGAGTTGTGCCTCCTTTTCTTTTCAAATGGTTTCTTTTTCATCCGTGACCAGATACCAAAATGGTTTTGGAAAAGTTTCAGTTGTTTGAAGCCTCTACATGCCAATGGTCCTCCCACGCAGGTGTTTTCACTCACTGTGCCCGATTAGATCTCTTTACAGGACTGTGTGGGTGTGCAAAGACATGCATCTCCTTTACTCTCCCATTAGTTTTGTTGCACCTGTTGGGTCAGGACAGTGTTCACTTTTCATCAGTGTTTTTAGTACACAGACTTTTTTTTGATGTTATTTAATTTCAATCACAGCTCAGCTTTAACCTGAGCAGAAGGCTAATTACCCGTTGTGAAATAAAAACACCTGTGTCCATCGTGCAGAGCTTTGAACCCTAACCTTTTATCTTTTTTTTTTCAGCTGGTCAGCCGCCACCTCCTAACATTCCTGCTCATCTGCCTCAGCCTTTTTCAACAATACTGGCTTTAACTGTGTGATCCTCATGTTTCAGTGATGTTTCAACAGTATACATCACATTTGCTTTATTCACTTGATAATAATTTCTCATACCAGACACCCTACGGGAGACTGCAAGAGACGTTTCATGACAGACAGTCTAGACTAGTCTGTCATATCCTCCTCTCCTGGCTGAGATTTCACAACTCGTTTTTTTTCCTTTGGAGGAGGCTCTGGAGAGATTTGCCTGATAGTTTATGCAGTCTGTAGTTGGTACTCACTAACCTAAAATTAGGGTATATGTATGCAGTTTGTAGTTGCTGAGCACCAACTAAAAGTAGGCTATTTCATCTTGTTTACATGCAGTACATATACGTGTGAACGCACTTGAGTGCTCTGAATATTTAACATGATTTACTTTGAAATATGTATACATGCAAACAGTTATTTTTGTTTGTAATTGCATACAAAGCTGTGTGCTTGTGCATAATGACGCATGTTGGTAGCATGTGTTTGCCAATGAGTTTCATCCCCACCTGGGACTAGCAATCTACATAGCATTACATTAATACTGCGTCGCTACTCATCACCTGCTCCATCAGGGGAGTAAGCACTGTCAGGGGCTGAGGGAGAAGATTATGATGGACGAGGTTCAGGTACTGTAGGAGAGGGCTCCCTGTAGCTGCAGTCTTCAGCTATAACGACCTTAAGTGGGCCAGGCTCAGGTGAGCTTTCCACACTTAAGCCAAATTGGAAAAGACCGTTGGAGCAGAGGTCTAAGTGGCACTGGTGAGCTCATGATCTGTCTGTAAAGGGGTTTGGGAAAGTTTTATACCGAGCTTAGCTTCCTTTAGTTCAGGGGAGCATTATGAGTCTCATGAGAATTAAAAAAAAATACACAGGTGATGGGCTTTAAAACGAAAGGTGATAACTCAGAGGAGTCTGAGTAACGATTGTGACATTGTGTTGTCCACTAAGAGGAGTGTTGGGCTCATTACTCAAAAATTGTTACACTTTTTTTTCGTTACACTTTTTAAAAGAAATTAATTTCCCTTCTATGGCTGTCCCAAATATAAGCTATTGAGTATTGAAGCTTCACTAAAAAATATCTGCGATTAATTGAAACTTGGTTTGTGTGTGTCATTTTTCAGTCCGTGCACCTATATTATCATGACAATTAGCCACCTTGTTTGCAGGTCGCAGTTACATCAGCCATAATAGCTCCAAATAAAACAAAAGAAAACAAAAAAATAGCTCTGCAGGACAACTAAGCAGGGGATTTGCAAAACTCGTAGATTTGTGGCATGCCAGGGACCTGTTTTAATAACTGGCACATGACTTTGGGGGGCCACGCTCGTGAATTTTGAACCTATTCCAGAAGCTTGACTTTTTGGACGTCTTGCTAGTGTATCTGTAAGCCTGCCACACGTCCTCAAACTGTCCCAGATTCAGTTGTTTGGGCTGCTGGTGACTGACGTTAGATAAGTCAGAGTCAGAGTCACAAAACTATGACTAAATTTAAAGTACTCTGTGAATAACTAATAATATTTAATGCTGATTGATAATTAATAATGTTGGAAACTATTTATTAATTCATTGGCTGTTTGTGATTTTCAGGATAATTCATATATATATATATATAAACAGAGCAATCGAATACAGATTTAAACGTCAGTTACCATGGCTATGATCAAAAGATTAAAGCTCTGAAGCATTGAATCAGTGCTACTTCCTTGTTTCATTACTCATTATATTACTTTTCTGTTTCACCCTGTATACTTGGTAAATAATGTCCTTTCTCCTCAAAATTCAGACTTTGTATGTGTGCCTGTGTGTGAATGTGAAGGTTATCACTCTTAACACAACGTTGAAGAAGAGTACACTTGCAAAATAAATGTGACACTTTCTAATGTCACAATGGAGGGACAACTACGCAGGTTGATTTTTGCGCTGCTCATCGTGGACTATATTGCTGTCATTGTTCATTTGAGTCAAACCATACAGTTTGAAAACGAGGCGCGGCTCCAACTAGAAAACAATGTTTCCTCCAGGACTGTAACATGCTCATGTTTAACCCAAACAATGTGTCATGTGACTGCAGTTGGTTCAGATCGAGGTCGGAACATGTTCTCACCACAAACGAACCGCACCAGAGTTCATTTGTAACTGGACCAAGACCACCTCTTCAAGAAGGTCTCGGTCTGGTTGTTTTGGTGTGCACCTAAGTGAGATTGCTGTGTTCACACCTGCCCAAACGAACCACACTTTGGGGGCAACTACCAGCCCATCACCGCCAAGAAGAACGTGACACTGTCATAGTTACACTGCCAGGTTTAGGGATTTAATTTCCCCAGGAGCTACCTACATTATATTAAACATGTATTCACACATACTGTGACAGGCTCTGTAAAGAAGCACCGACCATGTTGCTTAAATGGCATACAGTATGCTGTGATTACACCCGAGGTCAAGCCACTAATGATGATGATGTAGTGTTAATATGATTGAGGCCACAGTCTAATTGAAGCTGATGAGATGGGTTTTGTGTCGTCCTGCTGTGAGAATTGAAATTGTTCAACACCTACAGTTCTTTCTCTTTATGATCACACTTTCTGTTTGATTGAAATGAATATATATTGAAAGTTAAAACTTCCATTGAAATGATTTCATTAAACAACCCTATAGGGTTACAAAGTTGATGCAGAGGAACGGCCACAGCATATTGGTATTCTGCGAGGCTACCTGCTCAGCGCTCTAAACCAAAGCCGACATTTAATTTGCAACCAAAATGAGGTGAACTTTGTGTGAAGCGGGTCATTTTACTGCTGTAATCGAAGTGCCCCCTCTTTGCTCTTAATCTGGCTCTCACTGTATGGGAGGACACAGCCATGGATTGCTGTGTGTGTGTGTATGTGGGAGAGAGTGTGAGAGAAAGAGTAAGTATAACCTTTTATAATTTCAACAGTATCATAAAATATGCATAACATATTCCATTTTTTTTGGGTCACTTTTATCCAAAGTGTCTCACAGTAATGTAAGTGAATACTTCAAATAAGGTATCAATGGGAATCCGAGCCTTTAAAGACAGCTTGAAGCCACATTTGGAGAGTGTCTTGCTTCAGTACTATACTTCCAGTTCAAAGTGAATGTTGTGGCGGGACATAATGTGTGGAAAAATTGTTACAACATGAGCAGACAGTGGACGAAACCCTCAAGGAGTAGACAGAAGAGGAAGAAGAAAGGAAGGAGTGAGTTTTTGTCCCTTGATGTGACAGCTTGTGTCACTTTGAAAGTGTCAGAGCTGCAGTGTTTATATGATTGTGAATGTTACCTTTAAGTGATTGGCGTGAAAAAAAGTGAAATGTGGAAAAGTGCTTTGGTGTGGATAATGGATCTTTCGTGCCCCACGCACATTGACTTAGCTGCTTCTCGCCTTTGTTTAAAGGCACTACCTGCAAGAGTCTATAAAAAAGATTATCTGAGATTCTTCAAATTGTGACATCATCGTCTTCAAAACCAGCTATGTACTCCAATAGTGTTCTCAGTTTGCAGCCAGGAACTGGTTGGAAATTGATTTCCAGAGATTCCTCCTGGGTATTTTTTTTTTTTCTTTGTGGCCAGTTCCTGCCAACTGCTGACTTCTTCCAGGCCAGGCTAATAAATTAATCTTTGTCACACATTTCCACTGAGCATACTGGCTTTAGTTTCATGGCTTTATTAAAAAGGATTCAAAGAATAAACACATATAAAAATACACAAGGCATGACGGGTATTCCTAAATAATGCCAGAGAATGGCTTTCAGCCCTGTCTTCTGTGGGTTTATATTTATAACTAATACGGAATAGCAAATCCATTTGAGGGAGACATAATGCAGAGAGAAAGACATTTTCTATTAACATCATGAAGACGTGTTTGGAACTAACATAGCTGCCAAGTAAGGTCGGGCCTGTTATAAAGATTATCAAACCGGTTTGATATTAAAAGCTGGACTGGAGCGGTATACCGAATTTTACTACTGTGTGTCGAATTTGACTTAGAGGTCGCCCCCCAGTGGAACATAAGCCCCTTTTACACTGCCAGATTTTTGGCAAATGTTGGGTTGTTTTGCAGGCAAGCTGCGAGCGTTTAGACACGCAGAGCTGGATTGGTGAGTTGATCCGAGGTGCCCAATTTTCCGCCGCGAAGGGGTAAACATAATAGTGGAACCTTTTTGGTATAAAAAGAACGAGGCGCTCTTCCTCCATGGGAGGGGCTGTTGATGACTTGTGGGAGGAGCTTTTGATGACGCCGCATGTGCGACCCACTGGCGGTGGACTTAAAAACAGGAAACAGCTGATAGCAGGAATGAGCAGCTAGTAGCAAGAGGGAAACGCAAACAACGTCGACACCAAACTGAAAGAAACTGTAAAGATGAGCAACTGGGGAGACAAGGAATTGCGCGCCCTCCTTGCCCTCGTAAACAGAGGCCGTTAACCAAAAGACGGGAATGGTTAAGGACGGGCCAACTTATGAGAGAAACGCGGAAGGACTGACCAGCCGCGACTTCCCTCGGAGCAAGGCGCAAGACGTCACTGTTTACGTCACACGCTGAGCTACACATTTTGTTACTTGTTCACGCCCCCCATTGCCCCGAAAAAGGCACATTCTGTATGAATGCACTCCCCCATTTTGTTTTTATACTGCAAATGCTGAACGAAGACTGATTGGGCTTTCCTGCAAATTTGCACAATTCCTATTTAAAAAGGGCTATAATGACACTGTGTTCTAACAGCAAACAAAGATCAGACATGTTGCATCGCGTAAATTAGGAGCTCTCTGTCTACACTGAATCCATTAAATATGCACTTATCTGCACTGCTGTTCGGCTGAGTTTATGTGAACCAACCATCCCTACCTATCAGCTGTGTGCTTGAGATCAAACTGGAGATTTAACCACTTAAAAGATGGCTGAATAGCAAATAGTATATACTGATTTCTTACATTTGTAGGCCTACTTTATAAACAGAAAACAAATATTTTATATTGTGATTTTTGCTAGAAACAGACAGTATAGCCAACAGCAATAAGGTTGCTAGTAGTAATGGTCATTTACCAGAAACTTTAAGCTCCCTGAGATCTGCCCCTAGCGGGCCTTCACCTTATTTTGGTTCTTGTAGTGAAATAAGGAGATCTGGTATAAATAATTCCTCATTTGAACTTCGTGAATCAGATGTTCCTTGTTCACTGTGGTACTTCAAAGCATGCAACAGGGATAATAGAAATAGGGTGTCCGACAAAATATAAACTTAGGACACCTCTTGTTGGCTTGAAATTCAAAATGTTGCCATATTGGCACAGTCAGTGGTCTCCCATGTCTTGTCGGGTCACCCCAAAAAACACATGAACTTTCAAGTAAACAAGACCAATGTGTGCCACTCTCCTCCTCCCGCCTCTACTGAAATTAAGTCTCTTTTATGTTGCCGTGCTTGGCTCACAGCCTTTCAGATACTGGCTCAGTTAGTCTGTGTATAGTTGAAGAAAAAACACAAACAAAAAACAAGCAAATGTGAAACTCTATTAGGAGCTGCTCCTTGTCAGAATAAATCAAATCATATTTGACTGGACCATGTGGGAATTTACTTTGAGAGGACAGACACAGGAAGTGTCCACGCTCAGCAGTCAGTCAATTTCCAGGGCTGGTACCTGCAGTTATTCCACAGGCTAGTTAATAACATGTCGGGCAGGAAATCCAAAGTGTGGGATCATTTTGAGAAGGTGAAGGACCAACCCAAGGTGATATGTAAACTCATCTTCATTGGTCGACTACAAACATGACGTATCATCTGAAACATGGAAGTAGCTACATGCCCATTAGCCACTTAGCACAATCATTACTGCTTTGCTGACAGCGTCATTAACAGGCGGCTCGCTCAGTGTGTGACGTGCACTTGTAGATAAAATATAGGCCTATATTAATGAAGGTTCATTAGTACGGTTTTGTATTTCTCTGTAATGTAGCACAGTGTTAACAATGTTACTGATACTATTCTTTCTCACACCTTCAACTCAAACCATTGTGTTGCCCCGCCCAAAATATATCATTTAATCATTAAATTAATATTATAAACATGTGGGCAACTAGTCGACTAATGGCCCTAAATGATGACTGTAGGTCGACTAGGAAAATTCTGTCCGCTGTTCACTCCAACCACCTCTCTTCAATTCCAGCACAGAACATGAATGTAGTGTTTTATTAACTTATCAAAATGTCTCTGAATATAATTCAGGCAATGATTACGTTGTCACCACAACATAATTATGAATAAAATTTAGTAGAATAGACACATAACTTCTAGGAGACAGGGCTGTGACCTTGGGTCATTTGTTAATTGGTACAATGAAGAACAGTTTTTATGTGATAATTCTGATTCCTAGGAGCCTAAAGATTCTTCACATATTACAGGCTGGTAAAGTCAAACTCAGAGTTCTGTAGCTGAGAGGTTTGGTTATCTGCCTCTGCCATCCTGGTTTCAAGCAATCAGTAATCACAGTGTAATTCTCTTACACAAAATTCTTGGTACATGTCTTGCATCTGAACTCCAAGGGGGTAGCCATGACCTTTAGGTCAGATCATGTCCTGTAAATGTAGCTACAGACAAGTGTACCTGCTGACAGCTGTTTTGTTACAGCTGAAGTATACAATGACTCCTGAGCAGCTCCATGTTTCTTTTCCAAGGAATCATATATATATATATACATCAGTGTGATGTGTGTGAAACCTTTGATCTCTATGTGTAGTACCTACTTGTGTCTATAAATAGAGTCTGATTATCACTGCAGTGCAAGGTGAAAAGACAATAATACACATGTGCCTGATATGCTGTCATCTTCCTGTGCATATTGTACTTCCATCTGGAGTTTCTGATAAGATAGAGAGCTAGCAACACACACACACACACACACACACACTTAAATCAGCCTCTTTGTACAGCCTACTTGAACATATTTAAAGCCTTGACACATTGTGTGAGCACGTTTTCTGGGCCAAATGCAGGCCCATTGAAAAAAAAAAAAATTCCATGTGTGATTTTTCAGATTGTTCTCTTTATATTTAAATTTTTCTTAACGCTTTGAAACCTTGAGCGACATCATTTTTCTTGTGCTGCTTTCAGAAACCTTTCGCAAGAATTAAAACCTTGAACCCTGAGCAAATTGGTGCCATTTCTTTTAAAAACTTTGGAAAAAGTTAACAAAAAACATTAACAAAAAAAAGTCTCACAAATTCAACAAAAAAAAAAAAGAAAATCAGAAAATTATAAAAGAATAAAGCTAGGGACAAACTATATTTATAATTTTAATTATTATTACATTTTAAAGTTATGTGACTGAATCATTTTAATTTTAAGCACTCTTTCCAAGTAATTTCCTCATTTGTTTGTTTTTTACTTTTTTGTTCCTTTTTTTGAAAATAATTTTCTTGTTTTTAATTTTCTCTTTACTAATTTCTTATTGTTTTTGATCATTTCTTGTTTCGTTGCACATTGCCTTGTTCGTATGTTTAAAAGAAATCAAGCCAATTTGCTCAGGTTTCAAATGAGTTTAATTATTCCTAAGTTTCTATCCTCAGTTATAAATTACAGTCCTGTTTTATCACTGTCAGTTAAAGATGTATTGTTACTTTATTTTTGTGATGTACATACTTTATCTTACCCACCTCTCTGCTGCGTGCGTCCTTAAAACCATGCATCCCTATAAGTTAGGAATGAATGCTCTCAAGACAAAAGACAATGCTATTTTTTTCTTAGTTGCTGATAAACTGACTTTTCGAGAAATTCATTTCTCTTAAGCTAAAATGTTGTGTTAAAGTTGTTTATGACCAGATGTCCTCGTGGAGTTTCATAAACTGCTATCCTATCTCGTTGTACATTTGTCAGTATAACCCTCTACATTATTATTTTCACTGCCTTACCAGGCTGTCTCTGGCCACTGTTTGCAGCTGCAGTGGCCCAATTTCCAGGCACAAATCATAAAAGTTTCATGTCATGTCATTGGTGCTGCAAACAGATGGACTGTCCTCTACCATGGGGAACCAGTTTAGCACATCACTAGTGTTTCCCCTGCCCGGTGTACATTTTGTTGCTGAAGACGATGGACTTTTCGTCCTGTCTCAAACATGTCTCACTCATCCTGCTCATTTTTTTTGTCAGTTTTTCCTGATTTCGACATATCTTTGACAAAAAACAGGTTTTAGTTGTGAACAGTTCGAGCGTCACTACATTTGAAAAACTTTTCCAACTTAAAGTTCCTCTATGTGTTGCTACACTTAATTGCTCTTACCAGTGGTGCTTGAAACATACATCCCATTAAAAAATGGCTCCTAAAAGAGTCTGTCATCCTACGAGTTTCTTTAATAAGAGCCGTTTGCATGAACAAATGTTTAAGTACAATTAAAATATTTCATGATTCAGTCTGAAATTAGTTTCCCTGTCTCTTAGTTGCTCTTAATTTAATTAAACACAGCAAAATCCTGTTCCTGTGAAGTCTCAGACTTTTAATTAGATATGCCATCAAATGCAACTTATTTATGTGGAATTCTTCTCACAAGGATTTTAATTATATTGACGTTTGCATCTGCTTTTGGATGTAAATCATTACAGTAACAGTTTGGGCTGTCAGGGCTGTCTTATGGCTTTCTGGGGCCTGAAGGAAGTATTTGAGACACGATATAGCAGCCGCAAATCCTGAAATATCAGTTATAATGACAATCAGGCAGAGAATGATGAGGTAAAGCTGCTGTTTTACAACCATGGGATTTATTCACTGCACATTTAAGTGACATGCATCGCAAGTCTGACAAGTGCCTCAACTTAACTGTCATACTGCGATGATGATCAATCGAGTGCAGGTTTATGCAGTCAGACTCCATCACTGTATTTATTTAAGATTGTTCTTATGGCAGCGAGGCTGGTAAACCCACGGGTAACTAAATACATAGGTGTGATTCAAACACAGAGAATAGATATTAATGTGGATGACTAAGATGCTGAGTCATCAAATGCCAGTGGTCGTGCATTACATTCGCACTGCCAAATCAATGACACGCTCACACAGGGAGAAGCAGGATCCATCAAATATACTTAAAAACCTGACATACATTCAGATGTAATTACATACATTTCCTTGAATGGCCGATTAAGCACATGTTGTTTTAGTTTTAATTGTACTTTATGTCAGGGCTGTCTCCATCTTACTAATTCGTCTTAGTCATTTCTCTGCCTGCCATTTAATGTCAGCATGACTTAGTTAATACTTAGTTTTAAATACTGGTAAAAAACTCTGATCTTTAAAACTACTTACACAGATGTATGTAGGGCTGTCCCATAAATTTGAGGACAGTTTGGGTTTAGTCTGAACAGTGGCAGCTCGAACACATTTGGTGTCTTTTGCTGCAGCTCAACAGACAAAGTTTACTGCACCTTTATTACCAAAATGCAAATAAACAACCAGACAACAAGAAAAAATATAAAATTATGTGCTAATTTGCTTTGAGTAACACGTTTCAAATGTGTCACAAAAATTATATTAATCATTAATTATTTAAAAAATTACAAATTAACTAGTTTAGAAGAATTAAAAAATAAAACAATATATGACACTGTAAAATAATAATACAATAGACAATTAACTTTCTAAGTGAACTGGGGATGTACTGATTTTGAAATTCTGGGCCAATACTGATACCAATGTTTAAAATAATAATTTATCCAATAGCAGATGTTTGTATATTGGTGTTTCTTTTGTTTTTGTTTTTCTTAATTCTTTGTTTGTGCCGGGAAAACACAGACATTTACAGGATAATAAAACAAATTGACAGTTTTAAAGTCATTCAGTGTTTCATTACACTACCTTCAAATGAGCACAAATTAAAAAATATACATTTATAAAATGTTTAACATAACCTTCTTTCACATTAAAAATGTGTCTAAATACATAAGCAAATGCCCTTTTTTTATGTATGATACATCACAGTTCCGTCTCTAATATCTGATTTATATTGCTATATTGACAAATTTCTCCTTCAAACAGCTGGCTTTATTTAAGTTTCTCACCAAAAGCTACATTTTACAAGACTGCAGTGAACGCATCATGAGAATGTTATAATTTACCTTCGCCCAATAACAAATTTGACTGGATAGAGCTCGTAAGCTATACAATGTAAATAAGAAACTTTTTATACAATTCTGTCTGTATTATGTATCTTTTTTTTCTAATCATACATACTTAATGTATGATTTTTTTTTTTTTTAATGTCATCATTAAGCTGCAGGAAGTTTTGTGACATCCACTTGTGAATGTCCTGAAAGCAGTTAAGCAGGTTAACAGTGTTTTGATAGTTGTTTGTTGGATCACAGCTTAAATAGATCGGAGTATCATCTGCATACAAATGGAAACTGATATTATGCCTGCGTATAAGATGGCCAAGAGGGAGCATGGACATTGAAAAGAGAATTGGACCTTGCACTGACCAGATTTAGTGTTTTCTTCTCCCCGATGCTTGCCCATTGTGTTGTTAGCTCTTCTCTCTCTTTGGTTGTTGGTTAACTGCATACTTTTCTACTGTTGCATCAGGCTGTTTAGCAGAGTGAAGGTTCTGTGAGTTTGGCTTGTGTTCATGTTTTTACCGTGCCCTTATCTTGTGAAGCTATACAGTGTAAATCAGTGCAGCCTCTGTGAGCTGTTCGTTTCGGCCACCGGCTGCTTAAAGGTAATGATAACTAGCTCTCCGATATCAACGTGGCTTTGTTGTTGTTTTCATGTTCTTTCTCTCTACATCCACTCCTCTCAGTAGTGTTAGTGGTAGCTGAGTGGGCACCAGAGACCTTTTGTTGTTTTTGACATAACGATACAGCGTGTTTCAGGGTTCACGTGATGTCGAATAACTCCCCCATCTCCCCCAGAGAGTAGGTAAAGTGTAAGGAGCTGGGGAGGGGGGGGGGGTCAGAAAAAAAGGCCTCTCTATAATTTAGTAGGCTCTGCTTTGTAGATATGTTGCTGTGACCTTATGTACTATTTCAAAACAATAGTAGTCATAGTATTAGTAAAAAATAAAAAAGATTAACATTTTGATTTTAATTCTTCCTCCATTTGTGGTGCCCCCTATGGATGACGGCACTCTTAGCATTCGCCTATACTGCCTATGCCACGGCTGGCACTGAGCTTGAACCTCTGTCACAGGGGGGCTCACGTGTCCTCTACTGGCACTTTTTTTGATAAACAGTCTCTATTATGATGCTTTTTCATGCACTCAGGCGTCCTGTTACATTCATAGTATAATAAATAAATAAATAAATAAATAGGTAAATAAATTCCCTGCATGTCTCCATTTATTTTCATAGTGAATTAGAAAATGGACAGTGTTCCACCCTGCAGCACGACCCATAAGTTGAGTATTATTGTCCTGATAGGCCATTTTTTATGTTTTATTTGTTTTTTTTCTGTCGAGGTCTTTGCCTTTTTCATTGTGTTAACTTTTGATTCAGTGTATTATATAATTTAAATGTACTGTTTAATTGAACTTTCATTATAAGTAACTGCTAGATTGTTTTTTTTTTTGGTGCTTGGTTACATTGTGAGATCAGCAATGGGGGTTTAATTTGGTTTTGATGCTTAGGGTCACGTAGTGCTCTGATTCTTGCACTTTATCTTTGATTAACCACCCCAAAACTGATCTGTAGTATCCTGGTCATGCAGTTTGTCTGTAAGATGATGGAGAAGTAACAGTTGAACTGACACTTCTGAAGCCAACAAGAACTAATGCATAACAAGAGCATAATAGTGTCTGTTGTTTCTTTTATCCCAGATGCTAGAGTTGAACGCATGCAACATTTAATTGCAAAACAGCTTGTACACAGCGTGTGGTGGCTGGTAAAGTGGCAAAAAGTCACATTTGAACAGTGTAGCAACTGAAATAAAAAAAGTTAATACCATGATGTAAACTACTGCAAGAACAATAGTTCTTTGTCCTGTCTGTTGTAGGGAGTCTTACACTGAAACTCCTTCAGGATCTTTCTCCTAAAAGTTTTGGAAGCAGGATGCTTAAGTGTCTGACAAATACTCACTGATTAAAAGTCTTACTGACAGCTTTAAAACAAACTTAAATTGACGTTACATTCGGCTCTTTGTGGGACACAGTATGGTGGAGGCTCTTTTGTCTCCCGCTGGGATGTTTGCCCTGCTCCCTTCTGACGCTCCTCCTCAGTTTTTGTGTCTGCCTGTGTGCCACAGGGAGTTGTTAAGTCTGTCACTGTAGACACAGTACTGAGTGAGGCTATTTATTTTCAGTACTTATTAATTGTAGCCCTGTTGTTTGTGGGGAATTAGCACAGTATGCCATAATTACAAAGTAGCAGGTTTAGACATGAGGAGAAAACAATGCACAGGTCACTGTAAACATCCAGGAGGGCTTTTTTTCCCCTTAGTTTTAATTCTCTATTCTTTTCTGATATTAACCGCAGAGACTGTGCCTACTTATACCGTAAATTATTATTTAATGTACATCAATTTGCAGTTTTGTGCTTGTTGTGCTCTAGAAACACATTTCCTGTAATATTTGATAACACCTTATAATAACCGTTATTAATAAATGGTAATTTGATAGTTCACAGTTATTTCACGGTTTTCTTTTACTGTTAACAAACAGTGAAGTGATTATTGTAATACTTTAATTTATGGCATTTTAACAGTTTATGTTGCACATATTCTAACAGTATATACTAAATTAGGTATTTGTTAATGGTTAAAAATTAGTTTGCTAACCATCTGTAAACACTAATGGATTGGTTATTATAACGTTTTAACCAAAGATCATAAAATTTTGAGAAGTGGTTAATAAATACCGTAAAACTGAAGTTAAAAGTCTAGTCCCAATTTAAAGCCCAGTCCTTTTTATTAGCCTGGTGTGGCTACACATTTTGACAAATAAACGCCTGTCTCAGTTATACACTCGGTCTGGTTGCCAAGCAATTTATTTTTTAAAAATAATATATAATTAAAAGGTTTTTCATGAACATTAATCCAAGTTGTGAATATTGTTTTAACAGGATAAAGTGGTGTTTATCCAGAGTGTCGTAACTCTCTCTTTCTGATCGATGATTGTCGGAACTAGATCAAATGAATGATAGTAGTAATAGTAAAATTCTTACCAATTTAAACAAATAATTTGTTTTTATTTCCTGATCTTTGCTGAGCAACAGTTTTGTGTAAAAGGAATTAAGGGCCTGTCCAAAATACAAGCCTTTTGATTTCAGTGATTTAAGCAGATAATAGCCTGGGCTATTAATTGAAGTTTTGCAGTCCATCTTTAAATATAATTTGGGTGTCCATTACAAACTTTCAATGTTTATAGAAGCAATACAGTATTTAGTATTTACTATACTGTTTCACAAGGTATTATACTTATCAGTTGCAACTTTTTGATGGCCGTCCAAATAATCACAAACCAATTATTAACACTCACAAGTATTAGATACAGTATATAAAATGCCATAACGTGTGCAACAATAAACTGTTAAAATACCATAAATTAGAGGTTCCCAACCTTTTACCTTAAGGAGCCCCTTTTCTGTCATTGAGTAAATGGACAACCCCTGACTACGTGACATATTTAATGGTTATTTCATATAATAATCTAAACTTAAAATATAACACTTTTATGTTGTTGTCCTCACAAAAAAATGAATGAAATGCTGAGATATAGACCTATATGCAATCTGGGAATGTAAACTAGTTAACTAATTTTGGGAAAAAGTTGTAGATCACGTAGGGAAGTGGTTGGGTATGACGGTACCTAAACCACCAATGTTATGCCTTATGGGGGACCAAACAGAATTACTGACTCTATCAAAATATGACAATGTTGTGATAAATGTAGGGGTTGTCACAGCTGCTCGAGTGATCCTCAAATTCTGTTAGAGTACATCCAAATTTTGAAAAATGGAAGGAATTAATATTAGAAATTGTATCATACAAACACGTTAACTAGGGTCAGCAATGACGTTGAAGGCTTTCAAAGGTCATGGGCGGGCTTTTCTGTTTGGAATATGTTGAACTGTAACAATGTGGTGTCATGTTGTACTGCTGTGGTTGCTAAATTGCGAAGAATGTGTAGCTACCAGGTGCCTTTGGATATGTTGAATTCCAATAACAGTACGGTTGGTTTGTTCAGATTTGACTGAATAGATGAGTAAAAATTTGAATTATAAAAACCCCTCTGTGAACCTTTGACAGCCCCTAATAGGGGTTGGGACTTTCAGGTTGGGAACCACTGCCATAAATTATAGCATTACTAGTAGTTAGGAAGCAGTAATTATTGTTAGTCATGAAATAACTACTAACTAGGGTTTAAATTACTATCAGTCTATTATTTATTAATGAAGCTTATTATGAAGAATTACCTAATATTTACATTTGTTGGAAAGACATTTGGTTACTCCTTCAGGCTGTGTTGTCCATATGTTATCCGTAGATGCACCGTCTCTGCTTTGGCATTTGCCCAAGGGAACTTCACAGAGTTAATTTTTCTGGTGTTTGTCGATATACGTTCTTCGAAGCTTTGAACCCGTATGGTTGACATTAAAATTTCATTTACATTAGCTGAGGTTGATAAGGAAGTGTACAGATAATTTGGATGATGCAACTTCTTCCCTGGACCAAGTGTTCGACTCTTCTCTGAAAGCAATTTTGCTTTTGTATTTATTTGCACTTGTTGATGGAACATAAGACCGAAATGGCTGTTGCTGCTCCCGCCTGCAATCCTCACAGCTTGAAGTAGCACTAAACAATCTGTTACCTGGAAATACATGATGGGACTAAAATAGCTGCGAGCGCCGGCTAAACTGGAGATGAGTTTAGGATGTTTTTAGGCGGTGATAGTGCTCTTCACATGTGTAATTAGGTATATGAATCTCCGCTGGTGTGTGGCAGAGAACGCTCTCTCTCTGTTAGTATCTCCTGATTTAAAAAATTAAAGTGAGAGAAGTCTATTCTGGCAGGACACGCAGATTCACTGAGAGTCTTTTGCAGCTGCGCCTCTCCAATTAGATCACACATTTGTATCCAAAAAATCACTGTTTGTCTGCTCCACATTACCAACTAGGAAGAACAAAAAAAGACAAAAATATCTTCACAGCATGTCAAAGGCAGACATCAGGCCCAATTCAAGTTTGAGTCATCTCGCACAGCAGAGACTGCATGAATGCACCCATGATCTTACTGCTTCTGCTGTATCCCTAAATGTATCTGTCTTTGGTGCTACTGTCACTTCCTCAGTATCTCCTCTTGTCTTTGATCTGGAAATGGTTTACAATATCAATTTACCTGCTGTCCCAGTTTTGCGGGAGTTGTTAACAGCTGCTTAAAACACTCACCAAAGCTGTTTTTATTGATGGTGGCACAGGTGCGTGCTAGTCATTGGGTGGAAGGGAGGCGTTTTACGAGCAATAAAAGAGTTGAAAGAATGGGTACCTCTGACAGTGTGACAAAGGCAATATTTGTCTCATCAAAACAGCTGCATCCCGCTCGACCCGACGTGTTGAATGTTGGAATGGTGACACTGGGGTTTAAATGATCAGTTTACTAATTCAAAATATTTCAGTAAAAAGGATCTGAATATTAAAATCAGAGCCACGGCTACCACTGAGGACACTGTCATGTACCCAGTGATGTTTCTGGGGATTTGAGGGGTTTAACGATGAATAAAGTGGAGTTTGCATCATGCAATTAAACAAACTTACTTTTAAAGGCTGATTCCAATATTTTGTCTGATATGTAATCTGGTTATAGGGATGTCAATGGGCCTCATTGACCAAAAATCCTTCAGAAGAAATTTCCTCTTCAAACCCACTTTAGTGGATTTCTCAAAGATTCAGATATTCACCAATGTTTTCTTAACTTGGATTTGTTTGTATGAGAACACAACCTGTTCACATTCAAAAACACACTTATGCACATTTGAGTGATGACTTGCTTGTCCAAAAATAATTGGTTATTGTTTATTCATCAAGTTTAGACCAGTGGTTCCCAACTGGTCCAGCCACAGTGTCTAGATTTCTCCTTAGTCATTAGTTCAAGGTCCACATAGTTTAATACACTCATCATCATACATGAGTTTGGCTTTGTCGCTGAGCTAGTTTGTTGTCTCTGTTAAGTATCTGTCCATTAGTCACTCACTCTACAGCAGGAAACCACACTTCAAAACAAAAGCTCTGTGCCAAAAACTCACTGTATTTAGAAGCATGTGTATGACAAACCTGACCGTTTGGGAGTCACTTGCGGTCCATTTAGAATGAACCCGCGACCCACCAGTTGGGAACATCTGCTCAGAAGTTGTAATAAATTATAGGATTTCAACTGCAATAATATTTTTATCATTTGTAATGTTTTTTAATAACTGTTTTAATTCTTTTACAAAGTATTACTGTCTTGTTAGATAAATAAACAAAACACTAACACTTCAGTTCACATCAGTAATGTTAATTGGGAGCCATGCCATCCAATAAATAGTGATTGATCACACTGTTTATAGGCCCAAAGACTTGGAACTAGACCCCCTAGACCTATTCCTGCATTCCTGGGTCTACTTGCACATTGGCATATTTACTGCTGTTGCAAGATATTATTGTGCCCTCAGGAGAGAATGTATCTTCCAGAACCATGTAGATCTACCTGAAGAGGTGTTATTAAATACCCACTATTGATGCTACAAAATTTGACAGCTCATTTGGCGTTCACCTCCTGCAGATGTACCTCCCACTTCAGAACTGCTGAGGATGTTTTTTTTTGTGTGTTTGTTTTACATTTGGAGTCTGGTGCTCCACCTTCTTTAGGCTAGTCTTGACTTAATTCTCGCAGCTTTTTCTGTGTTTGCACACAGCCCTGCAGTCTCATACCCTTTGATGTAGATTGGCGGGGCATTTACCTATGCTAGTTAGGATCAACTGGCACTAGCTTTTAAATTACGAGGACAAGGAGTCATCATTTTAAGAACACAGGTGCGAACAATTCTTTGGTTTAATAACTCGCCAGGACCAGGAGCAAAATTTAAGAAAAAATTTAAGAAGATCTTGGTGTGTGAGGCCATTTTGGTTCGGACTGAAATATCTCAACCATTATGGGAAAGAACATTTTTTGCGGGTTTTTCTCTAGAAATGTGAAATTCAATAAACTTTAAGTCATGAAAAAACAATTATAGGATGGAGTGGTATTAAATTAGGCACAGATATCTATGGTTCAAAGAGGATGAATCCTCATAATTTTGGCGAGCCCCTGACTTTTCTTCTAGTTCCATCATTTCACCAAAATTGTCTGGTTAATGACCAAATACCTGCAAAACCAACATCTCTCCCAGCAGTCTCAGCTGTACTTTGTGGTTATTGCTAATTAGAAAATATCAGTATGCTTACAGGCGAAACCAAGATGGCGAACAAAATATTACGCCAGCTAAACATAAGTCTGTTAATATTGTCATGTTAGCATGCTGACGTGAACATTTACCTTACAGCAGTGTGTAGAGTGTAGACTTTTAGCTTTGTTTAGACTAAATATCTTCATGTGAGTATGTTTTTTATGTATTTATTTTGTCGAAAACAAAGTTTTATTTTTATCCATCAGAGCTACGTACCTGCCATCGAAGAGAATGGAACATTTGGACCATAATGTGCAGAGATAAAACTTAGAAAATATGACTGCAGTCAGTTGAGTAGATAAATAATTGAGAGCTAAAGTGGCCCTTGTTTTAATGCATCTGCTATAATAAATAATTACATGACCTATTTCTGTTGAAACTTTAAACTACATCTCTTGACTCGTTTGGGTTATTAACACAGGGAGTAATGAAAGAAAAGCAGTGTTGGACTGACAGGCTGCAGACTATATTGACTGGAAGAGAGTAACCACTACTGCTGCTGTTCACTCCAGAGTGTGATGATGAGCGATGCTGCTTCTCACCACCACTATGACCAACAGTCAGCTTCTGCCTGCTTTGGTTTCACTCACTCTGCACCCGTGGCGAGTTTCATAGTACTTGCTGCTTATTTATTTATGTATTCCTACTATGCTCATCTCCTACAGTGGGCTCGACCATTCAGGAGCAGAGCTTCTTCTACCTCGGCTAAATTGATTACTTTTTTATGCAGTAAGTGCTGATCACTGACCCCTATCTGATTATTGATTTATTGTGTGTGACCACCACTCTCCAGTATTTCCTCTTGTTATGCTCACAGGTGAGTCATTGGCGCATGCTAAATTCTTATTAGGTGTGTAGGAGATGGTGTCGTTGAGAAGATCTCATTGGAATTCACGGCTGTTCTGTTGGTTTGTTTATAGTGAGGTCCATGCCTCGGGCTGTAGCTACTTTGCTGACGGCGAGGCATAAGTGATTACACAGAACGCAGATATCAGATAGTTTTTGATCTATACCTTGACCAAAGGCCCTTGACCTTAGAAAGAAAATAAAATATGCTGAATGGATGGATATTAATCAATCAAAACCCAGAGTTCAAGAGGTCTTTCTAAGTTACGTTATTGTTTGATAATAATTAAACATGAGGGAGATAGGCTTGATGCAGCCTGCATTTCCTGCAAACTTAAATGAAAGCCTTGGGAATATAAACGTGTGATGGTAATGCAGGGTAAAAATACTGACACTTGAAGACAAAGGCAATCTGTACACACCTTTTATTCATTTATCCATGCATGCATGTTCCTTTATAAAAATGTTGAGTGTTCTATAACTACCATGGAAATCTGATGAATGTGATGCTATTGGTCGCATATCAATGTAGAACTTTGCAGAAACTGATGACACCGTTTAGATCATGTTACTTTACCACAAATAACTATTACCCAGTTGCCAAAAATAAATATTGGCAAGTATGTCTCTGCAAACCAGAGATATGTTGCATTGGTCAGTAATATGTAGTGGGTAGGCTGAAAGTTGAAGTATCTTTATGTTTGACTACTGCTGTGGTTAACGTAGTTATGTTTCGGCACAAAAACCACTTGGTTATGGCTAGGAAGAGATCATGTTTTGACTTAAAAAAAAGAGGTTTGGTGGGACAAATATCGCTGGAAATGCAGTAATGACTCGCTTACAACACCTGTGTTTGGTGGTACAGTCTCCACTGTAAACATGGTGATGACTTGCTAAGAAACACCCACATTCTGTGGCACAATCTTTGCTGGAAATGCAGTGATTTGTGCTAAAAATCACCCACCTTCCTTGGCACAAATGCTGCTGGAAATGCAGCGATGATTCACCAAAAACACCCAAGTTTGGTGGAACAAATGCTGCTGGAAATGCAACAATGACTCACTAAATACATCCACATTCGCCAAAACAAAAGCTGCTAGAAATGCAGCGATGGCTCCTTAAAAACACCCACATTCTGTGTTGCAATCCCCGCTGAAAATGTAGTGATGACTTGCTAAAAATTACCCACCCTTAGTGGCACAAGTGCCGTTTGAAATGCAGTGATGACTTACTTGAAACACCCATATTTGGTGAACCAAATGCCATTGAAAACCCAGCGATGGCTTATTAAATCACCCATGTTTTGTGGCACAATCTCAGCTGTAAACACAGGGAAGACTTGCTAAACAACAACCATGCTTGTTGGCACAATCTCCACTGGGAATGCAACGATGACTCAATTAAAACACTCATGTTTGGTTTTGTTGTTTTTTTGTCTTGAACATTGGTCTGCAGTGTTCTGCTGTTTGCCAGGTGCCACACCATCCACCTACCCCCTTCACCTCCTGATGACAAAGTCAGCTCATGTACATGTAATCAGAAACACTTCACTTTAGTTACATTGAAGTCTGGTGACTAAGCTGATAAGTCAGGAAGTTTTGTTCATTCTTCATGGCATGGAATTATTACTACAAGCTTTACCGTTGCCTGCGGTGGAAGTTGCAACTAAAAGGCTATCCCTGTGTAATTAGTTTTAGTGGGGCTAAATTAATCAGAATGTTTAAATCATAAATGCAAAACCAAAATACCCTCCTGAGGGGAAACACCCTTCAGAGGACCCTTTGACATGTGGACCAAGAATTCTAATTACACAAAGCTGCACTGTAACAACAACCTCTGGTATTTCATCACTTAAGCTGTGGCAGTATGAGTCACTCTTATAATTGCCTGGCTGTCTGCTTACAGTGCATGTTTATATTTGGCAATGTAATTAGGTAAACATGTTGGCTACATTCTGTTATATTGTAGTTATGTCTGTAGTTTTGTTTCATTTACTGTCGAAAAGATCGGCTGGTTAATTATGGGTAGTTGCATCAAAACGTTTACCTCCTATATATCACATTGCATTGTGACTGCCAGAATTTTTTTTGTGATGTTACATCCAGCCTTTTGTGGACATCATATCAATGGCAAGACAGAGGCCTCAGTCAAAACCACCCAGCATCATTGTTAAAAGTTCCTCATTCACATTTGATTGAGTATTCCAATGAGAAATTTCAAAAGTGTTTGAACAACAACATTTGTATCAGTTTCAAAAAGTTACCCATTTTGTAGTCACTTTCTATTTGGGCTTGATATTGATTGGTATCCTTCACTAAACAACCGGTCTAACCCCTCCAATCAGCTAGATACGCAGTAATTGCTTTGTCATTTCTCTCCAGAATGTTTACACTCAGCAGGTTTCCTTCATTTCAATCAGAAGCGGCTGGCATGGTAATGCCTGCAAATCAGCGTCCACCATTTTGATCGCTCCCCTCATTATATCTGATTCAGAAACACTGTTGATAAGCAACATGAAACACATTATTCACCACTTGACATTACTGTGGAAAAATGGCTTCAGAAAAAGTTAATACAAACATGATATAAGGACAAAATCACACATTTAGTTGGCAGTGTCTTCCTTTAAGCCTCGGTCCTTTGATGTCGGTCCAAATTGATTTCTTCTCCTGCTCTGCTCGTGTGTGACACAGTTAGAATGAAATCTGCATTTATTTTGTATGTTTCTTCTTGTTTAACTTGTGCTTCCTGTCAAAACGGATGAAAAGTAGGATAATGTTTGACCTCAAGCTATTTTTTAAATTCCTGAATTTCATCTCCCTGCATGGACATAGATGGTAAGAGTCACCATGGGCTATCGTTCTGCACATGTAATCGTAACTTCATCATAAACTTACTGCTTCAAGTACCCAATGAGGAGTTTTATGGCTCTAAAGTCTGGATGTATTTCTGTGCCCCCAGCATTCCACCGGCCTGGGCTGAGGGTTTGAGCACAAACTGCACAGTTAATTAGTCACACCTCATTCAACTGGCCGACTCAAGGTTATTTGACTAATTATGTGCAGGTAGGGATAGTTATGCAAATACAACTGTGTGAATGGTGCTTTTTTTTTTCTCAGAGCTACAGAAAGGTCGTCTTGTCTTGTCCTTGCCTTACGACTTGCCAGCAGAAGACGGTCCAAGGCGAAGGCGGTTGAATTATTGTGGCGTGGTGGCACAAAGTCACGTAGTTGACAGTTCTCATATCTTGCTTCGAATACAGAGGTCAGTGTCAGTTTGTGTGGGAAGATGAAAGCTAATGGACACTCATGCTACAGATTTATGAGTGGTCTCTTTTAACAGGATCCCATTAATGAATCTGAGGTGTCAATTCATTGACACTTACTTTGTATGATAAATACAAATACTAAAGTACTCCTAAGTCTTCTAAAATAACAGTATTTGATATGTGAGACATCTGAGGTGAAAAATGTGTTTCTTCCCTCCTGTGCACTGAATATACGGAAACAATCAGTTGGCATTCCTTTTCTATAAATAATGAGGGACAGCATAAATATTACATAAGCATAATGAGTCAGTGTTTTAATGGTATGTCTTCACAGTGGTTTGTCCCCAGCCGTAATTTTAGCCTTGACATATAGCACAACCACAACGCACATCAATAGCAATTTCAATTTCTGACAAAATCCATACCTTACTTTGCAGACATGATATGGTGGATGCTCAAGGCATTTAAGGGCAAAGTAACCCAAAATGAACTGGACAAGTGAAATATTGTGAGAGAGAGGTGTAATAACACCTCTTGTTTGTCTTGCAGTTTGCTTTAGCAAGAAAGGCAGCTTACTTCATGTTTACTGGGGTAAAAATGCCAGAGAAAATCATTTTTGAAAGCACTCAGTGTTTTGGAAACACATAAAATTGTTCTCCTGGCATATAGGTATAAAGTAAGATTCAGTCTTTTTTCCTCACTGGTCAGAACTGTACAACTAAAGTGGAGACTGTACAACTTTAGACAGTAAAATATGGGAGTAGCACATTTACAGCAATTTTTTTTTTGCCTTCTCTCCATATTGAAATAATCAAGATTATTTTTGTGTACATTGTAAATATAGTTGCAACCTACAGGACCCTCTATGCACTGTATAACACCTGCAAGGAAGGTGCTTTCAGACCTAGAGTTGTCTTGCTTTGGTCCAATCAGGGACTAATTTTGTCACAAAGTTGTATAATTGCCTAGAGTTGGTTCGTGTTCTCACGGCAGCATTTACAAGCGGACCAGATCAAATGCCTGCACGAGAAAGCTGCTCTTGATTGGTCAGAATTTGCATGCGAGAAAGATCCAGGAAGTCAACAAAACTTTGAAGAAGAGTACACTTGCAAGAGGTGACACTTTCTAATGTCACAATGGAGGGACAACTACGCAGGTTGATTTTAGCGCTGCTCATCGTGGACTATATTGCTGTCATTGTTCATTTGAGTCAAAGTATACAGTTTGAAAACGAGGTGCGGCTCCAACTAGAAAACAATGTTTTGATGCATTGGATGTGCTGAATGTGCATATTAAGGCAGTACAGGAGGAGGCGCACATTAATAATCCTCCAGGACTGTAACATGCTCACTTCACACGTCAGCATCACACATCAACATCACAGAAGGCCCGCCTCTCAATTCATCTGAATGGAAAATGGGGAAAAAAAACACCAATGACGTCAGGATTTTCCACTGCGAATCAAAGTTTTTCAACTCAAGGTATGCATGGTACTCGTACAAAAACTCCAGGGACATAGCGCGGACAAACACAAGGCGCTCAGCAATGCAAAAACAGCAAGCAAACACTTGACTTTGATTAAAAACAAAAGCGTTACAAAAAGCCGCGCCAGCCTGCAAAAATGCGCTCTGTCTGATCAAGGCCTTAGAAGTACAATTTGATTGATAAGTTGTTCTCGCAAGACAAAGCGGTCAATTGTTGCAACACAATCTCACTAAAGCAAGATCCTGATGGAGTTAGATCTAGGCAAAAAAAAAAGACAAAAGTAGATATTTGCCCTGACGTAACTTGTAGCACACAAAGTACCAAAAGTCACAGAGGACAGGAAATGTTTTTTTATTTGGTGTTTGTTTTGTTTTTGTAGGAAGTCGACTGTGACAGCGCGCCATCATAGCATCTCTCTTTTAATCACTCCACTTCCATTGAAGTTGCACCTGTTTGTGCTTCTTGATTGCTAAAGTTTGATTGTATCTCACGTTGTCCTGTGTGACTTTGGTCTTCCTGACACAGAGCTTCTGGATTAGCGGGTCCATAACCTCTTAATTAAAGACTAAAGCAGACAGAGGAAAAACTGTGGAACAAGAGCAGCTTTTCAATTATTTATTGACTTGTGACTCTGAAAGTCCACCTCCCCCTCCCAACACACACTCACACATACACACACACACATTTCCCCTGTGCATACTGTAGCTTAGTGCTGTAGTTGAGATGAGTGTATTATTTCTTGTCACAAACAATTCAGCATGCAAGGCCTTCTCTCAGTCAGGCTGACTTGTAAAAACTTCATTCACATGCTGTCCAAATCAAACAGTGAGTAGTTACCGTCATGTATTAGTAACAACACTTCTGAAAGAAGAACTCTCTGGTTTGTGTGATGATTTTCATTAACACAGTTGAACCTTTGTGTTGAATAACAGGACAGAATTGGCCTGTGGAATTGTGGGCCATCACTCACAGGGAGAGCCTTATGTAACGCAATCACATATGACCCGGTCTTCTCTCCACGGAGAACGATTCCACTGAGACGCCTTCGGGCACTGTCTTATTATTTTAAGTCAATATATGTCTTCTTTTTCACTGAACTCTGTGTGATATGTTCTCACTGAAGTATACTGGATGGCAGTGCATGCAAACCAAATACAGAACAGTGCAAGGACCCCGACTAGTACTGAGTTATCAACACCCACCTCATCAAATACGGCAGCTTGGTCAGTGGCCCTACTCTTCAAACTATGAAACTGAAAACACGTCGGCACCACCGTGCCATGTGACATCAAGTGCGGCCCCGAGCACACACTGGACACATCACGCTGCAGTTCGTCAACAGACAACCACACAAAGTTATTACTATTTCTATTGACAGATCTGCACTTCCTCCACCTCTGCATTAGCTTAAAATTATGTGGGCACACCCACAAATCAAACTTGATTTGTCACCTAAAGACCATTGTCTTTGTCATCACGGGACTGTGGATCATTTAACTTGGGATATTTCTCAACCTCAACAACAAGTCTCTTATCATCCAGCCTTCGTCATACACGAGACAGCAACAGAGTTCTCTTTTGCATCTTGAGGCGTTGAGCTGCCACAGGAGCAGAGAAGAAAAGTTGCTACGGGAGCTGTTATTATATTCAACCTTTATTAAACCAGGAAGTCCTATTGAGATTGAAAATCTTTTTAACAAGAGAGGCCTGACTAAGGTAGCAGCCAATCAAAACACACTTAAAATGCAACAAATACAACAAATAATACAAAAATCCACAATAAAACAACAGCTATTCAAACATAGTGGCCTCTCAAGAAAAACAAGCACGTCTTTGTTAACACATTCTTCATGATGCCCTTAAATTCATTGATGGATATAAGTGTATCTAATTTTAGATCTTTTTGGAGATTGTACCATGTTCAAGGTGCAGAGTAGGAGAATGCCGTTTTCACCAGATCTGTTAAAACCCAGGGCTGCACTAATAAGCAGCCACTGGGAGAAGCATAGCCTGTAACTACCAGAGCTGTCACACAGAAGGGTGCAGAGGTAGGCTGGAAGTTTGCCCAATATTGCTTTATAGATAAAAATATACCAGTGCTGTTGTCTGCGAGTGGTTAATGACATGAAACCAACCAAATCATAAAGAATGCAGTGATGAGTAGGTGACTGTAATAAAACATAGAGATGCATGGTTAAGGCTATGTAAAATGGAGGACGTTGCATGCATTTATAACATGTCACCGTAATCAACCACAGACAGAAAATTAGCTTCCACAAATTTTTTCTTAGCACTAAAAGTAAAACAAGACTTACTTTTAAAATAAAAGCCAAATCTTAACTTTAAGCTTCCTAACTAAAGCAGCAATATGTACATTAAATAAAAGCTTGTCATCTATCCATATACCAGGTACTTGGATGAAGACACTCTTTTAATGAATTTACCATCAGAAGTGAAGATGCTAAAATCATCAAGCAACTGTGAGCGAGCTTTTGAGAAGACCATAAACTTCGTTTTCTGAGCATTGAGCAGTGTTCGCTACCAGTGTGTTTTGGCCTTAAGACTAGGTACCCCTCTCTTCGTCAGTTCTGGACTTGTCAGTTTGTGTCAATTTCTGCTTGTTACATGCTACAGTGTCTTTCGAAATAAATTTCCGTCTTCACAGCAACATTTGCTACATTTGCTTTAGGCAACGAAACTACTTGGTTAGGTTTAGAAAAACAATCATGGTTTGGGTTTTAATAACTATGTTTGTTACAATAGCTGAATATGTGTGTTACTTGACAACTGTCTTTGTCCGCCAGTGACTATATGACAGTGTTAAAAAAAAAAAACACAAGTTAACTTTTAGTTTCACACAGGAAATGAACACTGCTCTCCTGGGTGACAGTCCTGTGTGCGTTTGACCCATCCATCACCTCACTTAGATTTCCTTGCTCTGTTAACAATGTTAATGCTACGGACGTGATTCTGAACTTCCAGTTACTGCCATCAGGCAAATGCTACAAAGTACCACCGGCCAGGAAAAACACCCTGAACAATCTAAAATAGACACGACACTTTAACCTGCTTTTATCAGCTGTTGTTTTAACAGTCCTTATTTGTTTTAAATGTGTTTGGAATGTGAATCATTATTGTTGAGCCTTGTCAAAGCTATCTATCTATCTATCTATCTATCTATCTATCTGATCAGGCTGCTGTATTTGACACGCTACAAATAAGAACGGGTTGGATTTAACATACAGTATGTGCAATAGGAAGACCGTCTTTACTTAAAGCTAAACCAAACAGTTTTAAACTTTTTTGCTTGGGCTGTAGTCCAATCATAATTCTGAGTTGGAATAATGTCTCTCTAGATTTAATAGTTTTAGTTAGTAGTCATTTTTCTAATTGTAAAACGATATGGATCTCTCAGATGAAAACCTTAGTGGTGATACTGCAGATAATAATGGCATTTAATCCATGCTGTACAATGATTTAAAAATGATCTACAACTCAGTGTTAAGGGAGGCGGATATAACAGTTTTTAATCAGCCTTATTCATGCTCTAATGTTCAGAACTGCTAAAGCAGGTAAAATGGGGGGGATTTGTTTGTTGTTTTATTACTTGGCTGGCTATCTTGAACTCACATTGGCCATGAAATTATGAGTCTAATAAGGCCTTTATAAGTGTGACTAAAGGATATACACAGACGGCTTTACAGCAATAACAAGAGAAATTTGTCAAACAATCAGGTGGGAGGTCCGTCTGCATTGGTCTAGTTTGTAACAGGATGTTTTACAGGAAAATGAAAATGGAGCCGTACTATAAAAACTTGCAGTCGCTGAGAATTTGTCCTCATCTTGATCTCTTTGCAGATTGTAATCAAACTCCGAAAATATGTGCGATAAGCCATGTGCAGCATCAGCACCCACTCAAAGATAGCAGATGATCCCAGAATGATCCGCCATCCCTGATGTCCATATTGTGTTAATATTCAAGGAGCTGCGAGCATCAAGTGACTGCAACATAAATCATGGGATAATGACACCATGATGTTATTTTTATCATGGTGTCATGATGCATTTCTTCTTGCGCTGAATTTATGCAGTGTTATGAGGCAGATTATATGCATGCACACACACGCAGGTACACACACACCGCACACATATGAAATACAACAGTGTTGCTCTTTAGCATTCAGTACCGAGAGATAGCTTCAGTCTGTGACACCCAAATGGTAAGTGTTAGGTTTGATCGATGTCACGTTAGATAATGCGAGATTTCAGACATCTTTTCGCTGTTTATACAACTGCTTGAATAAGCAGTTCATATTTGTGATGTTTATTTATTTCCCTGATTACTTCCTTTCATTACTTGTGCAGGCTATTTGTTTCTTTTTCTCTCTGAAAAATTACTGCACACAATTAGCCAACCTGAGGACTTGACGAGTCCTTGTACTCTGAGAAAATATAAATTTATTTCCTGCGTTCCCTACTTCTCCTCTTGTTTCCATGGCAACATGACAGGGAATGAAGGACAGGCTATTGGCTCTGAAGTTTCTAACTCCACTAATGAAAATGCTCCAGGAAGTACACAGCCCTCCGTGTTGTAAATTATAAGTATAGTTACAGGAATCCTTTGCCCAGAATAGCAGTCATCCAAAGATTATTTGCTGTGTGTTTTTTTTCTTCCTATGTGGTGCTGTATGGTGTTTATTCTGCAGTATTAATACTGAGTGGGACTGCTTTTAGGGTATTGCTTTATTCGTGCTTTTACATCCGCATGTGATGTCCTCCTTTGCCCTATTGCGGTGGCCTCCACGAAGCATCATCAATCTAAAGTGGTTAGAGAGGTTTGCTTGGCCATTTCCAGGCTGATAGGCCTATCCTCTCTGATGCTCTTTGGATATTTAGAGTAGCCACTCCATCCTCAGACCCTCATCACACATCTTTGGACAAAATTGTCAAACTATTTTCTGAAAATCTTCCTGATCATGCTATAATTATTTAGGTAAGAAAAGAACAATATATATGATTAAATTCTTACCTCTGCTTTCACACATACTGTAAGTTATAATGACTCCTTGTCAAACGATTGCTGATAAGGTTAACTGTCATTGCCAGGATGAAACCACTACTTAAGCCCCATTTCCACCAAGCAGTATGCACAGTACACGTAAGCTTTTTTTCTGTTTCTACTGTGAAAAGTTGTGGATGGTACCAATGGAACCATCCTTATTTTTGGTGCCCCCTCTGTTGGGGTACCTAGCACACAGATCTGGTACTAAAAGGTGGAGCTGTGAACACTGCAGTCTGTTGATTGGTCAGTAGAGGACGGCCTCTCTGCTCAGGGCTGAGTTGTGTGGATGTTTTGCTGCCTCTTGCAGCAGCTGTTGTCGGACAAAAAAATAACTTGATTCACTGGGCCGACTGCCGGCAACTTTGAAGGTGGAATGTTTACTTGTAATGTTACTCAATGCATGAGATGACGACGAGAATCTATGAGCGCACCTTAAATTTCACTGTGACAACTTTGAATATCACTTTAGTTTTCATATGACATACACTTTTAGTAATGAGTGGATCTTCAAATGTTTATAAATACTCATTTTCAACCAGGTTATGTCGACTGCATATATTCTAATCCTCACTCAGAGAAAAAAAAAGCATCGTGGAGCGTTGTTCCTGTGGATTTCGGCAACAGTAAACCCCTGAGCTTGCCTGAGGAGGACTAAATGCACAAACCTGCTGTTTTTAAATATCCCATGAAGAGAGACTCTCACTGCAACCTGTTCTATTTTGTTCTTAAAATGTTGGTGTGCAACCTCGTTCTGTGGATGATAAACGAGGTGCAGACTGATAAAAGACGAAATACAGTGAGTGCTGGACGGAGCAGTGAGTGGCAACAACCCGGCCCACATTTAAAAACACTGTTTGTGGTGAAAAAGCTAAATGGACCGAGGGTCTAGGTACCATGTCTGAAGGGTTACTTTTGGTTCCAAAGGTACCATACTGAAAGTGTTTGATAGAAACAGGCCTTTGTTGGCACCACTCGGTCAGGTGCAGATGTTTGAGCCACCTGTATCGACGTGAAAAACAATCTGTTTTATCGCCCTGCTTTGCCACAGTCAGCACAGGCCGTGGGAGGAAGCCACGGAGGAGGATGTGGACCCATTTTAATGAATAATCAACCAAATTGGTAATTAGGCTTTGTGCTTTAAAAACTGAATTCCCTAACAAAAATTCAAGGGAGGCCCTGCAGTTATATTTCCTAACTTAGTAATTACCAAAGCTGACAGAAATTTCTCTCTCAAGTTGATTTGATGGATTATCTTTTTTTTCATAGTCACAGTCTGTCAAAAGCAACTAGTGTAAACCATGAATACCAGCTGGACCGTCTTACTTATAAAAGCAAGCATCTACCCTCTTGAACAGGTTTATAAAATAGAAGGCCTGATTTAGATTTCAGCCTTCGAGATGCACAGTGCTCTCAGTGGAATAAGATTCTCATAGGTGTGTTGATACAGTTTCAGATACAAATGCTACAGGCCTGCAATTGAAAAAGCCGTAGCAGGCATTTTACTCCACTTTATTCTGTGCCTTACATTTTTATTGCTGCATCACTCTTACAGATATCCAACATGAGTCGTATTACGTATTCTATGTATTTATAAAGCAGCATCAATTAATGTTGTCAGCTGTAAACACAACATTGATATATTATCTGAATGTAAAGCTGTCAAGGTGAATTTGTTAGGGAACAGTTGACCATTAAGACATCCAGCAGACACAGAACAACATTAGCAATCATTTGGAGTTGTGTTTCTGACCAGCTGATGAACCTGAATTCAGTATTAAAGGATAACTTTAGTATTTTTTGACCTGGAGGATAGTTTCCCATGTCTCTGTGTTAAAGTGACTAATTGGAAAAACGGTTTCTGAAACTGCTCCAGTAGTGAGTTAGACTGCTGCAGCCGGCAGCAGCAAACTGGCTGCAATGTAATCCCTGTGGGCAACTGAATGTGGTCAGTTTACGTCCAATACAAGTGCTTGTTTTTGCCACTGACAAACTCAGACTGTTATTTTGAGTGTCTGACAACTTGTGGAAAGGATCACTACGTAAGTCGACCTTTTAGATAAAGAGCAAGATCCTTTTTGTTCAACCAGAAAGAGACCCAACGTCACCGTTGCCAAAGCTGCCAGACTCCATTAAAATAAACATGAATTTTAGTGTGTATAGAGACAACATGTTTTCCACGACTAACTGAGTGAATAAGGGTTCATTTTAACTAAACCTGGGATAGTGGTTGTGGGAACAGTGGAGAGACTAACCAAAACGGCTTTCTTGAGTTTTATTTTGCTTCTGTTGACCTTGAATAAAATGTGTTTAACAAAAATAAAATTACTGATTTTTTAAATGGAGTCTGGTGGGTTTATGGATATGGATTTCAGGGTTGTTTTTGGTTAAACAAAAAGCATCTTAATGTTTAACAAAGAGGTCAACCGGTGTAGAAATCCTTTCTATAATGTTGTCAGACACACAGAATAACAACCTGAGCATGTCAATGGCAAAAACAAGCACATTTAGTGGATGTAAATTGATGGTGTGAGTATGCACTAACTGGTTACAATGCAGCCTGTTTAGCAGTGGTCTCGCTCACTACTGGACAAAAAAATGTTGTTCCTATTAGTCACTTTGACATAAAAACATGGGAAATGGGGTTGAGATTCAAAAATACCAAATTTACATTTTGACCACAGTATCCTACTAACTCTGTTTTGGTCTACATCAACTTCTGAGGCAAAATTACAGCTCTTTAGCAGCTAAATGCTCCACAAGCTAGTCACTTTTTGTCTACTGTTTGGTGAACTGCAGGGTCTCGTGATAATTCCTTGTGGGTTTGTCACTATGAGTGACTTCTTTTATATTTGACCAAGTAATTTGATCCATTGTTCATATAAACATATTGATTAGTGAAGCTTTAAGATTTTGCCCAACTAAATTAATGTACTGTTTGATGTCTATCCAGTGTTATAACGGACACAGTTAAATGAACATCTTATGAAAGCTGTCATGAGGAGGCAGCAATGAATGTGACATAGAGCTGTAATTAAGTAATTTTTTTATGTGTAAATGTGTTTAAATGATTTTTTAAGTAGCATAGAGACAGAGTGTTGCCCTTGTTGCAGGCTATAGATCAGCACAGGCTATCTTAAATCAATAGCATTAATGTAAATGACACTAGTGTGCAGTATGGTATCACTTCCATATGTCTCTACTTGACATTCCCTGTCATTAATTTGAGATAACGACAGCTGTAAACTCCAGTTAATGTTACAAACCTGACCCAAGGACACCGCCGAGTCGTATCGGGTCAGAGAGGAGCGAAAATGTTGATACAGCACTTGTTACTCCCGCAAATCGCAATCACACGCTGACATGCCATGAAATCAATATGAAGCCGAGTAATAAGAGCCAGCAATCAGCAGCCTTATAAAGAGCAGGTTGGGTGCCATCCTTATACATCACTCTGTTGACGCACAGCAACACCCATAGCTAAAGGCCATGCTAGATTTAGCACAGCAATTTTATGCTGTGAGGAAGGCAATTTGGCATAAGAGATGATTTCGGCGCAGTGTAAAGTTTTCAGCAAGAAGTATAGCAGTGTGGAGCAGTATCTGTTCTCATGATGTTGCACACGAGAACCTGCTGTAATGCATAAATTCATACCAGTCTGTGAATGCGCAAACAGAGACAATCATTTTTCTTATTTATGAGACATAGGAGAAAAAGGAGCACACAGGTTAATGTGTGAAGCAATTTGAGATGTGCTGCTGCGTTAAAAGAGTGAGACAAAAAAACAAACTATTAAAAAAAAAAAGGTGATTCAACGTGAGAGAAATCCCTCATCACACTGAAGCTAATGAATAAATCCAGCTATTAACAAAGAGGAAATAAATAAATTAAAGGATATTAAATGCTTTAAAGTAAACCTCTGTGTCTTGAGAGATTTAAAAGATGATAATTGTTGGGCCTAATATGGGCTTTAACTAAAGGTTGAGGAGTCAAGCGGGGGCACCGCACACACAAAGGCTTGTGCTTTGTAATTGAAAATGAGTCATTCACTCCGCCGTGTTTATACCAGCTACTTTAAAAGACTTCCCATCCCCACCTTCACCTCCTCTCGCTTCTCTGTTTGAGTGCACAACATTTCATGCTTTCAAAACACATTCATTGTTTTTCAAATTGTTTTCTTCCATCAGTGAAAAAAAGGTGAGATATAATCCAGGATTCAAGGACTGACTTTCAATTGAGTTTTAATGGCTTCTTTCGCTTTCTCTTTTTATCACCTTAATTGGAAAGCAGTATGAAGAGACACTGGATTGACTTGATTAGGGCTTATGGTGCTTAAAAAAACATCAGTTAATTCACATATTTTTGGGTGAGTAAGTTGTGTAATTATTTATGGATTTATTATTCACGGTTGCTGTCAGGAAACACAGCATGTGGAAAAAGGGATCAACAAAGGCAGTTATTATTATTATATGAGATGAGACCTAACCTGTTGTTGACACCTTGCTGTTAGACGCTGGAGGTAGCAATTGTATTTTCAGAGTAAAATATAAAACTGTCCACTTGTGGAGACATTATTAAATTATTTATATTGACATTTAGTGCCAAGCAAAAGGTTGATCAGTGTTAAATGTGACTTTTACTCAGGATTTTATTATTAAATCTGTGTGTCAGTCAAATTTATAGACTGTAAAACGGCAATTGAGGAAGTGCCAAAAACTGCAGTTCCTTGAATGTCCACTTGAGGTTGGCTCCAGAAGTCAGTCAATTCCAGTAGATCTCCATGTTAAAATGCTCAAGTTTACAGGAGAAATAAACATGTTTACAGCCTGGTGCAAAAAACGGATTTGGTCTCTATAGCTAATTTCAACATCCATGACAGCTGCACAGGGGGTGAATGTTTTCTAACTTGCTCATTAAGGCTTAAAGTTATGCATAATTAGGGGCTGGGCAGTTTGAGCATGTGGTTGTCTGTGAGGTGTCACTACAGTCTGTAGCCCCTTTTACACTGCCTGTTTAGGCTGGGAATATTGTGCCGTTATGCCGCCTAGCCATTCTGTGTAAAAGGTACAATTGCAGAATGGGGGGACAGAGTTGTTTCAACTTTGAGCTGGGAATGAATATAACATTGATAATCAGGTGCAGTCTGCTTTTTTTCACCATTTTAGTTCATTTTTAGTAACTCTTATACTTATCGTACTCCTATTGTTACTCTATTAGAAACTCGTTTTGCTTTTGCTCCTTGAAAACACTTCCTATCTTGTATATTTGTACATTTTCCCAGATATTTAGTACTCTGTTCTAAAACTGGGCCCAGTGAGTGACTCTGACCCTGGGAACCCAATGGTTGTTCTGGTTGTTACTGGTTGTGAACATTGAATTGTGGTACTGTACTTAGTGTTGCTGTAATTTAAAGCTTTCTCTAGCACATAAATTTCCTTTGGAATAAATAAAGTTCTATTGAATTGAAGTGAATAACAGCGCTGAAACGATTCTGTATAAATGGGACAGCTGGCAGGATGGGATCATGGGTGGCACATGTGCATGGCTTTTACGACGTGCAATACATGTATCCCACCACAGGAGATTAAAAAAGTAGCTGATAGCAGTTAGCGACTAACTTAAAGAGGAAGCGCAGCGGGCAAAAATGTTCGCAAATTGGAAAACCAATGAGGTCCGGGAGCTCCTTATCCTCCGAGCAGAGGATGACATCTGCCAACACATAACAGGGATGATAAATGATTGTTATTGCCATGCTACGCCTTTGTTAATGTTCATAAAATATTGCTGATGCGTATGTTATATGTCACACTCTTGGCTAACGCCTATGTGTAACATGTCACACCCATCAGGCCTCTTTTGAATTTGAGATGCCGGCACACTGTCTAAAATCACACACAGGAGCAAAATGATGCTGCTGTTGTCTGGTCCTGAGTACAAAAGCAAAGGCAGTGTAAAAAAAGGGACTTTGTAGCACCCCTATAGTGCCATCTCTGTATAAAAAGGGCTTGTGAGTCGCTCCACAGCTCCATCTTCTCATCCAAATATGGTCACTTGTGGCTCCACAAAACCAACATGGCAACGGCCTAAATGCCGACCTTGAGTCCTGTGGAGCCCACAAAGCAATAGGTGACACCAGGGTGTCTATGACCATTATTTTATATAGTCCGAAGAGCACTGCAAAACTGGGTGATAATACCTGATGTGGGTCGCAGTGGTTGGCATTGTGGCCTCTCAGCAAGAGGGTTACTGGTTTGAACCCAGGGTGGGGGAGCCCTTCTGTGCAGAGTTTGCATGTTCTCCCCGTGTCAGTGAGGGTTTTCTCCGGTAGCTCCTGCGTCCTCCCACAGTCCAAATACATGTACGTCAGGTTAATTGATGCCTCTTAATTGCCTGTAGGTGTACCCCGCCTCTCGCCCACTGTCAGCTGGGAGAGCCTCCCCCGCGACCCCCAACAGGACAAGTGGTTACGGAAAATTAATGAATGAATGAATCCCCAATGTGTGGTCACCCCATCACTTGCATACATTAATTTGATCCACTGTCAACATAATATTGATTAATGCAGCTTTAACTAGAGGGAAGGTAGATCACAATGTGCTCATTAGAATTGGTGGTGGGGGGTTTCTTGGCTCTCATTTCTCTTGTTTACTGTTCAGACCACCTGGAATCATTAAGTAAACATTGGATATCCACCAAGTTCTCACTAGCTTTGTGCTCATTTTCACTGAAGCACTACCTTTTCCACCTTTACCGGCGAACTGATTGACAGATGTTTGTTTTCTGCCTGCGTGCGACAGGAGTGAAGATACCCACATTCCTCTAACTGTGCCTTACATGCACAAATAATCTCGACAACAACAACAGCGACATCCTGTCTTGAGCCTGACACTTTGAGAGAAGCTGGCTAGAACACAGTGATAATGAGAGGGAGTGGGAGGGAAGGAGGGACAGTGAGAATTGCTTCTAGTCTTAGATGTTGTGCCATCTCTTTATCATCCTTCCATTTTTTTCCCCTCCCTCCCTCATGCACTTCATAACCAGTTTCTCCTGTCTCTCTCCTACTCCTGTCTCTCTCCCTCAGTCTTGTGTTTTTTTTCAGGAGTATTCCTTGTTTTTCATTTCCCTTACACTTCTGTATCTCCCACTCAGTCTTTCATCCTGTTCCCACCTTGCATCCTTCACTAGGCCAATATTCAGCATTCTGTCTCTTTTTCTTCCACTTCCTTTTTCTCTGCAGTTTATATAATTATTAATTTCCCTTTTTTTAGATGCTGTCACATGTAGGCACAGTAAAAGTCTGCGAAACTCTGGAGCATTGTCTTTTTGTTTGAGAATTTATCCCTGAATCACCCAGCCTGAAAAGTAAAAGACCTGTGTTCTTGGAAGGACCTTTGTTATTGCCACAGATCTCTCTTTGAGGGTTTAGTGTCAGCAGAATTATACCTGCTGTGGCTTTTTTTTCGAAAGGTTTCACTAATAGCTCAGGAGCTGCTGGTGAAAAACATCTAAAAGAAGCTTGGATGTGTAAAAAGCCACAGCGTGTTTAAGACTAAACCCTTGAAGTGATACTCCACCCAAAATCTATCTTTTGTGTATCAAAAGCTCACCCTCTGAAGGCTTGAAAGGTGGCTGCAAAAAGTTTGTAGTTAGTGCTTCACAGAGCAGCAGCTAACAATACCCAGCTCTGTGCTGACAGGTGAAAATAACACAGATGTGTTAAATTTTTAAGGTGGTGAAGCAGTTAGTATGATGTGAATCTTAATATCTATTTTTAAACTTTTAAAATCTAGCTGATGGTTCCAGTAGCAGGTCTGACAGTTTCTGTTTTTCATGTAGTATGAATAGCAGAGATGTCACGAGAACTGATACTTCAGTACCAAGTCAATGCCAAAATTCTGAAAACGTAATGGTAGTAATTTTTCTCCACTGGTGATGCAATCCTGATGGGGCAGTATACACTGGCCACTTTATGGGCACACCTTGCTAGTACTGGGTTGGACGGCCTTAATTCTTTGTAGCATAGATTCAACAAGGTGCTGGAAACATTCCTCAGAGATTTTGGTCCATATTGACATGATAGCGTCACACAGATCACGCACATCCATGATGTGAATCTCCTGTTCCACCACATCCCAAAGGTGCTCTATTGGACTGAGATTTGGTGACTGTGGAGGCCATTGGAGTACAGTGAACTCATTGTCATGTTCAAGAAACCAGTCTGAGATGATTTGAGCTTTGTGACATGGTGCGTTATCCTGCTGGAAGTAGCCATCAGAAGATGGGTACACTGTGGTCATAAAGGGATGGACACGGTCAGCAGCAATACTCAGGTAGGCTGTGGTGTTTAAACCATGCTCAGTTGGTACTAAGGGGCCCAAAGTGTGCCAAGAAAATCTCCCCCACACCATTACACCACCACCAGCAGCCTGAACCGTTGATACAAGGCAGGATGGATCCATGCTTTCATGTTGTTTACACCAAATTCTGACCCTACCATCTGACTGTGGCAGCAGAAATCCAGACTCATCAGACCAGACAACCTTTTTCCAATCTTCTATTGTCCAGTTTTGGTGAGCCTGTGTGAATTGTAATAATAATTATTTTATTTGTATTGCACTTCACATTTCAGCAATCTCAAAGTGCTACAGAGCAGAAAAATAACACGATACAGTTTTAAGATTTAGTTAAAAGGAGAACCTATAAAAGACATTTAGCAAAATGCTTTCGCAAAAAGATAGGTTTTTAGGTTTTGTTTGAAAGCATCTGCAGTCTGTGGGGCCCTCAGGTGGTCAGGGAGGGTGCTCCACAGCCTTGGAGCTACAGAGGAAAAGGCCCGATCACCCATGGTGCGGAGCTTGGTTCTGGGGGCGTGGAGGGTGTTTTTGGTTGCAGAACGGAGGGTGCATGAGGAGGTCTGGGGGGTGAGGAGTTCCTTGAGGTATTGGGGGGCATGTCCGTGAATGCACTGGTGGGTGAGGAGGGAGACCTTGTACTCAATTCTGAGTGGTAGAGGGAGCCAGTGAAGAGATTTCAGATTGGGGGTGATGTGATCATATTTGTGGACCCTCATCAGGATCCTGGTCGTGCTGTTCTGGATGTACTGCAGTCTCTGGATGCTCTTGCCAGAGATCCTGATGAGGAGTGCATTACAGTAGTCCAGCCTGGAGGACACAAAGGCGTGCACGAGCTTCTCTGCATCTGCCAGGGTGAGTGTTGGATGGAGTTTGGCGATGTTCCTGAGGTGGTAGAACGATGTCTTACAGAGATGTTTGATGTGGGTGTCAAAGGTGAGTTCAGGGTCCAATTTAACACCCAGGTTGGTGACAGATGTGGAAAGGGGGATTGTTACGACTAGCGTCGTTTGTCTTGGGGATTGTCCTCTTGTGTTCTGCTCTCTGTCTGCTCCTTGTCTTCCATGTAAATTGGCCTGTGCCATGGCCCAGTGGTGATTGGAGGATCATACCATCTCCTCGTCTCTGATTGGTCGTTCTAACGGTTCCACCTGTCATATAAGGAGCCAAGATGGCGGACGCTCCTGGGCAGCAGACAGCAGACCTCATCTCCCTCATCTCCCAACCGGCCACATGTTTCTTTGTCCTTGAATTTGAGTAACTTTTGTTGAGAAGTAGGGTGGGACTGCCAGTTTGGTTATTTCTATTTTCTCCTGTTTATTTAGTTAGGAAGGTAAGGTTTTTGTCATTGTTTTTCTCTACCAGTTAGGTTAGTTATTTACTTTCCAGATAGGTTTGTTTTGTTTGTTATTTTGGCATTAGTCCCTCCTGAAGTCTAACTCAGTACATCATTTAATATTCTTTAATTCTTGTAAATAAATCTTTAATTTTCTTCATACATTCAACCGTGTTTTGGCCAGAGAAGGTGATACTGGTGGTGGTGGAAGAGCGGAGCTGATGTGGTATGCCAACTAGGATGGCTTCTGTCTTGGAACTGTTCAGCTGAAGAAAGTTAAGCTTCATCCACATCTCTATCTCCTCCAGGCAGGTGGTCAGTGTAAATGTTGGCAGGGGAGCAGAAGAAGTGGGGGTTGTCCTTAAGTAGAGCTGTGTGTCATCAGCATAGCAATGGTAGGATATCCCATGCCTGCTGATGAGATTGCCCAGGGGGAGCAGGTAGAGGTGAAGAGGGTTGGGCCCAGCACTGAGCCCTGAGGGACACCGCAGGTGACGTTGTGGGTGTACAACCTTGCTTTGCCCAGGGCGACATGCTCGGTTCTGTCGGTCAGATATGAGGTGAACCAGCTGTGTACGTTTTCCGAGAGTCCAATGGTGTATTGCAGGCTGTGGAGGAGGATGTTGTGGTCAATTGTGTCAAAGGCAGCTGTCGCCTCAGTTTCCTGTTGTTAGCTGACAGGAGTGGCACCTGGTGTGGTCTTCTGCTGCTGTAGCCCATCTGCTTCAAGGTTGGACGTGTTGTTGGTTCAGAGATGGTCTTCTGCAGACCTTGGTTGTAACCAGTGGTTATTTGAGTTACTGTTGAACCAGTCTGACCATTCTCCTCTGACCTCTGGCATCAACAAGGCATTTTCACCCAGAGAACTGCCGCTCACTGGCTATTTCCTCTTTTTGGGACCATCCTCTGTAAACCCTAGAGATGGTTGTGTGTGAAAATCCCAGTAGATCAGCAGTTTCTGAAATACTCAGACCAGCCTGTCTGGCACCAACAACCATGCCACGTTCGACGTCACTTAAATCACCTTTCTTCCCCATTCTGATGCTCAGTTTAAACTTCAGCAGGTCATCTTGACCATGTCTGCATCCCTATATGCGTTGAGTTACTGTCACGTGATTGGCTGATGAGCCATTTGTTTTAATGATTAGTTGAACAGGTGTACCTAATAAAGTGGCCGGTAAGTGTATATAAATACATGTTTCCTTGCCCACAAAATCTCATGAACTACACAGACTAGTCCTTTGCGTTTCGGGTGGATCATCAGGGATTAATAATAAATTAAATTAAATTGAAATGTTTGCTTTCACTCGCTTTTAATAAAATATTAGTCAATATGAAAAAAAGATTATATTCACTGAAGCACTGTATTAAAGTGCAGGTTAGTGATGTCCCTGTGGCTTTTAGGTGTTTGATTGAGTGACGCACATTCAAAACAAAGTAAGCATTGCTTTTATTACTCCCTTTAATGGACTTTGATAATGTTAATCCATTTGAATTTTCCAAGGTTTGGTGTACACAGAGTAGCTAAAGGTCAATGAAAACAGACTACGAAGATATAATATATAATATGGACTGGCTTTAAAACTGTACAGTGTGATTCAGTGGCAAATAGCATTGATGGAAGTGCTTTTGTTATAGGTTTAACTTGCTCTGGATGTCAGGGGCCCTGTTTCAATGTATTGGGAGGTTATGCAAATCTAAAGGCCTTCACTGAGAAACTTGTTAAAAAATCATTTGTCATCATGGTCCATTTAGAAAGGACAGACTTCAATTTCCTTCATTCTGAGCACAAATATAGCATATTTGAAGTCAGGCTGAAATTTAGTTTTGATTGTGGTGTTTACAGCAAAAGGTGTGATATTACAATAAATATAATAAAATCATATCATAGCTTTTTTTCCCCAACAGTCATTTTGTTTGGCACAGACATTATTGATCTTCAGAAGTCTTACTCCTAAACTACTTTGGTGCGATCCTTTTATGTTGACTTTACTGACTGAATCCAAGGTGATAAAGAATATTGCTGTGTATCAAAGGCAATGACAGACAATCCATATTGTGCGACATGAAAAGAGGGGAAACACATTTTGTGATGACTAACTAAGACTTGGGATTTTGTGAACATCATTACAGCAAAATTGTTTATGTTGTGAGTAATAATGCGCTGCTTGTTTTGATTCATCTCTGACTCTAAAGTCCCAAAGAGGCATATGTGCTGTACATCATCACAGTGTGAGCCAGAGACATCAATAGCTTAACAGAGTCATTAAATTACAGCTTTGTAATATGAATATAATGAACACTGTATCAGTATGTATACAAGCACCTGGGTTTGGAATAAATGAGGCGGTGCACATATTTGGTGTGTGGGAGTTGTGTCAGTTTAAAAGACTTTATCTTTAGTAAATAGAGATGAGGCAGCACTGTGGACAAGTATTATTGGCTGTTTAGACTCCACACAGAGACCTCCCATATTGTGCACAAGTCAGGTTCACACTTTTGGGTTTCTACTAGAACAAGTTAATAGTCAAAAAACACAGTTGGAGTAAGCATGGAGCCCTCACTGTAACTAACTGCACTCCCTGAAGAAATATTATCATATTTTTTGTAGAAATGAAACAGTGATTCCAGAGAGAAGCAGACAGAGGGGTCTACAGTCTGTGTTTGAAGGATATATCCAGGATGTCAAACTGACTCAGCAGCAACAACAGGTTCAAAAGACAAAGATAGTTAGAAGCTAAAGCCCAACTATAGGCTACAGATCACAGTGTAAAAGTGAACCACCACATCACTGCTGATCACCACAGAGGACAATGAATATAAAGGGAAACTTTGCTGATATTGAACCAGCTGTGTGGCATCACAGTGTGTGCAGATGAACGCTGTTTGGCTTCACCCCTGTGCTGCTGCCAGCACCTGCACCTCCACCGCCAGATGGGCAGGGAACTCCTTCATCAGGCACACACTGAAATGACGCACAGCTGGTTCAATATCAGCAAAGTTTCCCTGCTTCCCTTCCCTGGTTCCTGTACAGCAGGGTCGGTCTTTCTTTCACTTTTTTATCATTACAAAGCAAAAGCAGCATGTGTATACATTCAGTTGGCTATATCTTCAGTAGCTAGCTAGCTAACCCTACACTTTTCAGGGTTTGATTTTGGTTTTGGAACAGGGAAGAAACGTATATCTTTTTCCAGCCTCTCCAGGTAACGAGTATCATTAATACACGACGTGCCCCAGGCACAACATTTAGCTCCAAATCCACAAAACCAGCCTGAAAATGAAGGAAATCTGAAACCACTGCATTAGAGTCAATGGAGCACAGCTGTGTTGTTGTCGGACCCTGGTCTGAGCCGGCCTGATGCTACGTTATGATTGGCCAGTCTGCCTCCGTGGGCGAGACTTAGCAAAGGGTCAATTTTTTGATATTTTGGCCATGTTTAACATAAACATCAAGCATTATAACATTAAATAGATGAAATATGTAAAATCATAATAGGCCCCCTTTAAGAGGAGAAGGGCTCACTGAGACTGCATATGCACAAGAGGCAGGCTTTTTAATGCCAAGCCCCTGCCACTGATAAGACAAAATCGTCGAATAAACAAATAACATAGTTTGGCAAAATATTCTTGACCCAAGGTCTGCTTGCATTTTCTGGAGCTTTCAATAGCATTTCATAGGCTTCATGAGTGACTGTGGTTGGTTAAAGGGTGCTATGTTATATAACATGTTAACCCCATATATCACGTTATTATGTGACTAACACTGACATGGTGGCCACTCAGCCAACTCCATTCACAGATAAAGACCACAAGATGCAGATAAAAGCCCTGTGAAAAGCTAATAAATCTACTGTGAGATTTGTATTATAGTCAAACTGCAAGATTCTTTGTTCCTCATCTAATCCAGGCTAAAAGTGACTCCAGTAAACTGTTGTGCACAGTGTTGTTTGCTGAGCACATCAATTACCTGTTACATGTTGTTTAACAGAATACCTCCACGTCTCAGCATCTTTACAAGACACATATTTTGTGAAAATGGCCAAGGCAGATCTTCAGCACACACACTGTTCATTCACTGCAGAACAACACTCACACACAAGACATCCAACAGAGGTATCTACATTGTTCCACTGCGTCTTCAGGTCGTCCCAGCAGGCTCACCATTTGCAAGTCAAAAAACGCCCTATCTCACTCTCTATTCTGCTGCCTGTGCAACAAGCCCAAAAAAGGGGAAAAGTATTGAAGTTTTGTAAAGGACCTTCAGCTGAGAGCAGTGAGTGCTATTTGTTAAGGTGAATTTGTTGTTTGGCAGAAACACAAAGGCTCACACCAGCGCCTCAGAGGACCCTATCAGCCAGGAGGCAAGAGGGCAGCCAATCAGCATGATGCATGTGGAGTTCTTTTAGAGCAATAATGCCCTTTCATTTACTTATAATGCACTGGGAATGGTGCTCACCTGAACATCACATGGTTATCACAAACAAGGTTTCACAGACTTGAGAAAGACTAAATATTGCACAAGGTCAAATCTACCCTCTGTAAGGTAACAAAGGCATATGTTTGCTTTAGGTACTGTTGGTGCACTGATGGCTATGAGCATTCCATGCGCTCATTTATTATTAAGATAAGCCTTCACTTGAAGAATATACAGTATTCCCAAGGTGAAAATACAGTGGAATAACATTTCATACCTTATATTTTATAATCGTTTCCACAGGCTTGTGCAGATTGATTTTGATGATTCATGGAGTGGGATTTCATAGTTACGATCGCTTTTGTTTTCCAGCAACAAGACCGTTATCCCCAAGAAATTCCCTTGAGACAAACATCGTCACATTCTGTCATGTAGCTATAGAAATGTCTCATGTAGAAAGAGCAGGCCTCTGCCATGATACAACAGCTGTTTAAACTCCATTATTCAACAGCTCAAAATAAACAAGGAAAAGACTCAAACTGTCCACTGTGAAGATCCACAAGATGAGGTGTGACAAAAACAAAGCTAATAGTCGAAATAGTTTAGCGTGAGCTCATAAGGTAGGTGACCTTATGTGTATCTGTGTTAGTCCTCTAATCACCAACTCGCTTTAAGTTATGCTTCACTGTCCTCCTAAACTGTGTGATTTCAAGTGCTTTAATTTAATTAAATGTCCACATTAACCTTCAACCTGCAAGCCAAACTTCATCAAAGTGAAATTCGCTCAGGAAGTTGAGAGTAAAAGAGGGCAAAGTGCATATTTTTATTTCTTTCTTTATAGACTAACACTTTGAGAGACTAGCTGTGGGGGTGTGTGCCCGGCACTGAGTAGTGCTACTTTCTATTTTATGCTCCGTTTGTTTCAATCTAGCTCCTAAAATGTTCCACAGCAAAGTTTCTCTATTCTAAAAATGGACAAAAACAATAGCAAATAAAAAAATTAGGAACAGCAATATGCTGCATATATCGTCTAAATCACTGTACTGCAACTGGTGTTGGCAAGAAGTGGCCATGACTTAGTTCTTTAAATATTTAAAGGTTCAGTGTGTAGGATTTAGTGGCATCTAGTAGTGAGGTTGAAGATTGCAACTAGAGTGTAGGAGAACTACAGTGGCCGATGCAAAAATGAAAATGACCCTATCTACAGCCAGTGTTTTGCTTGTCTGTTCTAGAAAAAACATGGTGGACTCAATGGAATAGGGCCCACTCTGTATGTAGATATAAATGGCTAATTCTAAGGCAACAAAAACACAATGATTCTTAGTTTTAGGTGATAATATACTGATACACTGGACCTTTGCAGGGATACTTTGCTAATTTTGTATGTGTAAATGAACTAGGGTTGCAGGGATATACTGGTTTTAAGGTATACGGTGATATATACGTTGACCGTTATCGTACAGTGTACATTTGCTTATCTACGATATTGAAAATTATGCAAATGGACGTTGAATCTCCCCTTTATTTTAGAAAATTTCAAAAGGATGGAGACTTTTTACACATACATCCTTTTAAAGAATAGTTTTAGGTTTTAATTATAGTTATAAAACGTTTGTTCAACCAACAATAACCCTTCTTTTTTTTTTTTTTTATTTCTGTAAGGGTCATTCTGACTGATAATAATTAGGGCTCCCAAGCAATAAAAAAAAATCTAATTAATTAGATGCTCTGTGCTTAATTAATCTAAATTAATAGCATACATCAGTTTTTACTGTGAAAGTATTTAAAATATTTCAATTCAAATGAATTTGGCAGATGTGTCGTAGTAAAGCTGCTAGATTTTGGACACAATTGTCCCCCTGTCCTCTACCACCAAAACTGGTCTGCGGTCCATTGTAATCCAATTTGTAAGGGAGTTAGTTGGTCACAGGTAGACTCACTCAGTTTGTGTCTGAATGCCTGGTCAAGTGTTGCTTGACAAGGCTAGCTGCTAGAGCTAGCATCAGAGGCTGTGCTAGCTCAGACCACTGGGTTTGCTGCTGAATGCTTTGCGTTGAGGCGATAATTCAGGGTTGAAGTACTCTGATGGTACGAATCATGGTACGAATGGTGTTTTTTAGATACAAGCGTTCCATTCACGGGGCCAAACAGCGTCGTCTTGTCTGCCTCCATCATGTGACAAAACAACTGTGGCCTTCCTTGATGCGCCGGGTCAAAGGGCACCATGAAATGCGATTAATCAGTATTGATTTTTTTAATACATAATTTTTTCTGTGATTAATTAATCAAAATTAATGCATTATTTTGATGCGGTTATCGTACTGTGAAATTCTCATACTGTTGCAACCCTAAAATGAACTATGTTAAACTTCCCTCCATCTTCCCAGCGCCCAGATCTCCTTAGTATGGAAGTTCATTGAGAGAGAACCACCTCTCTGTCTCTCAAACTCAGACTTAACTGTTAAACTAGGCAGTGCTGATCAGATATAAACTGAGACTCTGTTACTGTATTGCTTTTTTCTTGCCAAAAGTGTCTCCAGCAACATATTTTAGTGCACTGTTTGGCTGTAATACAAGAGTTTGTGAACAGGAGGTGGGTGCCATACTGGGAGCATTTATTGGTCTGGTGCATTCTGGTAGTTGTAGGTTTTCTACCTATTGAGCAAAAGCAAATACCACAGCCCTTTTCGTCTGTATCCCTTGGTCACATAGCATTCATTTCAAAAGTAGTTGCATCTTGATCCTGCATTGCCAGCCCAGCTGTGTTACTTTCCAGCAGTGAAATTCTTCTTTAATCTTGTTTTATCACAGTATTCAGTCCCACATCTAAAGAACTCAGTAGGTTTTGTAACATAATACAGTTTGGTTAATGCAATTAACAGATAAATGATCCAGAAACCATTTGAAGCCCTAAACTTAATTCCAAGCGTGATGACACTACCATGCAAAGCTTTTCTGTGCTTCATTTGGATATATGAAAATTGAGAGAGATGAGAAAGGGGCGAGATGTTGTTGATAATCATGTGAGTTTGTGCTTGTTTCACCCCTTTTTCAATCCATAAATAATGCATTCATACAAATATGAACTTGTTATTTAGAGGCAACATAAGTTTTTGATTCATGATGTCTATCTAGTCTTCAAACTTAATAACTGCACCAGCATCAGAACAAATTTTAGATTACATCTATCTGTCAATAGACCCTGTTGACGTCATTGTTTTAGCTCGAGGCAAAACACAACTCACCGCCACAGGGCCGTAGGCTACACAGGAGTCTTAAAGTTTCGTCTTGATGTGTTATTAGGAGCCAAAACTTAAATTTTATTGCGCACCAGCCACCACTGCCTGTCAACACAAACACAGACAACTATGGTCAAATGTGCTAAGATGAAAGGACTGGACGGAGGTGATCATTTAAAATGCTCGCATGCTCACACTTCATACAAGCTTAGGGGAAAAGTATTTACTGTTGTAGGGATGAGTAACGTTATGTGTATTAAGGGTCATCATGTCCACCTCATCTGAAATTGGGGAGGTATTAAGAGGAATATTGGATTTCTTTTTTTTTGCTGTTAGCTCGATAGCAAAACAAAATGGAGGAAACTGTTCAAGTGTCGTCCTCCTTTGTACGATTGGCAGAGTAATCAACCACAAAGTGAGTGACCTGACATGGTGCATTTGTAAATTCAGTCTGACGCTCTACACTATGAGAGCCCTGCTGGTTGAAGAAATGCAGCTTTATGTTTCTATATGAATTAACGATCACACGCATTCACTCCACTCGGCGCTCTGTTGCTCTGTCTCTTCAGAGTGCTGAGAGCGCGCTCTGCCACCCTGAGAAGGCGGAGCTCTGGATAACCAAACAGTTCATTCAGACAGCGGTCCGAATTTAGGAGCGGTCCAGTCAGTGCCAGAGTGCGCTCCAGCACTTGGAATGAGTATTTCTGAATGCACCACTCACATCATCTTCCTCCATTGTCTAAAACAAGCCAACAGAACTTGCTAGCTAGCACCAGCTAATGTCTGTGGAGAATCGTTTTGCCTCCAGCTAAGCCCCGCCCACCGAAAACCATCATACTGTTCACTAACAGTAAAGGGGTCTATACAGTGTAGTGTGCTGTGTCAGTTTGCTGGAGCTGTATGAATATTTACGTAACAATTCAAACCCAATAGAAAAGGTACATTATCCTTGACTGAGTAAAGCAAAAAGCTGACAGCATCACCACATCTGAAAGATATGGGATGTGTTTTCTTTGAAGTGTAAAGTTTAGTCAGACCTTGCACTGATTTCACGCTGAAGTTGCTTCATGTTAATAATGTTATCTTAAATGTTGGTGATTTACTCAAATGCGATGTACAATCAGATTATTAGATACAGTGTTTGCCTCCAAGGAATTCTTTGCAGTTACCTCACAGAAACACCACAAGAATGTTTCTTTGTGCGCAGCAAAAATGGATTGTGTCAAGGCTTATAGAGTAAGGCTTTGATTTGGGAAGGTTTAGACAGACAGCTGAGAAAATTCTCTCTGACATGTATTTGGCAGTGGGTATTGAAAGTCAATGACTGATGTTACTCCTCTCATAATTGATCTGATCTAGCAGGTTCACGGTTGGTACATGTCACTGGAGGATTTGACATTGTTTGGCCAAATTAGGTTTCTTTTATGCAGGCCCAGAGGATATGTAAAAAAAAAAAGAAAACCCAACGCACTGCCTTCCACACAAAGACATAAGGCAAGCTCCAGATAGAAAGAAATGAGGCAGCTATGCAGCAGTTACTGCAAAGGCAGTAAAGCCGAAAAAAGATGAAAGCCAGATAGTTAACATCAGTGACATCACAGCAGAGAGGGAATTGCGTCAGCGTCTTCAAACAGTCCTAATAAATTACCAAAGGAGGGCTGACTGCCTATTCTCCTCAGAAAAGAGTGGGCCCCTGAGAATCTGTTGACAGTGCGTTTGTAATCACAGTCTACCACTTTTTGCCCCCAAAAAGCCTTTCAGTTCAAGTCTGAGCAGCTATGAAGCTTATCGGGGAGATGCAGTGCTTCGTCAAAGAATATTTTCTCTTCAGATTCAGAATCAGAAACTGTCCGTTGCACTTTACCAAAATTTGTGTTTGATACTGCTCAGTAGATCAATATATTGTGAGACAAGAGAGTTAGATGAGAAGATTGATACTCCTCTCATGTCTGTCTCTTAAATATAAGGCTGCAGCCAGCAGCAGCTTGCTTTGTTAGCTTAACTTAATTTGGCACAAAGACTGCAAACAGAGAGAAACAGCTAGCCTGTCTCTGTTGGTAGGTAACAATTAACATGTTATATATTGTTGGTTTATTCATACAAAAGCTGAAGTGTTAAAACAGGGCCGGCCCTAGACTTTTGGGGGGCTAAGTGGATTTGGTTTGGGGCCCCCTCATTTTAAAGTGTTGCCACTTCACATGGCACTGAACCGAATTGTTTTTTTTAAATATTAGTTTAAGCACACATAATGTAAATAATGATAATAAATGAGCACGTAAAGACTTAAGCGGGACCGATTTGCAGCAATACTATCTTTAAAGGGACATCAGTGAATACAGTATTTTTCTATTGCCCCCTTAGGCAAGGCAAGGCAGCTTAATTTGTACAGCACACTTTATACACAAGAGCAATTCAAAGTGCTTTATAGAGCAATAACATAAAACATAATAAAGGACACAGAAAAGAGTAAGGAGAAAAAAAGATATAAAGGTAAAATTAATTACTAAATGATTTACACATAAAAAAACATGAATGGTCCCTCTCAGAGTCTTTTGTTTGGTCTAAATAAAATGTGATATTTTTTAAGCATGAAATTTCCTAATATGTGATTATTTTTAGTGTTGTAGTCTTATTTAAAAAGGGCTGAATCTCACCTGTCTTCATGGATACAGTAGAAGTAACTAATAATATTGTGCAGTCTGGTGCAGTGATCAAATGAGAAGGAAAGACAAAAGGAGGACTGTAAATAAAATACTTACATAAAACTGCCAAACAAAATGAACAAATGCAGCAAACAAGAGGTTAGTTTGGGGCACTAGTTTAGTCTAATTTTAATCTATTGGATTTTTTTTTTTACTTTATTAGTTAACATTACAGTGACCTTTTATATACAAGGGTTTAAAGTAACCTACAGGCTTCTCCTGATTATTTGTTATGATGAATTTCTAAATATAACCGTTTGTAGTGACACAATAAATTCATGCAGGCAGGTAAGGACATAACATACGGCTGTCGCAACACAAAAATAATTTTACCAGCTTCTTAAACCAACCTTCAAATGTTTTGTTTTTTTTTTAACCCAAAGGAGAACTCCACCTGTTTTCAAAATCTATAATGTCCTATGGTCTAATACCACCCAGCTCCCTCCTAAATCCAAACTATGGTGCGAAAAGTCAAATTTGTGATGTCATAGGATATAAAGTCTGAAACTGCTCCACAGACAATAAATTGGGAGAGATGTTATAGATGACACTGTGCAGATCTGAGAACACTACAATAGACTAAAGCTCATTTAGAAACAGAGAAGAAAAAAAACCTTTGGTAGGTATATAAAAGCAGGTTCCCATTCATTATCTATGGAGCAGCTTCAGACTTTTTACCCTATGAAATCACAAGTTTGAGACTTACTTCTGTGGTTACTGGCTTCAAGAAACAGTAGCTCATGCTCTCAGATATTGATTAAACTTTCTTAGGCCATGGAAATAACATACTGGACTTCTAATTTAGGTGCTGTTGAGGAATTGCCCATAGCTTGGATAAGATACTTATCTGAGTTTATGTTAACTTTCATTCTTGTCATGTTCGTTAATTTTGTTTAACATATCCATTCTAATACAACCCCAAAATATTTTTTTTAAACCACAGAGTCCTGGAAGTGCTCTGTCAGTGTTTTGTCGGGCGCTGGGCACTACTTTTGTACCTTTTTTAAGCCAGCTTTCAAGAGAGCGGTGGCAGGCTGCGTCTGTGGCTGCTAAGCAACCTTAACAAGCACCGTATGGCCCATTTACCTAAAATCCTGAGAGCAGAGCTGATCTTCTTCCAGGCGCTGTTTATAAGTGTGTAGGCCTATCGACTGTGGGACAGATGTAAAGCTCTGGCAGCTCAGCACCAAAATGATCAACTTTTCCATATTTACCACAGAAGAAGGGAAAGATGTCTGTCGGCTGTGATTGGTTGTTCCTCGTCACATGACATGCAGCGCGTACTGCTGTGTTCCAAACGTAGAACTGAGTTTATCTCAGGGTGAAGCCATCGCATCCTGAAAAATAGGCGCTTGGGATCAGGTGCACTGCGACAGTGTCACTCTGGCGTTTGAACGTGCCTGCCTCATGTCTACAAAAAATAATTAATTTAAGGGGGTGCAAACAATGTGGAAGATGTACAGCCCCTTATACCTAACAGACATATATAAGAGTGCTATTGATCTTGGTGTAACTGTTTACTGGACACCGAAAATACTGGTGTGCTGTTGAACAGTGTGCATAGTGGCTCTGTATGAGCTCTGAGAAAACCACCTACCCAGTAGTTTTACAGCAAAACATACAGTATAAACATAAAAGGACACCACTGTCCCTACCTAAATTGACCCAGCGTTATCATTATTAATGCTTAGCATCGTATGTGTGTCCCAGTGCAGTAGACAAGACGAGAAAACAGCAAACTTTAGTTGACCTTCTTGTTGGAGTTTCTTCTCTTTCATCCTTATTTAACCAGGCAAACTTGGCTAAGAGCATATTCTTGTTTACAGCAATGGCCTAGGGGAGTAGTTGCAAGAATAGGGAGGGCTACACAGATAAACACTCACATCTGGGAACTGCCCGGTACAACTGCAGTCGACTGTTGGCCACCAGGCAGTTCCATTACAGCAGTTGGGGGTGTTAGAATATCAATTTAATGCAATGGGTTATCTCGCTCTTTATGTTCATTTCTACACATTTACCTAGGGTCAACAGCTCCCTAAGCAGATTGGTGCAATAGCTGCACTTCCCATTCCCATATTTCATCCCCCTTTTTTCTTACCCATTGCATTTAAAATGTGCTGGCTCACATTCCCTCCCCCTCCATGCCATCCCTCCAGTGTTCCCATTACACTGTGGCGTGAGGCGAGTATCCTTGGTCCCTCATCACCAAGAGGCCTGTGTAGATGTGATGTCCCCAACCCAGTTTGCTTTATTTTGACGTTTGACGCTGTGCGCTCATCCAATCCGATGAGCTGGCAGCTTCAACGGCAACGAGGGTAATTATTTACAGGAGGGATTGTGGAACCTGCTAAAAATATCCCTTTTCCCTCCCTACAAGAGCTCCCTCGAGCTTTGAGAACAAGACAGGAGGAAAGAGTAGGGAAGTATGGCTGTGAAGGGCTTTAACTCATTCCATTATTTTACATCCTGTCCTTCTCCTTTAAATGTCCAGAATTAACAAAGATTAACAGACATGAGACTGTGTTCAAATTTGTAAGGTCTATTCAGAAGCAAGATAATGCTTATCATCTGAAATTCCTAAACGATAGCTTAGCTGCATTATTTAAAAGAAGCCACAGATACTCTCTTACTCATTGTTGATAAGCTTTGTCTTTGTTTGCCCTCCTGCACAGGAAGGTCAGGGTATCAGGTCAGCTGCACAACAGCATCCTGCTGCTGATAGCAACTGGGTGTTTTGTTTAAAGACACTCGAGCAAGGTTTATATATCCACTGAAAACCTGTTCTGGTCTCCTATTCACAAAGCCACCCGTCTGCCATACAGCTGCAAAGTGGGTGGATTTATTTTGGGCAGCGCTGGTTCCAGAAGTTAGAGTCCCATCCATTGATTGACAGTTCTATAGCTAGATGAACATGAAACTCTTATAATGTAAACAAGTCCTCCAGCTCACATGCCACAGAGTCATATTAGGGCCGGGCAATATATTGACATTATATTGATATCGTGATATGATAGCAGATATTGTCTTCGATTTTGTTATCGTAAAATGGTGAGTGTTGCCTTTTCCTGGTTTAATGTCATTTTCTGAACTTTTTGAGATACTTGGTTAAATATATTGTGATCTTTGATATACTCCATATCCCCCCGCCCTAGGTTGCATATGTATATATTTTTATGTATAAAAAACATTGTCAATGGTACTAAAGTCCCATTGTCCTCAAGTGACGAGATGATAATTAAGTCCTACTGTCCTCAAACGAGACGACAATAAAGTCCCAATAAAGCTTGTTCCTGTTGCTAAAATTGGTCAAATCTGTCAGCATGTCAAACTGCAAACTTTATCGATCAAAAAAAACAAAACAAATTCCAACAATAAAATGTGATTGGGTTTAGGACCTTGTCCACTTTTGAGTCGGGATCAGTTGTGGACTGGCTTGGCAGAGACGGCTGCCATCTTGTTTTTACATTGATTAATGTATTGTGGTCTTACTACCACTAGATGGCACACAAAAAGTTTCCACAAATACACAAATCCACAACAGGTCTAAGTTGAGCAGAATGAAGTATAAGGTGCAGTAAGCCCAAAATGTGATGTCCTCATATGAGGACACAGGATCTCAGGATGATGTCAGTGTTAATGGACTCAACGCTGGTTCAGCCAGAAAGACTAAAAGGTACATTAGTGCCGGCTTGTGTTTACATCATTGTGACATTTAACAGAGATGTGTAACCATGTATTTATTGGACTGAAAGAGCTGAGAGAGTTGGTGGGACGTAGCAAAGTCGCCGCTCACACGCAGTGGGCAGTAGAATCAACACTATGCGCTATAATTTCAGTAGTAATATAGATTTTATGTAGTAAGGAAGGTGTTACGTTAAGGATGGCTCCAATGCACCACTGAGTATGATTTTAGCCTACCCAGAAAGTCCTGGACATAGAAAAAGAGTTTAACGGTGTAGCTCCACAGTTCAATACTTCACAGTTCCCATTCTTTTTACATATTTTCAACAAGTGTTTTAGCCTGTGCACTCATTACTTTGGATGTAAAATAGAACAGTGTGAAGAGCTCTATGAGTGTACCATTATACCTTTTGTAAAAACTCTTGCTATTGTAAGTGTGTTTCCTGTCTGTGTTTCAGGAACATCAAATTAACATTTTAGGAGAAGACTATTTGGAACAGAGTAGAAAACTTACTTGAACTCTACTTCCACTCTTTGCAGTGAATAGTTTATCTACAGATTCATCTCAGTGATATTTTGGTTGGGAGACATGTTAGTCGCTGCAGCTTGTTGACGTGCACAAAGTTTAGCTGCCATCATATCTGTTACTCACCGTCATTTAGTTCATAAAACATACACAATAACGACATTTAAACAATGGGTCTCATAAATTTAGTAAGAGAGAGTGGTTACTGGCAACATTTGAATAAATTAAGTGGCCCTTAACTCCATCACAAGAATTTATTTTAGGTACATTCCGATTTGCACAGCTCCTTGCATTTAGTCTTTTTTAGACACTGCAGATTTAAATAATCCAGAATGATCTTGACTGAGGGAATTGGAAAAGAAAGTGTTATCATATCTTCCTTGCTACTTAGACCTACTTCATTTTATGCTGCTGGTGTGGAATTTTTCAGTGGCCTCAAAAACAAGGGACCCATGGGATATCGTGCATATTGTCCAAAAAAGAAATTAGAAAATTGTTAAAGTGTATCCCGTTATTTGCAAATGCAGGTTTTGCCTTGTGCGAGTCTCCCCCTGACAGGCCCCAATAATAGCTTTTACAGATATAACATCTTTTCAAAATTGTGGAAAACTAACTGCTAATTAAAACTGCAGAATGTTAGATTATTTCAACTCGAGAAAATTAACATTTTGATGCAGTGCTGTGAAAAGTCTGCCGCCATTAGTATGCATGATAATCTAACATAAGCATCTGGTGCAGTCTTTTGGCTAAACGACTTGAGTGACAACTGTGTTTATGTTCTTGAAAGTGAAGCTGAATGTAAAGTGAAGATTAGGTTGATTGAGAGGGTTTTGCATTCAGAGAAGAGTGAGATAATTAGGTATTTTCTTAAATGTTGAGTAGTCCTCACACTTGATTTTGTTTGGGGCCATACACTCAGTTTCACGGCTTGAGGAACTCACATTTCTGTTTAACAAGTTGTTCAGACATACTGCATAGTGACGACTACGCAACATACTATAATTACCAATCCAGTGATATCACTTATTCAGCTTCATAGCTGATGTGAATAGTAAAGTTAAATTACACCATTTATCTTTACAACCATACTGCCACCATTATAGCATATTACATGATGAACTCAAAGAAATAATGTCTGAGGCTTATTATGAAATGTACATGTTGTTAATGGTTAATAATAACTTTAATCACACTCCATGTATTTTGCTATTACCATACCATGCTGTAGCAGCAGAGTGCATGACACAATTTTGGGCAATCATACTAATGTGTTTATTTGAACTTTTGCTTTAAACATATTTAAAATTTTGTGGCTTAAAAAAAACCCAACAAACTCAAAGTGGATACTGAATGATGATCTGATAACAAAAACTTAAAAAATTTAAAATGTATACGCACCACTGCATGAAAGCCAACATGTCATTTTTGTAAGGGAACATCAGATCAGGGATTTCTGTGGCCTATCCTGATAAAATGAATACAGGTAATAGAGGGAACACTGATTTTTATAATGACACAGAAATGTATAATGTGGATTTGTTAGGTCATGACTAGTACTTGATCGGCTTAATAGGGTCAGTATCAGTGCTGATCTGACTCATTGGTACATCATGAATAAAAACACAAAAGCCATGCTTTTCAACCTCAAGTGCTCCAATCCATACGACCACATGGGTCGTATTTTCCCACCCTCTGATACGACCCTCAGGAGTGTTTCCTAAATATGTGCCCCTACTGGTGAATGACAGAATAGCTCATAGCTGCAGTTTTAAACATGTGGTTAACACTGTGAAATGGTCACAGTTGCACCCATATGTGATTCGGTTTACAGTGCATGAGAACAGCCTGAATAACCTACAGTTGACCTTTGGTTTTAAGTGAGACACAAACACGGGTCTCGTGTGAAAGTCCTGTGTTTGTTTGACCCATCCACGTCCTCTAAGCAGACATTGTCGCTCTTTCTACAATGCCCCCTGACTTCCTCCTTTGCTCAGAAAATAAACACTAAGTTCACTAGAGGTCACCACTAAACAATAAATGTAAATATGGATCGTAGTGCTGCTTGTAAAAACGACATATCTGGTTGTATTTAGGGGGAGGACAGTCTCATCTTGTTTCTGTGTTTTTCTACGTAGTACAAGAAAACCATAGAGCAACATTCTTGCTTAATCGGGTAGGTCCTTTTTATGATGGTGAATTTTATTGTAAGAGGTTTTTAAAATCTCTGCCACCAAAAGAAATATGGTTTGTGCATTAAACCATCAAAAAATGACGTCTGCAAAAAAACATCTGTGTCAAGATACAATACCCCTGTAAATCGGGATAATCCCCAGACCTGGCTGTCCTCAGTTTCATGAAGAATAATGGTGGTGACACTTTGGTAGAAAATAGTTCTTAATAGTTCTTGGTTGGAGTGACCTTTCTATGTGGTGCCACTGTGGAAATTATAGGACATACTTGAAATATCACTGTTTGTATGTGGAGGTCTACAGTCAGTAATCAGACAATACTGTACACTGTTGTTGAAAGAACATTTCATTTTGCAGTTCATTGTTATGTACATCATACCCTCACACTACAGTGACTGCAGTGTGCTACTGTTTAGGATTTTAAGTGTTTCTGCTCTCCATCTGTCCTGCTACCAAGCCTGCATGTTGAGTGTTCACAAGTTGCACATCATGTGAAAACTAGCCCCTTATGTTCAGTTACTTTTGCAATAATAAACATGACTCCCAAGGTAATCATAATGTCTGGCAGTTAGCATATGAAGTAATTACCAACTGCACTTGATTTATTACATAATGCTCTCACAGAAAAGACAAATAAATATCCATCTTAGTCACTTGGAACGGTATTGATCCAGGTGGTTTGACTCAGCTGTGTGTGTTATTGGACTCTATTGGATTTGAGCGCGATCAATCAAATTTTCGACACCTCTCCTGTCACCTTGAAATCTGTCTTGACAATAAAAAAGTGTCTGCTCTTTTTTCACTCAATCATGCCTCTCCCTGCATGCCAGCGGGGTGTCAGTCTGTGGATTTTAATGGTAATGGCTCACAGATGGCATGTGCTATATCAGTAAACAGGAAATAAGGGTAGACTTTAGACAGGAAGTAAGGGAGACAGAAAAATTAGGTCAGCGTTTCTAACTGGTAAACAAACCAGAAAAAGAAAACAGCTTCAGTTCTGGCAAAACAAACTTGTTTTAACAGTTTTTGAGGTGAACTAAAATAACTAATACTCATGTTTCCTGTAAAAGACTATTTTAAACTAACCCAGTTAGGCCTAGAGACACTACTATCACTTTTATAGAGACCTCGAGGCTCCTTTACAGTTATTCACTGCTTTAAAGGACCAGTGTGTAGGATTTAGTGGCATCAAGTGGTGAGACTGCAGATTGCAACTAACTGAATACCCTACCTATCACCCTTCTGTCTTTCCAAGCTTGTGTAGAATCTACGGTGGCCTTAGGCAAACATAAAATAAGTGAAAGACCCTCTCTAGAGGCACTGTTGGGTTTGTCCATTCTGAAGAAACATGGGGATACAACATGACGGCCTCCGTGGAAACAGGACCCTGTCCCCACATGAAAGGCTTATTCTAAGCTAACGAAAACAGGGTTCTTAGTTTCTGGCAGAGGTTGCAGTATCAGAATATTTTTGGTTATTGACTGATCTTTTTTTATTTTTTTTAACAATGACCAGAAAAATCTGAAGGTCGTCCGTCATTTTGACAGATTAAAACAGTGATGGATCTACTGACTTTAAATATTTCATGCCCATGTACAGTTTGTTGTGTGTGCATATCAATTAGCTATTATCTAGTCTTGTTTTTGATCTCGCTTACATGACCTTGTTGTCGAGGTCGTAGCTGGCTTTAGCCAATACCTCTTTGCTTTAGCCATCGCTTTGGAAAGCTATGTATTCTACATAAAAATTTCACGGCAGCTGACTGTCGGATTTTCTTTAAAAAAGCCAAATAATTATGTGGCCGCTAATAAATGAGGTGAATAAAGTAGGGTTGTGCAGTTCAACGTTTGTGTGGTTAGCACGAGCCAACACAGCAGCAGTGGCTAACATCCAACACTTAGCCATTTAATGGTCCCAAAAAACTCACACCATCACTGAAAAGGCTCTGTCATGAAACCCATTAATAACCACTAAGTTACGTTAACCTTGTGTTGCTTAGCCTTGTGTTGCTAACTTGCGGGCTGACTCTCACATACTGTCCCTGGCATGGAGCTCACACTCCTGTAGCAGTCATATGATAAACAGAGTGAGAGCAGGAGAAGAATGTGCCAACTGTGCACAGTTCTATAACAAAATAAAATTTTACCAGTTATAAATAGTAAAAAATAAGGTAAATCATGTTCAGCAAAGGCCAAAGCGTTCAACACTTGCTGTTGATTTCTGACATTACTAAAACTCAGGGGCCCAAAACATAGAAAAAAGTGGACCGATGCGGTGGAAGAAGAAGGGAAGGACAAACAGGCCATACTGATAACAACAAGAACGTCTAACACAGCCACTAGTTTCAGGTGATTATACACTGACCAAAACAAAGTTATGAATATTATATTCCATTTCTGCCAGTAGCTCTCCTAAATCCTCCACTGCTCCTTTAAATCAAACAAGGAATAAAATAAAAAACACATTTTTGATTACAATGACAAGCATTAGGCAACCTTTAAAGGGTAACAGTGCTGTAATTAAGAACAGTGGCATAGCTCTTAATTTAGCAAGCAATTATTGCAGTGTGCAGATCATATGTAATTAGATTTTTTTAGATTAGATTCGTTCACATCAGTTTTTTTTTCATACATAATGTCAGACAAAAAAGAACTAAATTGCTGTAGCTGTGAACAAAGACTACCTGAATAATAAGACATGGATCTAAGAATGAAGCTCGGAAGGTGACAAACAGTATTTTGGAGGAATATTTATAAAAGAAGGCAAAAGGTAGCATAATACATGCACAGACAAAAAAGGTCAGAGGAGAGAAAAGAAATCTGTCTGACGAAACTAAATTAGGGTTTCGTGTTTATTGTCATGAATTGTGTTACTCTCAAGTTTTTTGTACTGCGCCGTACTCTAGTCAGAGCTGGACCAATAAGTCAGTTAATCGAAAGGCAAATCAGCCCTGATATCTCCTGCTATGCTGCTTGTGTCTAACATTTGGATTACGTAGAGGGAGAGGTGCAACAAATAGTGGCGAAAACAAACAAAGGGTGACTAACATACATCCAGCTGGAGCCTGAATGGGCCCAAAAAGTGTCCCAGTCATAATGTACGATAAAGTGTCTAAAGGAGTACTGATTTGGAGGAGGAAGCAAGGTGAAGCCCTGGGCAGGTTGTCACTCCATCACGGGGTTAATACAGAACCACAGACACTCACATCCATAACTTTAGGCAATTTGAAGTCTCCAAACCTCCTGACCTGCCTGTCTGGTGACACTCTAACATAGATGAAGAGAGTGAGGATGTGCACACAGAAGGAGCTGTGGCAGTCGTTAAAACATCCTCGCTCTGCAGTGACAGCACTTACTACTTAATGCTTTCATTCTTTTTTAATTGGTGAGTTTCCGTTTATTTATGGAAGATAATGAATCAATTACACACACCTAAACACACTGACTAAATCCATAATACAGTAGTGTGCATATGTAGTGTAGCTTTTTTTTGTTTATAATTATCATTTAATGTACTTTGTACTTTCTTTTAATTGTATTTATACACTCACCATTGTCACTCATTGTCATGTTCAAGAAACCAGTTTGAGATGATTTGAGCTTTGTGACATGGTGTGTTATCCTGCTGGAAGTAGCCATCAGAAGATGGGTACACTGTGGTCATAAAGGGATGGACACGGTCAGCAACAATACTCAGGTAGGCTGTGGTGTTTAAACCATGCTCAGTTGGTACTAAGGGGCCCAAAGTGTGCCAAGAAAATATCCCCCACACCATTACACCACCAGCCACCAGCCTGAACCGTTGATACAAGGCAGGATGGATCCATGCTTTCATGTTGTTTACACCAAATTCTGACCCTACCATCTGAATGTGGCAGCAGAAATCAGCCAGGCACATTTTCCAATCTTCTGTTGTCCACTTTTGGTGAGCCTGTGTGAACTGTAGCCTCAGTTTCCTGTTGTTAGCTGACAGGAGTGGCACCTGATGTGGTCTTCTGCTGCTGTAGCCCATCTGCTTCAAGGCTGGACGTGTTGTTGGTTCAGAGATGGTCTTCTGCAGACCTTGGTTGTAACCAGTGGTTATTTGAGTTCCTGTTGCCTTTCTATCATCTTGAACCAGTCTGGCCATTCTCCTCTGACCTCTGGCATCAACAAGGCATTTTCACCCAGAGAACTGCAGCTCACTGGATATTTTCTCTTTTTGGGACCATCCTCTGTAAACCCTAGAGATGGTTGTGTGTGAAAATCCCAGTAGATCAGCAGTGTCTGAAATGACTCAGACCAGCCTGTCTGGCACCAACAACCATGCCACGTTCAAAGTCTGATGAGTGTATAGGGATGCTTCTTTTGCTTATATGTAAAGCACACAGAATTGCCCTGTGCAAGGGTGTAGGTTCATTTCAGCTTAATTTCCATGCACTAATTTGTGGCTTTTCTGCATCAATTTATAGTGTAAATGAATTTTATTCAGTGGAAGACAAGTGCACATGTCCTAATTATTGAAGCGAAGTATCCCCTGCCCATACACACACCCAAAATCATCCATGCCTGAATTAAATGTACATCTGTGGCTCTGTGTATGACTGGTGCCACAGAAATAAATTTGCCAGTGCTGTTGCTATTCTGCTCCAAGCAATCAGATAATACTCGCCATAGCATCTGCTGAATAAAAGCAATGACTGACCAAACATGAAAATGCTTTGTCTGCCCGGCTGCATCACAAGACTCATCTGTAACAAACCACTTGAGAAAAAACTATCAAAAGTAGTTGGGTAAAATGCTACTGTACCTATCACTGTCTGATGAATGGTGGCTCCTTGTGTGGGGCTGAATTTCCAATTACTTTTCTGTGGCTTCTCCAGTCGGGCTGCTAGCCGTACAGCTTTTGAAGGACGGAGAGGTGAATGCAAAACAGCCTCTGTGATTTTTCGGCAGCCTGTTCCTTCCAGCCTTTGATGTATGAAGCCCCTGTGTGAGCCCACGGCTGCAATATGTATGGGTTGTTTTCCCCACACCTTTTTGTTGTGCTTGTTGTAATGTTATGTATTGTCAAACAGGAACAGACCAGGAAGTCAATGCAGGTTTGAAACACTTATTGTCAACTTCAGTCGGGCACACCTCCTTGGCAAGAGGTGTGATGTGAATGTGCTTTAATGCGACTACCTGCTGCAGGATTCAAATATTTGGAAATCCATCAGGTGTTTAGAAGTCCATGGAAAACTCAGAGAAATGCATCACAGAGTGCTGTTAGCACTAAAATGTGCACAAGGTCTTCTTATGATTCCTCGCTGGTCTCTGGCTAAATAATTGAAGCCTCATTTGAGCAGTGGTGAATTGAGGATAAGGGTGTTTTGGCGAACTGCCTGCTGCTGTATCAAAGGAGAAAGCAGCTCTTGGTCTTTCACTGTGAAACTCTCCCGCTCTGCCTCGCTGTGTGACGGTTGGCCTCTCGGTCAGTATTTACAGTCTTTTATTTACTTGCGATGCCTTGAAGTCAACAAGCCTCTGCAGATAAACATTTCTCCCAAATGATGCCTTAGATTAATACTGATAACTCAAGAGCTCCTCAAAGCTTTATACTCGACTTATTTGTTCAGCTGGTTATGCAGCAGTCAGTGGCTGCTGCATCTCTCAATGCCACTTTTTTTATTCACTTTGAGCGTGATACAAAATAAATGATGCCAGTGAGTTATAGAATAAAAGCCCTAACAAAGATTACTGAAATTGTTGAAGCTGTTTTTTTCCCCCCTGAAAACCCATACGCTGCATATGCCTGCGCTCCAATCAGTAATTCCAGACATGTAACCTGGATCCTGAATTCACTGTTGTTGTCCATTCTCAAGCCTCACTGTCCCCTCCTGCTTTTGCTGAAGTCTGCTATTCAATTCTCAGGTCTTATTGTACTAAAAATCCTGCAGCATCATAATACCTCTTTATGGCCGCAAACAAAGCAGCCATGTCCGTCTGGCTGGCTTGTTTATATTAGAAACTAGTCCGGCGAATGGCTGAGGAAGCCTATCTAGAAGTCAAGTCGCCCCCACAATGGCAGAGGCTGCCCTTCTTTGATACGTCAATCAAGCTGACAGACAGCGCTTATCTCGCAGTGAGAGAGAAATGGACCGAGCCCCCCGTCCCTCTGTCAGTTGATCCATACGGGCGAGACCAAGGGAGTCTTTCAGGAGTTCATCAGTTGCACATCACAGATAAGGCCATTGAGATGGGGGAGGGGATTCTCAGGGGGGCTTCTCATGCAGTCCACAGTGCTCAGATTTAAGGACCTCACCTCATCTGAGATGTGACCACATTTGAGTTATTACTGATTTCAGAAATGGAAATGCAGTTTGTGATATGGTTTTAACTCATACCAGCACTTTTGAGACTGTGATTGACTGATAAACTTAACTGGGAAACTGATATGTAGCATGACAAAAAAAGTAAAATTGGAGGTCAGAAGCATCTGGAGACATACAGAAAGACTAAAGCAAGTGTAGAAAGTAACTAAGTACATTTACTGAGGTACTGTACTTTATTTTACCAATTTGAAGAGCCTATAATTAACTAGAGTATTTTCATTTTATACTTCTATTCCACTACATTTCAGAAGAAAATATAGTACTTTATACTCCACTATATTTATTGACAGCCACAGTTACAAGTTTTCAGAATAAACATTAAGACAAAAAACGTTTGCTAAAATACAATGCATTGTTAAAGATTAAAAGAGTGGTAAAACCCCTTTAATTGCAACCCTTCATTAAAAAAAGCAGTAAGTAGCTGGGATACAAGCCTGGTTAGCAGAGGAAAATGCTGGCAAACTACAGATATGTTACACTTGTATGATTCATATGGATAATATCAATGTTTTTAAAGTCACATAGTTCAGATTACATGCATATGAGCTTAATCTCTCCTCAGGAAGAGGAGGGAATGGTGGGACAGCTGCCAAGCAGCCAAGTAGCAAGCGGCTGTTCAAGACCAGCAGTGTTTTTTAATGACATGCCAATACATTTCCAGCTGTGTTCTGTGGCGACAACAACCAGGTATATTTAAAGCAATGTTGGCACATTTCCAGTGGTGGTTGTAGCGACAATACTAGGTTTTTCAAGCCAAAACAGGATCGTTTACCGACCATAATCAAATGTTTTTTGTGCCTAAGCCTCACCACTTATAGAAAATATTCACAATGTTCACATAGCACTAAGTGAGAGAGATCGTCTTTGAATAAAAGATCATACTCCCCTGCCTGCTCTGTTGCCTTGTAATGGTCTTACTGCATGTGAATGAAAACAGCCAGTCAGAGCCAAGGAGTCTCTAAGGCAGCTGTCAGTCATGTCAAACTAGGCAGCGCTGATCAAATATGAATCAAGACTCTGTTATGACATTGCCTTATTTTTGCCTCAAATGTTTTCAAAAACATATTTTGGTGTCTTGTTTGACTGTAAATTGAGAACGTTTGTGACCCGCCTGCCATGTTGGAATCAGTTAAACGGGGGTACTAAGCACCACCCACCAGCCAGACCAGCTTTCTTATTTTACAGCTAAACAGTACACTAAAGCAGTGGTTCCCAACTGGTGGCTCGGGATCCAAAAGTGGATTGTGACTCGTGAATGTGTCAAGTTTGTTAAAAAAAACAACAACAACAAAAAAACACTTTATTTTGAAGTACAGTGAACATCCAGCACAGAGCTTTTATTTTGAAGTACCGTTTCCTGCTAATAGAGTGAGTGAATAACAGACAGCTACTCAACAGAGATAGCAAACTAGCTTGACGACATGGCCAAACGCTGGTATGACGCTGAATATTTTAAACAGTGTGGACCTTTAAATAATGACTAATGACAAGTCTGGACCCTGTGGCTGGACCAGTTGGGAACCACCGCCCTTAAATGAGCAATAGACAATGCAGTAACAGAATCTTGATTCACATTTAATCAACCTTGCTTAGTTTGACAGTTTGACCACAGTTCACGGAGCGATTGACATAATTGACAGCTACGTTAGAGACTCCTTAGCTCTTAAAGTTCAAACTAGCTCCACCTCCACCAGCTACAACAGTAAAATTGTGCTTACACATCAATGCGTGCTATAAAAGCCATACATTTTGAGATATATAGTAAAAAACTGCACACTCATAACTGAAATGCTCTCTATACAGTCTGTAGCATTCAGTCCAGGAAGGCACCATCACTTTTGGCCAAACATAAGGTTTTCCCCACTCATCTGAAATTGAAAACACAAAACTAAATCCATAATCAAGATTCCAGCCGCTGTGAGAGGCTGACTGTATGAAAATGTGTCAGCATCTTATTATCTCACTATCCAAATTATTCAGACTGTTTGTACTTCTGAGCCCCAGCCAGTCAGGAGTTGGACGTCTTACAGAATCACAAATTTACATTCGCCATTAATCTCAAGACCCTAAAATGCCACTCCATTGCACTTTATCTCATTTATGCTTATGAAATAAGCTCAAGTGCTTTTGGCAGCATTTTTTTGTTAGTCATGCACTAAATCTCAAGTTGTTTCACACCAAAATCTCAAGTCATTTCACACCATCTGCTGCTCTAGAATTTGCCTCTTTTTCCTTTCTTTTCTTTGGACCACTCCTCAATCCATTTGTGAATTAAGTGTCTCTGAGTATAAATTTGACTGTTTTGCCTGTCGTGCCATGTGCTGAATATGGTATCAGGTTTCAACGCCGATATAAATCATTTCCTAAGCATCAGTGAGGGAATACTAACAGTGAGTGTGTCTCGGGACTTGGTGTCACCATAAAATCATTATTAAAGGGGAAGGGAGGGCTTAATGTGCCACTGCATTATTAGCGATTGTTTACACAGAAGAGGAAGATTGTGCTGCTGATTTCTTTTACGACATAATGGACTGGTAATCAGTCTGGAGGGAGGGGAAGCAGAAGCTAAGACACCAGTGGCATTGGTGATGGAGTGATGGCAGTAGTGATACTGAGTCAGCACATAGAGGTGTGTGTTGCTGACCTTTTTGATGAGGATGGTTCAAGGTGAGGACCTGTGTATATTCTGAGACTCTATAACGTCACAGCAACATCTGGCCATCAGATACATTGCGGCATCGCTCATGGTGATATTTTTTGCTGCAGTCAGGGCATGTACTGTAGATAGAAGCAGCTGCTGTGGTGCTGCGAATGAATCATGATACAGTCTCATACATGTATGCAGAGAAACACGCCCAAGGTGAAGCGCATGTGTTGATAGCGATTGCTGTTTTGTTTGCTATTTAATATGTATATCGGCCTGCAACTAAATCAAGTCTAATACAGCATTTTCGTCCGTATGTTTGGTTAGATAATTGCCATGTGTGAATCAGTCTTTAGACGTTCAAGGTTGTTAATGTATGCCCAATGCTATCATGACATTAACGCCATAGAAATCTAATTCTACTTATTCCTACTTTGGCTGTTGTATGTGGGTGGTTTTGTAATCTGAAGTGGCTAAATGCAGCATCATTAAATCCAACCACCAGGATAATATTCATATTGTATATTTCTGCAAACTATGTTCCTTGTGTACATTTGAAATTTGCAGCCAATGAGTTTCTAGGCACAAAAAGCATGAGGTTCTAGTTTGGAAAAGATGATGTGACTTAAAGTACCCCGTATACATGAAGATGGTGCCGCATTAGTGGCAGCTTGTTACAACAGCTTCTGAGCTTGAGCTTTTTCTCTTACAGTGTTCTTAATTTAATATTTTTTTAAGTACTTTTCATGTAAACGGTTTCTTTTAATTTAATTTAGACTCGTTGAGTTTGTGTTCGCCTGTTTACTGTTTTTGTGTACTGTGGATGCATTTTTATATTGGTTTGTATTTAATTTGTTAGTACTGATGCTTCCTGTTTGCATTATCCCTTTGCTGCTGTAATGTTGCAATTTTTTCCAGTGTGGTATGCATAAAGGATTAAGTTATCCTTTTTTTTATCTTATTTGGGGCAGGGGACAATCAAGGCAGGAAATGCAGTGACATCTTTGTTAAAAACAACCGATTTGGGGCCAATGACATGGCAGAAAAAGCAGCTTTATTTTGGTAAAAACGGCTGCTGTTTGTGCCTAAAATACCACTGGGTAAACAGCAATAGGTTGCTTAAAAAGCCACAGGAAAAAAATGATGGGGCACTACAACACACCCATGTTTGGTGCCTTAAAAGCTGCTTTAATCACAGATGTTTTGCCAAGAACCACCACTGTTTTGTGGCACAAAGTCTGCTGCAAATGCATCGATGACTTGCTAAATTACAGCTGGTTTTGGTCTTTGTTGGTCTTGAACATCAGCGGTCTGCAGCTTGACAGGTGTTTCGCTGATGTATCCCACCATCTACTATTTCCTGCACCACCAGATGACAAAGTCAGCGCATATACTACGTCACGTTAGAAACGTGCAAATGTCATGTATTTGTGTTTGCAGAAATGTACAACGCCAACATTTCCTTCTGGCTACTGGGTTGGCAAAGAAGGTGAAGCACATATCTCATATCTATTCTGTTTCTTCTCTTCTCTGGTCGTTGCATGTTGGCCTGTCGGTAATCTAAAGTGGCCAAATTCAGTATGATGTTGATGATTTATTGGACCTCAAGGTTGCGAATCCAACAGCTTTATAAGTTGGGGAAACTATGAGTTACAGCCCTAACTACTATAGGTCCGCAATTCAGGCCCAGTGTAATAACGAGTCTCATGGTCTCATGGTATTGTCTATAATATTCATGTCTGGGCTGCAGGCCCACAGGTTGACATGAACTATGCATTGGTCTTCTGTCAAGACAGTCATCAGGCCAAAACATTCGGAGCACAAGTGTGCATAAAGTGGATATGCATTAATTTAATGACTAGATATATCATGTACTTTAAAATGTGCAGTCATGTTCCTCTAAGTTGTACATTCTCCCAGTGCTATTCCTCTTAGCTCATTTCCTCAGCCTCCCTGTTGATTAATCAAATGGGTAACTGCCAGAGTCAATCAGGGAGAATATAGTCGACTGCATGGGGTATGTTTATCTGCTGTGTCTCCTCTGGAGAAGTTAGAATCCTCTGATTTTTGGTTCATCTCATTCATTTTGATGTGAAAGCAGAGGCTGACCCCGTGTCAGTTCTTTCCCAAAATGTGTGGTGAATACAAAACTTTGCCTCAGTGGTTGTCATTCAGGTGTTGACTCGACCCTAAAGCGAGCGCTGAGTCTGTAAACTGTTTACCTTATTAAAGTTAAGTCACTGTCCTAATAGCCCCTTGCTACTTTATCAGACATTTGCTTCCCTCATTTAGTAAAATGATTCGGTCTTCAAAGAGATGCCGGTGCTTTTATATTGCCACTGAAAGGATGATATGCCCTTAGAAATTTGCTTAGGAGGGAAAAAAGTTCAGCAACTTGATCCCGTCAGTAAACTTTCTTAATATTGTAATTGCGCCTCTACAGAAATAAGCCACCCAAGACTGCAATTACAGTAAGTGAGAGCAATATTTCAGAATTTTATTATGAGACAGACGCCCATTAGGAGAATTAAAAATTAAAAAAGAAAAAGTTGCATCTGCTTACTGAACTTTCTACTGATATGTCTCACTGAAGTTCTACACTTATGAGACCGTCTAAAGTACTCAGTCCTTGTATGTGCAATAAATCTGAATTTAAAACAGGGATCATTTGACAGATTTTTCATATTTGGAGAGTCGTTGAATTCCTGCTCATGTTTCATTTGACTGTTTTATTGGCTTTGACAATTTGAGTAATTTATTAGGCATTGAATAAAGGCAAACCATGTCTTTTCTTCACTGCTAAAAAGAAGAATAAAATGAGAACAAACTATACATGCCAATTATGATAATTCAGAGAAACATGATGTGTATAATAATGTGTCATTAAATTTAAGGTGATTTTGTTGTTCATTATCAAAACCCGCTGGGTATAAATTAAACTTTGTTACTGCTGATGGGTATAAGATACCATGAGACATTGTGTCCAATATGATCACATTTATTTTCTGCTTAATCACATGGAAAATAGTATCTTGAGTTAATTCAGTATGATGGCTCATGACCCCAAAAAATGTGTGTGCTAATGTGTTATGTGACAAAACTAACAAAGCAGAACTTCTCTTTACTGAGAAACACATTGGATTCTGTATTCTGGCTTTTTTTGTGTGTAACACCTTGGACGGAATGATTCATGAAATCATTTAGGCATCATTTTCAGGGATACACAGCCTCTTAATGATATTATAATTATACATTGAAGATTAATTTGCTCGTGAGAAGCAAATTATTTGATGGATTACTTAGAAATTGGCATGGAGCGGTGCAAATGGTGAATCATGACAGTGCTCAGATTCCTCATGCGGCACTGAAATGACCTAAACGTATGGTAATATATTTAAGCACCGCTGGACCTTCCACAATGGCTGCAGGGCGAAACCTGCAAAGGCACAGTGCATACTTAAAGCAAATAACAACACAATTAAGATCAGGCTTACGAATTTTTTTGTTAATTGCCCCTCACAAATGAGTAATTGATTAATTGCTTATCTGTTAATTAAAGTGGACCTGCGGAGCTCTCCGGACACCTCGTTCATCTGCCCCAGTTAAACTGCTGCCCTAGCTTCAATTAGAGCTGTGACGGCCGGCGCTGGCAGCATCTTTCCCCTCGATGACACAGACTTAAAACCTGACAGTCACCCAAACTTTGCTAGGTTCACCTAATTACCTTGATTGTGTTGTACTTTTAAATTAAGTCATTAAAATGAATTCAGATTCCTTTCGGAGGCGAGGGGTGGAGGGGGGCCGGAGTCATGAACCGTGAAAACAAGGGCGCAGGAGCATGATTACTTTTGCATGTCAAGACGTTTTTTTTGTTGCCTCTTGGGAGGTTGACTGTGGTTATTTGGATTGTGTTTTTGAGCTTGACTAGTGCTACATAAATAGCCAATCTCCTCAAGTTGTTATGCTGAGAATAAATTGGGGATGGTTAGGGAGTGAAAGGTGAAAGTAAAAGAAAAGAAGATTTCTTGGTCACAGTTTTACAATGTAATTGGAAGACCATAAGTATATTTCCCTTAGAGTAGGGATGTCAGTTTTACTAAATTTTGCTTTTGATAGCCTCTCACCTATTAAACAGTAACCAACTGATTAATATTTCAAGAAAAAAGATGAATGTAAAAGGACGTGCCATCATGTGGACTGATAAGTAACTCATTGACTGGACAGTTTTGGTGACTGTCACTCTGCATCAGCAGCACTACACGAACCCTTTTGTGGAGATCAGATTCTATAACTGACAGCAGATCATGAAGTATTTTACTTATTCTTTGTTAATTTATCTCCTCAGGTGTCACAAAGGCTCCCTGATAGAAATGACTTATTATGAGCATTATAAATCAAGACTGCAGCTGGACCTCGTGTTGTGAATGACTGACAGGTAGAAACAGGATAAGCAAGTAGTTACTTGCTGCTGAAATCCAGGGAGTAGGACTCAAGAACAACACACCTGCACTCACATGATGACATGCTACCATGGTTACCAAATGATGTTGCATAAATATATACCTTGCTTATACAGATCATTTGTTTCCTTTACAGCAGATGGAGTTGATACTAGTTTAGCTTTTAAATTCATGCTAATATTACACAGCTACTACCATAAATCATAGGCTTTGTCTGCTTTGCTTTCACACCACAAACTAATGGGCAGAATTAGTTTGAAGCGGTGGTGTGAGCAACATAAGCTTCACAAGCTTTTTTTAAATGTTACATTTAATATAGCTTCAAGTTTACTGACAGGGGTCTTTTGAAAACAGAACAAGTTTGTACCAAATAATATACCTGTACCTCGTGAGCAATAGTGCATCGTCAGGAGAGGCAAACCAAGCAAATGTTTGGGGCCCCAAAATAAATTTGGAAAAAGAGGCCCCTGTTGGCCACTCACAGTGAAACATTTTGCAATGACAACTATAAGCCACCTTAAACCTCCATAAAGGCACTATACAGTACACCAAAACGCCCCTAAGTGGGGCACCTTGTAGCTACGGTATGACAGCTGGATACCATTAGTTAGTACAGGGCCTCAATGGACTTCTTTGTTTTGCTTCTTTGCTTTTGCAGCCAGCTTCATTTCTTGCTTATCTGTAGCAGGTGAAACACATGACCAGGTGACAGCATAGAAAATACTACCATTTGGTGATTTAAAAAACATCTTGTATGTTTGGGATTATTGTTGATGCAGTGGAAGACCATCCTACACTGTTCACCTTTGAAGCCAAAGGTCTGATAGTCATTATCACATTATAAATCTAATGTGCTGGAGTGAAGAGCCAAAACAATAGACTTCCTGCAGTCCTAACACTCTAACTGCACTGGGTTATACTGAATTTGTCACCACTAACAACTCTGAAGCCATGCCACTTCCCACCTCGACAGATGTTCTCCTTCAGTTAAATTCAAAGCAATTAAATTGCTTTACTGTTATGTTCTGTATGCTATAACATGCGGCTTGGGGTGCTTGAATTATCAGTGGGTTTCAAAAACGATTGCTAACAATGCTAAAATGCTATTTTCAGCTGACAGTAATGGCACTCCGGGAACTTTTCACTGCACCGTGACAGAGCTGGCTGAATAACAGGCCAAAATACAGGATGTCAAGGTTGAAGACATTCCTTTAATGATCTGAGCCGTTGGTCCTGTCTGAGGGGTTCACGTGACCCTGTAGCCTTCAGCTTTTTTTCCTCCCTCTTTTTGTGCTTTTAAGATAGATTTGGACACGCAAGGCCATTCAGTTGGCCGAAATTGGAGCTGAGATTATTTTAAATCACATCAAATTACAGGTTTTTCCTCTGAGTAATATTATTGAAGTATAAATTGAAACAAAGAATTGTTCAGCTTCCATGGAAGTGCAGTGGGGATTTGCTTTATTTGCTGCCGTGACCTCCAGGACACAAAGCTTGCTTGGGATTTGAGATTTTGTTTCTGTGAGGAGGAGTAGGAGGAGGAAGTAAGCAGAGCATGTAATATTCATTGGTTTAAGAGACACTCTGCTTCCTCCTAGTCATTGTGGAACAGAGGAGAGGCAGTTGGCTTTAAAATTATAGCACACTGAAAAAGATTTGTCATTCTCATTTGCCCTGATGCTATGACCATAAATGTGCTATATTTAATGCTGTGTTGTTTAGTACAGACAATTAACTAACTGCACTGAGAGAAGATGAGACTATAAGTTCCACGCTCATATCTGTTTGAGGCTACAGCCAAGGGAAGTTAGCTTAGCTTAGCAAAGGAATCTTGTCAATCTTGTCACCTCGATGTTGCCAAGCAACTAGCTGAGACTCCAGGAAGTCACTGCCCCATAACATATTAATTAACCCTTTGCTAAGTCCCACCACTTGAACACAAAAGGGCCAATTACAGCTTATCATTAGCCAGCTCCTACAAGGGTCCAACAACAACATGAATGTGCTCCCTAGACTTTATGCAAACCATTTAGATCGCCTTTATTTTCAGACTGGTTTTCTGGTTTGGAGCTAAATGTTGTGCCTGGGGCACATGTAATGACGATACTTGTTACTGCGAGAGCTTGGGAGAAGAAATACTTCTTCCCTGTTCCAAAACTAAGATCAAACCCTGAAAAATGTGGGGTCAGCTAACTAGCTGCTGAAGATATAGCCCAGTGGTGGCACCATACACTGCGATCAGGGTTAAGGCTAGACTTTTATTTTGATGGCCAGTATGGCCATGAATAGTCCAGAATTCTGGCCATATGAACAATTATGGGACATATGTTTTAAATAGTTATGTAACAACCTACATTTAAACAGCAATGCATCACCTCAAATTAAATAACTTGAAAAGAGGGTTTCTGGTTCAATCCCAGGCATGAGAGCCCTTTTGTGTGGAGTTTGCATGTTCTCCCCGTGTCAGCGTGGGTTTTCTCTGGGTACTCCGGCTTCCTCCCACAGTCCAAAGACATGCAGATTGGGGATAGGTTGATTGTCGACTCTAAATTGTCCGTAGGTGTGAATGTGAGTGTGGATTGTTGTCTGTCTCTACATGTCAGCCCTGCGATAGTCTGGTACCCTGCCTCTCGCCCAGTGTCAGCCACCGTGACCCTCAAGAGGATAAGTGGTTTGAAAATGGATGGATGAAAATAAGCTAGACTAGCTAAGGAAGCAAATAATCAGAGGTGCAGAGGCAAAGCAGGAAAAGGACTCAGTGCACCAAGTGTCACCAGAAGTCATCAAGCCCAGTCTCCAATGTCTGGCTCCCCATGGTCCTCCACCTCACCTCACTATACCGAGCATGCTCAGAGAAAATCGTGACTGCCGTGAGTGTAGCGTATGCTCTGCAGAGGCAAGGACACACTGTGTACGGCTTTGGTGGATAAATAGATTCCTCTGTAATTCAAATCCTAAAATCTGGACTGCATAGTATAAGTTTATATTTAAGCTGCCTTGGAACATATCTTTTAGATCACACAGTATTAGTCTATTTAACGTGCTATTAATATATTTATTTATTTATTTGGACATTTTGGCCATTGATATCTTTACGTGCCAGACATCTCCACTTGATACCATCAAAAAGCCAGCACATCCTGGCTAACGTAAACCCTGACAGCAATGACACACACCTGCTTGAAACTTTGGGACGGAACGAGGTTAGCTGTTTCCCCTCACTTCCAGGCTTTATGCTAAGCTAGGCTGAGCTATCTCTGGCTTCAGCTGAAATATGTAATGGACAGATAAGTGAATGGTATCAATTTTCTTATCTAACTGTCAGCAGGAAAGCAAGTGAGCATATCTCCCAAAGCCGTTTTATCTAAGAATCACTTATGAACTCATATTCACTGGATGGTTCTACATGGATTTATGGTAGTTTTTACCCTGTTTCTAGCTCATGTACGGCGATACCAAAGACAGATAATTGGAATCTATGTACCCACTGAGTTCTGGAACATTTTATTTCTGGAGAATTTTAATTGGAAAAAAAATCTCCAAGAATATCACTACCAATGGAGCAGCACTCTTTGTCCATTTGTCACATACTTACAATATTCAGGATTAGCATTTTATCCAGGTACTGCTGAGTTTCCTCTTGCCTTTATTGGCGTTAGTGAGTGTTTATCATTCACACACCAACTTACTCATCAGTGACACCACTTCTTGCCTCAAAGCTCGTGAGGGTAACAGCAGTTTTCTACTCCACGTCAGTGAACACTCCCAACAGTGCAGTTGGGGTTAAGTGTCTTGCTCAGAGGCACCTCGAAGCTGTTGTTAAATCTGTTAATTGTTGCGAGAGAGGTGAATCACACTTATTCCTCTCCCTGCTCTGACTTTTCAAACTGGCACAGATAATCTGTGTGTGTAAAAAATCTGATACTTGCTGCATTGTTAATCAGGCTATATTTCAAAAATATATAAAAATACATCTCTAAGTCTTATTTTTTTTTAGTATCATTCCTTGTTTGAGGAATTTTTGGTGAAGGATTACAGAGGCCAGATTAGGGAAAAGTATTGGTTTAATACAGAACACACTGACAGAAAGTTTATCCCCAAATGACGATAAGAGGAACTGGAACAGGGATTACCACTGAAATCATGAGCAACACAATGACAGTGTTTTTCTTGCAAAGTGATGTTTCAAATACCTTGGCAAGCACTAATAGCTGTCATCTTAACAACTTTTTTTTAAAATTTGTTTGTTTATTTTTTTATTTTGCTGCTGTAGGATGAGTCTGCAATTTTATAACACGGGATATTGAACCAATCCATCCTTTTAAGTTAATGATAAGTATGTTTATTGACTCCGCCGAGGGACTGTGTGTACTTTCCTCTTCTAGCCACAGATTATTTACTGCTTGAAAGACAGGTCTCAGAACTCCTGCGTTGTTAATGTGCGAGACAGGGGCGGTTAATAGATGTCTTACAGAGGCTGGACTGTGTAACCCACTGTGCATGCCACTATAACGTAAACTCCCCAGGATCCCTGTTAGTCACTGAGGCCATGATATGTTCTGCTGGGTGCCTGGGGGGGCGTGTGCCATGCGGGTGATGCTTTTGCCTGTCAGGTGGCTTGTGGTGAGAGCTAATCCTGTTGAAAATAGAAATGTTTTCTGCCTTGGGATGGAGGGACGGAGGTGCAAGAGAGATGCGGCCGGCCCCAAGGAGTCAGTCATCCATGTGCACAAGGAAAGATAGTCTAATCTTGTCACAGACACGGAGGGGAAAAAAAGAGAAAAGTCCCAAGCTATCAGTGCAAAGACTTCTGCTCACGGAGATGATTTGTAAAATCATGCTAGCACATGATAGAAACTGAGAAAAGTTTTTATTTTTTTTATCCCCAGAGGCTTTGCTGCTGTAGATCTGTAATTTATTTATGCATATATTTATGTTATTTATTATATACTCTTACCCTTGAAATTATTTTCCTGTCGAGCTTACTGGTAGGACTTACAAGTTGCCCATCGTCTATCACGCTCTTGTTTTCCATTTCGTTTAGCTCCCTGTTCTCCATTTTAAATGTTTGAATGTTACATGCTGCAGATGGTGTTTATCAGTGACTCATCTTCTCTCTCCCCCACTCCCCTGTTTTCTATATGTGTTCAGTTTCTATTTAGACTCAGTTGGTGCTTTTGTCTTTTAGCTGCGATTATCCCAAGGTTGTCAACAGAGAAGTTGCTTGTGTTCAGGTTATCGTCTGAATCCTGTTATCCATCGATGGGACCTGTGCCCCTTGAGATGTCTCCTTGTTTGTCTCCGTTTGGTGGGAGTCCGTTTGTATGTGGGCCGTCCTCGTCGCATGTCTTGATGGGTCGAGGTGGGGGCGCCGATGGGTGGGTGATGGATGGGGTCCGTGGGCCTGGGGTGGAGGGGTTCTGGGCTGGGATGGGTGTGGTTTTGGGCGTTGATGTCTGTTTGTGGAGTGTGGGCTGGGTGTTGGGTGGCGGGTGTGCCCTCCTGCCCCGTGCCTCCTGGGCTGGTCCAGGGTGCCCTGGGGTCGTCGGTTGCTGCCCCCTCTTGGCCTCTGGGTCTGTGTGTCTGTCCGTGGCCCTTGTGGCTCTCTGGGTGATGCCTCCTGGGGCTCCCGCGTCCCGTGGTGGGGCGCTTGGCCAGCCTGGCCCTGCTGGGTCATTGTGGCTGCTCTGGGCTTCGGTGTCCATCGGACATGCATGTTTGTTCAGGGTTTGCCAGCTTCTGTCGAGTCCCACTGTTGAGCGATGTGGGAACCCGCCAGAATGCGCTAAGTCACTTTTCCGATTTCTCACTTAAATCACGCCCTCTATGCATTCCTTCCTCACTCATATCCTCTGGCGGCCTACTCTTTACTATCAAGACTCCCACAATTCTGGCCTTCAATTCCGATTCTCTGTTCGTGGTTTTAGATGGGATATGGGATGGGATGCTTGTTGAGTATAGCACAGCAGCCTACACTCTTGCATCCTAATAGCACTGCTATTAGGCACATATTAGGACAATCCAATAAAGAATGACAGCTTAGCTTCCAGGGGGGGGGGGGGGGGTGATGGTCACACACACACGCACAAAGTATCAATATATTTTGTTGGAAGACTAAAATATGCATCAGTCTCATCAAAAGTTGACACCCCTTTTGTGGTGTTACACAATGAGAATAAATGCAGACAAAAAAGAAAAAAAAAAGAATGAAATACATCTTAAGGTCAAGATCATAAAGTAATTTTTTTTGCACTTATTTGATTCCCAGTAAAGACACTATGGTAAGAATTGATTTACCTCTTTAATATGTACTTCAAAACTATTTTGCAATTTTATATGTGATTAAAAATGTGATTAATCATAATTGACTATTGAAATTTATCAATTAATTGTGAATAAAAAATAATCATTTGACAGCCCGAATGATAACAACAATAAAATACTACTAATAATAACAATAATACCAAAATACATGAAAATATTTAAATAAATCTGGACAGACAGAGGATTTTTTTTTTTTCAAAATGTTTCTGTAATATTTAAAAAAAAATCTGTGGCTTTTTTATTGGTTGTAAGAGCAAGAGATTTAAGTAGTGAAATAATTCCAGTCCAAAAAAAAGAGGGAAAGAGGCTTGTGAACCCAAAGACTTCTATTAATGAATAAAGAATTTTCCCAGTAAAATAAAGACGTTAACAACAAACTTTATACATATGTATGCTTGTACTGAATTGTTTGAGATGTGCCTTAATGAGTTTCAGTCAATAATCTGTCCCTAGATTTTCAAACATAAACACACTGTTTACTCTTGAAGACTAATTTGCATATTTTGGAACAGTGATGTCATGGAACGTGTCATCAAACACAGCAGCAGAGTTCTCAAGTAGAAGCACAGGACACAGTCAGAACTCACTCACAAGACACAAGAGTTGGATCTACATAGGTTTGTTTCTGTGAAGTTATCGTGGAAGAAGATGGCAAAGAAGACTCGTGGTGCTCCAGCCAAAAGGAGTTCAATTCAAGTTCAAGATCATAATAGCAGCATGTCAGGACAAGATACAGCGTCCACTGATGGCCCTAATAAAAGGGTAAAAAGGAAGGCCAGTCCTGACAGGATGACCCTCGCAAAAAGGATGAGGGTCTCTGAAAGTGAAGACCCAAACACCTCTGAAGAGGACGTCAGGGTGAGAAGTTTGAAGAGGAGAGTCAAGGGATATGGAGAAGGACTCTATAAGAAGATGATCAAGAGAAGACTGGACCATGTCAAACGTGACGATAGTGTGGCGTCTTCCTCAACGGACACTGACACAGAAAGCTGCAACTCATCCATGGAGGATGTCAGCAAGCGAGGTATTAAGAGGAAGGCTGCCGCCAATGAAGAAGGACCAAGAAGAAAAAGGAGGAGCCTGGACCCAGAGATCAAGGAAGAGGTCAAAGAAGAGGCCAAAGAAGAGGAAGAGCTGTCCGTAGAGGCCCTGAGAGCTAAATTTGAGGCCAAATATGAGGAACTGAGACCACTGGGTGAAGGAGGATGTGGATCTGTGTTTGCTGGAATTCGCAAATCAGATCATTTACCTGTGGCCATCAAGCATATTGAAAAGGACAAGATCTACTGCAAACACAAGGATAAGAATGGAAAGGAGGGGTCAGTGGAGGTCGCTGTCATGTTAAAACTGGCAGCAGCAACAAATGGATCAGTAGGGACGTCAGCACCAGTGTCCCTACTGGACTGGTATGATCTGGACCAGGAGCTGATCCTGGTGCTAGAGAGACCAGTTCCCTCCACGGACCTATATAAATACACTCAGTTCAGCGGAGGCTCCCTGGAGGAAGACGAGGCCAAGATAATACAGAAGCAGCTCCTTGACGCAGCTATTGAACTTCAGGATATGAACATCTTTCACCGTGACATTAAGTTGGAAAACATCCTGATTGAGTCCAGCTCAGACGTCCCACGCGTTCGAATCATCGACTTTGGACTGAGCTGCTTCGTAAAGAAAAGGTCCATTTACCGTATGTTCTACGGTACCACTGCCCATTGCCCTCCGGAGTGGTACAGTAGTTCAAAGTACAGGGCTGGACCCACCACAGTGTGGCAGATGGGGGTGGTACTATTCGAGATGCTCCACAAGGATGAGATGTTTGTGACCACTGAATTCCTACGCAAGGAGCTGAGAATCAGTGACCAGCTGTCCGACGATTGCCAGGATTTTTTGCGGGCATGTTTAACAAAGGACCCAAAGCAGCGCGTCACCCTGGAGCAGCTTAAACATCACCCGTGGCTAAGACAGGCTGATGCCACACACACAAACATTTAAAATCTCATCAAATTTGCACTGTCCCTTGTCACGGATTTTGTTTGTGATAAACAGGATCTCAAGGCAGCATGAACTGGGACAGTTTGCAGCTGACTGTGAAGGTCAGGATGAGAGTCAGCACCTCCAACGCTGAGGAGTTTTTCACCCATATGCTCACGCTGAAATCAAGATGGAGGATTTGAAGCCATGCTGCCAGACATACCTAATTGACCATCTAATCGGATTTATTATATACGACTCTTAATAACCCCAGCCGTCCGAGGAGAGGGGATCTCTCTTCGAATTGCCTTTCCCGAGGTTTCTTCCCATCTTCCATCTGACCTCAGGATTATGGGGAGTTTTTCGTCGTCTTCTTAGAGAGCTTGGGCTGGGTCAGGAACTGCTGCTGTTACTGGCCTGAAAAGCCCAATTAGCCATTACGTGATGTAGGCTAATTTGCAGCACTGAATCACAACAATAAACTTAATTAAATTGAAATTTAAAAAAAAGAATCCTGTTATCCTGTCTGACTCTGTCTTCATAATATGTCAGTGAAGCATCCTCGCTGCTTTTGAGTATCAGCTATACTTCACACAGGAACATGAAGTAGCTACTCACTACTCTGCATGCTGTGGTAGTTGTAGGGCGCAGAAGCGGCGGCGGCAGTAAGAGTGATATCCTCGGAGGTCCCGTCAATGTGACGGAGTGGCAGGAATAATTTTTGCATGCCCAAGCTGACGGCTTTCAAGTGGGGAAACAATGGGCCAATTCCCTTATCAGGCTCCGCTTCACTCTTAGAATACCCAGCAGCAGTTTTGATGGCGAGCTGACTTCCAGGTTTCCCTCAAGCAGCTCCTTGTGCATTATCAGAGGGGAAGCCAAGCATAATATGTTTGCTGCTTCAGTAAGTAATGCCATTAATACCTAAATACAGCTGCGTGGACTCTATAGGGATGATAACACAATACACCACATGCCATCACACAGTGTGCAGTCACACACGGTTAGAAAAGGGAATTATGGCTAAGACAGAATCAGTACACAGTACATGACTTGATTTTCCCTGACCTCAGGATTTGACCTCGGAAATTGTCCTCCATTGTTGATTCAGCCCACTTCTGCACGGTACGGGTATGGGTTATAAATAAAGCAGAACCTCTTTTAAAGGTTTGGATCTTTTTATTCATGTATTCACAGCTTTTCGAAGGCTAACTGACAGAAATCAGACAAATGTCCACCTAGAGATTTTCTTTTCCCACTATTCTTTAGCTGGTTTGTGTCCTAAATGTATTAACCTGTTGACCAACCACACAAGCCACTAAAAACTATTTAGTTATCATAACACACCCTACATTGAGAGCAGCTGACACACAGGAGCTGAAGGGATGACACTTCCTGTCATGCTCATCCCTTGAAAAGCAGAGGTGTCTGGTTGTCAAGGTGTATTCTTAGAGCAAGTTACACTATTGTTGATGGTGCTTACATCATTCATAGTTTTATCTGTTTATATATCACATACATTTTAAGAGAAGTGACTGACTATCTGTTTGTTTTCCTGTGTGTATAAGTTTCACCAGTACAGCACAAGTTTCACTGCATGTTTACAGACCAGGAGCCTCATTACAGAAAAACATCCTAACTGCTTGTCCTATCTTAACTTACATTTCAAGCATAGGAGAAGTCCTATCCTTGTGTAATTGAAACAGTTCCTAAACCCATGGCTGCATCCTATTCTATCTCAGACCTCCTATCTTAACTCAAGAAGTCCTAACTAGAACTCTTAATTTGATGCTTCAACAGGCATTTGCCTTATCATGCCTATGTCTATGGATAGAAAGTACACAGGACAGCCTCTATCTTTTATTAGAATGTATTGGTAGGTCACTCATGGACAGACCATAATATCAACAGCTCTCACTCGTCACTGGCTAGCTGGCTCGCTAGCATGGTAAAAAAAAAAAAAAGCTTCAAGGAGTCAGAGGCACTAATTGTGATTCGGTAGAGGACCTTGATCACACTCAGCATTATTTATTATTGTTGTTTTTTATTATTATCAAAAAAAAAGCAATGAGCAACAAAAGAAAAAAATGACGCAAAAATTAATAAACAATTAAAAACAATAAAATAAAAAAAAAGACAGGTAAAATAAAATAAACAAGGACATAACCTGGAAGGAGTGCTTAAAAATATAATCATTCTGTAACATAATTTTAAAATGTTGTCATAATAATAGTTATTTAAATATAGTTTTTCCTAGTTCTTTTTCAGTTCTAATTTTTTTTTCTTTTTCTTACCTAGTTGCTCTTTGCCTGTTTTCCCATGTTTTTGAAAGAAACTGCACCACTTTGCTCAGGGTTCAAAGGTTTAAATACTTGTGAAAGGCGTCTTAAAGCAGCACAAGAAAAGTGATTTCGCTCCAGGTTTCAGAAGGTTCATTATATTTCGATGTTCATGATGTTCATGTTGTTCCCCATCTTTACTGTCATTGCCATATGGCAGTTATTTTGAATTTAGGACAGGGTTTATGCCATCCTAATTTAGGATTGCTAACTTGGGAAATCCCAATGTTAGGATGGTTTTACAATAGCTAAATAACTAATTCCTATCCTATGAGAAGACAGATAATAATAATACGAACACACCTAAATATCATCCTAAACTGAGATAAGATTTTGGACAAGTTTCTGTGATGAGGCCCAAGATCACACTGTAAATTTTGCCAATAGAAAGTCAAGGTAAAATAATAATGAAATGCATTGGTTACATTAGATAATGACAGTCTCATGCTTTATAAATCTGCAACCAGGATCCAGTAAGTCAATATTCAATTAATGACTGTTGCTTCCCCTACCTGATGATTTTTTCCAACATGGCACCCGCCAAAAAAGCCGAATGTTCAGTAATTAAATATTCCACAACTTAAGTTCAACTGCTGACATGAGTAGAGTAACACGCAAGTTCAGAATTTGCATGTGTATCTTTACAGCTGCTCCCAAACTACAGTGTGTCACTAATAATATGACATGAAAACTGTAAAACAGATGCTAGTAAATATTCTGGAACCAAAAACCATGCATTGAAATTAATTGTTTTGCCAGTAATGAGGCAGATGAGATGTAGAACATCTTGCCGAGGAAGAACAAGGTGTCTCTATTACTGCCAACAACTCTGCAGACAAGTTACACCAGCACAGATGCTCCAACACTTTACTTTGGATCCAAGGTCTTACTTTCCCCAGCCAGGAAATCAAAGGGAAGTTCAGCCCTTCTGATTTAAATGCATCAGCTAGTTCTGTGTGTACCAATCAAAATGTGTAAGATCAAATGTTTGTGAAGCCATTTGATGGTTGTTTCCTTTTGCACTGTTTACTGATAAATGTAGCTCAGCTAGCGTAATGATATTACAGGAATGTGTGGCTGTAAAAGTCATTAGCCATGGCTGCTGAGTTTTGGGTCCAAGTGTGGGATGCTTTTATTATCATGGACAAAACCTGTCATTGGGTGTTCCTAGCAGCCTCTGAAGTAAGATACTTTGGTACGAAATCAATTATTGGAAATGTGAATATTAATAATTTTATCAGAAGCTCTTTGTTATTTATTTTCTGTAATGAAGGAACAAATTAACTGTGGCAACCTCTGAACACTGAAGATCTCATTGGCATTTCCAAAGTCTGATCGTATCTCACCCACAGTGAGGGAAATGGAGCATGTGGTTATTACTGGCAGCGAATAGAGATGTGAAATCCAAAAGCTGAAATACTGTTGTGCTCTTTTGCAAAAAGCTTCTTCAGTAGGAAGTTTCTGTGTGTCTAAATATATTCTTATTGTGAATGGTAGGCTCCATCCATAATAGTGCCGGATGTTTTTTTATGCTTAATTAATTTAGTTATTTAATTCTGCCTGAAGTACATTCATCCAAACCCCACTCTGTTAAAATGCATCGCAATGCTGGTAGTTTGAAAGCTGTGTATGTTTTCATGCTAATTGTCTAAATCAGAAATGACTGAACCCATCATTAACTGTTTAGGTTGACTGACGTCAGGCTTTCATTATATATGGCCTCTTATCTGGAATATCACCCAGGTGTTTGTTAAGATGCTTTTATCATGACTTTATAAGCAATGAAATGACTTAAAGTGGTCACAAATGCTCTGCGATTTCACATTTCTGTGGAGCATTTCAGGATCATTGTTTTGGTTCACTTCCACCGCTCTCATCAGCATCGGTTTCATCCACAGCGGGCAGCTGTATTCAGTGAAAAGCAGCAGACAGACGCATAAAGGGGCTAGCGGGAGAATACAGTGGAGCATTGAGCAGCTAATGATCCAGAAATTTCACATAGGAAGTGGTGGGGACCAAAACAGAGTTAAACATAGTGTAGCTGGATGTGTATAAGCAACTGTTTGCTACCAAGTTGAAGGTTCAGAAGTTAATTTATATATTTGAGTAAATGGTTCATTATGTTTGCATGGTAAACTATTTACACATTCGTGTTTACACAGTTAATTAATTATATATTAACATGTTTAAACACTTTCATCAGTTGCAATAATCTGCTGAATCTAGATCTGTGGTTTTCCTAAAGGCCTCCTAGCTTCTGATTGGTTGGGTCAGTGCCGTCAGTAAGGGCTTTAAGTCCAAGCCTGGGAGTTTAAACATGGTTTAGCCATTGACTGTAAAATTTATGGACATAGCTATGGTAACATCACCTATTGGTTTGTGGACTCCCATTTTAAAGCCGGATTTCGGCGCTCTGGCCCTCACTATCTTGTTTTTTTTGGAGCTGCAAGTGACCATATTTGGGCAAGAAGTGAGAGGTGGATCTGACTGAGCAGCAAAGGACACTATTGAAAGACAGCCTGTCACTCAACGCAGCCTGCCCTGAATTATGCAAAATTTTAGGCCTTAATAAAATGTCAACCAGGTAGTTATATAAAAATTCACTCTCCATGAAGTTGTCATGAAGGGGGAATTAGCTATATTGACCAAAACCATTTTTGTACCAGGCTGTGAACATGTTTATTTCTGCTGTAAAGCTGGGCATTTTAACATGGGGGTCTATGAGGATTGACTGGCTTCGAGAGCCAGCTTCTAGTGGCCATTAAAGGAACTGCAGGTTTTGATACTTTGGTGTAGGCTTGACTTTAGCAGGGCATTCCTTTTGATCCTACATTTATGTAATATGGTAAAAAAGCTAACTGTGCTAGCGACTGATCAGAAATGTGCTGCATTTTTTGCCAACACTAGTTATCAAACAGAGCCAGAGACTCTTGCTTTGAGCTGTAAATTCACTACTTCTAAGCAGAAGGTAAAAGATAACGGAACAATATCTCAGAGCTTGACTGGACAAAGTCTGTCCTCTTCTGGGCAGCTACTTCCATCTTACTCACAGTCTTATTCACCGCGGGTCTGGGTCTGCAGCTGCCTGTACCAAAGAGAAGCGTAAAGTCAAAATCGCTCACTCAACAGCTAAACCTGGGGACCCAAATGTCCCCAGAATTACACCTCACACTGACAAAAAAAAGACTGCTCAACTTGAAGGAGTGTCAGTCGACTGAGGGGTCTCCAAATGATGGTTTGAATCTCCGCAGCCCTATTAAATACCAATTTACTCCGGCAAATAAGGTCTATTTTTAAATCAACAGAAGAAACAAGAACCACATGCACATACAATGTAATGACAAAGTGATTAAATGTGTTTCTTTAATAGAGCAAAACAGATAGTAACTGCTGTTTAACAACAAGATTCTCTACATGCTGTTACACTTCCTCGAATGTTTCACTTTTTAAAAGGAAAGCTCATTTACGCATGTTGAGAAAAGTATTAAGAAAATTACCTGACTATCTGATTTATGAGCTTGAGAGTGAGGTTTCCACTGTTGCTTGGTTCTTGCAGGTGGCTGATCAAGTGAAGAGGGAATGCTGCGAGGGTATGTGGATTAAGGGGAGACTTTGCCCACCTCGCACCTCCAGCCTCCCGCCTTTTGCACAGTGAGCAGCTCCAGCAGTCTTTGGAATCAGCGGGACAGCAATTACTGCCTGTGAGTATTATTGCACTGCCCGAATTATGAGACGTTCCCGCTGATCCGCACGCAGCGCACAGAATTTGAGTTTAGTTGGAGAATCTTACATCGTCTCTAACTTCAGTGCACTCTTATGCTCTGGATTTTCCAGCACATCTTAAAACCAGCCAACAATTAGCAAAGTAAAGGGGAGTGATGAGAAAACAACATGACACCGCTTCACATGCCATAATGTGAAGGTGCTATCAACAGAGACTTAACAACGCCGACTGAACAGAACAGACATTTCAAAGGTCGAAACATCTGGTCTACTCATCTCATCTGAGTTAATTAGTGTCAATCAACATCACTGCACCATACATGTCATTCCTCAAAATGCATGAACTCTCAGATGGACTTTGGGTCTTCTCAAGCAGGTGGTTGGTGCATTTCAAAACAGTACTTAATGAGTGTTTTACAGGGTTTGCATTCTGAGTTCTGCGTGTGATTAGGTTTACGCAACAAAAGCACTTAAGGTTAAGTTAGTTGAAAATATGTACCTTACATGGCAGCTGGATTCTCACAAGAACCGTGGGATCATGAGATCACACAAAAATCAATCTTGTCAAGCTTTAAGTCGTACATTAGCCAGCTAGTGACAGTTATGGGCATGGTGTCAATATGTGTGATGACAAGGAGAGGCGACTGTTTGTTCAAAATAACAATGCTGGCTCCTCAACAGGTTAGCATAGACGCTGCAATAGCTTCAGTTATATCACAACTTCATTGAAAGGATCAAAGAACAGAACTGAAGGTTTTTCTTGAGGGAACGATGTTTCCGCTCTTGCCCTAGCTGGCTTCGGCAAGAGTGTGACTTACCAACTGGCTTTGCTGGTAGTTTCGTTGACCTTATTGACTGAAGTTAGCCCGTGACGGTGATAGACAGATGGTTCATCCAAACAACTGCCAAATGTGTTTTGAAGGTGACTGCCCATTTTCAAACAGTTTGTCAACGAGTGCTTCTCAGATGTTTCTGTGCGTCATGTTAGGAAAAAATGTCGTTTTGGTTAAATGTTAATACAGTAAACTAAGACTACAACCTTTCTCAAACCTTTAAAGGGCACTTCACTCCCAATAATGTAAAAATATGTATTTTTTCTTTGACCTCAGTGCTGAGATAGCAGCTGTAGAGATGTCGGCCTTCCCTTGAATATTATGAAACTACATGGCACTCAGCTTGTGTTGCACAAAGCCCTAAAAAATACATTTCAAAAACTCAGAGCAAAAGTGGAACCTAGTCACTGAAGTTAATCCATGGACTTTGTTGTGAGCAGTTTCATTTAGGGTCTTCTGTCTTTCTTCTGAACATCACCTGCAAACCATATCATAGTGCAGAAGGAAACGTTCATCTACTCAAGGACGAGAGGATTGTGCTCATGTGAACATTAATCCTGTCCTTGTCAGCCGAGCTGTAACGTTAGCTAGCTCAGTAGTGTCGGGTGAGCTAGCAGAATATGCAAGCTTCCTTCTTCACAGTGATATTTTAAAATCACTACATTTGTTACATGTCTCACAGAATTCATGTTGAAATGATTTTATTGGCTTTTAAATCACTGAATGGTCTTGCCCCAACTTATCTGTCTGACATGGTCAAGATATATGTGCCTGCTAGGTCCTTAAGATCCTGTGACTCAAACCTTTTGAGTGTTCCAGAGATCAGAACTAAAAGGCAGGGAGAGACAGCCTTTGTTAATTTTGCCCTTAAACTCTAGAACAGTCCGCCTGAAGGTCTTAGGGGCTCTACATCTGTTGAAACTTTTAAGGCACATCTTTTTACCACTGCTTTTTCCTGAAATGTAATTTTTAATTGGTGGTTGTTTTATCCCATCTTAGCCTGTAGATTTAGCCAAATTGTACTTCATTCTTTTTTTTTGTTTATTTATTGTTATCATTATCATTATTATTATTATTATTGTTATTATTATTATTATTATTGCTGTTGTTGTTGTTATTATATGTTTTTATTGACTTTTTTTCTCTATCACAAATGTTTTAATTGTCTTTATGCATTAATTGTGCTATATAAATAAAGTTATTATATGGTTAGCGGGTGTAGTTCGGTAGAAAACAAATAGTTCCTACATTAAACTGCTCACAACAAGGTCTGTGGATTATCTTGAGTAACCAGGTAATGTTGAGTTTTTCAAATGTATTTTGGCTCCACAAGCCGAGTGCCATCTAGTTCCATTATACTGGAAAGAAGACAGACATCTCTACAGCTGATATCTCCAACACACGCGGCAGCTCACACCAAAACAATCCAGACTGATAAATAGCACCAAATGTAAAAGGAAAGATATGTATTTTTGATTTTGGGGTGAACTGTCCCTTTAACCAAGTACTGTGAGTGCCTAAACCTAACCATAGCAATGTTTAGTAATCCTTTACTCTCTATAGGCCGATATAATATTGCACAAATGGAAATTGTTGGTAAATATTTTACAAAGATGTTCAGAATTAACACTTCTGCAACAGCCAGATTTATTAATTAACAAAGTTTCCTCCCTGTGCTTCCTTTAATACATATTTGCTCTTGTAAAAACTCATATATGAATGTATTCTCTGGGAGACAGGGTTGATTTGACCACAACACTCCACCACTGTAGTCGGTGTTAAATGTGTGTTGTGGTGAAAGCTTTCAGAGTGTTTTAATTTATCTCTGTGGGCCCCCGCATTTAAAGTGCACCTTTCATTTGGCTTTATTTGATTTATTAAATGTGCTAAACATGACACAAATTAACTTGTTTTTACCGTGATTGCTGTAGTGCCACAAATTCTCCTCCATTTGCGCCTTTTAAGTTGCTTTGCTTAATCAACAGCAGAAAATTGTATTTATGGCTGGTCAATAAGAAAATCATCCCCTGCAATGCGATCCTCTGGTCTCAGAGGTAATGCAATTTGATAAGCATTAGACCAGTAACACTTTCTGACAACACACAGATGAATTATTAATCAGCACTGAAGTGATTTTCACACCCACATGTATACAAACTGCAGGCTTTAACTAGGGGTGATTGAAATGTTACCACGTGATTGAGGCTTTTGTCAGTGATAAAAAATATTGGTTGGAGATCCGTTACATACATGTGTGCACTGATCCTTTCTTGGTTCAATTGGTATGATTGCCAATGTTCATGTTGGATTATATAGAGATGCTATGTAATTCCTTGATTGCACTCCATAAGAAAGGTTAAACTACTGACCTCAATAATGTGCTTATAACCCTGGAAGAGCAGCCGTAGCATCATCACCATTATCATCAATCAGTTCAGTTCACTGTTTTGCATGTGCTGCATAGACGGAGAAAGATAAAGGCTTGAAAGATAAGACATGAGGTTGAGAATAAAAACAGATATTTGCAGATTCAGATATCATCATTGTCTCCGATAATGACCAACACTGTGAAGTACAGTTGAGTCACACCATAATTTCATACGCCTGCCTGCCTCTTTCGATATTCCACTCGCCATTAAGCCCCAGCGATCCATTTTCATAGGTATTCACTTTTCCTCATTGCCCTACTTTTACCAGGCCATTGTTTAATTCATCCTCTGATGGCTCTACCTCACATCACCTCTAACTTGTTTCAATTGATTTTTTAGCTGCAGATGACCAGGGTATTGACTGAAACTTTTTTTCATGACATCTGATCTTAGCTTTGACTCTATGACAGCTGAAATGGACGAAAAAAAAACTAAAGAGACCCAAAAAATTAATTGAGATCTCTCCGGTTAGTGCACCTCAGTAATGTGTCCACTGGACTGTAGCTGTCTCCCAGCGGACAACCAGACATCTCGGCTTTTCAAGGGATGAGCATTACAGGAAGTGCCATCACTTCAGCCCCTCTGTGTCAATTGCTCCAAAATGGCCAATTTCCTGTCTAGGATGTGTGTTTTCACATTTTTATCATCCCCTGCCGTAGTTATCTAGTTGCACTTAGGGCCATCAGTCATCGATGCTGCGTTGAGAGGAAGCCGATGTGCAGTAAAACTGACGGACGGCCTTCCGCATGACTGAAGATGTATGAGACACGCAGGCGAGCTAGTGGGGCTTTTCTTTATTGTATTTTCAGCGCCGCCATAAGGTGCCAACAGGGGAAATAGTGACGCTTACCATGCCTCTGACTGAACAGAGCATTTTGGATGTGGTGTCTCAATCTTTGGAAGATACAGTGAAATAAAAGTTTCCTGGCCTTTTTATTTTGTTCCGTTGTTTGTTCTTATGAGGCCTATTCATACTGGAACACACTGTGACTTTACAGTTATAAAACAACCAAATAAATGGCAGTCATTTAAACAACAGTCTAAAATGATTATAGACAGTTACATATATTCATTGGCAGACACTTATGTCCAAAGTGGCTTACAAATAAGATACAAAAGATGGTCTCTGATAGAGGCATTTCACCAGATCAACACCTCTGAAATCCAGATGTATCTGGGTAAAGCTGCATGTTTAGAGCAGGCTGTTATCTGGTCAGCTCATTATATGTGAGAGCGACAGACGAATTTCTGCAGTCTCACTGTCTGCTCAGTCCTTTTTGTATTGTATCATTAGTGTGTCTTGTGTACAGATTCTACTTCTATACAGTACACTTATACTACTTATACCATAGTATATGTAAGTGACACTATAGAATCAATCTGAGGATGAACACAGCATTCATGGTCAAGAGGAAAATTAGTGGTTTTTACATGCTGTGAAGAAAAAGTCCCTCATATAGTCACCAGTCTCTCTTAGGATCTTTCTGTCTTCATGTTTCACCCGTCTGTGTTCAGCCAGTTCTTCATCATTTTAGAACACTGTCATACATGCCATGAAAGTATTTGCCTCGCATTAACTTCCATTCGATGCGAGTGAGGGAGCGAATACAACATTTGCCTCTTGGGTCAAAGCAAAGTCGCAAGTTTGCATCATGTGCCATTCAACTTTGGTGACCTTTAACAAAGAAGTATGTGTGGAGGAGATTGATTGTTTCCGTGTCTAACCATCTAACCAGCAGATATTGTATGATATTCCAGCCATCTATTTTGATCCCCTTATACGGGGCCAGGTCGCTTGGCAGAACACTGAGCAAAGTACTCTGGATGAGATATATAATATAATAATATAATAATAACCTAATATACTCACGTAATTTAATACATGCCATGAACACCTCCAATGGGAGGTGCCCAGGAAGCATCCTAATCAGATGCCCGAATGCAAAGAGGCAGCAGCTCCACTCCGAGCTCCTTCTGGATGTCTGAGCTCCTCACCCTATCCCTAAGGCTACCCCAGCCATCCTCTGAAGGAATCTCATTTCGGCTGCTTGTATCTGCGATCTCACTCTTTCCGTCACTACCCAGAGCTCATGACCATAGGAGAAGGTTGGCACATAGATGGACCAGTAAATCGAAAGCTTGCCCGTAGTAAATATAAACCACACCATGTGAGAGATGCTGTCCAGCTGACAGTGAGTTGGGAGACAGGCATGGAACAAAAGACCATGGAAAATGTAACAATAACATTATCCATCCATCCAATTTCATCCATTTATATGGGGCCGGGTTGTGGGGGCAGCAGGCCAAGCATCCAGATGCCCCTCTCCCCAGCAACACTTTCCAGCTCCTCCTGGGGGACCCCAAGGTGTTCCCAGGTCACATGAGATATGTAATCCCTCCGGCGTGGGCCTACCTTAGGGCCTCCTACCAGTTGGGCATGCCCGTAACACCTCTATCGGGAGGTGTCCAGGAGGCATCCTGATCAGATGCCCAAACCACCTTAACTGGCCCCTTTCAACATGAAGGAACAGCGGCTCTACTCCGAGCTCCCTCCAAATGTCCGAGCTCCTCATCCTCTCTCTAAGGCTGAGCCCCGCCACCCTACAGAGAAATCTCATTTTGAACGCTTGTATCTGCAATCTCATTACCCACAGCTCACGATGATAGGTGTGGGGTTGGTATGGAGACCGTCCAGTAAATCAAAAGCTTCACCCTCGGGACCCAATGAAGAGATGGGTGAATAACATTATATTTTGTGGTATTTATTCGCAAGCTAGCAAACATTAGCTGGCATGCTAGCTTTCTGTGTGCATTGCATCTGTCACTGCCCACGATCAGTACAAATACAACCTCAGTAGCCGATGGTCACTCGTCTGCACTTGCTCATATGTGACTGAGCCCATACAGTTAGTTTAGTACCATAGTAAGTACCAAAGGTAATTCTCAAAGGGACAAAATTCTGGCATTGTCACACATGTTCATACCCTTCGGAATCTATAACACAATCAAACAATAAAATAGAATGATAAAATAAATATGTATATATGGAAAAAAAAGTGTGTAGAACCACTTTGCACGCTTGCTCATTTGATATTTGAGGCTGAGTTCCTCTTCTCTTATGTCACAAAACTGTTCTGTCCTGTATTTGTGACAATAATTTGGAAGTTATAATTGGTTTTTAACTATTACGGCCAATTAGAATTCAGTGTTTTTAAAATCACCACAAACATCTTGAAGCACCAGAAACTCTTCTCAAACCCTCACACAAATCAACATAATCCTCTTAATTTCTACACGGACACACTCAGCACTCAGCAGTCCACCAAGCTATCTGGTTTAAATAACAATGGTTGCATAATTAATTATCAAAAATGCCAATTATTCATCTCCTAATGTTTAATATGAACTTACAGAGGCCCCAGCTCAGCTGTTGTCGGCTCTATTCTTCTACATCTGGATAAAACGTATTAAAAAGCTCTTGTACTCTGCCTTTAAAGTGGAGATTATACATTCTGCTACACAGGATAACTGCCATGTACAGCATCAGAAAATGATTCATCATTTGCATAAGAACAATGAAGGGACACCTCTCAGCGAGCTCTAATGAGAAACGTTCTTGCTCGATGACTTGCACTCCACCTTGCATACAAAACCCCCACGACTTGACCTTTGAATTATGAACATTCTCCACTGCGTGAAACTGCATCCATGTCGACACGAAGGGAGAAATGGAAAATAAAACAATCTGAGATGCACTGAAATGACATTAATGGCTGTGAGTCATGGTGCTCTTAATTTTTTTCTGGTATAAGCTGAGAAAGTATCCCTGGCTTCACTTTACTTTATTAAATCTGTGCATCAGATTCTTAAAGGAATGCTTCAGGTAGCTTCAGCCTCTTCTTATTTTCATCTTAGTGACTGCATTTCAAACATGCTGCCCTGTCAATTCTCTAATGCAAGATTTATATGTACACATCATTAGACACCCTGACTGTATTTGATTGATCTGGAATTCATGAATTTCTCCTCAAAGAACGGTTGACTGAAGCCGCCTGTTTATTTTCAGCACCTGCAGCGTAATTGGTTTCTCCTGCTTTAAGGCAGCGCGTGGTTCTTTGTCCAATTAGTGGCAATTTTCCTTCAGTCGGACCCTTTAGTTTTCAATACGAGTTGTCAAAAGTAGATAATTATATTCCGATTTCACCAAAGGATGTCTTCACGCCAGTCGTTTAGAATCAAAAAAGCTACACTGGAATCTTGGTTGGTATTTTTGGAGAATCCATGTAAGCTCTGTCTGAGCTCTGAGAACAAAATACTTTACAAGATATTCCTGCCTGGACTGACATTCAAAGCTGTTTTGACAAATAGCAATTTTGACAGCAATACTCTCAAAATGTTCTTGCACAGTGGATTTTGAAGCACTTTGATGAGGAAACAAAGACAGAGGCAGAAGTGTTGTACCTTTTTATCCAACATTGTTTCCTAATGCGATCAGATGTGCACACTGGTTAAAACTAAAGATTAAAGCAAATTGCCACCGCGAAACATTTATTACTGTTAAAAACAGCTTTGGGTGATCTACCTTGCATCCCACTGGCCTATTTTGTTGTTTGGTGGTGTATTTTTAGACTAGTCTTTTTGACATCGTGTCGAGGTATTGTATTTCCTGTGGCATTTTATGACACTTTTTTTTTGTTTTTTCCCAATGCAGAGTCAACGTCAGTCACAGCTTTCTAAGTTTGTTTCCTCACTATTTTGCCCTGATATCACGTCCATTGCAAGCAGGAAAAATACAATAGGCCAGTATGTCAGTGACTTCACTGACTTTGTTTAGCCTCAATAGCCCTAATGCAATGCAGACATGAGACACAACTTCTAGTCTTATGGTCTGAACTAGGCTGAGTTTGTCCTTTTCAGTGTCTTTTGTTTGGGTAAGTAACCTCTTCAAATGTTCATGTGACACCTGTGTCAATGATTACATAATTCTTGTATGTATTTAAATACATTTACAAACCCATGGACTTTAATAGCTCAGATTTGTTAAAGCAAGATGGAGATGGACAATGGAAACAGAAAACACTTCTGTTCTGGTGTAAATCTCAGCACTGTGTGACTTAGTGTCCACGTAAGAGTTAGCTTCATTACCTTTAAAAAAAAGTGCAGCCTCTTCATCAAGATTTTCAGTAAGTATCCTTGAGTAGCGATGTGCATCTAGTTGACATAGATTTGGTGCTTCTTGAGCCCAGTTCAGACCAAAGATCCGGATGAGATGAAACCATTTTAGGACGTTGCAGAGAAATGTTGCAGCAGAGTGAACTGGCCATCTAAGCTCGACTCAAGCCAGCTGATAGCGTCACCTGCAACCCAGCTGGTCAAATCGCCGGCAGCTGGTTTTAGAACGTGAAGCACGTCACCTGTTTCTACAACCAATCGGCTTGTAGTGAAATCTGAAGGTCAAGTCAAAATTACTGTCTTGTCGCAAATCTTTGGTCTAAACTGGGCTTTATGTAGCCATGGCCTCTCACATGTTAAGGCCCTGACACACCAAGCTGATGGTCGTTAGTCAGTCAAGGTCGTTCCCGTTGATGAGCGCCTGTTGCTCTAATGATTGCGGTGTGTCCCATGGCAGGTCGACTCAATGAATAAGAAGAGAAAAGGAAGTGAGCAAAGTAAACAAACAGCAAAAGACAAAAGAGAGTGGGATCAAGACAAACTTGTTATATAAGGTAAGATACTGTTTTTAGCCACCGAGCCCTTTAGCAGAAATGGTTCGAAATTGATTTTGTTATTGTTAGATATGCTTTGTTGTTTTAACATCTGATTGTGTCGCTAACATGTGAACTGGCTCACTTGCATCATGACAGTTTTCCAGTTTCCCTTTTTGAATGAAGAGGACAGATTACCATCACCTGCTGGTATGGAGAGTTGTTTCCTCTCACACAGGCCAGAGCATACATGCTGGTTGGCAATTGGCTTTCGTCTTTGTGGTGTGTTCAAGTGCAACTTTTTGGTCGAAACACAGGCAACGTGAGGCAACACAATTGTTGGCTTTTGTCACTGCTTGTTTTTTTAATGTCGGTTTGGTGTGTTTGGGTCTTTAGCAAGAAACAGCAAAGCTAATCCTATTAACAATATTCAGTTAGGGAGGGGAGACTCGTGGTAGAGAACTTTATGTACCGAATGCATTGACTAGGCACTGATGGACAGCTATGGTGATATTGTATGTTTTAAGAATCAAAACTATTGCTATGGTTAGTAGTCTCTAGATATTGGTAGGGACATGTACCAATCTGTACCAAATCTTACACCCTTGCGTGGATGCTTTGAGTTTTAAAAAGCCAACAAAGATGCTAATGAACATATCAAAACACAGGCTTCTAGTTTAATGGCAGTGAACTGGCAGTAGCAGCTGGTAATGGCCAATAACTCCAAGAGCTGTGCGCTTTACCATTTCCATTAGCCCACAGTGCCAAACTGGGTCTGTTGATCCTGATGTGAGTGCACTATGGATGTTTTGCCCTCTCTCCCCCTGCTGGAGAACTTCCTAACAGGACACACAGACTAACAGCTTCTATAGTATTATAACATATGGGATATAATATGATGTCAACCCATATCATCTATGTATAAAGCAAGAAATCTCTGTGTGTCTGTGGCTTGCATATCTCTCTGACTGTTTGTCAGATCAAGCTAAGCTTTCGGATATGGCTTGCGCATGGCACGATGGTGTGCATCCTTGATTTTGAAGTTTTTTGGATTCATATTCACAACATTATCATTCAAAGTTAAAATCCCATAGACCTCCGTGTAACCAGTCAGCCTATCGCGCTCTCGCTCACAGCTATAGCCACGCCTCACGGAATAAAAGATCAAAGTATCCTACTGCGATACCGCTCTTGGTCACCAAAAAGTTTGCACATGCATCGCTGGCCAGGCGGGCAGCTCGGACTTCAGGTGATTCAGCATCACGGAGCCTTGCCTGGAGTGCAGTGTTGTCTGCACAGAGTCTTGCATGCTGCGCAATATAACTGTATTTGCTTGTCTCTCCATATCTCAATGTACGTCCATGTCATACCCTATATAGAATTTGTCTATTAACACTATGTAAGAGTATGTACACCTCTTTGTACATCCAACCATCAAACACAGCCTCATTTCGCCATACATGAAAAATCTACTTAAGCTTCCACTTTTCTATGGGAATACATACTTCCTACAGGCACTGCACTAGTATAAAAAAGTATGATAAATTCACTGTTAAGTGGGTACAACAGAATAAACAGGTAAATGAGGAAAAGGAGAAGGTGTGGATAAATATTTGTTTGTCAGAGGACTGATGAATCTCAGTGGTACAATTAAATTTCACAGATAAAGTTTTGTGAAACCTTGATGAGATTCATGGTATCAGTTGTTAAGGTGGTGAAAAGCCAATCCTTGCAGTTTGCTGTTTTTAATTAGCATCACCTTTTCAGTCCTATTGCTGCAGGCTTTGTAGATACCAAAACTGTTTTTTTCCCCTCATAGCCTTTACCTGGGAAACAACTTAGTGTTTAGCGGTAGAGCATTTCCTGTTTGTTTACTAAAAACAGTACTTTAATAAACAGCAACAAAAATACAATAAATAGCCTCAGCAGTTTTCTTTCTGTAGCAACAGGTTGATGTTACTGGATTTGTTTTTTAACACCCAATACAGTATTTTATGCATTGTTATTTCCATTATTTTCAATTAATATTAATATACACCTTTTCAGCTTTACAAAGTCTTGACATACACAGCAGCAAAGTAGAATCAGGCTACATCCATGCTAATATGTTTTTATTTTAAAATGGTGTATGAAAACTTTATTTGTACACACAAGCATTTTAGCATCATTTCAGAAATAATCTCTGTCCATGTGAGATTGGCTGCTTAAGACCAGTTTCTACCAGTTTGGTATGGTACCTTTTGAACCAAAAAGTAACTCTTCAGACATGGTACCTAGACCCTAGGTCTGTGTAGCATTTCCACTGCAAACTGTAACATTTAATGTAGGCAGGGTTGTTGTCACTCACTGTTTTTGTGTCTCACACTCACTGTATTTCCTCATCACCTGTGACACAGATGGAAGTCTGCACCTCGTTTATCGTCCACACAACGAGGTTGCATGCCAACATTTTTAGAACAAAATAGAACAGGCTGCAGTGAGAGTCTCTCTCCATGGGATATTTAAAAATAACGGGTTTATGCATGTTGTCTTTCTCAGGCTGGAGCCCACAGGCACAATGCTCCACGGTGTTTTTTTGCCCCTCCATGTGCGTATTAGAAAATATGCAGTTTACATGATCAGGTCAAAATGTATATATATTTTTTAACACTTGAAGATTCACTCATTACTAAAAGTTGGTGTCATCCAAGAGAGACTATCAAAACTAATGGAAGTGTCAAAGTTGTCAGTGAAATTTAAGGTGTGCTGATTCATGTTGTCAACTCATCATCGAGTAACATTACAAGTTAACGTTTCACCTTAAAAGTTGCTGGCAGAGGAAGAGGCAGCAAAACATCCTTTATTTTTATAGTCATAGTTTACTAATGTAAAACTTGCCAAGGTATGAACAGAGGTTACATAAAATTAGCCACAACTCAGCCCTGAGCAGAGTGACCGTCCTCTATTGACCAATCAACAGACTGCAGTGTTGGACTGCTCCACCTTTTAGTACCAGATCTGTGTGCTAGGTACCCCAACAGAGGGGGGACCAAAAAGGGGGACAGTGTGGAATGGTTCAGTTGGTACCATCCACACCTTTTCACAGTGGAAACAAAAAAATGCTTAAAGAACTGAACTGAACCGTACCAGACTGCTTGGTGGAAACAGGACTTTAGATATAGAAAATACTAAGGAGAGGGCAAAAAGTAAGACCAGCGATATGTTTGCTAGGGCTGAAAACAAGGTGGTTACTGAAAGTAACACAAGTATAAGGCAATCAAAGAGGCAGAAAACAGATTTGGAGTCAATTCAAGGCAAATGCGGTGACATATCAGGGCATTATCCATCGCTGGAGGAGGGCATGGTAATGGGAAAGAAGTCATGTTAACCACACAAGAAAGATGAAATCACAAAAAGTATGTAACATCAGGCCTAATGTTCTGGTTCCATACGTTGTTCTGAAAAGACTCAATCTGGAAGCAAGTTTCAGTTGCTGTATGTCCAGGCTAAAGCACAACGCCAGAGTTTTTAAAACGGGTTCAGAAGCATTTTTAAAGGTCTCCATTTTAGGGGTTTCAAAACGTAGCAATAACTATGGAGTAGAACACTGTCAGCACATCTTCACTCTTGTATAATACTGTTATGATCCAGACCATGCCATGTTTTTTCTCCAACTACACTTAGAGAGCAGGAAAGAGTACACATTTTAACATGAATTTTAAGACAGTATGTAATTAGCCCATGGCTGCAGTTAACTCTCTACCTCCGCTACTACTACTACTGTTTTTATGGTATAATAACTTCTGCCATTGACATAAACTGGATGTTATGATTTTGCAAAGCTTTACAAGCCTGTATTTTATTGCAGGAAACTGTAACCGTCTTCACTTTTTCAAGTAATAACTTTATTCCCAGTGGTGGACAGTTTGGGCAGTTATCTAAGAAAGCAGCTGCCTAGATGCAGCAGGGTTTTTGTCTGCTGCTACATTATCACTTTCAAAGAAAGCTCCCTCTTATGTCATGTGCTTCCCACATATGTCGCTTCCTCCTCCCACTCACCACTTGTGCTCTGTGCCCACTGGTGTATTCAGTTTACTTGACAGATGGAGGAGGCATGTTTGTTTGTCATAAAGCACTGCTCTCAAGTGTTTGGGTTATATGAAAGGTTGTCAACACACGATATGTAACCGTGTTACCAAAGGCCCCGCGTCCCTGCCCTTCAACACACAAAAGAAAACTTAAAATCTCACCTCAGTAACAAATGAAAATCTTTCATTCATGACCTTGCCTCAGGCATTAAATATGCCAGGGCCACCAGTGTTTACTCCTCTTCCTGTATTCAAGCTGCAGAGCTTCAGCGTCATGCAAGCTGTCATTGAATGCATACTGTCTCTTATCAAGGGCTTCAACTGTCCTTATCTTCCTGCTGGGGTTGTTGGGGGGAATAATAACATCTTGAAAGCAACAACAGGCACCAATAGTGGTTGAAAAATTTCATAAATACGAAATGCAACGTGAAATATGTAAAACTCGACAACTGTTCCCCAAGGAATTCATTAGTTTTTCAAGTGTGATGTATTAAATAACTCCCATTAAGTTTAGATAAGCTGTTCAACTAGCTCACCAGTGTGTGAAAAGGTAATCAAAGCAGCTCCACGTTTGTGCTCAGTGTAAAGTGTTCAGTGATTACGAGACATTCCAAAGCTTATTCATGCTGTGCACTAATGGTCTAACAAGGCAGTGCCATAACACATCTCCCCCTGGACTGAGGTGCTATCTTTTGACTGAGGCAGAGAATTGGAGTTAACATCTGTCTTCAACTCCAGTTACCCAAATTCACATCCCATTTTGTGGTCTCTGGTAGAAGTAGTTTGAATCTCTAGGAAAAAGAAAGGTTTTGTTATTTTTTTATATAATTTAAACAATAATCCCCAATTTACCAATTGGATTAATTTCCCAAAGTATTTATTTGCCAAAGGTAACATCTCCTAAACAACCTGGATACTTTAGTTTGCCTGAAGTTGGAATACAACCGCAATCATCACCATTTGTGCAGTTTTCATGATGTCCAAACTGAGATTAAAGCACATAATGTTCAGCAACCCTGCCTCATAGAAATTATGTTTGTATATTACTAAACTGCATACATAGTTGTGTTGTGGTGACAACAGTATGGCTACCTGGATTATGTTCAGAAATGTATAATGTTTCTTTTACACGTTCATGAGCTGCACTGAACTTTAAGAGAGGTAGTCAAGGTGGATGGCGGACTAAAGGTAGGTCTGTGACACAAGAGTCCCAGGTCTGTGTGGCAATCAATATAAGAGGTGGCACGGTGGAACAGTGGTTAGCATTGTCACATCACAGCAAGAGGGTTCCTGGTTTCAACCCAAGGTGGAGGAGAACTTTTATGCGGAGTTTGCATGTTCTCTCTATGTTATCTTGGCTTTACTCCGGGTACTCCAGCTTCCTCCCACAGTCCAAAGACATGCAGGTTAATTGGTGACTCTAAATTGTCCGTAAGTGTGAATGTGAGTGTGAATGGTTGTCTGTCTCTATGTGTCAGCCCTGTGATAGTCTGGTGACCTGGCCAGGGTGTACCCTGCCTCTCACCCAACATCAGCTGTGATAGCTGTGATTCTGACTTTTGGGCTCACATGGGACACGAAGAGCGGCCTTATGGGTGACTTTGTACTAGGTCAGTTGCTCTCAGCTTCAAGCATTGCAGCAGATAGTTTTACACTGGAGTAAACTGAAAGCTTAGTGCCAAAGGGTGTCGTTGGCATCATTGTCACACTCGGGTGCCTGATTAAGAGTCAGTGTTTGACGACCTTGGAATATAACAAACTGGTTAAGAGCAACATTTCCTAGTTATGTTAAAAGAAAATCTAATTCGCTTCGGCATTATGTTCCAATCAAAAACATATTTGCCATTTGAAATTAGTTCTGTATAAACGTAATTTCTAGAAGAAAGGGCTGAGTTCAGACAGCTGATGTCCATCATACAGAATCTGCATTACAAGGAAACTTGGACTGCCCTCAATTATGCTGTTAATGATAAATTGATAGGAGATGTTTACCCTGTTCCAACCCAAATGCCATCCAGCTAACCAGAGCACATCTGGAGTTCAGTAATTCTTGGCATAAATAGGCAGCTATGGCAGCATCAGAGAGCTTCATTAATTTATGGGGAGGTCACGTTGCCCAAGAGTTTAGCTTGACTTTTGAAAAGTCTTTTCTTCTCACAGAACTGAATATCAGTAAGTTTCTTTGCCTTTCAGCTCGACCTACTTTTGACACGAAAAGAGAAAATGATAAGAGAAAAATCAGCCCCTCGCACAGTATTTTCCTTTTTCTGTCAATAGCCACAGATTGCAGTTCAAAAGTAGCCTTGTTTTGCGTTTTTGAAATAAAGCTGAGGCAAAATAGGCCCAGATCTCTTGGAGCAAAATGTGTGTTTGTGGAAGATTTCCTCTAATCCTTGCTGCTAAGCGCAAAACAAGAATCCAAGGTCAGCTTTCTAAAGGATGCAAGGGCCATATTTCTATCATGTAAAGGGATTTGCGGGGTGCAGCTTTGTGGTACATAAGTGCTCTACTACCATTGTCTCGCTGAATACACACCAAGTGTACATATTTAAGTGAGCGCACAGACACAACTTGCATAACACTGAAAGCAAAGGCACAAGCTTGAAAAGGTGCCACCCAGGGAACCCTTTGAAATGTATGTATGTCTTTGTGTGGCTGCACAGTGGCGGCAGTATCACACCAAAAGCCCAGACACACAGATTAAAGAAAAAACATACACTTTATGATATTTTATTGTGTGTTAAAAACAAATAAGAGTTATATCAGTGTATCACAGACCATCAAGGCTTCTTGGGCTGAAATTTGGCACAGAAGCTCTAATTCAGATAAAGAGAAAGCTGACAAAGATTCCTGGAATGCACCTTCAGCACTGACGCCTGTCCTGTAATCATGTGTATAAACACTATGTTTGCTGTTGGTTTTGCCGGAAGCTGTTGCTATGGCAACAGGCTGTGTATTCATGTATACAAGGGTGTTTGGGAATGGAATATGAAGATACACAAAAGCTTGTCTCTAATAAGAGCACAACTGGAATTTGGAGTATTATCTGTGTGAATGTCAGCACACTCGTTGACACTCAGCTGGTCAAGAAATGCAAATACATCATGTTTTTTTTTTTTTAAGACATTTATGTGTTTGTTACACTTACTTCATTAATGGGAGTGATATTAAAATGTCCCTTGGAATTAATCTCTATTGCTTATGATATATGTTTTAATGGCCCTCTAAGTGGATTTTCAATTGTCATTAATCTTAAATATGAAATGGCTTTGGTAATTATTTCTACGAGGATCTTGCTCAGAGGAACTGACAGTAGGATGTCAGTGTGTTTTCTAAATTAATGAAAAATCACAGCAGGATGCCTGTTTTTTTCCCTTTTTTTGGTTATGTCACAAGTTCAGAGTTTGAGGATCAAAAAAGTGCAGCTGGGTTGAATTAAGTAGATCTGCTACAAATATTTTAGTTCTCGCAGTTTGTTGGATTCATGTTTGCAAACAGATTCTGGGCTCAAAGGTGAGCACCATCTGCCTCTTGTTAAGGTTTAGACTCATCTCATGAACGTTGTTGCGGCGAGATTCTGCTTTTAAAATGATTGCAAAGCATCAACGCATGAAGGTCATCGCCTCTCATATTGGTGGGTCCACTACACTACCAGAGATTATACTACTGAGCTTTATCCAAGGTTGGCTGTAATGGGTTAGAGCTGATTGTACATCAAATATTGATGCGTTTAACTGACGAGAAATGGCTTACTGTGGATAGAGTACAGCAGAGAGAGCAGATGCAGTTTACCAAGAGACCAGAGTTACAGAGTCGTGGGGGAGAATCTGATGCGCAGTTATGGATTACAGTTAAAGTGAGCTAAATTGGAAAAAATACAACGAAAATGGAAAGAGCAGAATTAAATCTGCTGTGTGGTAAAACCAACTCAGAAACTGATTTTATATCCTATGTGTTGTGAACACACATGGCTTTGTACAGTTAGCTTAATAAGAGTCGTCTTTTCTCCATTGAGATTTCTTGATAAGGCCTTCTTGACACATGGCTTTCATTATGTTCATTTTGTATCTGACATCTGGCTGATGTTCTTATCGGGTCTGATTTACAATAATTGAGCCAGGTGGATTTTAGTGTCTTGTTCAAGGTCAAGGACACTTTCACTGGGCAGAGCTGTTGATGGACACACAGGCTGTTGTCAATTTGATCTAGCTCATCCTTTGGTTATAGGCTGTTGTGTTTGTTTTCTAGGTCACCATGTTGTCCATGCTTGTGAGGTTAGTCATGATCATTGTACCCCATGGATTTAAGATACTTTTTAAATCTTTAAATAGACCAGTCCATTCAAGATAATGTACTTACACCTCAGAACATATGATTTATTTGTTTTTAATGGTAGGTTATGGTCATTTTACTGTTTGTGATTTCACTCTATAACACATGAAAGAACCTCACCAATCAGTGATAATGTAGCCCAATCAACACCAAGCAGCAACCTCCACAGCTGTAGAATGAAGCCAACAAGGAAGTGCCCAAAAACTGCACTTTCTTGAATGGCCACTTGAGGCTGGCTCCAAAACAAAGTCCAGTTGTCTGGACATGGTTCTCAACCTGGGGGTGCCTGAGCCGGTGGTTAGCAGCTAACTGTGCTAACTTCATGAACAGCCCTAAACAATGACAACAGTGCTTACAGAGCTAACGGTGTTAACCAGGGGGGGAACCACAGGGTAAGCACTACACTCAAGCTGCAACTTGGTGGCGGGAAGATGAAGCTGACTGTGAAAGTGCCAAAAACTGCAGTTCCTAATGGCCACTTGAGGCTGGCTCCAAGAGCAAGTCAGTCCACATAGACACCATTGATATAATGCCCAACTTTAAAACAGAAATAAACATGTTTACAGCCTGGTACAAACTAGAGATGCACCGATCCAGCTTTTTCAGCTTCAATACTGATCCCGATGCTGAGGCTTTGAGTATCGGCCAATACCCGATACTGATCCAATACCATGGTTGACCTAAAAAGCTATATACCTTGGAGTGTTCAGTGAGAAAAACCTCCACACAGCAGATTCTCTCCCTCGCTCCATGTTGTTTGCACTTGCCTAGGTAGGCTAATCAACTCTCGGGACATGCGGCACACGTGCTGCTGCTGCTGACATATGACGTAGCTCGCATCGCAATAGATTTAAAGGGAAAGGATTGGCTCAGGTATCAGTTGCATTTTCCAATGCCCGATCCATCTATTTTGATGATATCGGGGCCGATATTCGATCCAGATATTGGATCGATGCATCCTTACTACAACAACACTTTTGGTCCCTAAAGCTAATTTCTCCATTTAAAACAACTGTATAGGTGGTACATTTCAATTCACCTTACCAATTCAAATGTTATTAAGGCATTAAATTATGATTATGGCTGCTTTGAGTGACAGGTGGGTGCCATAGGTGGGTTGCTACCATCGCAACAACTTTGGTCAGGTAACATAACCGTGGCATAATCCCAGATTTACAGAATACAGGCATAGCTGTGGCTGTTGCTATTTTATAGTGTTTTCACTTCATGAGAGTTAATTGTAATATTTTGGCTGCCTAAAAAAGTCTTGTGGGTTTGCTTGGACTAAAAGAAACTTCTCATGAGTCAAACGTTCAGTTCTCCCATTAAGTACATTTAGTTTTAATGGTCTTAAGCCTATTTTCCTCTGGCAAAAATTAGCATTATCACAGTTAACCATAGCTGTAAATGCACAATGCAAAGCAAGCTAGCAGCTAGCATAAGGGTTAGCTCTGCCCTCTTGTCCAACTCAGTACTGTAGTGGTATATGATAAGGTGGGTGCACTACTGGGTAGATGGGTAGGTTACCAAGGAGGAAGCGGGTATACTCTTCAGTATATTTCAATTGCTTTTGGCTGATAGGTGGTTGTACTGTAAATGGCCAGAAAAAGAGGTGGGTATACCCAGTATACCTGTGTATATCCTCCACTACACTAGTCCAAATATGGTCACCTCAGGCTTAAAAACTTTAAGATGGCGACGGCCAAAATGCCGAACTCAAGGCTTCAAAATGGGAGTTCACAAACCAGCGCATGATGTTACAGTGGCTATATCCATTATTTCATACAGTCCGTGTGCATCACAGGAAGCTGCTGTGTACTCATGATTTGTTTTTTTGGTCTGTTTATAAGGGGAGATGAAGGGAGGGAAGATCAAACTTATTTCCATCAATACCGGCCCTGCCTTCACTAAGTGCATGATTCTCTATTACACAGGAGCCAACTATTCTATTTCTGTAACCTGATTAATGCACCCCCGCACCTCACTACCACCTCTGCACACACACAAAAACGCAATCACTTCTGTCTTGTCTCTGGTATGACCTCACAACATTCTTCAAAATGTGTGGTTTGGCTCTCCTGCCTGACACCTCAGAACCTATGACGCACTTCATGTGGCATTTTTATCAGTGTTTGGTATGATGTACTGTCCTTTTTTGTTGGGCTCATTCAACTAAATTGCTTTATTCCCCTGAGTCCACAGCCACTGGCCTACGCTGCTTGCCACGTTACAAATGAAAATGGCAGTTTTATATTGTCTTCCTGTGTGGCCTTTATTTTTCTTAATAATATTCATACTTTTCCCTGTGTCTTTTTCATCATTTGTGAGACACATTTTATTGCATCCATTGTAGGAAATATGCCGCATGAAGAGTTTCACCTACCTGACCTCCCTCTGAACGGTGTACTTACTTTTTCTGTATTTCAGCCAAGCAGATACTGTATCTTGCCTTTCATTTCAAATGTTGAAACAAATTTTACCCTTTTGACCTCCTGAAGTGAAAAGGGAACTTGCGGAAATGTAGCTTATGGATGACCATCATCTGCTCTCTCACAACCATTCACGTAAAGGAGAGGTTTATCTAAATGGCCAGTGCCATAAATCTATTAAACCGTTATTTGCCAGCCACTGCTGCGTTGCAAAGCGCAATGCATCAAGCACCACTCCAGCCTGCCCTCGTATGGCACTCATTAGTTAACCCTATAACACACTGTATACAGTATATGTGTGTTACACCATGTGCTGTGTGTGTCGAAGTAATAGGTTATCTTATGTCTTGATCTCCATATTACCTCATGGGGGACCAGTAGCTCTTTGTGTTCTGCCCTTCTGATTGGACAGGAAAGGTCATTAATACTTGATATCATAGTGAGCTATGTGGAGAATGATGAAATATCGTTAGTGCTTTATGACAATCCAGATATGATGTTAAATCAATAAGTGCACCTCCATGGAAATGAAGCTACACTTTTTTTCCCACTTAAAATGTGTTACTGCTGAAAATAGCATTACTTGGCTGGTAATTTCCTGCCTGGAAATAACCTAGAAACGTCAACTGTTATGCACATTTCCTGTTAAAGTAGCCTTTCCATACAAAGTGTTATTTAGTTGGACAGGACACAACCACTGTCACATTTGTCAGGATGCTGAGAATTGTCCTGTTTTGCTAGGTTGCCCTAACACAAGGAAGGTGAACATAATTGCTTTGAAGCAAATAAACAATGCAGAAAATGCAATCAGCTGGGCATCTGTGTATAATCTAATTCCCTGGGACTTCTTTTGGTTGCTCCAGATGAACGATCCATTAAACCTTACTTAGGGTTAAAATGGTAGATATGCACATACAACAGTTTATCTTTATTTATTCATTTATTTAACCTTTATTTAAGATAAGATAAGATAAGATAAGATAAGATAAGATAACTTAATTGTCCATTACATTTATATGAAATGAAACCAGGAAGTCCAACTGAGATTGAAAATCTCTTTTACAAAAGAGACCTGACCAAGGTAGCAGCCAATTAAAATATGTTTAAAATGCAACAAATACAACATATGATACAATAAAACAACAACTCATGTCTCTGTCACCACACTCTTTATGATGCCCTTATATTCATTAATGGAAATGTTTCTAATTTTAGATCTTTTGAAGATTGTTCTAAGTCCAAGGTGCAGAGTAGGAGAATGCAGTTTTCACCAGATCTGTTAAAACCCGGGCTGCACTAATAGGCAGCCACTTGGAGAAGCGTAGCCTGTAACTACCAGAGCTGTCATACAGAAGGGTGCAGAGGTAGGCTGGAAGTTTGCCCAATATTGCTTTATAGATAAAAATATACCAGTGCTGTAGTGTGCAAGTGGTCAGTGATGTCCAACCCAACAAATCATAAAGAATGCAGTGATGAGTAAGTGACTTTGCGTTTGTAATAAAACGTAGAGATGCATGGTATATTGAATCAAGGCTACGTAAAATGGGGGAGGTTGCATGCATATACAATATGTCACCATAATCAATCACAGACAGAAAAGTGGCCTCCACAAGTTTTTTCTTAGCACTGAAAGTAAAACAAGACTTATTTCTAAAATAAAAGCCAATCTTCACTTTAAGCTTAATCACTAGAGTAGTAAAATGTTCATTAAACAAAATTTTGTCATCTTTCCATATACCTTGGCACTTGTATGAGGACACTCTTTTAATGGATTTACCATCAGAGGCAAAGATGCTAAAATCATCAAGCAACTGTGAGCGAGCTTTTGAGAAGACCATAAACTTCGTTTTCTGTGCATTTAAAATCAATTTTAAGGTCAGCAGAGCTGTTTGTAATGACTGAAATGCAGTCTATTTGTGTAATTATAGATTCACAAAGTGGCATAATTTCATGATTTATCAGGCCGACCTTGGTTTGAAGAGAAATAAGTTCTGACTATTGTTGCTGTGCTTAAACACACTATTTGAATACTTTCAAGTGTGTGTTTTTCACAGCAGGTATAGGATTATTATTTACTATCAAACACATTATTGGCACAGGCACACATTTGGGAAAACAACCATTCTGACTAATTGGTTTACCAGTGCATGTTCTGTATGTCAAAATCGGATATATCATAAATAAATAGTCTGTTCATCCTCTGAGTGTTGATGTCATGATGTGTTTGTGCAGGGCCTGATGATCAAAGCCGATGACTTAAAATCACGTGTGATGCATCAAGTGGAAACCAAACCCTTTTTTTCTCTCTGTGTGTCTCACTTACATACACAGAGAAAAGACAAACAAAGCCAGTATTCAGCTCCAGCAAGCTTTGCTTATTGCCTTGTCGAGCAGTAGCCTATTTTCTCAAGCCAGGGTAGACGGAAGGGAATAAAAGAGACAATGATCATGGAGGTATTCCTCTTCAAGGTCAAGAGTAGAAGTGTAAGAGAGAGACAGAAGTTAAGAAATTGCTTTTTTATCCCCAGTGGCAAACGTAAATCTCCTATGGAAAGTTGAAAAAAAAAAAAAGAAAGTTGATTTTTTTACTCCTCACATATTTCTTTACTAACCTGTTTTACTTTCTGTACACAAATTGAAAAAGATTGACAGTTTAAAGAGGCGGATCTTTGAATAAGTGCAATAGATTATTTCTGGAGGCTGCAGATTCATAAGAAAAGATACTGCAATAATAAAAACTTATACTAGAGCTAAAATCAAGTAGTGAATGTCCTTTTTATTCTTGTTAGGGTTTTTCGGAGTAAGAACAAACTCCTAATGGACACATAATTTGTCCTAAAATTACTGGGAGTAGCTTGACTCAGGTTGAGCTGGACGTCCTTTGTTCTTTCCCACCCTGGGGAGCAGTGGAGTGTGCCAGTGTGATGCAAAGACAGTAAGCAGGCCTTAATTGATACAGCCAATTATTCTGTCTGCTGGCAACTAAGCGTGGCAAGTTACAGCGAGCAGCACATCGGTTTAATGAGACTAGGTGTCCCAGTACTGGTTTCAGTGAGTTTGATGAGGGCAACCAACGGGGAGAATACTGCGGTTGCCTGCGATGATAGAAGACACAGATCACAGGAGGAATCCATTAGACCCGTAACTTGCAGGCTGGGAACACTTGTGTGGTCTTCCAGCACTCTTATCAAGTTGACATCATCTGAGGCACCTGCACGCAGAAGATTTATATGTTCTCTGTGAGGTTTAAGAGTGTTAAATAGCACATGTAATGTTAGATTCTCCATCATGCCCGCTTTAATGTTGAAATGAGCTCTCGGTCTCTTTGCTCCTTTTCACTGGGAAACCAATCCAAGAATACAGCCTGGCTGAAAGCATACATGAACCAGCTGTTTGACAAATAACCTGCTGTGGTACCAAGTGGCAGTAACTAATGTGTCGCATCTGAGGAAAATAGCATTGATTGTGAAAGAGTCATTTACTCCCTATGGAGAAGCGATTTGTTGGCTGTTGTTTTTGCAGAAGGTGAAGGATGGCTTCTCAATACGAGAGGTGCGGGTCAGTGGGCGGGGGTGTGCTGCGGATGATGTGTGCCACGCCAAAGTTCAAGCCAAAGGTGCTTTAATGATCTGGAAAGAGGATCATTGAAAAAGAGTGAAGGGCAATGAATCTTTCGCGAAAGAGATGCAGCAAGGTGATCGCAGAGCCGAGCCCTCAGAGCGCGGCTTCTAATCTTCTCCTCTGCCCATGATTACTTGCAGCTCTGAGCATATCACGGTAGGAAGGTGAAAGCAATGTTAGATAATGGCACTATCATGGGAATTACATTAGAACCCTTGAGACTTCAAAAAGGGTTCCTTACAAAAGCAATTATGCAGCTTGTTTGTCTCAAAGCCCTTTTATGCCACAACATTGTGTCAATAGCCTTAAAAGTAAAGTGCTAAGTCGGACTCAAGGGGCTGTGCGAAATGCCATTGCAAGGTCATGTTTAGACCTTCCTGTGGTGCAAAGGCTAGTTTACAAAGGTGGTAGAAGAACTGAATGTGTTCTGCTCTATCTGGGAGGCAGAGATTAATTACAGGGTCACATTTAAGATTGGCACAACCGTTAAAAGCTTCAGTAGACGCACAGTTTGAAGCCGCGGTGCTCTGGAATAAACATCTGCATTACACGGTGACAGAGCTTCACTAAAAATGACATGTTCTGCCTCCTAAAAGCTACCAATTTCAAACTCACATTTCACTGGCATGAAGGGCAGATGGTTTATTATATCACTAATTCAATTTAGCATAACTGTGACTGAAGCCTACACATCAAGATCACGGTTACCACTGTTAGTATTAATAATTCTATTTCTCCTTGAGTCTATGTATAAACACACTTTGTCCCAGCTCTGCTGCATGAAACATGCACATTGTTATAACACGCTACTTAAAAATGAAAAGGGCACTGTCTCTCACTCACATGCCCTATTTTAGTACCATTGAGGCATGTCACGACAACTGAAGCGAGGCATTGACGATTAGTGATTAATACAGCTACAAACAAAAGCACAAGGTCTTCTTTTGATTCTGGTGCAGCAGTCCTCTCAAACTCATTCATGCAAAAATGTATTCAGTTGTGACAAAAAAAAATAGATGGCACAAGCCCCTGTGAATCACACAACAATGTTTAGAGCTAAGAAAACTTTCAAACAAAGTTTATGATACGCTGACAGCACAGGAACGAGACCAATACTCACGCTCGCAATCTGGAACCATTTTTGAGAGCAATCTGATTCATAAACAATATTGATTCTGCTGAATTTGCATACAGACGATCCATTCATTACACTAAGGGCCTCCAATAGTGGCTGTGTCTGAAGCCATTTTGCAGCATAAATACACTGTAGGCCTTTAACGTGTACAGTAACAACAAAAAGCATACCACTTGTCAGTGGAATGGGAAGGGACAAAAGAAATTTAGAAAGCTTTTGTGTGAGGCTCCCGCTCGCTAAACAATGACATGAACATTGAAAATGAAATAATAGTTAAAAGATTTCATCAACAGTTGGCATTAAGCTTGTTCTGGCCTCCCACTTAATGCAGAATCGTGCATAGATACACTCCTAAATTTGGATTCTGTCCAAATCAAATACAGGTTTTTTGGCCCCAAACTAAAATAAAGTTTGTATTTCCTCAGTCTGCCAAAATGCCCACATGCTTATTTACAGAGTCTGTCACTACATCCACACAGTAGTACATGAGACAGATAGTCTGTGAAAAAAAAAATCATGTTGTCCTCCTTCTTATAGTGCTTCTAATGGCATTTGCTAGAATTGACCTCGGTGTTGGAAAACAGTCAAATCTAAAACAGCTGTCGATCATGTCAGTCACGGCTCGTGAGCTTTGGTCAAACTGTCAAACTGATCAGTTATGAATCAAGATACTGTCACTGCATTGCCTGTAGACCCTTTTAGGGTCGACGTCACAATGAAGTGATTTTATGAGCTGGAGGTAAAACACGACTCACCACTACAGGGCTGTGGGCTACATAGGAGTCTTATAATGTCGTCTTGTTGTGTTATTGGGAGCTAGAATAGAAGGAAAATTGTATCACCTACCAGCCACCACTGCCCGAAATGAAGACAGCTGTGGTTAAGTGTGGTAAGACGAAAGGACTGGACGGAGGCAATCATCAAAAATGTTCACATGTGTAGCGTACACTTTATATCAGGTTAGGGGAAAAGCTACCTAATTGTTGTAGGGATGAATAACATTATGTGTATTAAGGGTTATCATGTCCACCTCATCAGAAACTGGGGAGATATTAAGAGGAATATTGGATTTCTCAATAACACTAACTTTATAGTGCATTAGCTAACGTTAGCTTCGATAGCAAAACAAACTGGAGGAAACAGTTCAAAAGTCGGCCTCCTTTGTAAGACTGGCATAGTAATCAACCACAAAGCTTCCTGTGACATCATCCATCCACTGAGTGAGAGCATACGGGCCGGCCAGTCTGGTCCCATTGGTTAGTGTTTACTTATTCAAGTAACACTTGCGGTCCTGGAGAGTGAGTGACCTGACGTGGTGCGTTCATAAATTCAGTCTGACGCTCTACACTAAAATGAGGGCTCTGTTGGTTGAAGAAACGGAGCATTATATTTCTATATGAATAAACGAACACATTTACGCCGCTCTGTGCTCAGCTGCTCTGGTTCCCCAGACAGACTGCCCAGAGTGCACTCTATCACTCCAAGAGTGCGCAATGAATTTTTAGTTTGTACCGGAGTGTGGTCTGGCACTGAGAATTAGTATTTCTGAAGGCACCACTCACATCATCTTCCTCCATTGTCACAAACAAGCCAACAGAACTTGCTAGCAAGTGCTAGCTAATGTCTTTAGAGAACTGTTTTGCCTCCAGCTAAGCCCCGCCCACCAAAAACATCATACTGTTTACTAACAGAAAAATGGTCTATTTGATTGATGACATGATTGACAACTGTGTAACTAACTGTTCAGCTTTGATTGGTTTTTGTTTATGTGCAGTGGATTCTTGCAAATGCGAGAGGGGGCAGAGCAACAATATTTTTTCCACAGATTATCTGTCTCATGTATTTCTGTAGTGATATTGACTCATTCAGCAAATTATAAGTTATTTTTTTGTAAAACTTACCAACTACAGCTTTACTATGAAGCAAAAAAGTAGTACTATGACCAACACCTCCACTTTTTAGGGTAATTAGGGTAAAGGATTCATGCCTTTATTAGACAGCCAACAGTAAAGCTATGGGAATGATATACAATCAAGGTCCCGACACAAATCAGAGACCTTTAGGTGTATGTAACTTATGCCCATGCCACTAATACACTCCACTCCCAATTTAATACATGGAATAACATGGAATTTATTTCATTAATGTTTACTGATCCTTTCAAACGTCTGTTTAAGGGAAATCAGTTAGCAATAAAGTTCTTATATCCCATCTGTTAGATAAACTCTTAAATTGTATATGTAACATTAATAGTCACAAAACTACTGGTTTGGCCTTTAATGCAAACTAACAGTATATATCAAAGCTGCCTTTGTCCTGCTCACAGTCAGGTGGCTTATTTGACTTGTAGCAACAACAATATGTTTCGTCTTAGGGGTTTGAAACACGATGAAAAACTTGTTTTCCCCTGCATTTTGTTAAAGGAATAGAATCACACAGCAACAATAGTAGTGTTTTCAGCTGAAAAACATTACAAACCACTGTTAATACAGGGCGACACAGCATGTGTCATTGTACACACTTTGCTGAGCCCACCTTGCCCTATCAATCGTTTAGGAGACCTTTTAATCCTGCTGCTTCCCTGTGGCATTGGCTGGTCTCCAGCTGGGAGCAGCGAGTGTTTATTGGCTTTAGTATCAGTAGGACACTTGTGGTGGCCTGCCTCACCTTTAATTCTGAGATTCCTGCCAAGGCTGCGTCAAGTCTCTCTTTGACTTCAGCCATCAACTAGAAACTGTGGTCCAGTGTGAGGCGCCTCAATAGAAGCAGAGTCAAATCTGCAGAAGAGAGCCACAGTATTTGTCCCCTGCAAAACAGAAGTGGAGACAATCGATCGACCTGTGTCGCTTCATTTTTTTCGTACAGTTTCGACAAAACACAGAAGGATGATACATCTTCACATCATACCTTAGAGTTTAAAATACAGTGTTAAAATCAACAACTAAAGTTTTTAACCGATACACAAAGTCAAAGAAACTGCCCTGATTGGACGAATCATGGTAGGCTGATGAATATTGGCACACTGTTTTGGTATTTTCACTAATTGGTCTGATGAGGCAGTGTAATTAAAGGTCAAGACTCTTGAAATTGAAAGGCCCTAACCACCTTAGTCAATCATGTTTCCCAGATTGGCCAAATGAGGTTGAGTTATGGCGCGTCTGCATCACTTTGGGGGATGACAGTTGTAAATATTTGTTTCCTCCCTGTGAGAGAAAGAAAGGGAATTTGTTGCCAGCAGATTAGTGCTGAGTCAAGACTCCGGTGAAAGTCTGAGGCGAGGGAGTACTGTGAGAAAACCCATTAAGGAAAAGTGATTATGGTATTTTGTTTGTTAGGAGACCTGGTTCTACATTGTATATACAGGACATAGAGGATTTGAATATAAATTGACAGATAGGAGAGCTCGACGTGATTTTATGCCTGGCAAGTGATGCAGTGAGGTCCGTTATCTTACAAAAGGTGGGTCAGGGCTCGGCTTTTTTTTTTTTTTGCTACTTTCACATGCATTTCTGAGTCATGCGCCTTCCATTGGTGCTGCCTATCATTGTTAGTAACTGCTGACCAGCTCTGGGTGATTAGACTAATTGAACTAGACACAGACTCAGTAATACCACCCTGTCATTTCTGTCTGGTTGATCACATCATCCTTCTCAGTGAACTTAAGTACTGAACACTGACGCACTCATATGTCCTATTGGTCCAATATGTGATAGTTTCAACATTTCATTGAAGATAAAATGCTCATATTTAGTGCAATGTTAAGTCCAAAAATATATTTTTTATTTTTTTGTTGTTGCAGCATCACTACATCAAATGAAAATATTGTAGACATCATTTGACAGTAATCCTGACATATTTTGGCATCATTTAAAACTTAAGGATTATGGATAGAAGTTAAAATAAAGTTATGTGAGATAAACAGACAGGGAAAGAGGTTATGATCTTAAGTTCTGCTTATACTTTTATGTCTGTTAACCAAAGAATAAAAGGATTCATGGCTGTCAGTGAGGGAAGATCAATATTCCCAAGGTCCTATGTTCCCAAAGTCCGATGTTCTCAGGGTAGTATGTTCCAAAGGTCCCATGTTCCCAAGTCATATGTTCCCAGGGTTCTATATTCCAAGGGTCCTATGTTTCCAAGGTCCCTATGTTCCCAGGTCCTATGTTTCCAAGGTCCTACGTTCCAAGGGTCCTCTGTTGCCAAAGTCCTAGGTTCCTAGGGTCCTCTGTACGCAAGGTCCTATGTTCCCAGGTCCTATGTTTCAAAGGTCCTATGTTACCAGGTCCTATGATTCCAAGGTCCTATGTTCCCAGGCTCCAGTGTTCCAAGGTCCTATGTTTCCAAGGTCTCATGTTCCCAAGGTCCTATGTTCCAAGGGTCCAGTGTTCCCAAGGCCCTATGTTCTCAGGGGCCAATGTTCCCAGGGTCCTACAATCCCAAGTTCAGTATTTTGTTTACATACACAAAGGGCCAATTCACAGTTTCTGCATCCACATGGGTGCGCTTTTGCCCACGTGACATAAATGGCATCATCCACCCATCTCTGTGAGGGTTGGCACAGACTTTTTTTGTCTGCTTTTTGTGATTGTGCAGACTGCACAGCCAGCACCTAGCAAGCGCCCCCACTGCACATTCTCCAAACTCCAGTCCAAACACTGCATACAAGACCACAGCTGCCTCACCACAGTGAAGTTAGTTTTAAGTTGGATATTTGACAGACATTTAGTCAAGACCCAGCAGCGTCTTCTTGGTTTCACTTTTATCTCATGTAGGCAGGAGGAAGACGGGAAGCTCACCTCTCAGCCCTCCTTTGTACTGCTGGGGGCTGATGCAGATCCCCCAGTCGTACAATGAATTATTATTATTATTATTATTATTATTATTATTGTTATTATTATTAATTTGGGGCTGAAATATGTTTGGGAGTTCTCCATACAAAAAGAGTAGCTACTGGTTTGCCCTTTCTCACCGGGTCAAGCATGTACCATAAAAGCTGAGTCTAGTGCAATGTCAGGACTCTCCTCCTGGGAATATAGGAGCCTATGAGAGGACATATGTAGAACTAGAAACATAGGCGCTTTTGTCATGTTCTCATTATGTACCATGTAAATGTGGGAAACACAGAACTCTGAGAACACAGGAAATCTCCTCTAAACTACTGTACAGTTACAATAAAGTTAAATAAAGAAACTACTGTCATAAAAAGGTAAATAGAGTACTGTTATCATAAAGTTAAATAAAGTATTTTTTACAATTAAATGAAGTAAAGTAAAACCACTTACACTTTTATTTTGAAGCTCTAGGCTTATCTCGGACCGGACGTTTTTGCTTTTGACTTGAAGTTTCTGGTCAACAGTTGTTATCTACAGTCAGCAGAAATATACTGTTACCGTGCTACCTTTAAAACTGAGAATTTATTCTTTGTGAGTTGGAAACAACCTAACAGCTCTCCACTTTATGTATTAATATTATTTGCAAGTCGAACTGGTGCTCCATGGTTGCAAAATTAAAAAACTTAGCAGTAGTGGGCTGGAGCCCTCAGATGGATCAGACACACGTCGCACCTGCTCTTACTATGACACAGACAAAAGTAATCTGTTTGGGCAGAGGAGTGTGTGTTATGAATCATGTTTGTGAATCTTCAGTGTGTGTGTGTGTCTGTGTGCGAGCTTCATACTGGTGGCTTAAAAGACAACGCAACAATTTATACTCAGTGTTTGCAATACAGTTATTTTATACATCCCACGTGGAACAAGCCACGATACCTTGAGTATTTTTCATATATCACTCACCTCAAAATTACAAAGTGATACAACATTTATTTCAGTCATTAATTTAACTCTGGTGGAATCATACATGCCATTGCACATTTCTCCTGCTGTCAAATGTAGACCCACATGCCACTACCAAGTCCCCAAAGCCAGAGTCCGTCATTTGCAGTTCATGATGTGTTTTCTTTTCTGCGATTGACCTGCCTTGGTTTCGCAGTGAGACTAAGCCTCAAGTATCTCAGGCGCCATTGTTGGAGCAGAAATGGTTGACTAGTTACATGGCTTTCCCTCCCTCAGTCTTGGCATGTAATTAACCTTCAATCATTGTTTCACTCATCAGTGTCATTTATAATTCTATAAATGAAATGTAGCGCCGCAGGGGTCTCCTTGTGCTGGAGAGGTCACCTGCTATTTTATTAATAGCTCTTGTGAGGCAGGAAACAGTTAATATGTGCAAGGTCCTCCCACGATAAAAGGCTTTAATATTTGACAGCATGTACTGCCTGAGCTATTACTTTAGAATACTTCAACTCACAGAACAGAACGGTGAATCTCTCATGATACAACCTATACTCACAGGAAAATCATGCACTTAGCATCAGAGTCGCTAAGCCATGCATCAACAACCATGTAAAAAAGTATCTACAGCTCTTAAAGTCAAGTCAAATGTACAAAATGCATCTCATGTTCTTAAAGTTCTACCAAATGCACTCTGCAGCCTGTGTCTCTGAGGGCTGCAAAACGTTTATGGCCCATGTTATCATCCAAATGCAATGATATAGGCATGGATTTGTTTTGTTGCTGCAAAACAACTCCAAAGACAAGCTCACCTAATTTACCTCAGACAACAATAAAGCCACAAAAGTAATGTAATACAGAGAGAACACGGGATCTAAACAAGAAAACCAAATACAAGACATAGACAACTGCTCCACCTTTCTTTCTCTTCTCCTCTGCCTCCACACCTTTCTCTCTTGCTGCTCCCTGCTTAGCTTTGCATTAGTCCCTGTGTGTTTTGCTGATAATTTCCTGTTGTATTAGACCCAGTCATCCCTGCATTCTCATTAGCTTTTCCCAAGGGCATAGGTTTCATTTCAACACTGGTAGGGACACATATAAAGAGGGGTGGGATTCTGAGTGTTATACACTTTATTTCCTGCACTCTGGTAAAGTGTATACACCAGTTTATGGTGGAATTATCTTAATTTATGGAAAGACAAACACAAAATTCAGGCAATAGGTGACAATTCAAAATAGAATAATCTAATGCAGTAAGGCTCTCAGGCAGTCTGTCTCCTGTAGATCAGCCTTTTCTCATTTAATGTTATCCCTGCTGAGTCAACACACATGTAGGCACAGTTTCCTTTTCTAACCTACTTTATGTCTTTTTTTTGGGGGGGTAACCTCTTTAAATGTGCAGGTGGCCCTATTCAAATCAAGGATACATTCATTATTTTTTAAAATGAATTTACAAACCCTCAAACTTGAGTAGCTCACGTGTTTCAGCAAGATTTTCGCTCATGTTCAAAACTTTCTGCACATTCAAAACACATCCCACATATCACCGCCAACTGTATACTGGTACTGTAGAGGATAACAATGCAGCACTTCATTTACCCGACAGAGACATGTTGCTGGTTATGTAGCAGATTTTGATTTCTACTTTAAAATATAATAACAAAATTATATATCATATAATTTATACAAGAATTAAAAGCTCCACCTTGAACAGAGTTTAAATAAATTGAAATACACTGTGCTAATAAGACCTCTGCTAGCTACAGGAATTTGACTTTAACTTTTGCTGTGCGCTAAGCATAATTTTATTTCCAAACATTTCTTTGAGTACTTCTGCAGCTGGTTGAAAAGACCTGATACTCACTTGTGACTTGCAAAACTATGACTTGGCCCCACTTTTGGCACCTTCTGTTCTCCATTATATTCTGTGTCCTTGTGCCTCACTCCCTGAATGAAAGCATGTTTCCTTTGTAAAAAAAAAAGGAAAACCTACTATTCACTGTCATGCCCATGTCACACGCTGCTCATTTTACCATTCTGTGTTTGTACTTGTTAGTTTTTCTTTATTTTTCACCACTGAGAATGAGATCTTGATCCCAATTACACTACATGAGTAAACAAAAGCATCAATCAGTCAGTTGATAACGGGGATAATTTACAAAGACAGTTAACAGTACAATGGGTGGCTGGAACAAAAGGTCCAAATGGACAACACCAGTGACAGCTCTATTTTTTTCTTGTTCTCTGGTTTTGTTAGGTTTTTTTTTCCTCATACCACAACTGCTTATCTGCAGCCACCACATCCCTGCTGGCAGTTACACTTATACTTTTTCCCATACTTCATTTTTTAAGACTTCCTGGGCTCATTTTCTGAAGTCTCTGCTATGATGCAATCGGTCAGGGACCCCATGAAGTGCATTTCTCTCCTCATGTGTTGAAACGCATGTGAAGACACAACACACATGATGTGTTCAAGATTATCGTAGCTTCCTTTGGATGTGTGCGGTTTCCCTACCCTTTTATACAGTCTTGACCTCACCTGTGCGCTGTGTTCAGGAACATCTTAAACACAGCAAAATAAGATGGAAAGAAGAAAGTACAGGCAGAGGGCAGGGTCGCTGCGGATAAATACACCTCCTCACACTTCTAGTGGGTCATGTGATGATTGAGGGGGATTACTTTTGTATGAGTCTTTTCATTGTTCTTTGAAAAAACCCTCATAGTATACCCTTAACATGCATCAAGCAGCTACCACATCTCAGAAGGACCCACTTAGGACTCAATCAACTTACGCTTACTTTACTCTTAATGTTGCTGCATTTAGCTACATATTAGTGAGCTTGAGATGGTGCTCAGTTAACAGCCATCATTTCAAGTCCAGAATTAAGTTATTTGTGGTACTCTTGTCCCTACTTGCAAGCCCTGCAAGACAAATTTGTCCTCTTACATTGGACTGTATTGGGCCCTGTGAGTGGCAAGGAAATTATTACATCAGAAAAAGACATGGGTCAGCGTGAAGCTCTTCGTGTTGTTTCTGGCTTAGCTCTGCTCAGCATGGTCTAGTTTAGCTGCCTCTAATTACCAGATGAAAGAGAAGCAGAGTCCTCTTTGACATTTGACCTCTAAGACACTTACTTAAACTCTCAGCAGCCTTTTTCAGCATTAGTATTTCGTCACTGAAACGGCCGATAATGATCCCAACTCGCTCCCTAACATCCAAACAAGCACACACAAACACCAAACACACACCACAAGGGGAACCGGCATGTTGCTCGGAGCCACACATTGAGAAATGGCCATAACCCTGGAACAAATAGAGCCAACCAATAGAGAGCTAGCATTTCCCCACCCAATAATTGCCTCAGAAACTGCATGAAAATAATGAGACTCTGCTGACACAATGCAGTGGCCAGAGTGAATGCAATATATGTTGTATCCAACCTCTCCACAGTTTGCTTGCTTGGCTGTGTGTGTGTGTGTGTGTGTGTGTGTGTGTGAGCAGTCGTGTGTATATGCCCAAACATTTATGTATTTGCCATTTGGCTCTACAGGGTAGACAGGTTGAAGAGGTTAAATGGTTTTATTTGCTATTGCCTGTTTGCGCTGCGGAAACTCCTATCTCCATGCTCCTGTGAAATTGCTGTTGTATCATAGCTCTATCTGTCCTCGAACCTGAAAAAAAAGCTAGGAAAAATGATACTGTTATGATAACAGATTTCATCCTATTGCTTTTTATGGAGCATTTTGATAGAAGCAAGCCGCTATGATTGAGTAGTGCTTCTGACAGGAGAGGGAACTCTGCAAGATTCTCCTAAGAGTTGCATCTGTGTCCTTTCTCTGTTATTGAAATTCTCTGTTATTGTCTACTGTTGGAATCATTTGGCCTGGGAACCACATGAATCTGCGAGCTCATGTTGTGTTTGCTCTGGCAGATGCGTCTGGTCCTGCTCCTGTTCAAACAGATTTCTAGCCGACCTGGCCCACTTCAGACCAATCACAACCATTTATCTAATGTGGTGTGTGTTTCAGATAATGACTGACAACTTGCGGAGCCTTCCCACTTTACACAAAATAAATTACATCATTTCTGGCTTGTGTACCCTTGCACCAGGGACACTACAGCAAGTTAAGCCAATGTTATTTATGTAGTGCCAAATCATAACAATAGTTATTTCATGACACTTTTCATAAAGAGTAGGTCTAGCCTCATACAAAAAAGTATACAAAAGCACAAGCATCCAGACAACGAACACCAAGTGTTAGACCCCGAGGTGTTCCCAGGCCAGACGAGATATAGTGTCTCTTCAGCGTTTTCTGGGTCTGCCCCGGGGCCTCCCACCAGTTGGCTGTGCCCAGAACACCTCTAACTAGAGGCACCCAGGAGGCATCCTAATCAGATGCACGAACCGCCTCAACTGGCCCTGTTTCAACGGAAAGGAGCAGCAGCTCTATGCCAAGCTCTCGCCGAATGTCCAAGCTCCTTATCCCATCTCTAAGGAAGAGCCCAGCCACTCTTTGGAGGAAACTCGTATATCCATGATCTCATTATTCTGGTTATTACCCTTAGCTCATGGCCACAGGTGAGAGTTGGGACGTAGATGGTCCAGTAAATCGAAAGCTTTGCCTTCTGGCTCAGCTCTCTTTTCGCCACTACAGTGTGGCGTCTGCATCACCGCAGATTCCGCACTAAACTGCCGATTCATTTCACGCTCCACTCTACCCTCAGTCCTGAACAAGACCCCGAGATACTTGAACTCTCTCACTTAGGGCAGTAACTCTTTCCCAACCCAGAGGGAGAAATCCACAGTTTTCTGGCAGAGAACCATGACCTCAGAGTTGGAGGTGCTGACTCTCATCCCCACCGCTTCAAACTCAGCTGCAAATTGCCCCAGTGCATGCCGGAGGTCACGGTGTGATGAAGCTAACAGAAACACATCATCTGCAAAAAGCAGAGATACAATTCTAAGGGTCGCCAAACTATATCATGTGTATAAAATAATATAAGCACATAAACTTAACTTGGTAAAGAGGGGTGCTGTTGAGGCATTTTCGAAAACAACCAGCTGATGTTGAACTTTCTTTTGAAGTACTATTATAACAGATTTCTTGATGCTACACCATCAATACTCATCTCTGCATGCTGTAGTCTGTTTACATTTGTCCATCTCTAGCTGCTACATGACGTTTTGTTTCTCCAATTGGTTGTAGGTCCATCCATTTGTGTCCAGAAACATTGTCTACAGCCGTTGGTAACACCCTTTGAAAATCAAAAATGAAGTCAGAGGTTCCAGACTTGTGATTTGGTCTGGTGATGTCAGCTACAAATCATTAGCTTCGACTGTTACATTGAAAAGTATGCTACAAATAGACAGACTGATGTTAAAAGCTGATGAAAATGCCAAACATTAGCCTCTGCTGTGGATGATGTAAGTTTATAAGCTGAGATACTGTTTTTGCACATACTTTATTTGCTCATCTAATCCAGCATTTCTCAGCAGTTATTGGATGTTATTTTATGAAGGACTGGTAAGTGTCAAATGGTGATTAACATGAAGAACTGTAGCTACTCATGACTCTTGACCTGTCTGTGGCCATGAATGATGAGAAGAGCATGGTTCTATGGAGATCAATAAAGTACCAGACTCATTATTTATTTGGTGAGGAGGCAGTTCAACATCACAGCTCATAAAACTGTAACTTTAAGCACTGGTGACACTTCTGTTGACCCCAAATTGTAAACAAAAAACCCTCAGGGTGATTAAAGAAAAACTCTGTTGAGTAAATTCGAGTGGTTTGTGTTCTGAACATCTCCAGCAAATGTTGACAGATGCAGCTCTGTTTGACTGCGTTCCTGACAGACTTTGGATCACAGTGGGTTGTCCGTGCTGGAATGAGTACTGTTGTAAATCAAACAAGACACAACTGTGGATTTTGTTTTCATTTGATTCATTGTGATTAATAAGCCATACACCATGTGGTTTGGTGCTGAACTCAGATAGCAGCTGGTAGACTTCTAGCAAGGTCAGAGAAAAATACTCAGGGACTTTAAATAATTTCCCAGAATAAAGATGAAGATGCGACCCAAATGAGTAAACCCTAATTTAATTGCACAATCTAAATTGGGCGCATTGCACTAATCACCAATATAGTCAAATGCCCATAACAGCACCCTGAGGGGTCCAGTATACTCCAAATAATATTGAATTTGGCTGGTTCTTAAGGAATACTGAATATGGCGCAGTGTAGTCACTGTGACTGGACCTCTGCAGACAGAAGACAGAAGGTGGAGTTTGTGAATCACGGTAAAGAAGATGATTCTGGAAATAAATTCACACAATAGATCTAAAATAAGATTACATGTGCTGTGGCTCTCAGCTAATAATACAGGAGAGGAAGATGATTTCAGGCACAGCACAGACTCTGTGAACACAGACGAAATGTGTCACCACCCACAATGCTATAAAGGGGAACTCCACCGATTTTACATGTGACAGTCGGTGTTGTCTTGGACAGCACTACTGGGTATGTGAAATAAAGTTCTATAAAGTCTCTTGTGGCTCCTGAGGGAGCTGTGTGAAATGTGTGAAACATAAAATTTAAGCACTTTTTAAGGACCCTCTAGGTTCAATATTCCTAAAATCAAGGACCCAACACAGCTAGTTTGCGATACAGATCAAGGTGTTACAACACTGAGAATTTTTGCAAGGAGAATTACAATTCTTTACAGAGAGCAACTTGAATGTGCGCACACGTTTCACTTGTGCTTTGTTACACTGTTGGCAGACAATATTGAAAGAACTTCAATTTGTAATCTCCCACAAAATATATAGATTTAAGCACTTCCTTCGGCCCAAGTCTGTTGATGTCAATTTTCACAAATTTTTATGGCCTTGAATTTTTTTCCCTACAAACTGTCAAGGATTACAACAACCTGATCTCACTCCAAAGTCGTCAAAATCCGGCGCTTTGGCAGTGACTTGCGGTGTCAGACACTGACGAAAAAAGCTGTCCTTTAATATGGGCATGATACGCGGCCGTTCGCCACTGCGAACAAGGTTAATTACAACTTTTCATTATGAATTTTTGATCCATGGAGGTTTTATATCAAGATATGATTGAGAAATCTGTGACATCAAGTCTACAAGCCAAGTGGGAACTTGTAGGCAGGGCTAGCAGGAAAAACACTACTATGTATATTCAGTTGGCTTCAGACTGCTGAAGTAAACCTGGAAGCTAGAAACTTTTTTTGGCACCAGGGTAGCAACTCCATTAGAATGAATAGGCGCTATCTTAGACAGAAGATGACGGTTGATGATATGAGGATAAGAGAGTTTGTTCACTCAAAGCACTACGTAACACTGCAGACCTAGAAAGTACCAAATAATCTGTAAAACATTTTTTTCTCAGCACTAATGCACATTTCATCAATTGATGTGAAATGTAGCCATCTTTGCGGTAACCAGCCAACTACATTTTCTGTTCCTGAAACGTCTAGGTTTTTATGAGGAAAAAAAAAATCACAGATTGCTGCATTAAAGGCCTGTGACACAGACATTTTTTCAGTGCATTAGGGTTAATGGTGCTAGCCTTCAGAGACGAAATGACAGAGTGGGAATATTCTTGGTCCAAGCCGCTACCTTGTTCAAATGAGGCATCAGATGCAAGCCATTAGCTTTGTGCAAGCTCAGACATTTTCACTATGAAATGTGTGAGGGGTTAAAAAGTGAGCTGTCTGTCATTTGCTTAGTATGAAAATGTTCTGCTAAGAAAACAAATGATATTTAAAAAGTAATGGATTTTTGATGCCCCAGTGGAGCTCTAATGTACAGCAGATGACAAACAATCCCAGTGTGTTGAAGACAGTTTTTCAAATTGGAAAGCAATGTTCAAGAGGGAAGGGTGAAACTGCGATTTGGCATGATAACAACATGATATGGCTTTCCACTCCAGTTATAATGTGGATAAAATGATCATATTTTTACATCAGTGCATCCACATATCTTTTGAGTATACCATGTAGTGAGAATGTATCGATGAGTTGATAAATACTGGATGAATAGGTTGAGTGGATTTCTCAAACACAAAATAGAACAAATGACAAAGAAGTAGACACTGACAAGGTCTTCGAGGGATGGTTGTAAACGTGGCTGAATGGGCAGTTATTTGCGCACAGTTACTAAAGGATTTTAGGTGTATTAATTTCCTCACATTATTCATCAAAAGCTATCCTAAAATAGATTCTGTTTTCATGTCTTCCATTTTTTTGCCAAAGCTGCTTGTGCTCTAATTCGATTCAAAGGACACAATAAACAGGAAACAGGAGAGTGTTTGAGGCAGATGTCACTGTAATCAGTAATACTTTATAATAATTACTGAATATGTTCCTTGAAATATTTGGTTTTTGTATGGAATAGCCCTTTATATTTCTGTTTTAAGGGACGCAGATAATTTTTCCATGACTCATGCCTTTTAGTGACAATATTAGATGCATGAAAAGCATTAAGAGTGCAGGCTTTGAAAATAAGCCCGAGGCACTGGGCTTCTATAAGCATTTTATGTGTGTGACATCAGCAAAATCGATGAACGGTGACCATCCATGGCTTTGTGAGGCCTTTGTGAAGTGTAAAGTGATTTAATTATATCGTGTTCATATTGTAGGGCCACTCTTACATGCATCAGTTCAAGGATGTGACACTTTTCATGGACCATACTTAACTCTGTATGAAAAGGTCCCTTACACTTTTGAGGATTTGCTGATGATCCCTGACTTTCCGTACTGCTCTTTATTAAATTTCAATTCATAAAATGCCCTCGCTGTATGATGCTATGTTGCATTGTGTAGAGGAAAATACACTGAAAACCTAAACTTAATGTGTGTTCATTTACAGGCAGTCAGAAGCTGAAGAGAAAATGAGATTAGACCTTTCGCAGCATGCAATCACTCAACGGATCGACATGGATTTGGCTGTCAACAATTTACTAAAGCCACGGAGGCAGCTGTAAAGTGATTGAAATCTCTCAACCCTTCAGAATGGTGCAGTGTTGGTGAGGAGTGGGGGGTGACCCCAAAACCGCTTGAGATAGTGATTACTTTACCAGTGTACACTTCTCCCAACACCACTCTCTCACCCTCCTTTACTGTCTGAAAAACAAAAGGATGGGATTTGATTCAGAGCCAGATTAGATTTGTGTGTGCGTGTTTGTTGTTTGTGGCGACTGTGTGTTGGTCTGTGCACATACTTTTTATGTGTGTGTCTGTATTGCACAGAGATCGAGGGGTGGCAACATCTTTTACAAGGAGCTCTCATGTCAGGAAGCCATTGTCTGTGCGCCGAGTTGACAGGCGAGTAGCCCTGGCAATGGATGGTGCCCTGCAGATGAAAAAAATAAATAAAAATGGAGCCATTGTTTCTGAGGCCATGAGCGGAATATCTGCAGGGGTCTGGGGCCAAAGCGCTGCTCGTAATAGCTTGTCTATAGTGAAACACATTTGTCACATTTGTCTCGCTGGCAAAATGAAAACCCAAATGGCTAGATAAAACAAAAAAGATAAAACAGTGTCTACATTTATTGACTGCTAAATGTATAGTCATAGTTTGATATGACCAACGTAAAGTGGTGGGTGGGAACTTGACAGTGAGTGTATGGGTCCTCCCGGTGAAAGGTGTATGCATTTAGGATGCAGTTCCTTAAATCTTGAATGGGCTTAAAATGGTTTGAATCCTGAAACCTGGGCTAAATGTGGTTGACTTTCCAAACAGACAAAGGGAGCCTTACATGTATAAGTATGATTGTAAAACCCCAATAAACATATATGTTATAATAGTACCAAAGGGAACTTGGCTGGCTGTTGGCAATGAGTCTTTAAAAGGTCTACATTTTTTACCTTAAGACCCTGTCAGAAATGAACATGCTGAGTTATTCACAGTACGTTGACAGGTAAATAATGCTTTCACAAGTCTTTATTCCAAATTATACTCCTCTCACTCTCAAGGTGATAGCACAAAAATAATGCCATTCCTCAACTACCTTTACCGTCCATCATTGTCTGCCATCCAGACTAATAGTTTGGATGCTCTTTCTACTCTACAAGAGCTTAAACACCCTTAGCACTCAATGCCAACAGCAAAAGACCCTGATTTAGACGGCATCCCCCAGGAACTGTCAGCCCTCGTAGATATAATTGGACCTATTTTCACAAATTGCTCTGCCAAGGCTGACACCTCTTATAGGAATTGAAAAGTTGTTTTGAACTTTGTTTCTAAAGAATGGAAAGGATCCTTTTGAAATATCTAGTTTTCATCCAATTTCTGAATTAAACTCTGTTATTTGCAAAAGTCCCATCATCAAGGTTTGCATAGCATGTAATTCCCCAGGTAAAATCAATCTTGTCAGGCTTCACCCTGGTGATACAGGCTTAGAGTAACCCAGTTGCAATAAGTTTTGTCTGTGAACACAGAGACAAAATTGACTATGACTAAGTGGGAATATTGATGAACACCTTTAAGTTTGTTTGGTGTCACAACTAATGGAGAAGTTCAAGCAAAACACCAACTTAACTGCATAAGAAAGCAACATCCTGAGAAAATATGCCCTTAAATCATAAATGCAAATAAATACTCTTAAGTGATTGTCAAGGTAACAAAACAACAAATATCTTTCTATGCAGATGATATTTTTCTTTATATAATCAACAATTCTAAACATTAATATATATTCTCTCCACAATTTACAAGTTTAACAGTTCTCAGAGTGTAAAATAATTAGACAAAGTCCACTGTTATCCTTCTGCATGTCATAGTTGAGCAGGTGCCCCCCTCAATGTATAGACACCTGTGTAATACTTAAAGAAAATTTTATGTTACTGGACTTTTTAGGGATATAGATGAATATTGCATTACATGTTTATGTTAACAGTAAATAATAAAGCCCTTTTACTGGGCAAGTCATGTAAGGGAGCTTCAAACTTGGTTTAGATACACCATACAGAGAAGAAAGAAAAAAAGAAAATGTACTGCCATCTGCTATTCAAATTAAAGACATTTTGTTTTCAGGGACAGCACATTTAATTTTTTTTTCTTTTATTTGTTACTAAATCACCATCTAGCTTAAGAGAAAATCAGTATTCAGAGATATATTTGCATTTTCTATTGGGTAACCCCTTAATGAGGGACAATAAGTCGGACTCTTATGAAACATAATTTTTCAGTAGATGCACCAAAAATATAATAACTGTTGTTGTTGCCACTTCGTTAGCACACAGGTCCTCATAACATTAGTCATAATTGCTACAAAAAAGACTACTTTACAGGACAGATAAGCTGTTACATACTGTTTTTAGTTGATATGAGGTAGCATAGCTGGCACTTGGCAGCACGGTGGTGCAGTGGTAAGCACTGTTGCAGGAACAGCAAGAGTGTTTCTGGTTCGAGCCCACGGTGGGGGAGCCCTTCTGTGCAGAGTTTGCATATTCTTCCTGTGTCATCGTGAGTTTTCTCTGGGTACCCCAGCTACCCACAGTCCAACGACATGCAGGTTAGGTCAACGTGTGACTCTAAAAGTGCCCATAGGTGTGAATGTGAGCATGAATGGTTGTCTGTCTCTATGTGTTAGCCCTGTGGTAGTCTGGTGACTTGTGCACGGTGTACTCCGAATCTCGCCTTATGTCAGCTGGTATAGGCTCCAGCTCCCCACAACCCCCAAAAGGATAAGTAAATGAATGAATGTATGAATCTGGCACTTGACTTTTGGGGGCCCATCTTCTCAAATTTTACAATTTCATATGCTTGGCTTTCATGATAACTTGCTCATATATCTTTAAGCCTTTCGCCTGTGGTCAAACTGCTCCAGTTTCAGTAGTGCTGGACTGCTGCAGACTGATGTTCTAGAGTCACAGAACTGTGGCAAAATTTAAATGCCCTCGTCTGAGAATAAGTAATAATAAATAATATTAATGCATAATGAATAATGTTAACAGTGATTTGGACGTTTATTGCCATGTCAACAATCGAAGCTTAAAAGCACCCCAGGGTGACCCTAGTATTCACACTAGAATCTTAAACTGCAATATTTACTTAAACATTTTGATGTAAGTCAACCAGAGGAGCAAAGACACATTTGTAAATGCCGTGTATACAGAGGGTGAGAGCAGAGGCTTGTAGGGAGAAGGCTCTCATCTTGTATTAGGTTCTAAATGTAATGGTTTTGTTGTTTGAACAGAAAGATAAAAAAATAAAAACATTTAAATTTGGCCTACTCGTGCAGTTGAAGGACGGCATCATTGTCCCCAAAAAGAGAAATTTGTGTACTAAAAAAATGCAGTAGGAATCGGTGATAATGTAGAATACAAGAAGGCAAATTGCAGAGGATTATGCAGTCTCATTTGGGCCTCAGTGATAGATTAAGCCCCGGCATTCAAAGACATTGTGTTTTGTTCAAGGGTGGAAGTGACTTTGCCAAGACATTGTGAGATAAGAAGCTAACTGTTATTAGTTTAATGGGAATGATAGTGTGCCCAAAGCAGTGTGTGCAAGTAGCATGGGAGCATCATTTTTCTTTGCAGTACTTCTTGCACAGCACTGAGGCTGAGTAGCAAAGAGAGAGCAGCCTGCCAATTGTTTAGTGGGAAATCTAAACCACTGAAGACAAAGTGTGGCACATATGACCACTAGCCGAACAGAGCTGGGTCTAATTTGCTGCAATTGGTGTGAATAATCCCCTTCTTATCCCCCTGAAATTGAGAATAGATTTGTTAATGTCACTTGGCTAGAAAGTCTTGTGAAGTAGTTTTAATTTTACAATAGGCAGTGTACACCAAACAGTCTGATATTAGTTGAGTATTTCAGCCTTTAAGATAGTAAACAAGGATCTAGGTAGCCTTCTTTTCTCAGGTGTTTCCAATCCAGTTCTTTTGCCACGATTATGGGTACTTATATGCTGCGTAGTTAGCTGATCATTGTTCATATTTCTACATCTTTGCAAGCATCACAAAGATTGTTCTCTGGTGTGCTGCCTGGTACAGATTTTCATGATCTTGATGACTGTCATTATCGAGTCAGTGCGACACCTTTGCCACATTATGGCTCTGAAATGCGTGTCATTAAAATAGCTTTCATCCAAGGATGTCATACTGCAAAGCCAAAATGACCACCCCTAAACCCCATGCAGTCCCTCAGTAATATCCTTTACAGTATGACAGCATGTTATTAGTGCTGGATTTTGAATCTGTATTGTAGGTTATGCATTTGCAAGGATAAAACCAGATGTCAGTAATGCCAAATCCAATTCCTTGCACATTTGGTTGCTGCCTGCAAGCCCATATTACAATGCTTATTCAGGATCTTGGCAATTCAAAGCCCATTGAGGGTAGTTTTCTCCTCCAACCTCGCCAAATACGCTGCTTTCCATTTTCACTGCACCAGGCGTTTCACATAGCAGCACAATAATACAAGTCAGGGCAAATGAGTGACTGTGAGGGTGAGGGTGAGTGACAATGAGCGTGTCAGTGTATGTGTATGTGTGTTTATGTATGCTTGGGAGATAGAGAGAAAGTGTGGGGCTTTTTTGTAAGGAAATATGCAGATTCCCTTCACTATAGCTACTAGACCTGTTGGTATAACACCTCAGTAAGTGTTTACATGTTACTGTCCCGTACAATGCTACAAACAGAAATGCTATCCATCCATCTATCCACCTTAGTTTGCAATATATAGACATACTAGACATAGTGACATGAATCTAAACACCATATAATACCAGACAAAAACATATTGTGTAAATTCATTGACTTCAATCAATTTGTCATTGATGACAAATTTTTCATTTGGGGACACGATTTACAACTGAATAAAAGTAATAAATCACAGTATATCAAAATATATTTTATCGCAATTCTCAGCAAATTGCAACATATTTAAAATCACATTAATATTGTATTGTGACTTAAGTATCATGATAATATGGTATCGTGGATCCTCTGGTGATTCCCACTCCTAATATTAGCTTCATTATACTTGTTAACAGACCATGTTGCTCCTAATATTGCTCTTTAAAATATGAATGTAAAAAGCCAAGCTACTGTGTAGTGCTTATGCTAAATTTGTTTTAAGGGTACAACAAAATCAAATGCACAGAGCAGATTGATTTCTCCTGCTGACAGGGACTGTGTGTGTAATATAGATATCCTGTGATGTAGTTATGAGGATGAATGTATTTTAATAACTAAAACACAGCCACAAATCTAACAGTATTACCGTAAAACTTCAATTAGTAGCCCGGGCTATTATTTGGGTAAATCACTGAAATCAACAGGCCTAAATCTGGGACAGGTATCTATATGAGACAGGCCCTTAATTCCTTTCACACAAAACTGTTGCCAAGCAAAGATTGGGGAGTACAATGAAACTGTTCACTTAAACCAGTATGAATATTACTTGTATAAAAATTAGGCTTCAGATAATATATCAATTATGAATCACTCATTTGATCTAGCTTCGACAGACAGCGCATCAGAGAGAGAGTGAGTAACAGCCTGTTAAAACAATACTCACAACTTGGATTAATGTTTATGAAAAACCCTTTTGATTCTTTAGATCTGAGGACCATTACGGACTGAAGGAATATTAATAAGTTACAGGGTAATCTAAGAATGGACACAGAATTTGAGGTAGCCAACAACTTGGTTTTATACATTTGAAGAATGTCTATTTAAAAAAAAAATTACTGCTTGGCAACCAGACCAGGCATTTATTTGTCAAAATGGGAAGCCACACCAGGCTAGTAAAAGGGACTGGGCTTTTATGGTAACTTTGTCTGTAGGCTACAGCACAACAAAGTAGGAAATAACAATAATAAACACATTTAAAACAGACAAAAAAGAAACCATTTAGCCTGCGTACTTGCAACCAAATCAACATAATCTAATCCAATCGACAAAATCGGGAGGGCAAAACCAAATCGCAGCCAGACAGGTGAGAGCTTCGGCTGGTGGAATTGTCCCTCCTGGCCCCCTTACAGTCAAGAAAATAAAAAAAACAGGGACTAACACATCTCATAACGTGCCTTAGTTTTGTTGTCATAACATATCAGGTATGAAATTAATCTGCAGATGCTCTGGTTCAAAAAAAGACCAAACTTTTCTATGTATGTCCATTTTTGAGCAGCGACAAAAGCCAAAATGTGGCCTGTGACAGACTAGGTAAGGCTTGGTGTTTTTAGTTGAGCATATTTCCAGAAAACTTGCAGCCCTTACCGTTTAGTTAAGAGGAGTGAGCGCTCAGCAGTCAGTGATGGTATAAAACAGTAATCAAAACAGGTTTTTCAACAATTGTAAATTACCATAACCACAAGAGGTCCTTGAGCATACAGTCATATATGTGCACATAAATTATGAGGCTGATCGGTCCAGTAGTTTGTAATACAGGCTGCGGACACACTGCCAAACATATGATCCCCTCCAGGCTTACTCCAGACAGTGACTGAATGACATTATTAATGCTGCAAGCTGAAATGTTGGAAAAAAAATAAAATGTGATGAATGAAATGGTGAACCATCGTTAACATGTCACAAGGAGATAATTGCGCAGCCAATTTAAACTGTGAATAAAATAGTGTTTTCGCAAAGCGACATTGGTGGAGGAAGCTCCACTCTGCAAGCCGTGATCCAATTAATTAGCATTACTTTGCCTGCCTGTATGCACACTGATAATGTGAAGTGGATTTGACATAAGAAAATTACTAAGAATGTGTCATAGAGGAAATCTTCATGTGTCTATGTGCCTGTATTCATACAGTGGGAGTGGAGCGAGGCAGAAAGAGTCTGGGTGCTGCTTTTGCCAGGAAACCCACAAGGAAGTACACAAGTAGCTCAGAATTGTAATAAGTGCCTGTGCCACTAAAGTATATTCAATTTAAAGGTCACAAGGACAGGCATGTTGCAGGATGGTGGTAAATCAGAAGCTTTTAGGGAGCCACTGCTAAAAAGGCCACAAGGGGTACAGCACAGAGAGATTGATTGGTGTTGCTGTGGCAGCGTTTGGGATGTTTGTGCAAACTGCTGGTGAATGGTATCGATTTAGGTATTAATCCAACCCACCAACACATGAAAATCAGATAAAAGCTTGCACAATCTATAATATGATACTCGCAGTGATGGAAAGTACCTAAGTACATTTAATTAAGTAGGGGAGCACAACCTAAATTAAGAATTCCAAAGACAAGAGAAAAGGTCAGTTGGGGACTTGATGTGTGAACATGAGCTACTCTTTAAAAAACAGACATTTCAAACTTGTGAAATCATAGATTTTAAAGTCTGGAGCTGCTCCAGTAACAGTGAATGGGAGCCTGATTTTGTGGACCCACACAATGGTTGTTTTCCTTTTTAGACCCAAGTGGGTGCTCTCCGTGTTCATTTTTCCCAATTCATCGTCAGTGGAGCAGTTCCAGAATTTATGGTATCACAACTTTGAGTTTTTACGCTCTATTTATTTTTTTATTTGGACCTCCATTAGTCACTAGCAACTACTCTTTCAGGGGTCCACACAAGCAGACATTACATCATAGTGTAAAAGCAAATATATAGTTAAAAATCCATGGCAAAAAGAAACCAAATACAACAAGAAAACAGGAAAAACTGCAAAACCGTAACAAACACAAACAAACAACCAAAACATAATGAAAATTAACAAACAAAACCAATAGATTAACCACAGTAAAACTACTAATAACACTAATTACAACACTGACAACAAGTGTCCTCACTGTATTGAAATTGTCAGAAAATAAAACAAAAATAAATAATAATAATTTTAGAGCTCAAAGGTAATTGCAGTACTACTAAAAACAGCACATACAGTGACTGAGAGTATGAAAAAAACAGGAAAGTTTCACATTAAGCTTCGTACAGTAAGGTATTATGTAACAAACCCTTACGTAAAAACAGTTTCACTTGTTACATGTGTATTGTCTGATGGCAAACCACTCCAGAATTTCATTCCTCTGAACATTACACATAAAATTACAGTACTTTTTGGAACTGGGAGAGTTGTTCAAGTTAACTAATATTTTTGAGCTATCTTAAACAACAGGAATAAAATGTACAATTAACTCAGCCTTTTTTTTTTTTTTTTTTTTTTTTTTTACAATTCTGAGTTAATTGTACGTTACTTGAGCGTTTTAATTTTATGCTGCTTCATATATCTACTCCGCTACATTTCAGGGGGAAACATTGTTCTTTAACGTCACTACATTTTTTAGGTACTTGTAGCTACTACTTTTTTTCTCAATGAAGATTTTAAAAACCTATAATGAGTATATAAAATACAATACATTGTTATACAGTAAATTAAACAGTATGGAAATAAATAAAAAAAAAACCCTGTTACTGCCAGCAACAACATTAAAATGCATCTTAAATTCTACTGTATTGTTGATAAT